>JBBGBA010000067.1:0-600000 GCA_038088335.1 Mesorhabditis sp. LJ9110
GCATCACCTGATTCTTGGCGAAGATCTGGGAGATGCGAGGTGTAATAAATTATTGGGGGGAATGAATAAGTGTTGTGAGATCAGGATATCCCTGCTGTATCCGTGCAAAAACTTTTGTCAATGAGGAGCTGGGGTGTTAACGGGGGTATGCCATCTATCCTATGTCTGCCTAGCAAAATTTTTTTTTAGTCGATTCTATTGTATTTCATCGATTTATACGCTATACATTTATTGTGCGCATCTTTGCCGTAGAACCAACATTTTCGAAAGTTTCAGTAATTTTTATGCAATTTCTACACTTAAACACGGTCCAAGGATTATGTAAATCGTGAAATTGGACCCGACGGGTCGGCAACATACTAAAGTTAGCCCATGCTAGATCCCCCTCTGCTAGTCAGCCCGTCAGTACTTTTAAGAAAATTCCAGTAAAATATAATACCCAGACAGGTACATTAGACTTCAAGTGTTGTCAATAAGCACCACAGACCACCGCTCTTAATTCCACTCATTATAATCTGACGGGATAAATAAATCCCTAGCTCGCGTATCCCCCTTTCCCCCCTTCCATAAATTCACATCCTCAGAATAGCAAACCGTCATCAAGAACGGCGCAAACAGAATGGGACAAAGGTCGACGAGGCCCTCCCCCTTCCCCATCGGTTGTTTGTGCCGTTTGCGTTTTTTCTTTCTGAGGCCCCGACGGCTGGCCCTCTCCCCATTCGACCGCATCTATATGCCGTCGACCGATTCTCGGGTGGGCAGGTCCACGAGGATCACGTGGGTCCGCAGAATAGGAAGCGGGAGTCGAAAAAAGGGAGAGGACTTGTTTTTCTCGATTGGACCAATGGTGAGAACAGGGTTCAGAAGCGCTTATCCAATGCGGGAGCCTTTAATTTTCATTAATTAACGAATGTAAAGTGAGAGGATTGGCGCAAAATCAAAAAATTTGAGGAACGGAAAATTCGACAGATGAAGAAAGGCTTAGAAGAAAAAAGACGGCCTCCAAAAAGAAACCCTAACAGTTTTGTGGATCCATGTGAAATATCTCTCTAACTCTCTCTCTGTCTCTCTCTCGATCTCGCTCACACTCTCTCACTCTCTCTCGGTCTGTCACTCCCTGACTCCTCGCTCTCCACCCTCTCTATATAGCTCTTGCTCTCTCTCCATCCCTCGTTCTCTGTTTCTTTCTTACTTTTCTAGTCCTTTTGAAGCCTTTGAATAAGTTATGATGTGCTACCCGGGTGTGCACGAGAAGCTAGATCTAATATTGTTAAAAAGCAGCCCTGGATCATACGGAAAACGAACACACGTCATAGAACTCCATTATCATTTTGATATTTAACTGAAGCTTAAATATGAAGCCTGCTTCCGAAACGGAAGCCTAAAAATCCTCTACCGAAAACAATCCGGCAGATAGACTGTAACAAAGAAAGCGTTTTTCCAGACTGCCCCTACAATCGTCTTGAAAATGGAACAGGACCCGGACCTGGATGTGCCGACGGCAATATGGCCAAATGTCACGATGAATGCATTGGTATTTTTAAAGTACAGTCTTAAGTATCGTACCAAGGCGGATGTGATGTGGGCAATGATGCTACTGCCTGCCATGCCTGCAGACATGTCATCCACAACCATACTTGCCAACGCCAATGCCCCGATCACCTCTACACATTCTTGGATCGCCGCTGCATTAGCTACCAGGATTGCAGAAATATGTAAGTGGGGATTGAAACCGCCTCAGGAACATTTTAAGTAGCACGCGTCACAAGCCGATCAATGGTCATTGCCAACTGCAATGTCCAGAGGGATATCAAGAAGATCCAAAGGATTCCCATAAATGCGAGAAATGTAAGGAAAAATGCCCGAGGAAATGTGAAGGAAAGGTGGGTTGAGTGTTCCACAAATAATCTACTATTTTTATTTTAGACGGTGGATGCGTTGAGCATTGCGATGCAGCTTCACGATTGCTCAATAATCACTGGAAATCTGGAAATTGAGATGCGAATGGGAATGGATTCCGTTCCACCCGAGAAGCTGGTCGAAGCCTTTGGGAAAATTGAAATTATCGAAGGGTACTAACAGTTGATAACCCCTTTAAATAGATGTATTTAGCTATCTGATCGTCCGCTTCTCGCCCACGTTCATCAGCTTGTATATGTTCAAAAGTTTGCACACGATCCGCGGCAAGGAACTCTTCCGCAACAAGTAGGCTTAGAAAATAAAAATACACTATTTCTAGATATTCCCTGATCATTTTCGACAACCAGAATCTGCGTCAACTGTTTGCTCCCGGCCAAAAAGTTCTGGCCGAAGACGGAAAATTCCAGGTATCAAAGGTCTATTGAAAAGCAACTGGATTCAGATTCAAAACAACCGCATGCTCTGTTTCAACCGGATTCACGACTTTATGAAGCTGGTCGGGAAGGAGTCGGAAATGGACATTGAGGATCAAAGCCCAGAAACAAACGGAGAGAGGGCCGTCTGTAAGTTTTTAAAACTAAAAAGGTTTTCATGCAAATACAGGCGTTGTAACATATTTGTAATTCGATATTTTTAGGCGAAGAATCAAGCTTGGAGGTGAATGTGACGGAGGTGCTACACAACGGCTTCATAATTCAATGGGCCCCGTTTAATACGACTGACAGCGATCACCGAAAGTTCCTCGGCTATCAAGTCTTCTACAAGAAAGTCCCGAAAATCGATTATAACATGTCGGTCGATGATGATCGATCAGCTTGCTCCGATTCGTGGATGATGCATTTTGAGGTATGATTTTCCGGATATCAGAAATTGCATATTTGCAGGCCGAAAAGGATGATAACTCGAAAGTTCGTGGTGCTCTAATTGCCTCCAGCCACATTAATGCAAATAGCATGTAAGTACACCGTCAATATTTGCATATGATGTTTATAGATATGCTCTCTACGTGCAAACTCGTATCGTCAAGCATGCTGGCGCTCGTAACGCTGTGTCCAAGATTCTGTTCATAACCACCAAATACCACCATCCAAATGAGCCCAAATTCCTGATCAGCAAGAGCTTGAGTTCGTCGGAGGTAGACTAATATTTTTGTGGAAGTAGCTAATCTTGAATTTTTAGATTGAAATTGAATGGTCACCACCTACGCAACCAAACGGCGAGATCACACATTATATCGTTAGCTGGGCACGAGAAGTCGATGAAGTGGCTCATGAGCATCCATGTGGTGTTGATCGGCTACGTATTAGCCATGCTGGAAAGGGGAACAAACCCGAACCGCCAGGAACAACATCAGCAATTTCTCGCTTTATGAAGAAGGATGAGGAAACGTGCAGCAAGGTTTGTCGTTGTGTTTTCAGCTTTCATCAGAAAATTGCACAACTCCATAGCACGGAACTCCATAAAATGTTTCTGAATATTGTTAACTTGCAATTTACAGACACCTGGCTGCTGCCAATGTGCTGCCGTTTCAACCCCACCACCCACCCTACAAGCGGTCGATCGATTTGAGGACGATGCAGAAGAAGTGTCCCAGAATGCGCACTTTGAGGACGAGATTCAGAACGTTGTTTTCGTTCAATCGTACGTTGTTTTCCTTCAAAAAGGGGTGCAGGGGTGTTTGCCGTTTTGCTGAAGCAGATTAACGTTCCGGCTTTGTAGCGGACACTGCTATGTTAGGATGGGGGGTTTGGTTTGTTTCGGAAGGACAATTTTCAACTCTAATGTTCATAATTTTCTTCCAAAAAAGCTAATTCCGAAGCAGTACCACCCCCCATCTGTTTGTCCTCGAACCATTTGTAGCGGTTTGGCTTGCGGTGCTAGGGTGTCGAATCAAAAGCAAACAAGTAAATCTACGATCCGTGTGCAGCTGTGCGGCAAATCCGAATCGGGAGGGATGTCGTCAAGAACGGAGGGTACGCCGAGAAGTCGACGCTCCGAAACATCCCCATCGGCGGCACGAGCGAAAGTGCGAGAATGCCCCTACTGGAGGCTTTTATAAGTGTTGCCTGCTATTTGTAGCACCCTGCTCTTTCAAAGGGCTCACATGACCGTATACCCGATCACCAACAACGCACGAATGTAAAAAATTCCAGTTGTGCTTGGCTGCAGACCGATTTAGGCTCATTTTCAGATAATATCACCTTCCGTAAAAATTTGCTTTAATTCCTAGCTATACTCTTTTGAGGTATGGTTATTGCAGAAACTTACCCTAGAAATTGAAAGTTGAAAATGAAACTTTTGTCAAGATTTTTTAAGCTCCTGAACTTCTCTCTAACCAGCCTAACCCAACACCAACCCACAAATCCCCCCCAAAAGCATGCTCTTGCAATTCCACAAATTTATCAGCATTTTCAGAGGCTAACATTCCCGTGGCTATCCGTAAACCTTTCTGATCTGGACCAGAATTTACAACAAAATATACCTATGAACTTTCAGAGCGACACGCCGAAAGAGGTCGATCACCGATGGAGAAGCTGATAAGGATGCACAGATTGAAGCCAAGAATAAGACCAAAGTCAAAAAGCCGATGAAGCAAGATGACAGGAAAACTGAGAAGAAGCCAAATTCGGTAAGCAGGGTAACTCATTTTCCCCATGATATAATAACAGGTTATACTTTGTTAATAACAAATTTTAGCGTGCTAACACCGTCACCACTTCAAGCGTTCCAGCGGAGAATTTGGGCGAAGACTACGTTTCGAAGACCATCAACGTCACTGGCACAAAATTTATCATCAAGAATTTGACACATTTTGGAAATTATCGGGTTCGTAGGCGCTCTAAAATCCGACAATTCCGAATTAATTCAGATTTCCATCTCGGCTTGCCAGAATCGCAGCGCCCCGGAAAATTACTGCACTCAGCGGCCTAACTGGAGGAATGTTCGAACCTGGCCTATCGGTATGAAAACACTCCTTCGACATCTAAAAATTATTTCTAGCCGAGAATGATATCGTTGACAACAAGACAATCGGCGTCACCCTGCTAAACGGCACGACAAATGACATCAAGATTCAATGGGATGAGCCAGAAGATCCGAACGGAGCAATTCTCGGTTACAAACTTCGTATTGTCGACGTCGACACACCTTCGGTATCCAAAGAATTAAGATAGATACATATTTTCTTTTTTTAGCAAGTGTTCGATCGCTGTATCAACCGCACGTTCTACAATACGACGGGTGGAATGATTTTCAAGAATCTGCCGGATGGCACCTATGAGGTATGGAATTGACTGGATTACAATTATAAGGAAAATATTTAGATCTTGATCCAAACCGTCACTTTGGAAGGGCCGTCTGCTCTTTCGAAATACTTGGAAAAGGTGACGGTGTCGGCGCCATCATGGTTTACTATACAGCGTATATTGATTGGTAAATAGATTTGCTAATTTTGGATACATTTTTCATAGGTCTCTTGAGTCTCATTGTTCTGATTGCTGCTGGTGCCGTCATCATCTGGTTGATCGTCAAGCGATACTATGGCAAACAAGTATGTTTAGTCAAAAAAAAATTGTCAAGCTCTTCTATTCAGCTCGGCGAATTCGTCCGCCAAATATCAGCCAATCCAGAGTATCTCTCTCAATTGGAAGTCTATAAACAGGTAAGGAATTTTGCGACGACGGATACGTTTCGTCATTTAGGACGCTTGGGAGCTGAAGCGCGAGGACTTGAAGCTTGATGAAGAGATCGGAAGAGGAACCTTTGGAAAGGTTAGCCCAAACTACTTTTTATAATACTGTCTCTAGGTATTCCGTGGAACCGGAAACAAGATCCAATCCTTGTGCGGTATCGTGTTCGGGGATTGTGCCATCAAGACCGTCATGGAAACAGCTACCAGCTCTGATAAGCTACACTTCTTGCTCGGTAAATCTTAAAAAGAAAGCTGTAATCACAAATAATATTTCAGAGGCGTCAGTGATGAAACAGTTCAACACGTCGTTCATCGTCAAGCTCTATGGTGTTGTCTCGGATGGACAGCCAGTGCTTGTGGTTATGGAAATGATGGCCAAGGGCAATCTGAGAGATTATTTACGCTCGCGACGTCCAGATGCTGAAGAAAATCTTGATGGCCTACCAGTTCCCACCGAAGCTCAATACTTTGAATGGGCATCACAAATTGCTGACGGTATGGCCTACTTGGAAGGGCTGAAATTCTGCCATCGTGATTTGGCGGCCAGGAATTGCATGGTAAGGAGAATCAAGAAATAAACGTGATTCCAACCCGAATTTTAGGTACAAGCTGATGAAACCGTGAAAATCGGCGATTTTGGAATGGCTCGGGATGTCTACTATCACGAATATTACAAACCAACCGGAAAGCGTTTGATGCCTGTAAGATGGATGGCACCGGAATCCCTGAAGGACGGCAAATTCACGCTGAAGAGTGACGTTTGGTGAGTGATTACTTATTTTGTCGAAAATCACGTATCTTAGGTCATACGGTATTGTGCTTTACGAGATGCTGACCTTGGCCCAACAACCTTATCAGGGTCTCGCAAACGATGAGGTAAATTATTGTTAGAATACCTGAAATAAAAATGTTAGGTGTTCAACTACATTGGTTTATCACGGAAGACGTTGGAGAAGCCGATGGATTGTCCTGATTTCTGGTAAGTTTAAAAAATTATTGATGAGCCTGCAAAGTTCATATTTATTATAAAGATTCCTAATTCCAGGTACGATCTAATGACATCTTGCTGGCGTTATGACCCGAGGGATCGACCGTCATTCCACCAACTCGTCCATCACCTCAAGGATTTTGCATCTGAGGACTTCCGAGAGGTAAGCATACAAATGATTCTATCAGTCTGTCTATAGAAATCACACGTACTCAACCATTCCACAATTGATGCTTCACGGGAAGAACCACCGTACGCCCCGGAACCAAGGAAATATCGACCGGATGGATCCGTAAGTATCCTTGAAAACGCTAAAAGACCGCCAGCTAAAAGGTAATTTATAAATATTGATTTTAGGTGATGCTGGAAATGGACAAGCTCCCGATGGATGAATCGGACGATGAGCTCGATATGGAGGATGACGTGCCGCTTCGACAGCACGATTATATCACGGCTGGACCGGACGATGATGATGACAGCCGTGAATTGGTAATTTTCTAACTATTTTAAGGGGACGGCCCCGACAAGAAATGATATCCTGAACAAGATTAACTGAATCATTCCAGCCATTCCAAGTCGAATCAGCGCCCGTGAGCCGCAAAAATCGTGCCGCCAAGGAATACCCGGATTTGAATGATGGTCGCGGTTTTCTCGACCGGGATTAATGTCTTCGCTTCAAGAATGTAGAAACGGGGTTGGTAAAATCACAAAAAAAAGATTAAAAATACCCTAAAAACAAACCATTCTAGTAGCGATCTTGACGAGGACCAAGTCGCCGGCCGAGCCGTGCCCCCCATCGACACATCACATTTCACCATTTGTAAAAACCATGAATTTGACTTCTGAACATTCGTTTCCATTCCCCCCGTACGGGTCTTCATCTTGTTTAGCCACGCCCCTTTAATAACCACTCGATGCTATATACCACATTTTTGTATAATTTCCAATTTTCTGATTTCATCCTGTTGCACAGTTTTTTTGTTTGATTTATTTCCGGATCGATTAGTGGCGAAGCTAAAGGTATTTAAATGCGACTTCCTTCTAGTTTTCTACCGTAAGTTGCTTACCACTCTCGATCCATCACAATGCTTCATACACATCCGGCTGATCTGACCCCATATCAACGATTTCGCAGCTGTCTTCCCGGCTCGAATATTAAAAAGATCCCCCACCAATGAGAAATTGATCAAATATGAAGCTTTAGCAAACAACTTTTAATTTGCTAGGCATGGATTAGTCATCAATTTAACAATCGAAACGAAAATTTGTTCGCTAAAGCCTCGAAGCTCTAACAACCCCGCTGAAATTTTCAAGGTATTTTTTTGAAGACGCGCTGCTGTGTATACCAACCAATGTATTTTCATCACACCCTATCTTGATTCTAACATCCTCCCGAACTAAAACAGTACTAAACTTTATTCCCCGGCAAAATGCTCATCGAATTCGTGATTCAAGTCTCCAAAAAAAGATTGGTCTTTTTCTTGTCCTTCTTTCTGATAAATAAACCCAAAGTCAATTCGAAAAGTTGTGAAAACCCGCCCTCTACAACCTTCACCCTACAAGGTATCACCATTTCCCCCTGCGCAATCCTAAATCCGATTCTGCTATCTTGTTGGCCTCGTGTTGTTCGTTATTTTTTTCGTTCCGGCCCGTTGCCCGTTTTTAACGCCTTGTTTAACGTTGCGCAAATTCCCCCCGTAATTCTCCTCCCAATCGCAACAAATCTCCGGGATAATACATTCTCTCCCCCGCCACACAAAAATGATGTGAATAAATTGATGATCTTACGCAAACATTGTGCGACAAAATCAAATGAAAGAGCGCTGACATCTGGAAATAGTTCTAAAGCACGATGGTAACGAAATTCCGAAAAAGCAAAAGCTCTTGGAGGTATGGGGAATTGAACCCCAGACCTCTCGCATGCTAAGCGAGCGCTCTACCACTGAGCTATACCCCCTTCGGCTCGATGGGAAGAATCGAAGCCTATCATGCAACTGGTGCCTTAGACCAGCTGGCAGGTGGGTGGAACGCGGCAGACCGGAAACGATCCGCAGCTAATGAGGCAAATACTAAAAAAGCGTAAGTTGGATCTATGCGGCTGAAGATGTGATATGTAATGTATGGAGTCAACCTATTAGAAAGTCAACCTATTAAAGTTTGTTCCTGTATTTGCATATCTTCATCAACACTTGCGTAACATTGTTCCGAATTTGTCTGTCGAAGCTTTGTTTTGTCAGTTTGTCGAAGCAATTTGTCGAAGCCTAATCATCTGGAGATTCAGGTAAGCCTATTTTGACTCGGGAAGGAAGAACATTTGGTGAGGGAAGGGCTTCACCAAATGTTCTTCCCCGCCTTACATCCCAGCTGACCTGAGCTTTACAGGTGTGTGCCGGTAAGAACAAAAGGATGCGGTGTGCCCTCTTTGTGGTCGCCATCAGATTGGAATGAGGTGAGGCTCCCCCTCCGATATTGAGACCATTGTAAAGTTGTATGTGTCTGTGTGGCTGGGTGAAAGAAGGACACTACTCGATAGACGCGCGCGACTTACCAACGACTCGCAGCAGCTGCCCATACCCACAATATAGCCACGCACCCACCACATCGCCACTGGACCTCGGCCAATAGTTTTACTGCTCTCACACACTTCACCTTGCACACTTGAATAAAAGGTGGAATGCCAGCAGAAGCTTCTGTCGTAGCCTTTCCTTGATTTTTATTTTCTTGTTCACTAAATTTGCGGCTGCTTCTAATACTGTCACTATGTGATGATTACAAAATCTTATAGTTTATTTAATTACCTGACGATCTCACATCTATTCAGATGCTTTTTAAGACATATCACATCTCATTGACAGCACCTCGCCCCTCAAATTTATTTAAAGCCTAGTGGCATATGATTTTGGTATTTACAACCTTACTTTCCGTTGCAATTTTGTTATGCCTATTGTCATATCATAAAATCACATAGATATTACTTTATTCTTCGATACTCGGTCGTTTTGAACTTCCAACAGCTGCTGACCCCTAGCTGTCCTTGTGCCTTTAAATAAGGACTGAAGTCGGTCCGAAGTTGATATTTACTCAGCTCATCAATTATATTCGACCTGTTGTGGTCATTCCGCTTGACTAGAGATTCAAAACAACTCGGAAAACAGCTGTTACACTCGCGAGGGGCAACGATTTGCACCTTGCGAAATTTCTGTATTAGACTCAAGCCTTCGTAGTCACTTTAACGCATCCCTTCCCCAACCCGTGTCAATTATCATAACCCTCCACCAATCGGGGGCGCCGCCGCCGCTAAAATGAGCGATGTGGCAACACCTTTAGCCCCCCGAAACACCTCTAGGCTAGTGGCACCTGAGAGAGAGAAAGAGTGGCTAGAAAGGTATCTGAGGCCACTAGGGGAGGGAATGGCCCTTCACTGTACAGCCCTCGCTTCCTCTAGAGGCCAGTTGGTGTGTTTGGGAGCTAGTGTGTGACCACAGGCTCTTCCTCGCCTCCTTTGCCGGTGCCCTTCTTCCACACATCGTGTGGCCTTCGCCAAAAACCCGCCTCGACCGGTGGGTCTCCCTCACGTTACTACGCACCCTGGGCCACCACCACCACCACCCCAGGGCCCTCCCGGACACATCTAGCCATCCTTTCAGCACCCTTCAAACCACCACACACATATCCCCTCTCCCTTTCTTTCCAATCAACCAATCTAACACCCCGCAATATGGGGGGTTATTAGAATAAACATTATTATTTTCAATTTGATTGGTCACTGTGGCCGGGTCCGTTCACTACCGTATGCCACTGCAGCGTATACCTTACCTGGATGCAGGGACGTAGCGTAAGGTGCCCCCAAATCGTCCGGGACCCTTATGAGTTTTATTTTCTCAAAAATTTTGCTGCCTGCGGCGCTATTTTTTCACGTTTTTACTGCCATTTGTAGAGCTACATTGCCATTTTTCTGAAATTTTTTGCCTAATTGACTTGGAGTTTCGATACGGGACGAAGTGCACCGTGTGCAGAATTTTTCGCTCTTTCCGAATCCTCTTTCCAAATTTGCTACCGTCATTTATTTTGAAAGTTATACGGCAATTATGGTAGAGTTTTTCACCAAAAACAAGGTACCGTTATCGTTTTCGAATGTCTTGATCAATTTCAACGTCAAAATTGGATAGACATTGGCTAGACCAGCATCTTAAAGGTCAAAACAAGATTTTGCAAAAAAAATGCAAAAAGCAAAAGGTTGTGGCAGGCCAGGGGTTCTAACCGCCGCCCTGCGCTTGCCAGTCGAATACTTTGGCAATGTACCATGGTGCCAACCGGGCAACGGGCTGTGAGAGCCTGCTTCGGGGCCCCTGGGCGTCATTCAAATCATTAAAACTAGCGTCAAGAATATGCAGGGCTTTTGATCTGTCGGGATTTAGCATGTCGGGGTTATGGCTGAAATTTCTTCCAATCTGATTTCCCGTGAGAATTTTTTTAACCATTAAACTTTTTATTACTTTACTGTGCTTTTCTCAAAACTAATCGTCTCTTAAGGTTTTCTCATGTTCAGAACAACCAACCTAGACAACTTTTTCTAAACCTCCTATGTTTCCGGCGTTCTCCTGATTAGATTTGACCAAATCAGGGCTGTCTGCCCGGTCGGCACGGCTTGGCAACCTTTGGAGAGAACCGGTTATAGACGACCATTAGCATCCGAACGTCCCATTTGGATGCATTAGTAAAAGTCTTTTTTTAAAAAAAACTACCATTTTTTTCTTTTCATGGGCGGATTTAGTACAAACTCCGTCGTCTTTCGTCCGTTGCCGTTCCTTTTTTGGGAAGATTAATGAGCCGAGAAAAGACAGAAGCAAGATTAGCCATGCATAGATTTGTTGGCTCAGAGCCAAAGAAGCATTTCGATGTATTTTTAACTCCGTATGCCTGTTTTTATGATACTCTAAAGCGATCGGCCGTTTTTTCTTCGCTAGCCCATTAAGTCTAGCTAGCTTTAAAAAATAATAAAGATTTTTCTAGCGCTGAATTCGGAGTTGGCTATCATATAAGAAAAATCCTTCCAAAAATTCATTAACCAAAAGATTTTGCGCCATTTAGGCAATAAAACCCTAAACGGTGCTACTATTTGAGCGTCAATCTCCTCCCGACTCATACACGGACACATGGAGTATTGGCCTCCCCTCCCCCTAGCACCACCCGATGCCATAACACTATGCCAAGTGGTTTTTCCGGCTGCTGGGCCTGCCTTTTGCTCTTGCTCCGGGTGTTGAAAGGCCAAGGAAACGACCGGCAGGGAGGGGAGAAAAATCGGCGTGGTCGACCCAAATTACACACTCTGGCCACTCGTTGGGTTGTCTATTAGACAACGGGGATCTATCCCACCCCTTCTCTGATCCTACTATTCATCAATAGTCCCTGGCTGCTCTTTCAGCTTGTCAGGATGGGTCTGTTTTTGTGTGAGCTTGTTAAAATGCATCCGCCATCTCATTGGGACTAGGGACCACCCGGGGGGATGTGTGTTGTAGTGAGTGGGCTTAGGCTTAGGCTTAGGCTTAGGCTTAGGCTTAGGCTTAGGCTTAGGCTTAGGCTTAGGCTTAGGCTTAGGCTTAGGCTTAGGCTTGGACTTAGGCTAATGCTTAGGCTTAGGCTTAGGCTTGGAGGCTTAGGCTTAGGATTAGGCTTAGGCTTAGGCTTAGGCTTAGGCTTAGGCTTAGGCTTAGGGTAGTAGTAGTTTTGAAATTTGGGCATGAACGTTACTGGATAACTTACTCCCTTCAAAGTTGACATGAACTATTATCTGCGTTATCCACAACTTGCTATGTAAAAAAATAATTTTGCCACTTTGTATGCAAATTACGTCGGGAGCTACGGATGGTACGCCATTACAAGCTAGATGGTCTTGAAGAAGAACTCGAGAATTTCATCAGATTTTTGAAAAAACTATTTTCGATATTTAAGCTCACCCTTTTTTGTTAAGAATTATTAGCATCTAGCGGAAATGGAGCTGGCTCTAAACGGGCAAAGTAACAGCTTACTTACAGTGCAATTTTTATGTCAATTTTTTATCGAAATTAACCATTTCCCGGGTTGCATAGTAGCCAAGCGGCTTGTGAATCCTGAGAGCCCATTAATTTTCGGCTTCGGCATTCGACGAGCATGTCTTTTGCTTTTGATTTTCACCACCAAAAATTCCCAATCTCCATCCAAGCATCCCCCCACAGCCCACCTCCATGCACGCAATATGATTAAATTATTATTGCATCGACACCCATTGTTCCATTCCCTTTTCGCATGACGGCACCGACTGGGGTTGGCAGCTAACGAGATGGGTTGAGGGCTATAAGTCCCCCCAAAACTGGGCCGCCCCATCTCCCGGCATTTGCATACGAAATCCCTCATTAGGGTGCGGGGGGCCTAAGGACCGAAAGCTGTGAGTCAGCTCCCGGGGGCTTCTCCAGTTGGTGGGCCCCATTTTTGCTTTCACAACCCTTCGAGGGCCTGCACCTCAGAATGAGTAATCACGGGAACCACTTTTTGGGGACTACGCCCACCCAGCCAGGAAGCTGAGGGCTTTGGATTTTTAGTTTTTAGTTTATGAAAAGCGACAATTGTGATTTTTTTGGAATTTTCGGAAGGATAGTTATTTTTTAGAAGTGTCAAGCCCTAAAACAGAATCATATGGTTTAGCTGTTAATTAGTTTATTGTCCTTATTCGTTTAACTGTTAATTAGTTTGTTACCTTAAATCTCTAGCACCGTTAGTGACATATATTTATCTTCTCACTTTCTCTGTCTCACTCTGTCTCTCACTCTTTCTCTCTATCTATCTCGCGCTTTCTCCCTGCGACCAAATGTGTATTTCACCGCAAAGCTTGGAAATGAGCTATTTTCTCACAAGCCAATTAATACATAAATATCCTGGCTTCAGCTGTTTAATTCAAAGTTATGTATCCCTTAATATATATATAAAAAAATAGTGTCTGTGTGTGTGCCCCTTTGCATGCAACTTCCGTCACCATGTCCGGAGGCTATCTCAATAGGGGATGAATTTGATGGCACGTATGATACGTCATTAGGTGCGTAATGGCCTTGGGATGACTGCACGCTTATCAAATTTTACAAAAAAAGCTATTTTCGACATTAAATTTAAGTTTTTATGAAAATTCGGGTCTCCCTCTTTGTTAGGAAACAATTAGCATGCGCCGGAAGTGGCAAAAGCCTATATAAAGGGACAGAAGGGGATGTTTTTCATTTTTCGGGATGGGATTGGTGGACAAATATGCAAAGTGCAGAATATCATCGGATCAGACGGGGCCAGGGTTGAAAAGTCGCGAAGCGGTTTTTCAACCCTGGTTAATCCTTAAATTGTCATCACAATCTGAATTACCTTAAACTCCACAAACCATCAACAAAATCTCACAAACTGCGAAACGACTATAGCTACTCAACAATACGGCCCATTACAACCTGTTGACGGGCCGGAACGGAGCGAACACTCAGCACTGACTCCCCCTCAAACCAGATTAATGACTCGCATCGTATTTGCGGTGGCTTTTTCTCCCCTTAGGGCCCATCTCACTCTCTCCTTTCCCCCTTTTTCGTTCTCCTCTTCATTCATCCCAGAGGGTTGCAGCAGTTACACTGGTCAGTCGGTCGAAGAATCCGATCGTCTTTCAGGCTCTTCTTCTTCCTTTCAACATATCCACCTGCCATCCCGGGTGGCCCTATACTCAATCATTGTTCCCCACTCATCACCTTTTTTGCATTGCAGTTCTGACGTCGAAACTTCGGTCGCATGGTCTTTAGACCGTAGACGTTTCGGGCTATTGGATGATCAATCATTTTATTAAAACCGTTAATTTTTTTACGAAGACAATGTTAGAGCTACATATTTTATGGTCAATTTTTTATATAATTACAACCTCCTTACCCTTCATAGCCTATTTTTGTAACGTTGCTGTTTATAACTATAGCCAATTCTTGCTTTCCCAGGACCTTTAGAGTTTAACCATTATAATGCAGTGCCAAATTATTTTTGGTTGATACTCCGTTGCAATTTATTCGGAATTTGATTTGAACTCGGCTGTAATTCTATTTTTTTTGCTTCGACTTTTTAGGAAACAGATTTCGGATTGTTTTTCGATTTCTACACAATGCAAAAAAAGTTCCGCCAAGCTGAGAGATAAAATACCTATATATTGTGAGTATCTCGAAACGATCTGCTCTAGGATAAAGTTGTTGACTGTTATTGATGTCTCTGGTGCGTCTGTCCATTCAATGGCCCAACCAAGCGGCGGGGGTCAACTGCCCCAATCCATTACCCCCTCCCCCGTTCGCTTCCCCAATGGCTTCTCCTCCCATCAAATCCCCCCAAATCTCGATCTCGCGTCCCCCTGGGGTGTGAAAGTGATTTATGAAATTGGCTGAGAAATATATGCGTGCGCGAATGGGAAATTAAGGTTGTGGAAACTAAGAAAAAAGGGTGGTTGCTGCTACGTTAGCCGGGGGAGGTTTAGCCGCGGGACTAACTTTTTCGATGTTTCCGTATGATGACGTCTATGACGAGAAAGAATCCCTTTCTATAGCACTTTTCACCCTGTCATAAAAAGTTCATAAGCAAATTCATCATTTTATAAAAAAACTATTCCCAATTATTACTATCGAGCGTATACGCGATAAATTAAGTTGGAAGCCCCGACAAAAAAGTCGGGGGTCCCCCCGGTAGCGAACTATAGAGAACCAGTATCAAAGTCGAGCAGATGGTTGCCCTCTTTGTTTATTTTCCCGTGTCTATGAAATGTGAGCCAATGCTTTAAATGTATGGTCAAAGGATGCGGAAACACTTTTACGCATCAACTGTCATTTGAGACTTGATAGAAATTCGTCGGTAGAGGTTGAACGTGAAATGTTGCCGTATTGGGGGTCATTAAATGAAATTACTGGCTTTCGAGATGGACAAAACCTCTTCTTAACTAGTTTTTCCCCACATTGTAATTTTTCTCTATTTTCCTTCGCAGCCTCAAAAAAATAAGCGATAATTTAAAATTTTTCTAGATTACAAGAAGACGTGCCGCAAGAAAACTCTCGATGAGGGCCTGGGTCCAGGCTCTAGTGGCCATAAGCCTAATCGGCTTCGCTTCGGCTGGCTGGGGCTTTGTCTGGCCACAAACAGCATGCCGCATCAAGTAAAACAACTTTTAATAAATTTATTCGGTTCATTTCTAGATGCCTAAATGGTGGAGTTTGCACATTTAATTATGATGACTCTTCTCAACACCGATGTGAATGCCTTATTGGCGTCTGGGAAGGAGATCGGTGCCAATGGAAAGGTCTGTTTTTTCACGCTAATCGTTAAAACCCAAAACGCGCACAATTTACAATTTCTTTCAAATAAAAATATTTTAGTGGGTGAACCGCACACTGATGATTACCTGGAAGAAGAAAGACGAGCCGAGGAAGCAACAAAAACGGAAGAACAACTAAAGATACCTGAAGACGATGGTAGTGCCCATACTGAATGGTTAAAGGAACAGGAAACTGCCGCCCAGGAGAAGAAGAGAATGGAAGAGGAACGAAGGGTGCGTTCGTTTTGTAGGGCTTACGAAGCGCTTATATGGCATACAAATACTAAACGGTTATTTAGGTGAAGGCCGAGGAAGAGAGGCGACAACAGATTGAAAAAGAACGTGAAGCGCATCGTCGTCAATGGGAAATGGATCGAGAGAAAGCGGTTTGTTATATAATAACTAAGTAATCTCCCGCTACGAATTTTAGGAAGCAGCGCTGAAGAAACCCGACGACGCGATGAAGAGCGACGAAAGCAAGAAGAAGAAAGAGAAAGAAGGCGACAGGAATGGGAAGAAAAAGTCAGAAAACATAAAGAAGACGAAGAGGCAAGAAAACGAGCCGACGAAGAGAGGAGAGAGGCAGAACAGTACAACGGGGCCAATGCACAGGCTAGTTCTCCGCCACATAACTAACATCAAAATTTTAGGCCGAAGACCGACGAAAAGCTGCAGAAGAGCGTGATAGACAAGAAATTGAGAGACGCAGGAAGCAAGAGGTACCACCGAGACAAACCGACATAGAATCATTTTAGGAGCGTTTGGAAAATCAAAGGCGAGAGGAAGAAGCTCGACGAGTTCGTGAAGAAGAGGAGAGACAGAGGGCGGAGAGAAGGCGTCAGGAAGATGAGCTGAATGCTAATCGAAGACCGGAGCTGACCAGTCAGGAAGAGAGAAATATGGATGAGCAGGATAGTGTAGGTTTTCAGGAAAAGTTGTATCGCAGGCGGATTGGTAATTAAAGGATATTTCTTTTAGAAAACGACTTCTGCCCCAACAGAGCCGGTTTGGGAGGAATATCATGAAGATGGTGAGGCAGATCGTGGTGATGCTGGCCTTGGAAGTAAGCTCATTGAAGTATTTAAGACTAAGATTAAAATAAGCTCGAAAATCAACCGAACTTTGTTTCAGAACACACCTACGATGATACACACCTTGAAGAATATGAACAAGCAAGCAAAGAAGAAGGAGACTACCGCCAAGAAGAAACTGAAGATGAGAAAATTAAAAGAATAGAAGATGAGGAGCGAAGACGGGAAGAGGAAAGGAGGGTTGCATCTGAGGTTGGTAACAACCAGTAGATGTGATTTTGGAATTCAGGAAGCCAGAGACCATCAAGACTATCAAGATCAACTAGCAAACCAAGAAAAAGACAGATCATTCAACGAGGTTTGTGATATGCTCAAAAATAAGTTTTAAATAAATAAATGAATAGTTTGACCCTATTCACAACACATTTTTTAAGGATGAGGAACCGCGTCGCATGTCGGACGACGAAGCGGAAGTCGAAAAGTTGACCGAAGGTATGCAACGAAGTTCAAATGAAAACACCACTTTAGAATCAAACGCTCTTAATGACCCACAACAGCATGATATGGAAGCAGATCAGTGGATGATGACAAAACGAGACTCGGAATCCGCGGCAAATTATAGAAATATTCAATTCACCGTAATACTTTTGGTATTGTTGCGATTTTTGTAATTTTTCAAAAAGTGAAGAGAGCCCAGTAAATAATTATTAAACGTTAGCAGCTAAACGTATAAAAATTTCTGGGGTTTCTTCAGAAAAATCCCTTCATTAGCCACATTAACTATATCTATGATACTGTAATAACCACTTTTTCGGCACCCCTCAGAGTTATATAACCATATTAGTCTAACCGGCTAGAAATTAAAAAATAAAACCCTGTCTTTCCTTTCCATAATTTTGGAATTACGTATTTCTTCGAAGCCATTTTCCTACCCTCTATCTCCGCACCATTATTGTGCTCATCATTCGGTGATCTTTTCTTTCCTTACACTTTTTTTGTTATTTTTGGAAGCGCCCTATATTTGTACCTATTCCCTTCCCCCCTCCTTGCCATTCTAATCAAAACAAGTGCCATCTCACAAAAAGTGCTATTAATTGCCACTCTCAAAATTGTTATATTTATTTCGATGTCTTTTTGTTAACATTGAGCCCCTCCTTTGGCAGGTGCATAATAAAGCGTCATATCTTTTCGATTCCAGAAAATTTTAAGTCAACTTTTATTTATACGAAGTCAAAAGTAAATTTGAAAAATCATTGTATGATACATCGGGAAGAACACCTCGTATACTTCAAGAAAAAACGATTTGCTGCCGAATCAATCTGATTATTTCCCCTAGGGATTGCTAGTTGTACGGTGGTCCCCTATCACAGCTCCCCCAAAAATTCACAAATCCGTTTTCCTCCGAAAATCGAAAATGATACGGTTGTCTAGAGTTCTCTATCCGAAAACCACAAGCAATTTGCCAAAGGGATCTATTTAAAGAAGCCAAATTGAGGAAAATTTAAAGCAAATACTGAGAACTTCCGTGGGAAACGAATTCCGAAAAAGTAATGCCTTTTCGAAGTTGGTCTTAGTGAGGAAAGAACAAAAGCTAGATCAATGTCTTCTTGGATATCTACATGTAGGGCTTTGTAGGTGATATTCTGGAGTTCGTGTAGCAATTCGATAAATTCGTCGTTAGAAAGTGTAAGAGAGTTCAGAAGAGCTTGTTCATCTTCGGGGGACCTAAACCATAAATTAGGATTCAAGTATGAATTATTACAAAACAATCATCTGCAGGTTTGTCTCATTAATGCAGCCCAACGAAGCAAATAAATCATCATTTGCAGATGGCTCCTGGTGGTTTGCATTGCTAAAATAAAGGAATAGATCGCAAATCTTTTAGGAAAATGAACAAACCCTTTATATAGCTTCCTAATAGTTTTTGATGGTAACAAACAAATATTTTTGAATAAACACATCTACTAAAGGGTTGCTGAGAATGGAGTAGTCAGTACGGAGTACACCGACAGATGCATTCCCCAACCTCAATCCCTAGAGGCCCCACATCCGATGGCTCAAATTATCATTCTGACTCACTTTGCGACATCGCCTGTCTCCAACGGACGACTAATAAATAAAAAGAAAGTACAGTGTGCCACACATGTGTGAAATATGAGGAATGTATATAAATAATTTATTATTTAAAAATGAGGTCACTGAAAACACCACATCATACAGAAAATAAATTACCTTAGGTTAATCTTGTCAGACACTTAAATGAAAAAAAGATGAGGAACCGTGTATGCTAGCGACAGAGACAGAGACAGGAAGTAAGACCGGGAGAAAGGGCGAGAGAGAAAGGGCGAGAGAGAGAAAGGGCGAGGAGAAGGGGCGAGAGAGAAAGAGAGAGGCGAGTGCGACTCACAATTTGTTAGGTGATTTTTGGGCGATTTTGGGCGATTCCTCGTCAATCGCTTGGCGGGAAATTTCTTGTTCCGTGAATAGTCGGAACTGACTGTCGTTGCTAAAAAAAACGAAAAATCCGTGCGGAAAAACCTATGTCAAACCTGGCCGGCGCCTCGAAGAGCACATCACCAGTTATCGTCGGATAAATTGAGGCCCCGACGAACCAAGCGTCGGCCTGTCGTCCATCATATGGTATACCGTTGGACCGATTCCCAGTCACCTGATCGAAAAATCGCCTGATCGAAAATCGCCTGATCGAAAATCGTCTGATCGAAAAGTCGTCTGATCGAAAATCTCCTGATCGAAAATCGCCTGATCGAAAATCGCCTGATCGAAAAGTCGCCTGATCGAAAATCGCCTGATCGAAAATCGCCGATCGAAAAGTCGCCTGATCGAAAATCGCAAAGCAACGCATATCCTTTTCAAAGTTGTAGCATATTTTCTGCTGCTCGTCGAGCGTCGTCCGGTCGCGTTTCTTCGGGGCATGCGCGTATTCTCGGAGCTGTCTCAGTTTGACCCGGGTTTTGACCTCGAACTTCTGAAGGTAGTTGAGAAATTTCCACATGGACGGGTTCTTGCAGCCCAAGTTTTGGTGAGTGCGTCGTTGTGCCGCCTAAGCCAAGTTACCTAACCACAAGCATGGTATGACAAATTATTCCCGGTGCTGGGGCGATAATTTATTCACGACTTTCCTTCAGCCGATTTTCGATCGAGGCGACTTTCGATCAGGCGACTTTTCGATCAGGCGATTTTCGATCAGACGATTTTCGATCAGGCGATTTTTCGATCAGGCGATTTTCGATCAGTTCGATCAGGTGTTTTTCGATCAGACGACTGCCAACCCGTTGGACATTTCAAAAGCCATATAGGGTATCGTGCCGCAGCATTCCTCGAGAACTTGCACAGGGGGTGACCATGTCGCGAAGCCTGTGTCGCAGACTTTT
The DNA here is from genome assembly GCA_038088335.1 of Mesorhabditis sp. LJ9110. Taxonomy (NCBI): domain Eukaryota; kingdom Metazoa; phylum Nematoda; class Chromadorea; order Rhabditida; family Rhabditidae; genus Mesorhabditis; species Mesorhabditis sp. LJ9110. The sequence goes on from JBBGBA010000067.1 coordinate 20,360, forward strand.
GCGACACCTAGACATGCTTTAGTGCAGGGACATTGAGACGCGATACCTCTTTCAGGGTCGATCATGATATTCTCCGGCTTCACGGCACGGTGGACGATGTCCAACCGGTGCATCTCCAGGAGTCCCGAGATGGCCTGTCTGTACAGACAGACCATCTCGTCGACTCCGAAGCCTTCCGAGCCGACCAAATAAAAAAAAAATAAAAAATTCCCGCAGTTACTAAAGTAATCAGGAAGGCTCAGAAAAAATTAGCATAAAACGGTTCTTAGTTTTAAAATTAACATAAGCTTCTCTGCTGAGAGAGAGACAGAGAGACAGAGAGAGAAGATGCCAGGTATGGTAAGTTTAAAAAGACTGACCGGAAATGTTTTGGCAATGTCCAGTGTGTGATGTACCCCACGGTTACGCCCTAGGACATCACACCTTATTTGGGCGGCGGACCATTGATCTCGGCACGATCCCTACCACGAACAAATATTACCCGATCTTTCTGGTAAGCACCCTTCGTGTTACACGGTCTCTAATAAAATAATATCAAATAAATGTAAGAAACATAGCGTGTAATAACGATCTATATTTTCTCCATTTCATCAAATCTCAATATGTCAATCAAACGTCATCATGGATTATTTAGGGAATTTCGCACGCGCACGGCCCTTCAAGTTACCAATAAATTTGATATTTTTAATCCTATACTCGGTCGGAACGCTTTGAAAGAGTCACACCTCAAGCTATCGCAACAAATCAATCTTTGGGTTTTTTCTGTGCTTGAGGATAGGAGTCAGCTGGCGGAGAGTCGAAAATCCTGGTGGCCTTTCGATTCGGCCATGGATCAAATTTTTCTCAGACGTTGCCCGTTGTTTTATACGTTACATACCCTAGCTACGACTATAGGGCCGGTCAATGACGATGGCGATTTGGTTTGAGACCATTTTGGCCGTTGCCTTCATCGGTAGGCGACTTTTTAATCAATTTGGTGGACACAAATCTTCGATTATTTAGGGGTCTTATGCATATGATACATTTAGCCTATGCTCAGCAGATAGAAGGCAAAATGAGGGAGGAATGTCGCGAGGAAATGAGGACAAAAGGAATAAGCCCATCTCCGCCACTGGGTTGGTATTTCGACATGAAATGCTCTTACCTGCTATTTTCATTAGATGGCGGAACCTGGTGCAACGCAACCTGGGATACAGTTTTGTGCTGGCCGCCAACTCGGGCCAACGCTTCCGCTATACAACAATGCCCTGACCTAAAGGGCCTAGATCCAACGAGTAAGTCATACTTGGCTTACTTCTTAAATTCTGAAATCATGATATTCAGAATTCGTCACCAAACGCTGTGGCCCCGCCGGAAAATGGACGGGTCGTAATGAGTCCGAAATTATTGCGAATGAGTATGGCTATACAAACTTCACCATGTGCTTTGCCACGGAAGTTATGCAAATTATTGATAACCTCGCTACAATCACGAAGGTATAGGGCTGTAGTTAATGAAAATGATGACTTACTATTTTCAGAATCCACAAGATTAAGCTGTTGACAAATTACAACTGTTGGAGGAACTGGCTCCATTGAAACAATCCCTCTGAAAGCAGATCCAAAGCCAGCTGTAAATTAACAGGATGCTTCATTTGTTTGATGTTATAACCAATTAAATTTATTGCTTCTTTATTTGGTGAAGGATCTGTAAATATATTACACGCTGATAATCTTTGTGAAGTCTAGAGCAAAACACCTCAAGGTCAACAGCAAATCAAGCACAGTAGTTTTTTTACCGGCTTTGTGACTCAGAGACAGTTGGTGGAAGGGTTGAAGATCACAGGATGCCATTCAGCCAGTCCAGCGTCGGAATCGCAAATAAAATTATACTACTTATGCCTATTGTGCTGCGAGATGTAACCATTTCCAGTAGATTTGCCTATTTATTCTCGCAAACGGACGATGGGGATTTGGATTCCAGCCGTTTTGGCTAAAGTTTTTATCGGTGAACATTTTTGATGCAATGCAAGGGGAAATGACAATATGCTTTTTCTTCTAGTGCGTAGCCAACCAAACGAAGAGGCAATGAGAATAAACCGGGCCCCCTCAAAGAGTTGGTTTTCAGTTAAAAAGAATGCCGCCGAAATTTAGAACATGGAATATGGTGCCACGCAATCTTCGATGTTATGTTATGTTGGCCTCCAACAGCAGCCGACACTTCCGTCACCATCCAATGCCCACCCGCCAAAGGCTTCGATACCAAAAGTATATCGATCTGAGTAATAATCATGTTTTGAAGATAACGTCACCAATGCGTGCGGCCCCAGTGGGATATGGTTGGGCCGGAATGGAAGTGAAATTGCCACAAATGCAAAAGGATGGACCAACTACTCAATGTGCCACAAGACGTAAATTATGCAATTCATCGAAGCCTCAAAACGCAAGAATGCGGTATGAAGTGGCTTTGCTTTAGCAAAAATGTGTTTCGTAACGTTTCTAAAATATCACATTTTGTAGACCAAGCACCGTTTAAGAAGCTGCTGTTTCGCGTGTTACTGGCTCGGGAAAGCAAAGTCAAAGCCCAAGGTTTTAATTGTGCGTAGGATGAATAAAAATCTCGTGGCTAGCACTGATAAACTTCTTAGTATTTTGATTTTTGTCGTTTTACAGCAGAGTACAGAAAGAACACATAAAGATCCACAGAAAATCAATCACCGTTTTTTTCTAGCTGGAGGAAGAGAGTCAGTTGTCGCAGAGGTTGAAGATCACCGGATGTGATTCAATCCCGGTATGACATCACAAGGTTTACCGGTTTACGAAGAGTTCAGTCTTTTTATAAGTTTGATTGCGAATATTTTAGAACTTGAGAGAACTTTAACTTCAGTGTAGGGTAAACTGACGATGGGGCGTTGGATTCGAGCTCTAGTATTTATAGCTCTCATAGGTAGGCTTATTTTTTTTATATTTACGAACACCCACTCAACTCCAGCCTATAGTCAGCAAAGCCATGAAGAAGAGCAAGAAGAATGCCGAGCGAAGCTGCGAGCAAACGGAGTCAACCCCTTTCCGCAGCAGGGTTCGTTTTTCGTATCCAAGTGACTGTCAGATCAAAAACATTCTTAGATGATGGGCCTGGTGTAACGCAGTCTGGGATTATATATTGTGCTGGCCACCAGCCCGAGCCAACACTTCCGCTTCACAGCAATGCCCTCCAGTCCAGAGCCTTGACACCACGAGTAAGTAATAAGAAGTTTGTCAACGAATTTGTTTGACCAAGTCAAAGCTACTCTTTCCACGCCTTTATTCTATTAGAAGCAATGCGAATAAGATTTTTATGTTGCAGAAGTTATCACCAAACACTGTGGGCCTACCGGAAAAAGGGGTGGGTAGGGATGGGACCGAAATTGGTGCTAGTGAACAAGGATGGACCAACTATTCAATGTGCTACAAGACGGAAGTCGTGCAGTTCATCGAGACTCTGGCTACTCTTAAGGCAAAGGTTGGGCTTAACTTTTTGATTGCGGCAAAATTGTCACAAATCTTCTGCAACCGTGTATTTTAGAAACCACAGGATTGAGCTGATGACGATTGAAGCCCGATCTAGAAGATTAGTATCGCTGCCGCGTTGTATGCAAATAAAGCCGTTTTATATAACTACTACCAGATGCCAATAAACTACAACAAAATTATATCGTCTATATCTCGATTTAATTGGTGTCTGGACAAGGAGACTCTCCCAAAGCGGTTCAAAATTTGAAATCTACAAAGTGACATCTTTTATCGCCACACCGCTGCACATTCCCCAAAATTTTTGCATTGGATCTTGAGGTGAGAATTTTCACTTGCTATTTGCCGAACCACTCTCCAATACACCGCACCTAATGACCTCCCAGTCGTGACCCGCTTTTTCAAAACTCTGTTACGCGACGTTTTCTTTGGTTTGGCTGTAGGCACAGGCATTTCGTAAGGATTATAGCACTTCCGGGCGCTACCGTGGCTTTTTGATTCTGTTTAGCATCATTTGTCTTTGCCAGTTTACCACGACAATTGTGGTTATTATACGAACTACAGACTTAGATCTGTGTTTAACGCAATTTTCCCTATAGCATTTTGTTTTTTTCTTTCGGGCAAGATAGTTTGCGGCGTTTTGGTAAACATAGCATGCCAAAAATCACAAATACCCGACTCCCCGCAGCTTTTTTGAGCGACAGCCGATTGCAGGCAGACGCGCTGATAAAGATTTGCAGTCTGAACTTTTAGACCCATTCGTTGTCTGCTGATGTTTCTTGGGGGCTTCTGTTCATAAATAAAGTCCTTGGCTTCCGGAACTCTGGATGCTGTTTATTTATGTGGACTCTGATAGGTTATTTCTGTACTTTGGTGTTTGGATTGTCTGCCTTTTTGTGTTGTTGTCCTTTGCGCCGGGCCCGTTGCCTCTTTATCTCCTTCCCCCAAAGCTGGTTCAGAGTGAATTCCACAGCTTTTCGGTTACCTTATTTGTGGACATATCGTGTTTTTGAATTGTTTTTTTTAAGATGGGCGCCTCAGAACGGGTAATGAACACATCAAGAAAAGCCTTGGCGGTCCTCCTTCCTGGTCTACTTGTCTCTTTATATGGGGTCTACGTGGAAATTAAGTACTCAATAGGCCAGACTAAAATACTAATAACATTTAGCGCATCGGCCGATCCAGACTACCGGGCCGCCTGCGATTTTACGGCCTGGATTTCCTGTACACGGGCGCTAAACTCGGCGTATTCACGAGGTTTTGGATTGGTCGAGCAATATTTGGGGGCGGATAATATTTTGAACCAGGTATGGAAACCAATCCTAATGAAAATTAATGTTTATGTTTAGCCAAATGCGATTTATGGAGTATTTGGGTATACAGTTCTCGCTTTTCTGCAACTCTCGCCGTCTTTGGCCTCGGCATATGTCAGCTTATTAGCTGCTATTGTTATGAATATCTCAACTGTCTATCTATTTATAGCGCAACTACATTTGGGTAAGCTTTGGTTTCTAAATGATTTTTCGATAATTTTCAGGTGTTGTATGTATCGTCTGCTACTCCATCTACGTAGTCAATTTTGTATTCCTAATTATCACACTCAAACGCCGAAATGCAATCTCGGCATTTCACGCCAAGAAAAACAATTAATTCTTTCCAGCTTGCCAGTCATTTTTCATTGCGGGTCACTCAAACTAGTTACCAACGTGCCAAATCTCAACTAATATGTGATAACCATTGTATGTTTGAGAATTCTATTAAATAAGCAATTTCTATGTACAGCAACCCATCCCAGTTCACAAGCCAATTACAAGAAAATCACAGTTCATCATCTATATACCAGTTTTTGAAACGATAAAAGGCAGAACGGAGGCAGGGAGAAAGTGAAAGGTTATTAGTAATGCTTAAGCTCAGAGTAGCTTGATCTCCCGACCCGAACAGTTTTTGCAGCATGATATTGTGAGATTATGGAAGTTGACGGTAGGACCAGTGTAGCGTTCTTCAGCCGGTGATCTTTCGATTAGACGAGTCAGATCGATAGCCGTGAGGGAATCAAATCTTTGCTTCAATTCATCAGGCAAATGTGCACGGACCGATGGGCCAGATTCACTAATCGTATGTTGCGCACATCTAAAATTGGGTTTAATTAAAATTCAGTGCTTTTAAGTTTACCTTAAAACTTTTAGTAGAGCTTCATTCCTGGCCTTCAATTCATCAGCTCGTATGCTCATTGCCAGAAATTTGCATTTCCAAACATCCTTTTCGATTGTTAGCGCATCGAGTTCATCGTCTTCATTTTTCATCTGTAATAGATCCAAAATACATGACTTGGACCACTAACGTACCTTATTAGCATACTGATCAATTCGGTTCGCCAACCGAACTTTATCTTCCGATAATGCACTAACATGACATTGCAAATCATCATCGATTGTGGCCATTAACAAGCGTTTTAACTCAGCATTTTGCTCCCGTTCTACATTTAACTAAAACTCTGGCGTTGGAGGTGGATAATAAAAACTAACCTGTGTCTCAGCAGCTTGCAACTCTTTCGCTAACCGATTTATCTCTTCGTTTTCAACATGGGGACCATCTTTTTGAAGTCGTTCCTTGCGTTGATCAACAAATACTCTACTCGGCCTTTCAGGAAGCGGTTCTTCTTTTTCTCCAGTTCGATATCGGATTAATTGACTTGGCATATCCACCGGTTGTTCGCCTTTACGATCGGCTGACGGTGCTGCCTAAAATTTTGAATCAAGGATTTTGCATTAATTTTATTTTATTTAGGTGTGAATTAAATTTCTAGCTCCTTCAATGCAACGTAAAGCTGCTAACAGTCTTTTATATACTTAAACAGACCTTAAACGGTTCCCATGGAACAAATTTCTTCTTCTTCAGATCTTTTTCCAGTATTTTCCCCTCCAGGGGGTGTGGATCCGATGGATGAGGCTCTGAAATAAACTCAATCACCCCCAAATTAATTGTAAAATTACCATGAGTAATCACAGCCGCTTGTTGAGACCTAGGTGCCATTTGTGGCTCCGGGAAGTTTTGACTGAGGAGCTGAAAAATATGCTATCATAATGTATTTAATTTAGATCTGCAGAGCGGATTTTACGGCAAAATCAAAGGTATGGCTTATGTATGTTGTAAGTTGATCGATGAGAATGTTACCTCGTAGTAGTCCTCCAGGGCTGCTTTTTCTGCTTGGCAGGGATCTACGAGGATCCACTTGTCCCCATGGAACGGGTTCTTTTAGGGCTGCACGCGGGCCGATGCGTTGCGATTTCCGTACGCTAATCGGTTCGTGCGCTGGCTGTTATCTTGATGGCGTGAGAGGAAAAGGAAAGATGAAGCTGATGAGAAAAGATGGAAAAGCTAACACGTCAAATCATAACATTGAGCACCTAAGATTTCCGAATCGCGACAGATGCAGTTAAATTACAAACACAATATAATGATTAATGATAATGACGGCAAGGTGACGGCAAGGTAAATGGCTCAGGTATAACAGATGTCGCGCATAGATTTAGAGCTTTCGTTAATGCCACACAAAATGATCAGAGTATGACGACGATCCCCACCGAGCAATCGATATAATTTCTTGCCGAACAAATCGGCAAAAAATGCTGCAAGAAAAAGGCGAATCGCCTCTTGAGCACTAACCCTCCCTCCAGTCGACGCGACCCATCGATTTTTCGAATTAACAACCCCAGTATTCGCCTAACTTTGTGCTTGCTGACCATTCTTATTTAATGATTCATAGCTTGCATCTGTAATTCGGTTTACGGTTTGAAGATGCTGTCTCAAATGGCCCTTCAAGAGAAGGTGCTACTTGGTCATGGAGCTTTTGGTCTTGTATATCGTCTGCACGCCAAAAGTCGGTAGGGCGGAATCTTGTAGATCCCTTTGGAAACATTGTATTAGTGTTGCTGTGAAGGAACTTCGTGGCAGCCGAGAAGAGCATGAACGGGAGTTATCCGCACTAAAAGAGCTTGCACATCCGAATATTGTCAATTTCCTCGATGCCACCCCTGATTATGTACCTGATGACTCTTATTGCTATCTCATCTTCATGGATTATTGTGACTATGGGTCTTTTTCCAAATTAATCTTTAGCCTCTTCTTCTTTCAGTAAAAACCGCGACTGCATGCATGCAGAATGACCGGAAGACCAAGCCAATAACCATCCCTTCCCCTCATTTACATGTCGATTTCCATACGTTCCCTGGTATATAAAGCCCCCTTTTCTCGTTGTGATTGCTTCAGTCATCCGCTCCGACCCCGGCTTCCCTGTCCTCATTTACTTCATCGAGGTGTCACCCCACCGGGGACATCCTCGAATAAATGTTGTGACCCGTCATGTCTGCTCTCCCACGCTATCGAGACATGTGGTGCCCCGTGGGATCCCGGTCGACATCTACCCGGACGTGATGCTGAACGCCGCCCCCGGGAGGGCCACGTACCCGTGTGCATCAAGAAGACCCAGCTTTTGGCGTGATCCGGACGTTTTGAACGGGCTGGCGGAGTTTCACCCGACGTACCGTGACTCGACCGTGCGATGAAGACCCACTTCTTTTGGCGAGATCGGGCCGCCCCAGAAGGGCTGGCAGAGTTTCACCCGGCGTGCTACGACTCGACCGTGTTCAAGGGCAACTTCTCGCGTTCAAGGGCAACTTCTCGTGTTCAAGGGCAACATCACGTGTGCCAGGGCGTCTTCTCGTGATCAAGGGCATCTTCATCGTGTTCAAGGGCAACGTCATCGTGTACCAGGGCAACTTCGCGTGATCAAGGGCAACTCTACCGTGTTCAGGGCGCCGCTTTGTGCTAGGACCAAGAATCCGCTTCGCCCACCGGCATCGCGGAAGGTTGGCTGGTACAAGGCGTGTGCGGGCCGAAGACGTGCGTGGCGACGAGTCAAGAAGCAACGATGTCTGCCACCGCGGGTCGTCTGCAGGCCGTTCGACTACTGCCGCTGAAGCCTCGTCCCCGGGAGTGTCGCGATCCCGCGACTGCATGCGCATGCAGAATGACCGGAAGACCAAGCCAATAACCATCCCTTCCCTCATTTACATGTCGATTTCCATACGTTCCCTGGTAATAAAGCCCCTTTTCTCGTTGTGATTGCTTCAGTCATCCGCTCCGACCCCGGCTTCCCTGTCCTCATTTACTTCATCGAGGTGTCACCCCACCGGGGACATCCTCAGAATAAATGTTGTGACCCGTCATGTCTGCTCTCCCACGCTATCGAGACAATTATCTATACCGCAGCTACGATCGTCAGTTGGGCGATGGAAATGTTTGGAGCCTTGGTGTATCTACATGAGCAACAAATAATTCACAGAGATATCAAGCCACCAAAGTAAGCGTTTTCGATGTGCTGGATCTTTTTGCAGCATCCTCGTAGCGGACCTATTTCGCCTAAAATTATCTGATTTTGGCATTTCGCGGCCAGTTGACAATTTGGTGCGGCATGAAGGAGCCGGTACACATGGGTATATGGCACCAGAAATTCTCGAGGCAATTGGGAATCGGAATGACACACCGGCAAAACAGATGCGAGCCGAGGTTTGGATTTTTCTAATTTCCAATTTTGGAATGAATTCGATATATTGGAGATATTTCAGGATATTTACAAATGCGATACCTACAGTGCGGGGGTGGTCGTTTGGGAAATAATGAAGAGAAGGTGGGTTGCGGCCGAAATCGTGCGTACAGGGTGTCCCAAAAAAAACGACCCATCTGCCATTTCGCCGTGTTACATCCAATCGGCCCCAAATTTGGACCAAAGGTGGATCAGACCCTCAATAACAACAATCCTGATTTATCGCCATGTAGCTCTAGTAGTTCTCGAGTTATAGCGAAAACAAAGTTTATTTTCCATTTTTCATAAGGTTTTCGTGAAATTAGACCCCCTAAACATTAAGCTAAAATGATCCGGTAGGCCTTCTTTACCCTAAGAAATTTTTTCCAGAGTAAAATTGATTAAATAAGCTTCTATTTAAGCGATTTTTACAACGCAAAATTATCCAAGTTCATAAGCGAAATTAGGGATTCACAGCCGGAACTCGATGCAAATCGATGCAAAGTCCAAAAAGATAGCCGAAAAAACTGTTCAGAATTCCGGGAAAAACAGTATTTTCGTTATAACTCGCGAACCACGAAAGCTACAGGGCTATAAGTCAGGATTGGTGTTATTTGGGGTCTGATACACCTCTGGTCCAAATTTGGGACCGGTTGGTTGTAACACGGCGAAATGCCAGATGGGTCGTTTTTTTTGGGACACCCTGTATATTTGTAGAATTCCGTCACGAAAACCAATCGGCACGGTGGTAAAATCCGAAAAACCAGAAGCACGCCTTCAGCAACTCGTACAATGGTTTTAATCAATGCCATTCAGAAATAAGATTTAACTAGGTGTCTCGTTGAGGATTGCACAATGAGACCTACAGCGAAGCAGATCTTGACTGACTTGGCAACCCTGGTACGTTCATTTTAAGGGTAGAGTGGTAACAGGGCTGTAACACCAGATAATCGCCTTTACAGAGATACGCATATCCGTTGGATCCGGTGATGCGCCGGAGTCAGAAACGGTTATTAAAACCCATCGGATTGGACGGTACTGCCGCGGAATTGCCAGTGAAAGCAACCACGATACGTTTTGAACCAAGCAGCTGGACAGCTGGTGAATCATCAGAACCTGAACAATTCGTTCAGTCCAGTAATCCAAGCCAGCTTAACGATATTGACGAAGATGCGTTCCCATATTTTCACGATTGGAAACAAAGGATAACCAGAGAAATCTGCTTTGATCCAATTATTACGCTCGTTTTCAGTTGTAACAAAAATTTTGAAAAGTTTCAAGCACGTAACGGCGGCGCACTGAAAACGGCGCGAAATAAGAAAATTGCCGAGTTTTGGGATAGTTATAATAGCATTCAAACAGCCGGCGAACGCATGAATTTTGCGAGATACGCTGAAGAGGCGTTAGCGCGTGGTATTATTCTAGAAACCACGGCTCGTCTAAAAGAAAGCGACTTTTCTTTTTCATCAGAAACAGCAGAGTCCCAGCAGGAGCAGCCTTCAACATTCCTCCATGAAAAATTTGACGCACTGCTTGAGATAGATAACCATATTCAACTAAGCTGCGTTCATTTTGCCATCCAAATAGCACGCGAATCCAATAGTTCACGTCTATCAAACTATGAAGCGCTTTGGCTTCTCAATAGGGCTCAGCATAATATTGAAGAAATGGCGAACATTTATACTCAGCTGATAATGCTACCAACATTGTTTGTTACGGATTCGCGATGGGAGTGGCTGGAGTTCAACGACATTTTGTTTCGAAAAGATTTCGAAGAGTTTCATTGGTCGAATTCGGCGCCATGTCGCTTTGAGAAAGGACCCAGAGTTGGTTTAAATATAGAAGCACTCCGTCGAGAGCTGGTCTATCGAACTGGATGTGTCGAACAACATATACGAGAAGAAAAAGCTTTGCTTGCCACCCGAATACCTCAGGGTGTACCCAAGATGGAAGGCCTTGCTATAAACCAAGTAATCCCAGATTATTACTTTCTTGCCGACCATCCGCCAAGTGTGACTTGCAGATGCGTACCTCAATGTGAAACGACCTCAATTTCATGGCTAGGACAGCCGCCATATCAAGTTCATGAATGCACCACGCTTGAGGAAAAAGAATTTTTACACTCTCATTTTTTATACGAAAGGGCCTTCCGATACTTGGCCTATTGGCAAGAGATTCCGAGAAGTCCGATATACAACTTGTTGCTTGACGTACTGCTGGTCGAAAGCCGAAAAACAAAGAATATTGCGACCTATTATATTCCAATAAATAACTCCGGCCAAATTCAAACTCATTTGATCGGCCGCGAGAATCAACGCAGCTTTCTTGGTGGTCGCACCTTGAATCGAGAAGGCAATGATCGTGTCATGAAAATGCTAAAGAATCGTGTGGAAACCGGGCAAGGTTAGCCTTCTGAAATTCTTTCAACTTTTTCTTTATAGTTTCCGCCTGGATAGGCGCGACTAAGGTGGATTTTTCCGAGTTGAAAGTCATGCTTGAGGAGTTGTCTAAACGATTCAGACCCCAAGAAAAAAGATCTGTTTTGCTTGAGGCTTTGGTTTGTCAGATGACGAATAACAAGTTCGATTTGGAAACAGTCGGTAAGTTACCCGTGGTTTTCCTAACTTAACGTTTGTATCTATGCAAAAGGTACCTGGACCAGTTTAAATCAGTCAGATGTTATAGATATTGAAGAACGAGACAAGCATTACCGTTGTAAAATGCCTCTCTTGATGAAACAGTTCTGGCGGCCCCGTGGTATGTGGGAAGCTGATGAAACCTCATGGAAAAAAAGTTGTTGTTGTTGCCTCTTACCGTTCGTAGCCTTTATGGGGCTGCTGGCTTTGCCTCGGTTCCACACTCACTGGGGACTTGCCCTTGGAATCTGGATATTGTCGGGCATTTGCCCGGCGATTGCCTGCTGTTATTGTATGCGGCGTTGCGTAATCAGCATCCAACGCAAGTTCGTTTTTCTAACGCCAGATTATGAAAACTAGCTCTAAAAAGCTTTTATTTTTGAAAGATTTATTGAACCCGTTGCGACAAAAAAATACATTGGGAAATCACATATATCACTAAATTTTTTCACTTTATATAGCTCATTTTAAATGTGCTAAATATACCTTGTTAGTGGTGATGAATAAATTTATAGTCCTGGAATACGAAATGTTGACGCGTACTATGTTCAATACAAAAATAAACAACCAATATTACACATCACAGGCGATTGACACGAACTGTCAATTCGTTGTTAAGGAATGGATCACAGCTGGGCGGTTGATCCGTCGCATTTTCAAAACTTACCATCATGAAATTTGCTTTGAAAGCGGCAGCTTGCCATGGGAATTTAAACTTACGTACACAACCGGGAATCAAATATATCAAGTGCGCAGCAAAATTGAACCGCTTTTTGTATCACCAAAATTTTAAAGTTGCTGAGAGGCACAGCGCTTTCAAATGGTCTCGCGTTTAGCGTTGCGTTCCTAACGGTGCTCGTTAAAGATATTTGACCATAAGCGCAATGAATACAACAATTACGAAAAATGTGGCACCGAGGCCAAGGATGCACAGAATGCAACGACAAAGCGATTTCTGCTTTCGATAGTGTACGGCTGGGTGGTTGCCCTCGAGTTGTGGCTGAATATTCGTGATCTTATTATTTCGGTGATTTTTATACTCACGTTTAAATGTGGATCATAGATTGGTAGTTTTCCATTTTCCATCTCCTCTTCTGGCGGACTAAAATAAGTAGGATTTGACACCTTTAATGTAGTCTTCTTACCTTACGATGATTGTGGGACTTTCTGGAGGTAAATTATTGCGTGGCGGATTGAGCATTTGAATCCTAAAATCAAAAATTTCAATCATCAAATAAACATCCTAATGCTTTTTATACTTTGTCATATAAACTTACACATGAAAAATTCTCATATCTAATAGGAATATGTTGGGGAAATAGTTTCTGGAAAATCGATGATTTGAAAGTATTGTTTCAGTAGGGCCCCAATGACATTTCCGCTCTACTTGCCGTGGTTAAAACCGTCTTCCGGGGGGTATTATCATCCCCAAGTGACAAATATATATCTAGGCTCGCACAAAGAATTACTCCCCTACCTTTCATCCCCATTGCCCGCGTATGAGGTGCCGGCTCTCGCCGCTGAAAATAGCTTTTTTACGTATAAACCGTGTTTAATCATACCATTTACTTTTTCCATAACGTTGCTGTAGGTGATGTGGCTACCTAAAAAGGTTGTTTGTTATAATAGTTCAATTCTTACCAGATTTATTTTTGCCATTCACATATCCTTGCGACATGGTGCGATCGGAGGGGAGACCTGTGTCAATCGTTTTCAGTTCAAACGTCTCATCCATCTAACAAATTCAACGAAAAAATGAAAATTAAAAATTATAGGAGTACTTTCAGAAGGAAGAAGAAATAACTTCTTATTCAGCCATCAATCTAGACAAAACCGGAACCTATACACCCTCCTCAATCCCATCAGCTGCTCCCAAAAACATAAGGGCCTGTCTGTGGCTGGGTTGGTTCCTCTTTTTAGAGCAAGAATATGGAGGATACTCGTCAGAAGGGGCCTTTGCAATGCCTACATGGCCCGTTGACTAGGAGGGGGAGGGGAGGTCTTCGGATGCCAAATTTGATTTGAGCCAAGGGGATCTGTGCGTAGCCTCATTGTCTCACCCCTCGCGCATCTCACCACCCCAATTTTGAAACCTTAAAAACGACGCAGTTACGTGCGGGGGATGTAGTACGGAAGTAAAATCAGTCAAACGGGTAGACGGTCTCGATGACCGACAAAAAGAATGGGGCCCGTGACAAAGCTTAAGATTTTTGGCTCTAAGTTTGTGACGCCGATGCTAATCGTTTTGTTAACGAGCACTGCTGAGATTCCCGGTAAAACTTAAATGTAATTTATAGAACACAACCGGTTTTGGCAGATTTAATTTGTTTGCTGTGATCGCAGGACTGGTGTCGCCCTGATCCACCTGACCTTTTAAACCTTAAATTCCTTCCCCTGCGGCACTAGGTGCGGAACAACCCTACGTAGGTGTTCAAGCAAATGTTGATAAACACCTACAGTAGTTTTTCAAGTATACTCGCATAAATACGCTAGGTTACAGTTTACTCTACCCCCCCCCCCAGCCGGAAGTTTTTGCCTATAACTTTTTCATTTTACATGATTGTACGCTCAAATTAAAACTCTTAGTATATTATTCGACGCTCTATCGAATGGCGTTGAGAAAATCCCGACAAAACTACAAAAATACCAAAAACTTTGAGACCTTTGGCTGTGGGGGAGGGGGTAAAGTAAACCCTTACCGTACTTTAAATATAGGAATCACGCTTGTTTTTACATCCAAAAATCCAAAACAACCACCCACATCGTAAGCCAAAATTAGGTAAAAGGATAAGACGGAGCCCGCAGAGCCAGTCCTCTAGACCCTCATTTGAATTGCACCGAATTCGGAAATGGCGTCGAGGTGAGCCGGAAAAGGGAGAGCAAGATGGAGACGAAGAAGGGGAAGAACAGCAAAAAATGGCTTTTAGCTGGGAGCTGTGTTCGCGGCCCGTCAACGGGCCCCGGTGCCCAAATTCGTCATCAACCGGGTTTATACATTTACCCAGAATGGGGGCGCCCAGCAAACAAGGGTTTCAGGGCTAAAATTTGCCTGGGAGAGTTGCACGGTAGAGAAGGGCATTTGAGGGTGATGGTTGCGCGGGATGCTACTTGTATTTTAGCGGATTTTGTGGAAGAATTTCATAGGCAGATTTATAAAAACACAGTCTGCTCCGAATTTTTAAACCCTGATGTTTTGAGATTATACATTAGATATACCGATTCAAATAAGTCTCGGGTGAGATTGTTTAGACAAGCATAGCTCAGCACCAATTTCCGGTTTGCAAACTCAAAAAGAAAAAGAAAAAACTGAATCGAAAATTTACAAATTTGATTTCTTACAATTGTTAGATAAGATCCGAAAAGTTGAAAGCAGTCAGATGATTTAAATAAGAAGTAATAAAAATTTAAATAATAAAAATAGATTTTTTGTTCGAATAAGATAACTCTATTTCCGTTCGCCCATATTTAAATTATTCAAAGCTGATCCATATCCGTATCGCAATAAGAACCGCTATTTCCGGGAGCATAAAAAGATCACTTACGTACATAAAAACTAAAAAAAAACGACACGGGGAGCCGAAAGAATTGGGGGAGTGGGTGTAGGCTGTATTTGTCACCAGGATTACCGTCTGCGGAATTAGAGCTGCAATGAGGGGGGAGCGGGGGGTGGAGAGAAACCCTTTAATCGAGTTACGAACGAAGGGTATAAGCTGAAAACTAAATTGGGCGGCGGTGTGGCTTTGGGGTGGGGGTGGTGCGGGAAGGAATCTTAACTATACTAAATCAGCGGCTATCATCATCAATTAAAACAATTACCGTGTGGTGTCCGTCCGTTTACATGCCATTAAAAGGTGAAGTGGCGAGTCTTATTAGTGCCAGTTGTAAATATTGAGCCAAGCAGCGCGCGTGTGCGCCGCGAGGAGCTTAAAATTTTTAGCTTCTTACGTTTTGCGATTTGCCGGACAGCCCGTCGCGCGTTATTATTCGGTTTCCAAATCGTTTTAGGACGTGGCGCAAAAATCAGAAGTCATTTAGGAGAATTTTAAGTGGGGTTCAATAAGTTTTAACCCGGAACATCGGTCGGACTCTATAAAGTTGTTTTGGTAGGTGTCAAAAAAATTTTGGCCGAAAGCTATCAGCATCTGGTTTTGAATTATCTAACGCGACGAGCAAATTAGTATCGTTTCCGGTGATATTTGCAGTGAAATACAGAGTGCTGTCACTCTCCCTTTAAAGCCAGAAATCACTATAAATAAGCAGCGCCGTTTTATAACTGACTAAAATTCTATTTTGCGCATTCTTTGACCCACTCAACCGAACGCGCAATCGAATATGAGACGCGAAAACATTTGTGTGGTTGGGTACAGGTTGATGTGTGAGTGTGTGGTGTACGTGGATGGGGTTGAGGAGATGTTTGCAGCAGAGATTGTGTGTGTGAGGAGGGAGAGGTGTCGAGTTTCGAGCCCTTCTTCTCCCCCCTCGGTCCTTCCGTTTGGGACCCGTGGTGTGCCCCCCTTCAACCTGGGAATCAGCAGAAATCCCATTCCCCCCCCCCCTCCGCGCGGACATCTCCCGAGTTTTGATCCTCACTTGGCCCTCGTTGCTCAGGACTTGCCTTTGCGTCTCAATCGCCACTATTCAACCCATTTTGAGGGGGATGGGAATGGACGCGCAAAATCAGGAGAGTCAAAGATTTACTCGGGATTTGCAAGTGAGGGCTTGATAATCTTACAAGGTAATAATGAATCGTCGTTAGGGATAATAGAGGATTTTGGATGGCTTGAGGCCAGCTCATTTGATAGAGCTTTAAACTCTGAATAAGTCCGATTTTTCAAGGGCTGTCTAATGATAACGTTATTCACTAAAACACGCTCTGGAACGCCGATTTTGCCCAATTTTGACTTCGCTTGACAAAGCCTAAGCGTTGAGAAACTTTCCTCGAAAGCCCGCCCCAGAAGGCATATTTGAGAAATCGGATTTGTTCAGAATTTCAAGCTCTATCAAATGAAAAAAATCACCTCGCAAGACTAAGTCAATCATCCTCGCCGATCAAGAAAACGGAAAGTCTTGAGAATAGAATCGGAACAGATTGGCCACAACATTTCCCTCACACCGCGCAGAAACTCTAGCGACAGCTGAAACCGCTGGCAAGTTTTTTCGCAGAATCCACCTGCGCCGAGGTTTCCAATGGGCCCCAACTATGGTAATAAATATATAAGAATTATGGAACACTGAGACGGGCAAACTACCCAGATGTGGCGCCTAGATGTTGCCGCGGTTTCCGGTTTCTAACAAGCGTGGGCTCGCATGGCGCCTTATGGGCAAAGGTGGTGCGAATCTGGGCATTAGTCAGCGCGGGTTGCGTTTTTGGCATAATTGTTCCATGCAGATTAATAAAATCGCTTCGCTCCTTAGCTAGTTGAGTTTATACTACAGGATGGCCCAAAAGACGCCGCGGTAGCGATCCGCCGTCGTGCCCGATGTTTACAAGTTAAATATCTATTGGAAGCTCTCGAAAAGGCGAAAAAACAAGCACTTTTATTTTTCTGAATTAAGTGACCTAAGTGTGCATTTTTATGAGTAAAAACGGTGAACGAGGCTGATTTATGCGAGATCCGCAAACCTGTATCCGGAAATCTACTTAAAAAACGCGAAAATTCGGTTGTTTTGTTGGAATTGTCATCAAGTTGAGGCCACAAATCGGAAATGTGGGCTTTTGAAGAGGCAATCAAGACAGGTGATCGGTGGGGGGATAGACTGGAAGAGAATGAGGGGGGAATGGGCCACTTGGAGGGAGGGTGTGAGGTGATGCACCGAGGCGACGAAGGACTGGGAGAAGGACTCGACCCACCAGTCTGTTGGGCCCCACAAACAAATGGGCCATGAGCCGAGAAGTACGCGAAGATCCACGAGACAGCCCGACGGACAATGAACCTCCAGACGACCATCTTTACGGCTGACAAACTCATTATAGGGAAGCACCGCCTTTTTGGGAGGTGGCTGGACTCGGTAAGAAGATGCGCCTTTCGTGCGATATTCAGCTAAAAGAAAGAAAAGAAATGCTATTTTGGGCAGAATGCTTGCGTGTCTGCCGAAATCTAACCCGGTGTAAGAAGTCTATCAAGAAAACCTTCTCGATTTCCTAAAACCCAGCCCATATGCTACCGTAGTGCAAAACGATAGAACACAATGTCTACGCTGATTTACCACAAAAACGCAAAAGTTTCGACCACGGAAGGATTCGAACCTTCAATCTTCTGCTCCGTAGGCAGACGCGTTATCCATTGCGCCACGCGGCCATGGTGGACGCGCGGCGAGAGGGGCTGATGACCCTTGGCCCCGCCTACCCACAGCCAACCACCCTTTGGCAATCCCAGCGCCGGTAAATGGCATGTGGAACGGTGCTAGCTGTCAGCAGGCGAATCAGACATCTTCGAATATTTAATTGAGAGACGAATGTGTTAATTACAAAAACCAAAATGAGCTCTAAATATGAGCGTAGAAAATTCTCAATGCCAACAAAATTTTAATCGTACTCTTTTGCTCTAGATAAAAAGAAGTCTAGATTCAACTGGAAATACTGAAATAAACTATTCGTTGGCGCGAGTTAACGGGCTGATGGAGGTAGAGAAAGAGACTAAATTAAATTATTCTTCGGAGCAGACGCGGAACAACGGGATCCCCCCACGTGGAGTCTCTTCTTCCTTGTGGAATTCCTAGTCGGGTCAAATACTTGATAAAATATTTACCCTAAATTTATAGCGAACCGCGATGACGAGTAGGATAAAATCATTTGAAAATATCCGATTAGGGGTACGGCTGGAGCGAACAGGGAAGATTACGGTAGGGGATTATTTTCCGGATGCGTTTCGAAATGCGAAGGAGATGAAGTGGGGGAAAAGCTTGACCCCCCATGTACTGAGAAACGATTCGCTCGGAGAATTTTTGTTAGGGGCCTTTGAGTCAACTGTAAACAGCGAAAATGGTTGGGAAAATGTCCGCTTCTGACGGGCTATTTTAAGAAGGTGTTCTATGGAACGATTTTTAAGACGTGGAATTTTTGAGCTTCCACAAATGAGTTTAAGTTAAATATTCCCAGTGGTATAAAGTTGAATTTCAATTTTCCGCGGGACGGAGACGACTACTCAAATGAGATGCCCCGACCGCCCGTTGGCCAAAATCATCAAATTATGGGCATTATTATCCACCACTGCCATCAGCCCACCACACAAGCATTTTTTGAGCAGAAAAAGTTAAGATAAAAAGAGAGGCAAATTTTATAAGCTCAAAATTCCCTGAAAAAGTGCGAACTAGCAAATCATCGTCAAATTCTCTTGAAATCGGCCACCAACACTTCAAAACCTTGAGGTCCGTTGCTGCGGATGAGAGCCCGAGTTTTCTAATTAAAATGCACTTGGCCTGTTAGAAAGGGGTAATTGCTCTCGGGTATAATTAGCATCAGGGGCATTGCATGGAACGTATTCCCCAAACGTTTTCACTGTTTGTGTAGTCAGTTGGCTCTTCCGGTAATAACTGACATTTTTTAGATTTGAGAGGCTTTCAATAACTGGTTGCGGCAATATGAGCCAGTATTAATAAATCCATAACTTGCCTTTCATTCCTGATTAGCCTTCATTTGAAACCTCTATTTTTACTGCTACATTAGGTGGATATTTCACCTGTCGCGTTGAGTACCTAATCTTTATGCTATTTTCTGTTCTCGTCTGCCGCGATTATTTTTGGAGCCATTTCTTGAATCGAAATCTAGAGATTCCCTAGCAATACAATGTACATGGGTGGGCGGCATGAATTGTTCGTACTATATACCGCTGAGGGTCTGCCCCAGGGGAGGTTTGTTCCTAAACGGCTTCCGGCAGTGAGAGGGGGGATGAAGGCGGCTCGCCCAGAGGGGGGAAACGGCTTATTTCTTTGTACTCTCTCATTTTGCACCTAACTACCCTGGAATATCCCTCCGCCGGGTGACGTTCGTGTTTGTTACGTATTGAGGATTCACTTTTGCAAGCGCAATTAGCCATTGGGTGGTATTGTTTGATATAGATCCTTTTTTTGCCATCATGATTTGAGCCACAGCTGAGTTGGAGTTATAGTTTTAGATGTTGCCCAGGAAGCAGGGTTTGAAGATGTTAAAACATTTCTTGTCTCTTATATCCTGCTTAGAGGGTTTCATCGTTCAACGCAAAGCGGCCGCTACGCGTTGAGAAAGGCGTCTAGTAGCGCCTAGTGTTGACTTGAAGAACTACTGTAAAACAATTTATCGGCCGGCCTAGATCTCTTAGTTTTCCCACACAAACTTAAACCTGGGTTGAACTCAACACAGGAACTCCCAGAGGAAGGCAGCTATGTCGTTTCGTGCTAACTTTAGGCTCAAGGCTTTGCCATCGGCCTTTAAAGGGCCAAAGAAGAAACTTATGACCTTATTTTCCAAAGAAGCTTTCAAAAATCAATATCCACCAGTTCGGACATCTTTTTATCGCTTAAAATGTTTCTTTTGAATGGGGGGCTGATGCTTTTCTCTGCGAATTGACAGCAAAGGACGGGCACTGCCGCGATACGTTTCTTTTTCTGCTCCCAGTGGATTGAGGGCATAAAATCGGGCAGGATGAGAAGGACATGGAGGAGACCCAGGTGCGAGAGATGCGATTATCTCACAAGTCATCATTATCTGTTGGGGGATGGGGGTAGAGTTTGGTTGCGGTTGACCTGCACGCTTTTTAGCACGTGAATTGTGTATCAGTCAAAGGGTCGCGATCACTTTCCTTTCTGACTTTTTGAGTTGCAACTAGTTTCCCCACATTCCTACGTTTTTTAGCAATTTTAAGTAATGACTAAGATATTTTGCTTCGAACTTTGGCTTTTGGCCAAATTTCGTTATCACTTTTCCAAAAATTTGCGATTTCCAACGGATTTTCCTAATTTATGTTCATCTCCTTACTATCTCCTTACTTACTGCAACCTACTCCATAATTTTAATCTATCCTTCCCCCAAAGAGTAGACTTATGAAAAATTCCTGCAGGATTTTTTGCATACCCTCGGGGCGGCCAGGGACAAGGTCGAAGCGTGGGAACACTGCCCCGCGGGGGCAGCCGGTCACGCCCAGCCGCTATTTTACATATCCCGCGTAGGGAGCCATTTCAAAAATTCCCCGGAAAATCGCATATTGGATTTATCTTCTAAAAGCAACGGGGTTTTTAAAATACATACTGCTGTATTTTTATAATTACGTTATGAGGAATTTATTTTTCCATGAGCTTTCGATTCAATTTTTTTCTGAAAAGGAAAGCGCAAAAGTGCGGGCTGCTCTTCAGAAATCAGGATTCAAATATTGATTATTGATAAAAGTCCGGGTGGACTTAATGGGTTTTCTGCAAAATTGTTTTTGTCTTGATTCACCCCCGCGACGACTGTCTGCAAAGAATTTTTGAAACGCAGCTTTCTCCTGCCGTTTCGATTCCACTTTTTCCTGACAACTTTTATTGATCTTCAAATATAGAACTTGCAAATGCTAAAGCTCTTTTTCCTCTCTCTATTTTCCCTTTTTTAACGAAATTCGTTAAATTTGCGACAATTCTTTTCTCTCCATGCCGTTTTTTACTAATAATACTCGATTATTCCTATTGATAGCATTTATACACTTACTTTATAGTTTTTTCAATGCCACGAACCGTGGTGGCCTACAACATCGGCCATGAGTTTCACCACCATCCAACATTAGACTCACATCCAGAATGCCCGGATAGAATCGATTACGCCATCCGCCATTTGAAACAGTCATTTCCCGACAAATTGGAATTCCTTAAACCGGTAAGTCTGATTTATCTAGAAAAATTGAACCATTTTCAGCATCGATTCAAATTCTCGGAAGATCTCCTGAGTGTGCTGGACCCACACTATTTGAGAATTCTTTCTGAAACATCGGACTGTAGTCAAGAGACACTGATAAATTTAGCTGCTGATTATGATTCGGTGTATTTCAATAAGGTATTTTTAAGGAATTTAGCTGAACATAAAATATATAAATATAAGCCGAATTATGCAACGTTTTAGGGTACACTGACAGCAGCGTTAGCCGCTGCTCAAGTCGTCTCAGAGCTGACCGGACAGATCTTGGATGGACAGGTTGGTGTAAAATAACGTTCAAAAAATCTGTAATGGCACCTTGGCATGCTATTAATTTTTGTTCTACAGTATCGCAATGGATTTGCCATCGTCCGCCCACCAGGCCATCACGCCACCTTTAAAACGCCCTGTGGCTTCTCATTCATCAACAATGTAGCAATCGGAGTCAAGCGTGCGCTGGATCGTGGTCTTAAAAAGTAAGCATTCAAGAATTCTGGAAACTTTCAAATACCTCCCAACTTTCAAACCTTACGAGCCCCCCATATCACCTAAAATGGCCCCTTGTTAGAATACTAATCGTCGATCTTGATGTCCATCATGGTAACGGGACGCAGGAGATGTTCTACGAAGATGATCGGTTAGAAGAACTTTGCTTTTAATCACCTTTCAGGGTCCTCTTTATATCCCTGCATCGTTATGACGACGGTTTCTTCTGGCCACATCTCCGCGAATCGGCCGTTGATCATATTGGTGCTGGGCCAGGCAAGGGGTTCAACATCAATCTTCCATTAAGGGTGAGGATAGCGTAACTAAAATAAAATCACTTGCAGCGTGACGATGTCGACTCAACCTATCAGACCCTATTTAACGAGATCGTCTTTCCGATCGCTTGTCAATTCGACCCCGAGCTCGTGTTCATTTCGGCTGGCTTTGATTGCTGTGGGTTTCATTTTTGGTAAAACGTTATCGGTATTTAGTACACGCCGATCCGCTTGGACAGCTTAACGTGACAGCATCAACCTATTCTTGGATGGTTCAACAACTTGCTGGATTGGCTGGCGGAAAATGTTTGGCCGTTTTAGAAGTTGGTAATCAAACAAAATCGCCTATCATGCCTTTGCCTTAATGACAAGGCTTCATTACGGCCATCACTTTTACAGGGTGGCTACAATTGGAGCGGAACCGCTGATGCCATTGTTGAATGCATTCACGCACTACTCGGCAGCTTTCGCCCCCGCTTGCTCCCTACTTTCGAGGAAAAGCTCAAATTCTGGCATGAATATCCGTAAGTTACCGGAAGCTATCTACTACCTCTATTTCTAGTCCCATAGAATGTCTTCTCCCAGCAAAGGCCTATTTATCCAAATATTGGACTTGCTTGCAAAATGACCTCCAGCCCCCGATCAAAGTTCGACCTCCAGCTGAACTAAAATCAGTGCAGAAAGTGCCTCATCCAGTTGAAAACAATGGTCGGGAAACTGTACAAGTACGTCCTGTCGATGCCAACCTGGAACTTGAACAGGAACAGGAGATCGATGAGCGGGAGGGTGACGAAAATGTGAAAATGCCTAAAGATGATACAGAAGTTTCCATGCCAACTTCGCCACGAAAGGAAACACACGATGTGGACATGTTGCTAAAAGATGAAGAGGAAACTATGAAAATGATAGTGGAAAAGTCTCCTGCATCACAACATCAAAATTCGAATGGTATTCCGGATCCGAATCTAGAGTCTGAGCATAAGGAGCAAGAGGCTACTGAAATGGGAGTTGCACCAATGAAGCAAGTCACAATTCAGGGGCTTGGACCTACACGGCCCCGGTAGATCTTTCGATTGTTATATGCCTAGTGTTATGTTTTTAGTATACCAGAAAACGCCGGGGCTTCTGCTAGTGGTGTTGATCCTGAAGAAGCTGTACGTCCTGATCAAACCGATGATTCGGACACAGAAAGAGAGGATGAAGAGTGGGTACATTAAGACATTTGCAGAGGATTAGGGGACATCAAGCTCCTTGGTAACTACGATGTATACATTAATTTAGAGGCTACTACAAAGTGCTCTTCCGCCCTCCAGGACCCAATAATCGACCTCCAGATAACGTCCGTGTCCGGCAAGCCGATCAAACAATGCGACCTCACGAACCTCGTCAGCCCATTTTTGCCCTGCTCCACCAACGAAAATTTGCGGGCAGCCCTATGCTCAATCAAATTGAGCGCAAGGTATGCTCAATGCAAAATTATCCAAACTTTCGTTTTATAGTTGAGCACTGATGAGGCAGACATCAATTGGGCTGATATACGCGATAGTATAGAGCATTTTGACAATACCGATGTAAGAACAATTCGCTGCTCTCAAACTGCTTCAGCTATCTTCTTCGATTTCTGAAGGCGACAAACCTTTGTCTAAATCTATCGCTGAACTTTTTGAATCGGCCTTGGATAAGGTAACCTGTCTAAACGAACACTACCTAAAATTTAGTTGCTCGAACTCAGTGCCAATAGTCCGATTTGTGCGACATTTCTGGTGACGCCACGTACCGATTGTAGGCTCTAAAAATTTAAGTTTACAAGAGGCTTACAGTGTCCCGACACCTCTATGCTGCTGCTTCGAGTTCTTGGGAAAAGGTAGGCTTCTATTTCACACAGTCACGCTCATCTTAAGAAAAACACGGCCCGGGACCTGCTATTTCCGATTTATTTGAATTCGGTATTTTGTCGCCAACTTCTAGAGTATAATTTAGAAAATTAATGTAAAAACGGATGAAGCTATTGCCTCGTTAGGACCGATTCATTGGTTATCACTGCCCGGTCTCACGACCGCTGATAGATGTCTACTCTGGCAGCAGGTGGGGGAAGTTCGGTAGTACCCCAGATCTAAATAAATACAGATTTGCTTGCCAGCTATACTAGAAAAGCGTCCTAAAGGAATTATGATCTTTGGTACGGAAGCTTCCAACTTTCCAAAGGCAAGAGTTCGATCGATTCGCTATTTTGAAATTTTTAGGAGGAATCAATATTATATGAGCTAATGGCTCACACCCTCTTTGCAGCTGGGTTTGGGCGAATCTTCTTTGTGCACCAATCGCGTAAGTTGTAAACCAACTGCACGAGAATTTTTATTAGAACCTGATTCGGATGACACTTCTACTTTGTTACAAATGTTGCAAACGGTTCACCGGCAATACATCAACGAATCGACTAGTTATTTGAAGGGAGAGTAAGTTCAGTTTTTGCAAGTTTTACGAAGAAAGTATTTTAGGAAACCGTCCCAACAATTTCTGGAGCTCCGAGATCAAATCATCAAAAAACACAATCTCTCCGCTTTCAAAGTCCTCCAAAAGCCCATCGAACTGCAACACCCAAGATGTGCAGGGCCAGTCGACGAATCTTGTGTCGATCATTATGGCAATTTTGTTAGGCGTAGAAAAAGAGAAATTTTCCAGAATTCAAATAGATGATTGTATCTATCACTTTTTTTATGCAAGCATTTTCTAGACATATCTAATCTCAATCCATCCCTCTGTGTTACTCCTTTCGGTTTGCTCAATAAGTAAACGAAACGAAAATGGTTGTAGCTTATTCAAATGTAAATGTCTTTAGTAGCTCGTTTTTATATATTTATTTGTTTATATTTAGAAGCTCAAAATACACGCATTCTCGATGAGGCAAAATGGGCCATTCTCACTTCTTTAAATGACATTTGGCCGAAAGTGATTGCATGATCCGAACAGCATTCCCGTTGGGATGATTTGGCATGCTCCTTAAAACCTGGTTGAAGTGTCGTTGAGGGCCTACGTGATCTTTCCTCATTGAGCCGTCAAGACTCTGGATCATATCCAAAATATTTCGTTCATTGAACATGTGCATCCCATCCTGAAATTAAATAACTTTGGGATTTTTGTTCTTAATCTCTTACCTGATCTACTGGATCAATCACAGTCAATCCATAAGCCCGAGCACATTCAGCTAGCGCTTTTTCAGTCGCTCGGGGTAACCAGAAACTACAAAAATTTAGAATCTGCAAAAAACAGTTACTTTTTACAATGCTTCATCGAACGAAGCCCCCTTACGCTGAAGACAATCCCAGCCGAGGTGGCGATACGCTTTGCAAAAAATGATGGAAAAGGTAGAAATGCCCTGAATTAACATTTTTCGATGATTTAAGTACAAAAAAAACTTGCATGCTGCGGGTCATCTTTCCAATCATAATTGGATTCGCGGGGTCCATTTGCCCGATAATCTTCCGCAGATTTGGGATAACGGTGAATAAGCGCTCATCAGCGACCAAAGTCCAATCATATGGGTTCTAAGCTAGGGTAACTCGATCAGAATATTACGACTAACCAAGTCCAAATTTTCTAAGACGCCCAAATAGTGGCTCCACAGATAAGCACCAAATCCGGAGTATAGCCCTTTGATGGTTGCTTCTGAGAATTTGGCGTTAGGATTCTAAAAATTAGCATACTCGGGACTTGTCCCTGAAGTTCGGCTGGGTCTGATGAATAGAAAATAGTTTCGTTGCATTCAGAACCCCATGTGTCCCTGAAAAGTCCAAATATTTGGCTTGAAGTCTGGCTAACTCACAAAATCGCTTCAATAAATAGATTCTTCTTTGGTGTCGTATAATCTAGCAAAATAATACAACGCAGCGTCGCGTTTGATGGGTCTGAAAAGCTGGGTATAAGCTTGTTTACAAAAACTTGCCTAAATTCCGAACATCAAACGGTTGGTGATGCGACTCGACATCTTCTTCATACCCGTTAAATGCAGACCCGATAAAATACCCAACGATGCAGCCTGGAAAAGACGCGGACGTATTTTTTTAATTTTGTATAAATAACTATAAATCGACAGTTTCGAACCTAAAAGTAAATGTGCGGCAATCCAAATTGCTGGCGAGCGCCGGAGGGCTGGGGGTCTGATTATCATTACGCAGACGGATCGGCAGTTATTAGTAGACTTATTCGCATTGTGTTTTTCTAAGAGGATCCGAGGTTTTTTGTCGAAAACGAAAGATAGAAAACAAATGATACGATCATAAGAAAAGCATATAAATGGACCCGAGGCAGAAAATCTATCCGGTATCGGCAGAAGAGAATGGGGTACAAGAAGTACGTTTAAAATTAGCCTTTCACAGGTAAGAATTATGTATTAACATACTTTTACAACAGACAGAAAAATGCTTTAGTGGTTAGTAGCTGGACCTATTTTTGCCAAGAACGGCATAACCATTGCGTTTCTTTGCGTATAAGCAGAACCAGAAACTTGGGGTGTGGAGTCGTCACATTCTCAAAAACCCCAGGGAGTAGGTGCAAGGCAAATAAGGGCCCTCCAAGGGGAGAGAGGGTGTCAACGGATCAATCAATAGGCAAAAAAAGGGATAGATAGCGGGCAATAGAGAGGGCCTTACGAGCCCTTCGGCTATCTCATACGCTCCCATTCATATAATTATACCCCCGGGGAACCCCCGGAAATTGGTCAGCTCGAAAAATAAAAATGTCTTGGGAAAGTTTTAGCAATGCATAATTGACCATAGATTACTTTTCTACGCAATTGGAATACGGTGAAGTCTTACCCTTTTAGTCTGTTGGTGTGGGCAAATTGCCCTAGGGGGTATATGGACTGAAGAGCCACCAGCTGACCGGTTCAATTTGGGTTCCAAAGAACAAAAAGTAAGTGAGGGAAAGTGAGGACCCTTGAAACCTTTTCAACACTCCGGTTACGAACTCTCAAGTTGCAAAAAATGCTATGTTTCGATTGAGCCGGTCGCTCAAGTTTCCAAGTGTTAAAACTTTTGGTTCTGATCCTTTAGCGGAGGGGAGCATTTAGCAACGAGGGAACCAAATCTTTTTCTAAGTTTCCGTAGATTACCAATATGCGATATTAACCAAGTAAGTTGACGGCTTTTTAGAGATATTATTTATAAACGTGTTTATAAGTTTTTATCAATAGGAAATCGGAAACTACTTTAACATATTATAAAAAGTAGATTTTTGCTTACAATACAGGCGAAGTTTTAGACCAGAAACAAACTTTTAGATCGTGCAGGATTCCACAAAGAAAGATTGTAGAAGAAGGCAAAAGTAGAGCAGAAAACTAGTCCTGGGCTAACATTCGCCTTCGGATCAAGGGAAACCAGTTGATACACGCGAATAATGATTAAAGCCTGAGCTAGACCAATAGAGCAAAGAAATTCAAGCTCATCCTCCTCAACCGCCCCGTCCCTCCTCCCTTTCATACCCTTTTCAAAGACACTTCAGTTATAGCGTAAGTGTGTAGCTAAATCGATGCCCCCCGGGAGACTGGCAACCTTCAAGGACCTCACACTGCTGCCTCGTTCAGTTCGCATCCTCCTGCCCTCTCAAACCATACCAATTATGGTTTTTTGAGCTCGGAGGCACCGGGTGGAGGACGGAGTATCGGGGGAAAGGGTTTGGGAATGGATCGGGTTTTTATGAGGCCCGAAAAGTCAAGGTCTGGTTGGTATGTGGGGTGAGTTTGGTTCGTATTCACATATTCACGTAAAACAGCCTAAATTGAATATTTATTTAAGAAATCCTAGATATCCAGATTGCAAGGGCAATTAAAAATCCAATAAATTGAGAACAACGGCTGCTGGTAGTTGTAGTGGTGGCTAACAAAATAACGTACATTTATGTGAAATTTGCATACCTGGAAGTGATGTAGTTCCTGCTGAGCCTGGGGCTACAGTATCTTTTGAGGTGCCTACAGCTTGGCTAGTAGTTGCTGGCCCTTGAGAAACAGTAACAGTTGCCGCTGATCCGGTTGCAACGCTTTGACCGGGCGTAGTTTGAGTAGCCGTGGTAGGTGTGGTGGTTGTAGTGGTTTCTGGTGTCGGAGTGTCCCCTAAAAATCCTTAGGATTGCTTTAAAAGAATTTAGCCAAATGCCTTAAATTGAAAACTTTTACCCACCTGTATAAATCACAAATTTAAATCCCTTCGGGTAGGGATTCACAGGCGAAATTTCCCCAAAGGAGGAGCTCCACTCAAGCTCGATTATTTGAGCATTACTGATTGTATACGTCTTGTTGTTACTGCAAATAGTTAGTTAGATAGCTTTGCCTTACAAACTTACTCGTAGACGACTGTATAAAAGTCGTGATTGACATAGATTGTAGGGAATTCTCCATATGCACAATCAAAATCGGTGAATTGCAGGGTGACATTTTTGGCTGGATCATTTTGGAATGTCCAATCGCAATCTAACCCCCTGGCAAACAGATTCAAAGAAAAATGTAATCTACTGGCAATAAGTGGGATATCGATCCCGTCCACTAACGTCGATCGGCATTTGGAAACGATAGGTGCTTTGGTCTTGGAAAGAATAATTACCACCCGTACAAGTACAATCTGTAAACGGCTTTGATCTAAAGTCATTTATCGTACCCAAAATCCGAACTGAAGCCATCAGCCCCAGGCTCGTCTCGAGGGCATCAGAAGTCAATAGGAACGTCGCGTTGTTCTGCCCAATTGGCAGTGCCATGTATTTCTGTTCAATATCCTCCAAACTCGAGAACTAAATGGCAGATTTTTTTAGAGGACCATGCATTGCAACTAACCTTAAACATAAATTCCGGTGACGAAAAGAAATCGGCGTCTGGCTCCAAGTTCAGAAGTGTATTTTCAAGATAGATTTGTGAATTTCCGGTGACACCACTGAGATTCCATGTGCAAGCGAGATTATTCGGGTAGTTCTGGGTGCCATGGCCAAATGCAACTTTGAGACGGCTTACTTGAATTTCATCCATGTAAAAATTTGGTGAATAAATATCGAATTGTTGATCGACAAATGTGCCGCCACCAATGGGACATGAAGGTTTTGTATCTAAATCTAAATAAAAAAGGGTCTGCCCTGTTACGCTCACAATTGTAAGACTCCGCATGAAACGCAAAATAATTTGGCTCTTCGTGTGTTCCTTGTGAAAATTTGAAGTCGATTGTAGCTTTTTGGTCGAAATATAGAGTCAGAACCGTACCTACTTCCAAACTGCTAAAAATTTAACATTTTTGTTTGTCAATGAATTTGTAAGGCACCTGATCGAAATGTTTTGCTTTGCTCCATCCGGCCCATTTCCGTAGATGAAAAAATAGTCATTGGGTAGTACAGAATAGGAAGTGAAGCGTAGGCGAATACCCTGGGAAGCCACAATATCCGTTAGACATCTGCGCAGTAATGTGGTTGTCATTGGGTAGGCTGAAGGCAATTTTAGAGTTTATTAAATGGGATGGTTACCTTGTGAAACAAAGAATTGTTTTCCTGTAGCAGCCAAATTATAGGAGGATCCGCAAGTGAAATAGCTCTCCATGTTTGAATCTAAAAAGCCATTGAAAGTTAAATAAAAAATTCTAATTAAACGGACCAACTTCCATTAGCACCGCGTGAAAACCATTCCTCGTTACCATCGTACCATTATCCGGAATATACGGTCGATAATACGCGAAAAGCGGCCCGAACTCGGGGTACCAAAATGGCTCAACGTGTTTTGAACACCCAGGGCAGGCTGTTGTACGGTCAATGCAGCTAAAACCCATGTTTTTATATCTTCGAGCTCTCTGAAGGCCAACGTCACCAAACAAACCTCCAATACTGTTCGGCCGTACAAAATTGTAAGGTATCTTGCTCCAGGGTATCATAACGGTCAAAGAAAAGGCAAAGCTTCTTCCAGTTTTTCGAGGCGATCATCCAGTCGTAGCTTAACTTCGGCAATTTTTGTTAAATTATGCACTACTAGTTATTGACGCCTCCATAAGTCGTATCCTGATTTGGGTACCCGTGTGAGTAAATTTCACCGGCGCCGTCGACATCAAGCGTCTAAAAATTCAGGAATTCGAGATAATCACCTAAAAGGATAGTTACATACCTTTATATTATAATCAGCCACAACTGCTACTATTAAAGTAAACCATAAATTTAGCATTGTAGCTAGGATAATGTAGCTTGACTAACCAATGGCTAATGATGTCAGATAACTTGGCCTTTTCTCCTCCTTTTCCTCTGTTTCGAGGGGATCGTAAAGATAAGCCCCTGGGCCAGATTTGATTGGATGAGACTGCAGACAATGATTTTCCCCACTATAACTCAGCTTTTGATGACAAAACACAATGTAGTACCTTTCATCCATTTTTATCTTTTGCCTTCATTAACTGCCCATGGTTTGCATAGTTGGGAATTTTTATACCCTGTTTCTGGTTGTGCATACTAGGGCAAGTATTAACAAGTACTTTATCATTCGCGATCTGATTGATCAAGGCTATTTTTTATGGCAGAAAGATTTTATAACAGTAATCGCGCTCACAAGAAGACCCGAAGCTATAGTTTGAGCCGGCAAGAAACGGCACGTGTAACAAAGACAACAAAAATAACTAGATTCTACAAAAACTCCTAGGTATTAAAACGGGCCAGCTAAAACAATCAGTCATCGTTTTCAACGAATTCCTTCTTCAATTCCAATGTGAATATCAGCGGTGCTGAGGTCTCGATCTGGAGAAAGCGCGCAACAATCTGAAAGGTTTCGAATACAAAAAAAATACAAATGGTTACAAGAATTACCTCGTTTGACGTCGAAACCATGCCTCCAAATTTTAGCCCGTCGTTTGCTACAAGAATACTTTTGTAAATTTTATGGGAATACCTAAATTCCATTTGAAGCCACTGCTAGTAACGATTGTCTCTTCTTGGCAAATCGGGATCAAACCACATTTACCGGCCGTGTAGGCTTCATACTTTTCACCAAGGTCGATGTCGTGAATTCCTTTCTTTAGTGCCAGTACCACATTTGTATCGTGGATAATGCAACGTAAGACATCGTCAGCCTAAATTTAAAATAGTATATTTTATTTTATTTCTTGCCGGCCTACCGATTCTGTCACCAAAGTATTTAAGGCCGCCATTACGTGATCAAACCGTCCAGCTAATCCGCCAAGAGCGTAGACGATATTGATCTTAAAAGAACCCTTATAGTTATCAAAAACATACCGGTTTTTTATTTTTCTTGGCATCCCGGATAAGTGCTCGGAAGGTTTTTGTCATATCAGTCGTTTCCTGTTCTTCTATTTTTTCGATTGGGATACTAGCCTAGAAGTAAGTAGTAAATTGACAGCCACTTCATTTCCAGCACCTTCAATGCCTCATACAATTCGGGCCTAATCGAATCCATATCTCCAACGATCCGATCGGGAGGAACCGTTAAATTTTGCCTAGAACGAACGCTCAGTCTAACAAAGAACCACTTACTGCTTCAAATTATCATAAACAAAATTAGTTCCTCCATCGGCTGCATAACGTAGCTGCGCATTGTGCCAGAGCTTCCCGTAGATAGGACAGAATTTGGTTCCATTTAGCCAGATCACACCGGCATCGACGGCTAAAATCAGTTGAATGCTTAAAAAGGTCTATTCGTACTAGTTAATATTCAAAATGGATCCTACATACCTCTTCGATAGCAAAATGCGAGTGGTTCCAACATCACTGAACTTGCTTTTCGAACGACTGGAAACGCAATTCAAGGAAACCGTAAATTTGAAAAGTTTTAAAAACCGTGAGCGTGACAAGAACGGCCATAAAAAGATGTATATCGAACAGGGATACTAACAAAAGATTTATTGCAACACGGCTATCGACACATATGACAAAGGCCTCAAGTTGATCAGTGGAGGCGTTGTGAAAGCTACGGTTTTTGCAAGCGGTTTGAGAATTGAGGAAGACAGGGTTATCGAGGGGCCAAAAGGCGATAAAAGGAGGACCATAAAGAACTCGTAGGCTATCGCCAGATGTTTTTCGCGGGTATTTCGCTTTAATGCGCCTATGATGTTTGAGTCTAAAGTTACGTCTACTCATAAGATCGCTAAGCATAGAGTTTTTCATCCGTCAGATAGGTCTTCTTCATAAGCAGCTTCGACTTCAAATCCATACAGAAGGCGATTGGAGCAGAGGTTTGGATACGGAGATAGCGGCCCTTGAGCTGGAACATGATAGTAATCGGATAGTATTACTAATCACATGGTCAATTTAAGTATTAGACCTACCAAATTGCAGACGTACGCCATTGAGTTGCGTCTCGCTCGCACGTCCACTGAAATTACGTATTTTAATACTGCCGTAATTGATATATACATAAGTCTCGCGTCAATCCAGACGTAGTAATGTCCGCATGTTCTTCGTTAACGACAACCAAGCGAATGGCGCGGGTAAGCGTGTATCGCCACTCTTCTCCAAGGTCGAACTCGTGGTTCCCCTGGAATTTCGGATTTATGGAGAAGTGTCCTTTAAAAAAATGGTGGCATAAACTAACCGGCGGGAGAACAAAAATCATGGTTTGACCATCCATCAAGCAGCGCATAACTCCATCAGAAATTGTCGCCTGCACAGCCCACTGACAGTATTCAAGAAACCAGCAGTGAGAGTAAACACCAACGGCCAGATACATCGACGGCTAGAAGTCGGTATGGTAAAGTCCGTTTTTAAAGGCTCTACTTTTCTTTCTTCTTCCTTCTGCATTCCTTCAAACGCTTTTATGACTTCAAGCACATCACGGCGATTCATGTAGAAGAAACTCGGAACCACATCCTCGGCCTAAAACCGTAATTTCCTGTTGCAAAACAGCAATCAGCTGCACTTTCGACTTGGGCTAACCTGTTTACAGTTTTGGGTTACCTGGGCGCGGCATAAATCGGTTTTACAGCATTCCATGTCACCTTGCCAGCTCCCATCCTTCTCAAAAAAACTTCGAACCTTCTCAAACCCAGTGGGATGTTCTTCGCGATGCTCATCCTTCATGATAACCGCTTCCGGGTAACGAGCCAGCTTTTTTCTAAACAAATTAACTGGAAGTGCGTCCTAAAAGCTACGCAACAACGGCCTTAACGACATTGATCGCCGATTCGTCGGTGCAATAGCGGCGCGCCGAATTCTCCCAAATGTACTTGACCACATCGTTGTGCTTTAACGCTCCAAGAAGGCAGATGTGCCAATCGAGCTCTGTAAAATTAGCCTATAAGTCGACATCCAGGCAAAACGCAATCTTTTGCCGGAAAATATAAAATTCTTACTGCCATGTTGGTATAAGAACTTCAACGGTTCATGCATTTTGATGAGTTACGAACCGAGTTGCCCCTAAAAACCCTGTTAACACTGTCACCACGCTTCTCTACAACACTTTATTATATGGCGACCGCATAGAGAATAGAGTAAACACTGGCAATGAAGTTGGGTGGAGAGAGAATGTTGATAGAAATTTAGACGATAAATTAAAGGGACCGCACAACACCGAAATCAGTGACTACTCGCAATGAAAGATGGTAAGAGACTATTGGGATACTGGGGAAGCTTGAAGTTATGGTTATAACTAAACTAATCGATTATTTTCAAGCTTCACGATAGCCTATCCCTTGTGAAATGCCATTATAAACGCAGTGGCTAAGCGGGACTATCAAAAGGCTGGGATGGCTTTGAAAACGGGGAATTTTGGAAGGTTGTTTGGGCATCACTTGGATGGAATAAATATTAAATGCCAATGGCTCACAATCTGATATACAGAAATGGTTGGCGAGGGTTGCACTCATGGCCAGGAAGGGAAAGGATAGAAAGAACTATCAGAAATGAGAAAAATGAATCTCAGATCGATAAATGGAGAAAATGAACCGGTATGATTCATAATTCAGGCAGAGGCGTCTGCGCGGGGAGGATGATTTCAAAATGAAAACATATATGAGGAGTCCCCGGTCCTTGGGTTTTGTTATGATTCGCAGGGGAGACGCCGCCCTAGGCCTAGCATCGTTTTCTCCACTTATCTGATCGTACGAAAAGGGGACTAGTAAAGTGAAATAAGCTCTGGCAAATATATAATTTAGGCTTGCTCTTCAGCTTCACGCTCTTCCTGTAGGATCTTCTCGAAAGAGAACGGTGCGAACGGGTAGCCGTGACCTCCATAGAATTTCGATTGGAATTCGACCCTGAAAGGGGACGTTGGTAATGGTACAGATTTTGAAGGTTCTAATACATTGGGTTAGTGGGCCAAGACTTACCAATGAAGACGGAGTGCGTGGAGGAAGGCTGATAGGCCTTCCATCAAGACGAGGATTCCAACGGAGAGGAAGAAGAAGACGAAGAATAGGGCATAGGTGATGAAAGCGCCCAGGTATCCGTCAAATCCGAAGGCGTGGCGGAACACCATTGTCCATAGAACATCCGAGAGCTCTGAAATTGTTCCGAGTTTATAATGCTACTATAAAATTTAATCCGTTAAAATATTTGAACTTACGAGCATGAGCCAATGACAAAGCCCAGAGTCGAAGATATGAGGCGGTGTGCGAGACGCATCCCAGGACGAACTCGATGGTATGGATGGCTTGGTAAACCATGACGTCTCCCATATCAAGCTAAAATTTAGGAATTAGAATTATTGATATCGATTGCATACCGGCCCATCTCCATGTCCATGTCCGCCACCATGACTGGCGCCATTTTCCTTTGGTGGCTCATCCGCATGCTGAACGACCTCAACATCTTCTCCATTCATATCCGCTCGAACGCTCTACAAAAAAAATAATTATTTTCTATCATGAAAAAGAGCAATCGCCAGACACCCACAGACAGTTCATGCAAAAGAATAGAAGTATTCAAGCGTCTATAGGAGAAAATGGTGATCAGAACTGGTTTAAAAAATTAGTTACAATTGATCTTCACACTTTTCTCCTATAAACCCCACCCCGCCAACAAATAATAACTTTACTTTTACAACAACAAAGTGCTCCCATGCATGCATCTATCCAATCTATGTAGTGAGAGAGACAGACGCGGTTAGTTTTCCGGCCTCAAGATGCTCTTAGCAAAATCCAAGACTGTTTTGGCAGCTACTATTAAACGATTCGGATTATGTGTACCCAAAAAGAAGAGGGGATAAATGAGAGAAAAAGGGGCTTGCCTGCTGGAAGCCGCCGGACGTCCCGGGCTGATCAATTTGGGGTTGGTACCCCTTTTGGCGACGCCAGAGCAGGTATGGCTTTGCAAAAAGCATCAAGGGTACTTGGACGAGGGCCACCACCAACAAAATCAATTCGACTGGGGCCTGGAAAACACGACACGTTGTTGCGGTTGTGGTCTGGGGGTGGGGGTATTGGGGGCATGCTGGCTACGGTATGATAGCTTCTGTTTTAAGTTTTTTCCAGGTTCTACAGGGTGTCTTAAAAAATATCCCTTAAAATTCTTTCACCGCGCTTACACGCCCAAAACACAACAGCCAGAAGCCACCAAAACCAAGCCGTTTCTTTGAAAAAAATTTGCTAAGCGCGCGAAGGGTGCCACCACAGAGTGCTCATCCGCCTCCATTCAGGCTCAGTACCAAATGAGCATGGCCACGGCCCCTTCTCAGTTGATCCTCTTTCCACATCAGGTACGGCTTGGCGAACAACATCACCGGCACGCAGCAGATTGCTACCGCCAGAAAGATAAACTCGAAGAATGACTGAAATTGGCCGCCGTTTTTAAAGCGCATTTTGGGTCTATTTCGTATTTTCTTGATCTTTTTGGAGTTCCTGAAAGATGGCAGCTTGCCGGGCTTCTGCTTGGCCAAATTTGTTTTGGAAAAAGTTTCGAAATCTTTTTTAAAGGTTTTGAAGCCCAGCTAGCTTTTTTAATTAAATAAACAATTAAAATTTGCACAAACCTGTCCGGGATACCAGAAGTTCAGGTAACAAGTCGGACCCTCAAAGCCCTTGTCGCGAGACTAAAAAAAATTTTTATACGAAAATCGTTTGAACCACCTTTTGCATAAACATATTAATCAGACCGATGAGAAGAGACGGCGCGCAGTTCGATCCAGGGTAATCGTAGCCGAAAACGGTGTTCGCCTCAAAAAGCACGAATTAACTTTTTCGGCTTCAACTTACTTCTGCCGTGAAGAAGAGCCATTTTGCAATAATTTGCAAGCACAAATAAACAAAGATACAGCCAAGGAAGAGGGCTTGCGGAATAAACATCCATTTGATATCCAAATCGGATTTGAAGTATCTAAAAACATTTTTGAAATCTGAGAGACAACACTAACCTATGATTGTAGAGGGAGAGCATCAGTCCGAATGCCATTTGAGTGATTCCAAGGATAACGGAAGCTTTCATCTTCATTGAGTTTAGGAATGACAGCTAGCAAATTTTGAGGTTATAATTAGTCAAAAATAAGCGAACCTTGTTCGACTCGGCCAAATTCCACACAGGGTCCAATCCGAATGGGTATGGTCCGCCGGGCGACTAAAAACAAGGGATAATCTAAAAAGAAAAAGCCCACATCGAATCCTTTCTCTGGTACAAGCATATATGGCTTTTCTTGCTCTTCATATGTAAGATGTTCTTGGAAAAAGTCGGCGCCATAGGTGTTTCTCCACGACGATCCGAACAGATTGATGGACTTGCTGTAATAAATTTATTTTTTGCCAGAATTGGGGTCCATTCTGGTTTCAAGTGTACAGCGTAAAAATATAATTGTAGCTACAGTACCTGAAAATGTCGTTGTAAATGAAGCCGGTGTAGATCGAGAACGCTCCCATCAAGAAGATCACATAACGACCGTTGAAGAAGGTGTTGAAGATCTGAAAAATTGGTAATTCATCGATAATTCGGAATTCTTTCTCAGAAAGGTACTTCAATTCGGAATCCTTTTAGATCAAATCAAAACTGACCTCGTCACGGATTCGAGCGGCCTCCAATTGCTTCTCCTTTAGAATAAAGAACAGCCCAGCCAGAAGCATCACCGTGCCATGGCCCATATCACCGAACATCACGGCGAATAGGAACGGGAATGTGATCATCGTGTATGGCGCCGGGTTAATTTCCCTGTAGGTGGCCATTCCATAAGCATCAACGATCTCTTGGAAGCCGCGGGTGAACTTGTTGGTCTTGTGGTAGGTTGGCGGGTTTTCAGAAGTCTCCATCCGGTGGAGGATTGAGGGGACCTGGGAACCGGAATCTTCCTGAAAAGCGTTTGTTTCTATAGATTTTTAGTTTCTCAGGGTTTCGAAATTGCTAAAACCTACGGTTCCTCGTTTTAGCGACATCTTAATCCGCTCAAGTTCGTTGACAGGACACCAGCACTCGGCGATCAAACACTTTTGTGTGACGTCAATGTTGAACAGGTTCAGGGTGTGGTAGATGGATTTTATCTTGCGGACCTTCGTCAGCCACATGCGCACGTTCTTGCTGGCGGCAACCTAAAAATTTTGTATAATTGGTTCGTTATTAAAAAAATAATGTTTAATATTGAGAAAGAGCAGGAAAAACCTACCAGAACTCGATGACGATGGTCCTGAGTCTGTCCCAAAACCGTCTTCAAATCTTCAATCCGGGTCATAACTCCGATCGACATCTCACGACGCTCTTGTGGTGTATCAGGGCATGGATATAGAGTAGCGCGGAAGCTAAAAATTATATTTTCTTGAATTGATTACATAGCAAACGAACCCCTCGCAAATCTTCTTAACCTTCGTCTTCAGCTGGTCTCCTTGGAAAAAGATGATGAACACGGTCTTGTTCACGGATTCTCCCTAAGATAATGTATACCACAAAAAGGATCATTTTACCGTAACAGCATCCTGGATGACATCATCAATATCAGATTGTCGCAGGAAGACGTTGCCCCTGCAGACACGCCACAACAGACGTTCAAAGGCGGGCAGACGCTCACGCTGGATAACACCAGCCACGAACCTGAACCGGAATTTCGGGTTTAGGGCTGCCAAAGAATAGAAGGGGGACAAACACAAGTTGTGGCTCACGTTATACCGCACGATTACTGGTGCATTACCACGAACACAAAGAAAGATCAGTAAAAAAGCTGTGGGTATACATTGGCTGAATAATGAAACTGGTTTTTAAGATTTTTTCGAAAGTTCTTTTTCCTTTTCCAGCCAACGTACAACACCAATTTGCAAAAATCAATAAATCACTACACAATAGCTACCTGAGCTGCATGATGAGCGCTGGTGTATCCGGAGCGTGGAGATCCCGAGTAACTTCGAGTGGTAGTAACGCTTCCACTTGCAGCTCCTCATGCTGTAGAAAGCAAAAACAGTTCACATTGGGGGTGGATGCACAACAAAATACGATGGGTAGTCTCAAGCTCGATTTGATGCAAGCCGAAAGATGACGGGGTTACGATAGGCTTACGATATCCAATTTTACTTTGCTTGAAGGAAAAGACCAGCACTACAGCTTTACGCCACTATATAAACATTCTGAGACAACACGACGGTGTCTCTCACCCAAAATTGGCGAACATCGATCCGGTTGGGACCGAGGTCAGTTCGAGGGTTTCGGCATCGTGAGCCGTTTCCGGTGGGGCCATGCCCTCCGTTCCCGCCTGTTCAAATAACCCAATAAATTTCCAAACAAAAACCAAGTTCCTTTTAAATCCGGAAATTAACCCAATCCCTTGAAGCGGCCAGGAATCCGAAGCATTGGGGGATGGACAATCACGACATAGGGGAAGGGAAAAGGGTTAAATCAGTAAGAGAGTCAGTTAGCTCCAAGCACTCCTTCAACAACAAGTTACCCATTTTCAAATATGATATTTAGTGCCGGAAACCGCCACAATGTATTAAAAATGGGCAACCTAGGGTCAGTTCCAAGCTTAGCAGATTACAAGCCAAACAAAGTCAGCAGTTAGTCGGGAAATGCCTCAGTATTCGTGTGGTACGGTACTTGATGGGTGGCCAATTAAAGGTTCTCACGGGGTACCTACCCTAACCGCAGATATGACAGCATTGAACTCTGTGCGGGCGGCTCATCATCATCAATTTGAAGCAATGGTGCTTGATCGTTTGTGAGTGATGGTCTTCTTCCTCCATCTATCCTCCACCGGTCGTGCTCCACCCAAAATCAGCGCCATCGACCGTGTTCTTCCGAATTACACCAGACAACACCCATACTAACCGAATTACTAGGGGGATTTCCTGGGATATGAAAAGTGTGGCTGGAAAATGCAAAAAAGTCGTTTGGAGTCCACATTTTGAGAAAAAAAATCGGGTACAAATGCCACATTTAACATTTCCAGATCTATGGACTATTTCGGTATAAATTTGGCAATCTATAAGTCACTAAGCCACCATACAGCATGCGCTAGGTGCCTACGCAATAGAAAAAGCAAGGCCCACCACCAGCCAAGGAATCCATGCAAGGGGGGGGAGTGGGTTTTGAATATTTTTATAATGTCTTCAGCCTATTCTAAACCACCCCCAGTATTTATCGGGATCAAGGGTAGGAGAACTAATTATTTAAATATATACTTACCTCTTCAAAGAAGGTCTGCGTCTTGCGGAGGATGTGTTTCAGCTCGGTCAGCTCGCTGTAATTTATCTCTAGATGCAAACTAAAATTTTATACTTGAAATTTTTCTTCAGCGTCTCCTCGTTCTGGTTCACTTCGCGTAGCTCGTTTTCTAGCTTCTCGAAGGTAGCCTAAAAATCGGTTCTTAAAGTTAGGTGAAGGATACAAACCTCTAAGTCAATCATTTCCCTAGGTTGTGGGACATCGGGATTCTCGCCGGTGTCCAGCATTGGCACTTGATCCTTTTTAATTTCTCGTTCGAGGAAGCCTACAAATTGAATTATTGGGGGCAGTCGAGATCTGGGTCTTACGAAGTTTCCGTTCCATTTCGTCGCAACGCCGGACTTCTTTTACATATTTTCTTTGGAAGGCAGAGATGTCAGGGTTGAGCTGAAAAGGGTTTCACTCATCTTTGATTCTTAATGCTTGTTTCAGGCCATTAAATAGTGTATGAACTTACAATGCATTGCGGTTAAGCTTAGAGAACAATTTCCAACACATGACTTTAGATAAATTCACTTACATCACGGAATTGGACAAGTCCGAGCTCTCCCAATTCAGCAACACAGCCATATGCAGCCTCGCTCTGGATGTAAAGTTGGGCGAGGCACATTTCTTCAGAGCGAAAGATGCCCGGGTGCTCCGCTGGGGACGGAGCTGTCCCGTACTGGTCCATCGCTGAAATAATTCCTTTAAATTAAAGCCCTCGCGTAAATAAAGTCAATCATAAATAAATTGAAATCGAATTACAGCTCTTCGAGGAAATTAACGAACTATAAATGGCATATTGAATTGGAGCGGAGAAAATCAAACTAATAAACTTTCTTTTACAAAAAATTTGAGTGTTTTAGGCCCAGAATTCAACCCTAAAAACCAGAATAACCAGATTATTAAGCCAAATACCCCCTGATGAAACGCCAAAACCAGTCAGTCACATTATAAAATCAATTCATAACCCTAAACAAAAACACTCATCGTTGTTTATGACTACCTGGCCCCCACCCCTTGTTATGAAACTAGGTCAGACACCAATGAGGACACAAAAAACGCGAGGCCTATTCAAAGGCGTCTGGTGGCAAGTGAGTGGAAGAGGCAAAAGAAAGGTTAGAGAAATAGAGGCGGAAAACAGGCCTCTAGTGCTATCTCGTGAGAGGCAACCGACGACCCCATTGGCCATCTTTGATAACAATATGGGTCCATCGATAATAAAATGTCTCGAAAAACGTCCTTAAGATCTAGAGAGAAGGAGTTTCCAAATTAAACTTTTTGCCTTAAAACTTCCTGAAAGTTTAGAATTTCATCGGATTTTTATAGAACTATCGATTCGCCCCACTTTTTCAAAGATCTTGCATAAAATTCCAAAATTAGGGTTAGCGTAGTGATGTGCATCTGAGGGGTCGAGGTCCCGAAAAGGCCTGGAGGCGATGTGGAGGAAAATCGAAGGGCCGACGCGTCAGCAGCCGCGGCGCGGCAGCCGCGCGCGACCAATATCGTCGCCTCACGTCCAGCCACTCAGCTGGTATATGTTGAACGAAGGTGTCTGCCTGCCCGCCTAGATCATATATTGCGAAACGAACACGATCGGAAATTCAGCAGAGACGATTGCCGATCCATAGGTCCTTGACGGCGGGTAATTCTGGTTTTTGAACCTGTAAATGATATTTTTTTCTGTAGCTTATATGGCTCAAGCAAAAAAAAAACAACAAGATGTGCTTTCTAAAGTAATCCAAAAACAGAGACAATAGCAGTATAACTAACGCCATACAACCCGTATGGCGCAGAAAACAAAACAGATAAGCCATTTTGCACCCTTTCGAGATTTTCAGAAAAATCGCCAGCTAGCATCGCGTTAAAAGCAGGTCCAAAATTTTATCAATACGCAACCGCCGTCCCAAAGAAAACCGGAAGCGAGTATTCGAGACACTAGCTATAAATGACACCAAACCACCCTTTCTTTGCTAAATTTTAACTAAAATCATAATTTTCGAATGCGCAGAAACCTCCCAACGGTAAAAGAATCCATGACCGGAACTGGGTGCCAAAAAGCAAAAAGTTCGCAGCGAGCAGGATTCACCGACGCGGGCAGAGCCCAATTGATTTCTAGTCAATCTCCTTAACCGCTCGGACATCGCTGCACCTGGACAGGGGCCTCGGGGATCGGGATAAGAGGCAAGGGTGCGCCCTGGGCCGCGAGCCTGGAGGCTTCCTAGAAGAGGAAGAATTGCAACAATTGTCAAAAAATACTATTAAAAGTTTAGGTAATGTTTTAGCAACCACCAGAAAGAGCTGGAGCCTTGGCTCGGTGTTTGACATATCTATAAAAATTGCTATAAAATGTGCCTAATTTGAGCCAAAAGCGCCAAGCTGCTTTTCCCGATCAGAATTTCTAAAAAATATATCTACAACATTATAAAAACAAACCTTTCTCAAAACCCTTAAACGAGAGGAAGGGCCACCGGCTCGGTAAACCCGAGAAATTGGAAGTGAATTCGTTTGAAAGTTTGACGCCTGGAATTAACGTGTGAAATGATTCCTTAGGCGATTTTACAAACATTATTTACGGTTTCCCCGCAGCATTCTGACCCAAGGTATTTTAGTTTTGGGCTTAATAAGCTTGCAAACAACCGATGTAAATGTTGAAAAACAGCTTTTTGCGCAATTCACGTTCGGATAACGAAAACGGACGAGTTGCCTGACAACTCGTCGTACTTTTCGTTAATTCAACGGAAGAATCGTCATCACTCCAATCGCTGTTACTTTTTCGGACTCATGGGCCGGGATGCAAAAAATTGCGGCCAGGATGTGTACGATCTTGTTCCGGGAAACATCTAGAACTTGGTGCTGTTAAACTCCACTTGAAAAGAGAGAAAACAACTAATTAAGGCTACTACCAATCAGACAGGCAATTCCAGGGGTAAAAGATTCCATAGCGGGCACCGGAGGCCAAAAAGCAAAAAGTCCGCGGCGGGCAGGATTCGAACCTACGAGGGCAAAGCCCAATTGATTTCAAGTCAATCTCCTTAACCACTCGGACACCGCCGCACGGGGATAGGAGGTGGACGGAGGATAGAAGAGGGCTGC
This sequence comes from Mesorhabditis sp. LJ9110, assembly GCA_038088335.1. Classification (NCBI taxonomy): domain Eukaryota; kingdom Metazoa; phylum Nematoda; class Chromadorea; order Rhabditida; family Rhabditidae; genus Mesorhabditis; species Mesorhabditis sp. LJ9110. The sequence continues at coordinate 63,343 of JBBGBA010000067.1, forward strand.
GCGGCCCTAAAAGGACTCCAGGTCGGCGAATATTCTCTGGAATTTGCAAATTGCAGGTTGCACATTTTTTATTTGAATTTTTCTAAATTCTTTTCCTCCTGTACGTTGATACATGCCATCATATTTTCGTACCGGCATTCTTGTAAAAAATTGAAACAATTTTAATTTATGTTTCTTTGCACACTTTGTTGCGTTTAAGGGTTTTTGCCCTCGATAGAGCGGTGGCCAATCCCCTTTATTCGTTTTGGCTGCGTGTAGGGCAATATCCCGGGCAGCGAGAGCTAATCGCAGATTAGGACAAATCCGGAGGTGGCTTCTACTCACATTTCTCAAATGGAGATTTTCCTGGCTATGGTTTCCAACTCTACTCGATGTGTTCAAGTTATTTTCGGGTGTTGGCCTTTGCTGTTGCTTGCTGGTTTTGGCAATTTTGCATATTCCTAACACTATTTTTTGCTACTTACAACCTAGTTGTTTGCCGACTAGTTGCTCCGAAGCTGTTTCAGTACCTCGCATTGCCAGTGCGATTTTCCGATTTGATTTTATCTACGTAGGACGGATACGTTTGCCCTTTTTGATCGTTAGATTGGAACAATGAGGCGTTGATTTTGAATGGCAGCTAAATTGGCTAGCTAACGAGGAAGAGAGCAAGTCTAGCTCGAATGTGAACTTTCTGAGCGCTCTTTTAAGACAATTTCTGGTATTAGTTTTAAGCTTGGAACTTCCGAACAAAACTGAAACATATCTTCGTTTCGTTTTTAAAGGCGCCTGTTCGTGGGAACTTTCCTTTTTAAGCCCGAATGAGTTCCGAAATCCCTGGAATTAACATCATGCTAGAAGGCCTTTGCAAATAGGCGAAAAGTACAATCCATTTCCGGCCAAAATCAAAACACTCTCCGACACTTTTATGGTTATTGGAGTCGTGGACAGAGAAAACGGGGCTCGGGGCCTAATTGCACAATTCTGTCAGCCCATAGCTTGTGAGAAGGGTGGACTGGGACTGGCCGGGAGGCCTGGGTCCCAAGGAAACGATTGTGTCCCACCGTCTCTCTCTTCCGCACCTTTTTTTGTTCAATTTTTTTTCTGGTATCTCCGAGGTGGGATCCGATTTTCAGTATCTTCCCGCATGTAGTCGGTTGGCTAGAATGGGATGGTTGCTGTATTTGCTGATCCTACTAAAGATTGGTATGCTTATGGACTATTTTTGAGGGACCTGCAATTTTAGCGCGTGGTGCGAAGGAATGTTTACAACATTTTCATACTGATCGGTAGGGTCATCCCTGGGCTTTAAAAACATCCAAAAACCACGTTGATCTAGGTACGGTACCAAGCAAATCACTTGTCTATGCAATGAAGATTACTGTGACAGTTTGGATACGGTAGCACCTTTGCCAGATGACCAGGTTAGGATTTATGAACGGAAAATTCATTGTTTAGGCGTATATTTACATCACCTCTAAAGCTGGAAAGCGGATGAATAGGACGATAGCTAAATTTGGTACAGGTTTTGACACTTATTTCTCTCATCTTACGGTATATAGGTAATGAACGTTCGACACCTATACTCACCGTTTACCCAACTGAACTCAAACAGCAAATGAAAGGATTTGGTCAGTTAAAATGTTCATAAATTCGTGTTTTTGCATCGTCCCTAACATCCCGAGCTAATTGGAATTCCTCGTGATTGCCAAATTGCAGGTGGCACATTCACCGACGGTGCAATGCTAAATATTGACAATCTTCCCTCGAAAGCCAGAAAGAATTTATTGGAGAGCTTATTTGGGCCATCCGGTATGTGTTCTTAATTACAGCCTTGGAAGCGCCACGACATCTAGGTATGCAGTATTCGCTTGGGCGGGTACCCATTGGTAGTAACGATTTCTCGACGAGACCTTATACATATGATGATTGGGATGATGATGTACAACTGCTCAATTTTACATTGATGGATGAGGATATATCGCATAGAGTAGTCCTCTAATTCGATATCAGTTCCGATTCAGATTCCAATCATCAAAGAAGTGTTTTCTTTGACGAATGGCTCTTTTTATTTATTAGCTACGCCTTGGACTGCCCCATATTGGATGAAGACAAATGGAAAAACACAGGCTAATAAGTCAAAGGGTTTAATCGTACATTTTTCAGGGTGCCGGTGCCTTACTGCACGAGTTAAATAGGACGGATTATTGGAAAATCTATGCAAATTATTTGCTAAGGTTTTCAGTTAAACACTTATAGTATATTCGAATTCAGATATTTCGAAGAATATTCAAAACATGGGATTAACTTTACGATGGTCTCCTCGCAGGTTTATTCCAATAAAAATTACTACTTTCTGGGTGCTAAGAACGAGCCGAACCTATCGAAATCACCTAATTTCCCGTGGCAAGCTATGTTTTTCACGCCGAATATGCTTGTGGAATGGGTTCAGAAGTATTTAGGACCGGCATTACGGTAGGCAAACCAGTCTACATTAAAATATTAATCTAAGAACCAACAACGCTACAAAAAACCTCGAACTTTTATCTTTGGAAATGAGTCGCGAACAGTTGGAGGAATACTCGAAGGTAGGGCAGCCGACGAAAAGACAAAAATTGTTTTAGGCTTTATTGGCCGATGATCGTGCCAAAAACTTTAGTTCTGGGATCGGTTTGCATTGGTTGGTTCCAATAGTGTGATGGGAAGAAAGTTTTTTGTCGTTTAGGTATGCTGATGACAAAATCGACGCCTCGATCCTTCGGAAAACTGTCACAGAATGGGGTGGACGATATGTTATTTATACCGAAGTAAGTTTTTTTAAATATATTTCTTAGATATTGAATTTTTAGTCAGCTAACGGATGGCTGACAAATGATGTTATATTGGGTTCATGGGATAGAGCCGAAAATTATGTAAAGTCTATCATGGAGGTAACAATTCTTTCTATTTTTACTCGTTTTGATCTGTTCATTTCGTATTGCAATTGATAGGTGGTAAATAATGGAGGTGCTGGCTGGATTGACTACAATCTATGCGTTGATATGAATGGCGGTCCATCTTGGGTTTGTCCAAAATATTTTTGAACTAGACTTGTATAGATTGGGAATAATATGGATGCTGCAATCGTTGTCGACAAACAAAATCGTAGCTTTCTCAAGCAACCGATGCTCTATGCAGTTGGGCACTTTAGGTAAATTCTTGAAACGTAGCTAAAAAAAAGTTTTAGTAAATTTGTGCGGCCTGGGGCTGATTATATGGCTTCACGTTTCTCCCCAAATCATGGTAGCAAAACAGCAAAAAAATAAATAGTTCCTTTAGATTTACCTCAAATCCATCATGCCGCGTTCGTAAATAAAGATGGTAGTCGAGTGCTAGTTCTCTATAATAGTGATTCGGAACAGGAATGCAACATTTCAGGTAGTATTTAAGTTGCTGTTTTGAGAAGATTTTAGTAATCGATGATTCACGTTCTTCCGGGCTTCTTCCGGTCACCTTACCACCAAGCTCAATCGCTACTGTGAGTAGTAAAGTAAGACTCGGAAAAAGGAATATTTGACAGGTACTGTGGGGTTTCAATACAAGACCGGCCGTTAGTGAAGCCCAGATGAGCCCAGCCAAAGAAGATATTGAAGAGTAAGCCTTATTCAATGATTTTTGAGGGCCAATAATTTATATAACCCTTTTATTTCAGCCAGGATGCTGCCACCCTGGAAAGGGAAGAAATTGTGGCCACAACTACCGTAGGAAATCTGAGCCCGATCCTCTCATCTTATTTCCAATTCCCAATAATTCTCTCAATCATAATTCGAGTGCTCATCTGATTTCTTTCCACAAGAATTTACCATGCTTATGTATTTGTCGTAAGTAAATTTTCCCAAAAATACGGAACCAACAGCGTTTCCACGAAATCAATACCCGACAATTGCAGGCAACATGAAATAAATCACTCATCCCGAGAAGACAGCTATCATCCGAAAGAACCGCGCGAATTTTCGCCCCCTTTCTCCCCGTTCCACCGCAAATATGGAACGCTTTTTGTTAGGCTCTCTCTCAAAAATGCGTCCGAGCCGGAACTTTGATGCACGCGAATTATTTCGGGTCGCTAGCGTGCAAATTGAGAGTGAAATTGTTCGAGAGGTCCAATTTTACTGGGAATGTTGTGGGTTCAAACAGCGCTCTAACAACCTCGGCAGCTGAAGATTGAAAGCTGTAGAAGGAAGACTTGTGTCGTAAACGCTTCTAAGAATACTTTTTAGGTATTGATAGGTGTTCGAATTTTTTTGGAATAGAGAATATAACAATATGAAGGTGAAGCCCAAGCACATGTTATCACGAGGTCTCGTCTCGCGTCTTATCGTTAATGCATCGGGGAGCTGATCAGGGCTTTGGCGCGAAACTAGCCAAAACTGGCAGTTTCAAAAAACATGCAACCTCCTTTTCTGGAAACCAAAGTTTTTAGCGAAATTAGCCTCTAAACTGCGACCCTGACCGGAAATCCTGACCTTTTTACCCAACAAGTACAACCTATTAGGCGCACCTCGCTACGTGCCAAACTAAACTGTCAATCGGCGACTAAATTGAGGGTGCATTCGGGGGACAGCACCTCGAGAAAGAGTTGTCCCTCACTGTGGTTGATCTAAAGAGATGTGATGGCCGTGTTAGGGGTAGAGGAGAGAGAGAGAGAGAGTCAGAGATAGCCGGGATAGGAAGTGGGAGGGTTCGCAGAACATGGCTTTCTGGATTGCGGACCGTGATTTGAAGGTCAATTGGGGACACCCGAGGACCAATTTGCTCTCGCCGTTTACCGGGGGAAAGGGGTGGTGTGGCTCTGACCGCGAATCGCCCTAGACGACACCAAATGAATTTGCTAATATTCATTCTTGTCGTCCTTTCGTTGTCGACGGCTTTTGCTGCGCCGCCCGGAATTAAGCGATGTGTTAACGGTTAGTTTCCAAATGAAAAAGTAATCAGATCATGTTATTAAATCTCGATATCGATACATTCTTGATTATTCATATAAGTAAGTAATTGTATGTAACACAACAACGTCTCTCTCCCTCTCCCTCTCTCTCTCTCTCTCGCTCTCTCTCTCTAATAACACTAATCTCTCTCTCTCCAATAATGTAAGTCGAAGCTAAACTTTTATCCTCTCAGGTCAACTGTCGAACGGTATTTGTATATGTGACTATGGCTTCACGGGTACCATGTGTCATCGAGAAATGCATTGTGATACCAGAGAACGGTTACCCAACGGCAGGTGAGCATAAATTTTCAAGACTTCCACCGGACTCCTGAATTCTCTAGATCGATTAGCTTTTCATGCTCTAGTCACGACCAAATTTCTAATACTTTTCTCCACGCTCTCGATTTTACGATCTTAACACAGGGTGGCTGTGTTGTGATCCTAGCCACCGTCAAACTTTCTCCTTTAGCTGTTCACCATGTCAAAAAGGGTGGGCGGGAACTGACTGTGATCGGATAGATTGCGGACAACATGGAAAGCCGAATGGGGACAGTACGCGGTGCAACTGTGAGCCTCCCTATTCCGGTGAGTTTTGTGGTCCGTTTCGCGGAAGGGAGATCTGGAACGAATAAGAGAAAAGTGGCGGAACGTTGGTGAGGCTACCCGCCGAAACCCTCCGGTTTACAGAAGTCTGAAAACAGATACTAACAACGTACTCAATTGTAAAACGGAAACCAATTGGCAGTGGATTTCTAATAGAGTAATTAATAGCCATCAAAGCAGTCAGGCCCGTACGGGCCAACCCAAAAATTTTTGGCGACCTTCCCCCCATTTTTGAAAAAAGCGGTTTTATAGAAGTAAAAACCGTCTTAAAAATAGTAATGAATGGCGCCGCAGGCAGAAAAATTTTTGAGAAAAAATTCAGAAGGGTCCCCCTTTATGAACTTTTCAGACCTTGCCCGATTTTGGGGGGCACCTGCCCCGGTGCCCCCCCCCCCCTCGTACGGGCCTGAAAGCAGTATTTTAGGAGCTTTCTGCACAAACCTCGAATCCGGTGATGTCATATACAGCTATAACAGCTTCTTCACTTCCATCGGCCCATTAGGAGTGCTTCTCGTAATTCCATTAGCCATTATGGTCTACGTCTGCAATCGAACATCAGCTCGTCTTCGAACGGCAAAGGTAATTTTCGCCAAAAAACCGAACCCCGATTCAATTTAGGTTGAAAAACACTTGGAAACCCACATCGTCCAAGGCACCGACATCGACCCAAAGGTTCTCCACAAATTACTGAAAAAATAATAACTGCGCAATTCGATATGACAATTTCTTTGATGCATGAATATATTTATTCCTGCCGCCAACTGCCAGGGGAGGGAAATTTCCAAGAATTATAAAGAAACCCTGGTGACCAGCCAGGGCTTAATGAGTAGATAGAAGAGTCCTGAGGATAAGCGTTATCCCTGAAGCCATAAGGGGTTTTGGTGGATTGTACGGCGGCTTGCTGGTTCAGCAGAATCCGCACGACTTGGCGCACTTCGAGGTCAAGTGAGCGTACTTTGTCTCGTGGCAGAACTTCGAGAGGACATCGCAGTATTTGCCTAAAAAAAAGGTGAAGTAAATTAATTTGATGCTCTTATTTTTATTTTCCTAAACAATATCAGAGGAATTTTAAGCCCATTTTTCAAACGGATCAAAACAGCTCGCTAAACAGATTATGAAAGCAATTTAATAACGCAGCACACCAATAACCAATATTCTTTGTGCAAGCAAATTTTTAAGACCTTTGATGCGAGTTTTCGATCTTAAATGATACCCCTGTACCCCTGTATGCTTCGCGCAATACCCGTTTTGGGCTCAAGCCCTTTGCCCTTTAGCCTGTCCCCCTTTTGGCCGCGCCCCCCATCTTCTCTCCCCGAGGCCCCTGTCCACGTGCAGCGATGTCCGAGCGGTTAAGGAGATTGACTAGAAATCAATTGGGCTCTGCCCGCGTAGGTTCGAATCCTGCTCGCTGCGAACTTTTTGCTTTTTGGTTTCCAAATCCAGCTAGGGGCTCTTTTACCCCTGGAATTGTTTGTTGTATTGAAAAAAGCCTTAATTAGTTGTTTTCCCTCTTTTCAAGTGGAATTTAACAGCACCAAGTTCTAGATGTTTCCCGGAACAAGATCGTACACATCCTGGCCGCCATTTTTTGCATCCCGGCCCATGAGTCCGAAAAAGTAACAGCGAGGAGAGTGGACGATTCTTCCGTGGAATTAACGAAAAATACGACGAGTTGCCAGGCAACTCGTCCGTTTTCGTTATCCGAACGTGAATTGCGCAAAAAGCTGTTTTTCAACATTTACATCGGTTGTTTGCAAGCTTATTAAGCCCAAAACTAAAATACCTTGGGTCAGAATGCTGCGGGGAAACCCTAAATAGTGTTTATAAAATCGCCTAAGCAAACATTTCACACGTTAATTCCAGGCGCCAAACTTTCAAACTGATTCACTTCCAATTTCCCCTTTAAAAAGGTTTGTTTTTATAATGTTTTAGATATATTTTTAGAAAATCTGAACGGGAAAAGCAGCTTGGTGCTTTTGGCTCAAACTAGGCACATTTTATAATTTATAGCTATATTTATATATAGATGTCAAACACCGAACCAAGGCTTCAGCTCCGTCTGGTGGTTGCTAAATTAAAATTACCTAAACTTTTAATAGTATTTTTTGACAATTGTTGCAATTCTTCCTGGTCTAGGAAGCCTCCAGGCTCGCGGCCCAGGGCGCACCCTTGCCTCTTATCCCGATCCCCACGCCCCTATCCACGTGCAGCGATGTCCGAGCGGTTAAGGAGATTGACTAGAAATCAATTGGGCTCTGCCCGCGTAGGTTCGAATCCTGCTCGCTGCGTACCTTTTGCTTTTTGGTTTCCAAATCCAGCTAGGGGCTCTTTTACCCCTGGAATTGCCTGTTTGATTGGTAGTAGCCTTAATTAGTTGTTTTCTCTCTTTTCAAGTGGAATTTAGCAATACCAAATTTTAAGTTTTTTTGCCAAACAATTTTAGTTATACTTACCAGTGTCGGCGCACGAATCCGCAAGAATAACAGCGATGATAGCGATGACGATCAGGAGGACAAGTTGGAAGCGAGCCATTTCTATAAAGGTATTCGGGAATGATATGAAAAAATATGAACAACTGCGAAACAGTGATGTCCTTTGATCTCCATCAAGGCTTTTATACTGTTGGAATCTGCTGTCACAGCTGGTCCATATTTTCGATGAGGCTTTGGCACGCGGCCCTCGTAATTTGCATAGCCGGTGCTAATGAATAGGTGGGAAGTTTGTGTTTGCACAAAACTGCCGGTTATTTTGAAACAATGGCATGGAGTCACGCGGGCTTTTCGGCAGTTTTGAGCGATGATTTCTGAACATGACCATTAGAGAGTTGGGGATCGCGATTTCGCGTGACTCTTTCTCTGTAAAATAAGCCTTTATAAATTAATATATTTATTCCACCTTTAAGAATCAGGCGCTCAGCATTCGATTAAAAATAAAGAAAGACATCTTTGACCAGACAATGAAAGACCATGCAATTCGAGACCAATTTTTGTTTGGTGCGCACAATATCGTAGCACCATTTCTGCTGCTCCAGAAATGCGAGATTTACGACGGATTTGAATGAGCAGGATGACGGCTTTAAGGCCGTTTTGGGGAGGCGGCTTTTCGTACCAATTTGCAGATACCGTTCACCGAAGACATTGTAGAGGGGCAGGAGGATTCTGAAAACGTTGGATTCCGAAAAACATCTTTCAACTTACGGCATCTTTTGACCACTTTACCCTTGATTTCCACCTCTAGCATGACCAGATATGAGGGGCATGGTCCAGGCTTCGCTTTGCCCTAAATCATTTAATCTTATTTGTGCACCAATTTACAACCTTTGGTCTCCTCCTCGGCGGTGCTCGCTGCATTTTATATGCTTGATTCAAAGCGTTCATCGAGTTCGCGGATATCTTAAGTTACCAATCCGTACTATTTTTGGGCGGTAGACCCACCTTTAACAAATATTCCTTCATAGTAAGCTGCTGCCCGGGTTTCCGCTTGGCTCCGGCGATCGTCTTCAAATTCTCCTCTGTGACCGCACAGCAGTAGAATTGACGATTGCTGGCATTGCGTAGGCATGCGTAGTTGGCTGGGCATTTTTGGTATCTAAAATGATTGTTGCTAGTATTTGGAAGTTACAACAAACCTCGTGCAAACAACGGGTTGACGGCTGACCGGAAAAAGCAAAGGCTCACCGGTTGGACACCAGTCCATCGTAGCTAAAATTTTAGTTAGAATTTTTCATAAGATTAGTTCAAACCGGCATTGGCCAAAGCAGTGGTTGCTCTACTACAGCATAGATACGATCGAGCCTGCTTCGAATAGGTACAAGCGTATTGCGAGGGACACACTTGGCCATTAATACACCTACAAAGATGTAAAAACCCAGAAATTACACTAACTTCTTCGGCTCCCCATTAACCAGGAATGCTTCACGTTGTGATGGGCAGAGATCTTTATTTACTGTAGTCATAGCAGGCGACTTCTTGGGTTCCGTCACGATAGCAGCTACCTTATTCAGCTCGGTCAGGGAACGACCCTTTGGTCTCTCATCGACCTTTACGATGCATTCATCATTCTAGAAAATGTCTAGTTTAATGTCGAATTTCCTATACCTTTCGTACTGTCCTGGGCGGGCAATCGCAAACTCCCTCGACGCATCGGCCGCTGCCAGGGCACTGTGCTGTGTGGACGCATGCTCTTCCTAGGGTAACCAGTGGCAGACACTCGTCGGCGATCATTACTTGCAATGCGGTGCATTCTGAAATATTTATAATATCATTATGCAATATTCTAGCAACTTTTCATATATGTTAGCATAAAAAGATGAAACCTACTTCGCTCTTGTGGGGCTTCCGGTCTCCGGCAAATACCGGCTTTTTCCACTTCTCCGTTTCCACAGAGGCATTTCTCGTCTTGGCATGTGGCTCCTCCTAGAAAGAACCATAATCCACAGGACCATATCAAACTCCTTACCTAAGCATTGCTCTGGATGCATACACGTTCCTCCGACGGGCTGCCTTGGATGGCAAAGACCATTGATTTGCACCTGAGACGAGTCGCAAGCTAAAACAAATTGTTTTAGCCTTATTCTAATGTCCTGACTTTCTCCACCGGCGCAACACAGCTCGCCTCCGCTTTTCCCCTTCACACAGCTGAACCCATCCGGGCACGGCGTTCCTAAAATTCGTATACGCAAATTTTGGGCTCCACTTACCCCCATTCATCGAGCATCCTTGGGGGTCCCCCGAAATTCCAATAAAAGCCACCTAAATGATGTTTTTAAATTTTTAGTTACTATAATGTTACCATCACAGCTGGGCAATCGGAAGGGATCCCACAGCATTGGAATTGTTTGTTGGTGGTAGAAAATTGGCAGAAGTATCCAGTAGGACAGGAGAGGGAGGCAGAAGTGCAGATCTATAGATACTTCGAATCTTTGAATGTGAAAAATTTACCTTTGGTTTCCTGGTATCCGGATCCGTGAATGCGATTTGGCGAGCCGGGCATCCATCGTCTAAGAAAGATATCTTCATTAAAAAGTTATATTCTACTTTCAATAGGTGGTGGCAAAGGATCGGCGCCACAGCATTGGTATCGTTGGGTGCGGATCGACCATTGGCAAGAGAAGCCATTTGGACATCCTTGATTCACAGGGTTGAACGGATCGCAGGCAACGACCTATTTTTTTTTGAATTATTGTTGATGAATTAAAGTCACTTCATTCCTCTCCATGTAGACGATTTCGCCAGGCGGACAGCCATCCGTGGCGGCGAGCTGGGGCATACCTCGCGAGCTAAAACTAGAATTGCGTTATTTTTCGGTGTTGTATTTCTTCTGTTCTGTAGAAATATCGAAGGACATATTTTAGAAAATACTAAAATACCAACCGACAGCAATATCCGATCATTCCATCATATTGAGTCATACAGCTGAATCCGGTCGGGCATGTGACAAAGTGGCCAACGGTACAAGAACGCGGCATTCCGGTTGATTCGTCCAAGAAATATTCCTCCCGGTTCGGACAGATATCTAAATTTTTTTCAGTGATTTATGTCCATTAGCAAGCATACCAGCAACTGAGCAACAATATCCTTGAAGGGCATCTTGTAGATCGCTCTGGCAGGCAAAGCTTAAAATAATTAATATTATTGAGCACTTTGAAGTTTGCACCCACCCATCTGGACACGAACTCGTTGCGGCATGCATGGTGCATCGCAGAGGCTGCAGCGATTGTTGGTCTTTATATGGTGCTCTTCCAGGCGGGCAATAGCCTATTAAAGATCCTCTCTAATTTTCTATTAGGTTCTTACTTTTCTTGATCGATCCACAACAGAAATACCGATTTTTCTGGGCGTTAAATCGGCACAGATAGTCCCTTGGGCATGACGAGTGCTCGTTGATCAAGCACTCTTTGACCGTCATGTCCACGCTGTTGATGTAGGCCTGTTTCTTGGTTATTTTTTGATCTCATTGTACAGTACCTTTTCACCATCGGGGCATACCGCCATGTCGGTGGCTCCACAACACACCGATTGTTCAGTGAGATGATCGTAGATGCAGTTGAAATTCTTCGGGCAATTGTTCTTAAGATATTTCTGTGATTTTGGTAAGTCGATGGAGACTATAAAGGTTTTATGTTCATGATGCTGACCTGCATCTCGTCATTGCATGTGATTGGCATCTGTGAATTTGGATTTAGGTAAACGACGTCTCCAGCAGCGCACGCTATTTCAAGATAAATATTATAATGTTAAATCCTTACCAGCCGCCAAGCAGAAATTATTGCATTGTTGCATGGAGGCGAAGTTATTTGGATTTCCGTCGCATCCATTGTAGACAAATGGGGAACACTTTTTGGTCACAATGTTGAAGTAATAGCTGTAAAATTATGCATACTAACTTTTCTAGTTTTGCACTACCGTGTGACAACCGTAAGACCACCAGAGCACATTGAAGAACCTTGTTGCGGTGGGAGACCACAAATATAACCTATTAAAAATTAACAGGAAACTTTGTAAGCTTACTCTTGCTTGGACAACAACGATTCGAAATGACATCACCACCAAGTGATACCGATTGACACTCGTGTGTGGATGGACAACCTCCATCTCGTTCCGAACAAGTATGAAGTGCTCCGGAAGAGTCTCGCAATGGAGTCCCACCATTTGAGCATCCTAAATTCAAAGGTTCCAGGATGTTCCATTTCACAACTATCTACCTCCAACACCACAGTATCCCTCGCATTCTTGTCTCGTCGCAAAATTGTTTGAATTTCCGTCACAACCAAGGTACTCAAATGTCTCGCATTCCTAAAGTTTTGGTCATAAGTGGAAGCCGACGGTGTACCTGTGTCTGAGCATTGTAATAATACTTAAACGATACTCCAGGGCCGCATTGTTTGCCAGCGTTGAAGGATAATGAGCAAGTATATGCTAAATACAAAATTGTGAGCTGATTTTTATTCTCACCTTTGGTTGGGCAGCACCCAAACATGTTTCCATCAAAGTAGCATTCATAATTGGCCGGGCACGTCGATTTTGAGCGAGTCGTTGAGCAAGTCACGAATTTGGCCGATGAATCCTTATACGATTGACCTTGGAGACATCTTGGTTCGGCTAAAAACGTGGACGTTTTCATAACCTACAGAAGCACCTACGTGCTGCATTCCGGCAGAACGTCTGACAATCAACAAGGGTCTCAAAATTATTGTCATTTCCTTGGCATCCAGTGTATTCAAAGGACTGGCATTCGCGAGTGGCTGCCGAGTACCTTAAATGTTCTAGTTTAAGTTGATTGTTAGATACAAACCAATATCTCCTAACAGATCGATCACAATTTCCGACTCGTAGTGGTTGAGTACAGATCGTTTCTAAACACATTTTTCTGGATTTATCACGATATTCTTACGCATTCTCGGACAGCATACTCCCTGATCAATCTTGCATTCGTGCGAAGAAGGACAATCAGAGTTTGATTGGCACTGCTGGGTTACATCTCCGATACGGAGCGGATTTCCTCGGTCGCATTGCACTAAACAGAAGTGATAACGCTGAAGACTGGAGCTTACATCTAGCACAGAAGAGTTCACAATCAATCCTGGAGAGGAAGTTGTTGTAGTTGCCACCCGCTCCCAAGTAGGTGAATGGAGAGCACTTTCCGCTAGTTGTATCGTAGTAGAAGCGAGTGGACGGAGCGGTGCCCTGGGAAGTTCCATTTATACCTACTGAATTTTCACACCTGTTTCTCAACTCCGGAATGATAGCCGGTTCCGCGTAGGTGAGCAGTTGGGTCGAGTGGTCTGCCGCCAACGGAACCGCAAATGGACGCTAGAAAATAGTGTTTACAAAGGGATAAAATTGATTCTCACCGACTGTCGGACAACACCATTGTGTACTTCCAACAGTCTTGCATTCGAAGCTCGATGTGCAAGCAGTGGATTGAGAGCAACCTAGACGACAACGTGGTTTAGCTCCCCAGGAACTTACCAGTGACTGGGACTTCCTCCAGGTACGAAGACCTCTGCTCATATTCTGGAGCTCCACGAGAACACGCTGAATTTCACCAATGTTCAGTGGTCTCAAGAGTAGTGTATCTCTCCCTGTTTCAAATACCCTAACGGATTCTAGCTAAATTTCCCGAGAACTTTCACATACAATCTCGACAGAAGCTCTCGCAGTGGGCGAGCGTGCGGAAATTGTTTGGCGAATGCTCCCCGGGGCCGCTAGCTGTCGGATCCCAGAGGAACTGTTGACACATCCCGGTGATCGCGTTGTACCTAAATGTGGCTTCTTTATCGGCTTCCAAGCTCGTTGTCCTTACCACCAGCGTGGTTCCGTTGGATTAGGTCCGGTGGCTGTTGGTTGAACGCAGGTAAAGGCTGAAAGAAAATGTCTTTTTCATAACAATTGCCGAAAATATCAATCTAATCGAATCAGTCTTTCGAAATAATTCAGTCTAGGGAGGGAACAGGCCACAAGCGGTAAGGACAGAACTTTCGAAAAGCCATTAAAGACAGGTATTCGAAACATTTATTTTAGAATACCGGCCTCGAAATTGCCAACCCAATTTTTTACCGTACCTCGATTTGGGCAGCAAATACCATTAGCCTTTTCAGAATATCCAGCGGAAGATAGATCCATGACGGAGACAAACTCGACACAGTCGTATAAATCAGCCATATACGAACTATCAGATGGGAACAGACAAGCGGCGTTTCCATCACCCATCTGGGGAAAAGCCACTTCCAAAAGTTGTACAGAAAAATACATACGTCTTCAGCTGATTGTTGCGTCAAAGTACTTTCGGTGTTGCACAACACTGGACCAGGACCATCGTTCTGTCTCGGGTGCTTTGGATCGGAAAGCGCCGAAGTGTATCTATTAACAGTAAAAATATAAGCCAAGCCTGCTTACCCAGCTCCCTCAGGCAATGGACATGTGATAGCCAATGTATTATCATTTGCATCATGGATGTCCAGACAAACATGACCATCCCTGGTGGCACGCTCGACCTTATTTTCACCACAGCGGCAAGTTCCAACCCCGGCTGATGTGTCGCAAAAGGCTTCTAAATTGAGCTCGATACTTGCTTTCCATTGAAAATTTTTACCTGGCCACACGGCACTGCATTGTTCATTGTAAACACATCCAGGCTGCCCAGGCTCAATTTCTAATTTTCAAAAGTAACCTCCAAAGAGTGGAATTCTCTTACTTTGATAGCAGTACGATTCAGCAGCAATATATGTGGAGAGGCAGGAGCAGAGACCTCCATTACAAAACATACCCTAGCAAGGAAATTTAATGGCATGTAATGTATAGATTACCGTCAAGCAATCAGTGTTGAATGCACACGCATCCCCGACGCGGCCACTACCCGTTTGTCGGTTTATTCGGTTTTGAGTTGATGATGCGACTGGAAATTTGGACATAGTAGTCAGAAAATAGTGCTTCATTGTCTCTAGCAAATTTCCGATAGTTTATTTACAATACCCAAATGGGTTGAATTTCTGAACATTTTTAGAGTGAGCAAAAAGTAATGCGCAAAAAAAAAATAAGATTTCTATCAAATTTACTGAGGAAGAGTAAAGTCAATAGGATAATATAGGATAGAAATAATAGAAACAATCGAGCAGAATCCACATAGTTTTACGACTGTCGGGTAAAGTGGGTTTTTGAAAAGGATGGTAAAGGGAAAATAGGCATGGCGCTACAGGGAGGCTTGAGGATTAAATGAAGACTACACTACAGAATTCGAGCCGTTAAGCAAGAATGCAAATCAATAAGGTCTGACTCAAGCAGGACAAACTGTGAAGTAAAACCAAAATAGTTCAAACCAGCGGATTTCTGAAGCCAATAGACTTACCATTTATCAAAACAGCAGCCGCAAGCGCAAAAAGTTGCATCGTGTTGTGAAGCTTCCGTGAATTAGTGGCTCATTAATATCTAACAGAACACCGGGGCTTCAAAAGGTTCAAGGTGACGGAATAGCTTCTGGATGGCTGCTCCGGAGTATGAATTGGAGGGAGGGGGAAGGGAGGTTGGTCCAGGGCCCGAAATGGGCGGTTGACAGGTCGCTGACAGGCTCCTCCATAGCTTCAGGGGGTGGAGGGTCCAACCCTAGGGTCCTGACACGTGCCCCACGCTTCGTCGCGAAGCCCTGGGGCTCTACGAATCGGACCTACCACGGTCGGTGCACCACCCGGGGGGTTTCTTTTGATCTCCAAACCTGAAGATGTCAGCCTTGGACACAATGGGCCCTAAGGAGAAGTGGGTCGGCGATTGTCTGGGGATTGGCGCAAAGATTTTCAGGGTTCAAAGTGTTTTGAGGATAGGATAAGCTTATTTTTTTTTTGTTTGTTAAAGCCACGTTAAAACATAGCCTTATTTTGGTACGGATGTATGTACGTATGTTTACTCCGAGAATAGGGTAGCAAGTGTCTACCGGATAAACTATCAATATGGCATTTATCAAAATCGACTAGACTTTTTCAATAAAGTGGGTTGGATCTTGCTCCAACTGCTTCATGAATTGCCTCAATTGCCATTGACAAAGCCCAACAGCCGGTGCCGGGGTTTCCAAGATCAGTTCGGATAGCTAAACAATCAATCTTCCTCCAGCCACCATCCAAACGGATTTACGTAAAACACAAAAGAACGAGCTGATAGGCGAATAGCTTCCGCAGGGTTTCCACAATCTTCAGCTGCCTTCCGAATCAACTCTTCGTAAGCCCCAATCACATCACTATAAAATTCAAGGTTTAAAGACAAATTCCCCTCCTCCTACTTGCAAGCTTGCTCAGTCTTCCCCAACTCCGCTTTGATGCTCAAATAATGCTTTTGGACCCCAGTTTTTGTGCATCTGAGGACCCCAACGTCTGAAAAGATTTTTAGTGCTTAGGTAGCCTAACATTCAGCTTTTCCTTCGATGCCTGAGCAAAATTCCTTTGCTAGAAAATCCGTATCCGCCATCATATTTTCAGCCATCCCCACGCAACCGCCCTCGACCAGCCAGAAGGGCAATTTGTCCTATTAAAATAGTACATCAACCAACCCACGATAGACATACCTCAAAGGACATGCTATCTGAAGTCATGGATACGCCATTAGTGGCTAGTATAGCTATCAGTAAGAAAAAGACACACCGGGGCATAATTCTGTCAAGAAAGCAAAAATAGTTTATCCTTGTAGCGTCCATCGCAAGTTTTTTGTTATGTCTGTGCTTTTTCGAGGGTGTTTTGCAACATTCCCTATGCCGATGATGTTTATTCATACACACGTATAAAGGACAAATAAAAACACAATTAAAATGCCGGCGTATGCCCGTTATGGTTTTGTTATTGTCATTGCGGGTGGCGGTAGTCGATGTTGACGATGTCAACCTAGAAAAAGCACGTTGAAAAGTCTTGAAGGATTCTTACCTCGCCGTCAATGCGGAACCCGATGTAATCCTGAGCAGGGTCTGCAGTACGATGTTGGAAGGTCCCGATCTGATGACCGTCGACGATCACCTGAAATAAATAGATTTCTTCTCTTTTTATTGGTGAGCTACCTGGATCGAATACGGCTCATTGATGATCGTAATCTCATTGCCGTGCTCCTTCTTGAAGGGGAATGGCCCTTCGCGCTCCTCATTTCCCCAAGTTCCAGCCTTCTGCGAGTTGCGCACAATCTGAATGCAATTTCTTCACCGTGTTTCTTCACCCACGGCTTTTTCGTTGAACCTCGGGTTCCAGTGGAAAAGAATATCGCCGTTGCGGGCGATGAAATCCAGGTTCCAGCGGTCACCCTTTGGCACGGCATACAAATTGATTTTTTGTCCTAGAAAGGTTGAGATTGAAGGAATGGTCGATAAATTTACCAGCAGGCATGCTAGCCTGGTTGGCGAAACCAGTCTCCCATGGCAGGGTATAGACACGTCCACCCCAGTTCACATGGGTCAACGTGCAATCACCTTTCACCTAAAATATGAGCTCGTTTGATGACTGGTAAGCCGGCAGTAAAAGCCTGTTATTACGAAAAAAACTAGAAAAAGTACCTGGAAGTACTCCGACATCGTGAACGGGACGCGGTGCTTATAGTCGTGAACTTTCACGCCGTTGAGACGAACTTCGAAGTGATCAGCCAGCGCGCTATAGGTTGTTAGATATTATAGAAGAAACTTGGGGAATCTCACCGGACTCGCAAATCATAGTCATCACCAGCCTTCAGATGTAGTGACTCCTTTTCTTCTTTACCCCAGGTACCACCCTGCAAAACGGCGTATTATCTTAGGCCAATATCAATGCCTGAACGTCAACGATCACTCTTTCCAAAATCGAGAATCACCTGGTAACTGTTGAGCACGATCTTTCCATCATCAAACTTGAATTTCAGGTGAAGGATCGCCTCGGCAGCCGGCAGATCAGAATGGCCGCGGAGCAAGTTGAACTCAACGCTGAAGTAGACCTTGAAAATGGCTCCCGGGTTTTCTGTTACCTCTTCGCATCGGGGTTGATTTTTCCGCGCAGCTGGATGGTTTGGCCTTCCTGGTAAGGCGACGTCATCTTGGTGGTGTACGGCACCGGGTATGGGCCATCATGCGTTGGGGCAGCCTATGTTAAAGTTTTAAATGGGAGGCATATCTTTAACCAATGTGCCTCGCGTCTATTTGGCGTTATTTTACTTCAAAGCCGTTTTCAACGATTTTTAAAGGGAACGGCCGCATGTATTCTCCGTTATTTCCCTTCCATGCTTTGCGAAATATTCTTATCTAGCTGTTTACAAGTTTCCCCGAAGTTTGCTGAGCTAGGTAGATTTTCTGCGACCCGGTTACGCGGCTTATTCATTGACACTTCTTATCTTGTTGTCTTTCTTTTCTTTTAGCGCTCACAAAATCTCTGAATGTTCCCAGCTATCCCCATTCCACCCCACTCCGCCTCCTCCGTATCTGACAGGGAACCCCGGGCTCAAAAAAAGCGATCCGCAGCGAAATAGCCACAAGGTGAGGGCTGTGCCGCCTGCTCGGGCAGTTTCCGCAAACAAATAGCCTCGTTTTTTACGGGGCAGGCAAGATTCGGCCCTGGCCCTCGGCGCCCGCGAGTCGAAAAATAAAATCAATGGTATGGGCGAAAGAACGACCAGGGTTGTTTTCCGATTCAGTCAAGGTCACCAACACGGAATTTGATGGACGGGGATAAATGCGGAAAATATGACAGTGAACATCTGGGGGGACAGCTAAAAACATTCCGCGGGTGGGTGGCGATGGATTTGTAATGTTTGCCAAAGTTCAAACCTGAGAAAAGCTAAATTTACGTCGTATGGGGGGAGGTGTAGTAACAGCCTCAAGGGGGGTAAAATGTGAGAATATTTCTAATGGGTTCAACTAGGGGACTAGGAGCACATTCTTACAATCTGTTGATCGTAACGCGTTATTAAATCAGCAATTTTATTTATTCGCGCTACTATAATAAAGAGTACTTGAAATCCGAGCTGTATAAAAATATCTAGCTTACATCTACAGTAATCCATTAATTATAATGCAAAACTGAAAGGAACGCAACCCAATTACGCATTCAAGATAATTAATCTTGATAAAATAAAACACCTACCATGTTGCGGTTGGAAATCGAGGATGAGCAGCGGTGAAATGAGCCGTTTGGGGGTAGATTGAGGGTGCTGGGGGAGCCGGGCAGCTTTTTTATTTTACTTCAGGGCGGTGCCAGGGCTGTCTGGGTGCTCTTCGATTTGCCTGCTCTCACTTGTTTACCCCCCCATTTCGTCGGAGAAGGGAGGCTATCGGGCCGAAAAAATACTGGCACACGATGAGTAACCACGGCCCATTTCAATGGCTCGATCAGCGATGAGGTGGAAGCGGGAACGCATGCAATCGACTCTCGAAATCGTCATTTGTCTTTTTTCTCGCCTACATACGCAGCCCAAACGCAACGAACAAATTTATTCGATTTGAATTAGAGCACCATATAAACAAACAACCTTAAAGCTGTAGACGAAATGTTTTAGGGCAACAAGGCGGGGAAAACAAAAGTTATCCAAAATTTTTCTTTTTTTAGGGATGAATACACATTAAAAGGAAAACAACAAGAATTATTGAGACATAGAAACCCGCATTCATTGATCCGTAGATGTGCCCGTCACCTCAGAGCGAGTCGTGTCGGCTTGCGGAAGCACCTTGTTTGCTCGGAGTTTTTGGATAAACTGAAAATTGGAAATTAACTATGTTTGAAAGGGCTATTCAATGATTAGTAGAGTTCTGAGCTATCACATTGGACAAAAAGCGTGAATCTCAGAACTTGCCAAAACCGGGTTTAACATTGGACCGTCTGGATTCGGCTAAATTTGACAGAGGGATTATTCGAAGGTATCTTCCAAAAAGCTATGTACACCCACTTAACCGATCTTAACCATAACTAGAAACCAGGCGTGGAATGGCTCGCCAGAACCATCGCTCATCAAAAGATACCTGGCGGCGTTTCTCATCAGCTTCCCGGCGTTTCTCCAGCTGTTCGGGCGTGAGCCGGCGGGTGGAACGCCCTGCCGCAGGCGTGCTATCAGTGGGCGGTACCTGGAATGAGAAATTACCTACTTTGAAAAATTTGGAATCTTCTCCAAAAAAACATTCTAAAAAAGACTGCTCTAGACAATTAGGGCCGAACATGTTAGTAAGAGCGTGTTAACACCCGGCGTTTCGATCCTTACTAAAACGCCTATCCCGCAATTACCTATCAACCTTTATAATATTATCGAAAGCATACCGGTGACTCCTGCGCAACGATTGGAGAAGTCCAGTTGTTGGCATGGCATTCGACAAGTTTGGCGTATGCGATGTCGATTTTCCGCCACTAAAGTCAAACAACAACATATTGCCACGGGGTGAATGTTACCTCCATATCCAGTAGATCCATCCAACCTGCCAGGTCGTTGAGTGTAACGATCTGTGGATCACCCTCAACCGGTTTCTAAACTGGTTTATAAATAAAAATTCGCAGCAAAGTGGCAGCATATGCAGCCAAAACCAACCAAATATTTGGCCAGCAGGGCCTCGAACTCGCTCATCTTGCCCTTGCGCTTCTCAAGCATGCTGATGCCAAATTGTACTTGTCGGATGAGCTCTTCCCCTTCGGTGTTCTAAAAAAAAAGATAAGAAAAGTGTAGGAAAATTACCTCAGATCCTGCACCGTTCTTTTCAATCCAGCTCAGCCGGTCACGCATCTCTTCTTTTCTTTCGTTATAAGTTTTTTGGTAAAAGTCGATGTCGTGCGTAACCTGGAATCAAAACATAATAACCAAAACAATAGTGTTTACAAATAAATCACGAAAGCACGATAAATGTGCTTACCAGTGCCATAGATCGGGTCGCAACTCCCTTGCTGCCGGCCGGTTCTTTCTCCTCACGTGCGACGTGTACCTAATTAAAGCATTTTACTAAACCGAATACCAATGAGAAGTACTGAGCGCATCGAAAATTCGAAAAGCCTCGCTGTATAAAGTTTCGAGAATCCCGCACGATCTGATATAATTGGCGGAATCGAAAACGAACCGTTTCTGCCCTGTCCTGGGTCGGTGGAATTTCCTGCGTCGCCACCGCCACTTCCTTTGCTTCTTCAGCCTATAAAACTGTTAAAAACGGGCAATCCAAGGGTACCTTGAGCAAGGCATTCAGTGAACCAGGAATGAGAGCGTCCGTACTGTCGAAATGGCAGCAGGACACGTTAATCTGAAAAAAATACAATTTTCGGAGCTATTGATGCTGGGCGGCATCTTTTTTTGAGGTCTTTCCGGCCTAAGCTGGGCTCAAGGCCTAAGCAAACCAAGCCAAAACGTAGCCTCTTACCTCATGCTCCATCGGTTGTCCGATGACCAGTTGCGGCTTTACCTTGAGCTCCGATTCCTCGGCCTCCACCTTGTTCTTCTTCCAACAACCGCTGAGACGGTCGAATCCGGCCTAGAAAACAAGGAAACATTAACAAACAAACTGGGCTCCTCTACCTTTGCCGGCTTTACCACCGCGTTGCCCATTTTTCCGTTTGCGTTATCAAGAGGTTGATTCCTGTAAATAGCGATAATCAATCCGACAAATAGAAATAACGAAGAAAGGGTGTGAGCAAATTCTTTCAAGAGCTCGTCAGGATAGGCGCTCTAAGCAACTGAAAGATATCCGAAATTTGGGAGACACCGGACCAAAGGTTCTTTTGCAAATCAAAACGGTCAAAACTAACAAACGATACAGCTATCGCGGCGGTAAAAATGAGATTAAATCAAGACCTTTCGCGCACAATCATGCTATTGCACAAGGAATCAATGTGTCTGCGCTAGACTTTTTGTCTCGGAAAGGCGATTGGGCCATTGAATGAGGCTCAGCAGGGGTAGCGATCGGTCTGGCCTTGGGAAGGCTTGAGAAATAGCTAGCTTGAATGGCGGTAAAATGCACGTGGGGAAGAAGAACTGTTTTCAGGACGCCATTTAAAACTAGTTGCACAACGTATAGCATTCGGGATCGTCATAAAATATAAACATAGAAAAAACTTTGCTGGGTGAAAGTGACGAAAAAAGTTACGCAGCGAGAAATAAAAAAAGTCGGGAGCGCGCGGGTCCGCAATGTACAGTGATTCCAAATTCCGCTATGCCGTCTATTGTAGCGGCGCGGAAAAAGTGCTCAGAATGGTTCAGTTTCAGTTTTAAAGGTTTAAATTTGGTCTTTTTAGTTGAAACATAATCTTATAATCCTATAGAGCGATGGAAAAGTGGCTAGATTCGGATCAGAATTGAAAAAGCTACGGAGCGGATGAGGGGCGGAATTTTTGAGGCGCTACTTCGGACTCAAACAGCTAAATGCATTCCTATTTTCCCTCTAAATCCTATTATTCCTGCGTAGTTTAGCACGCTCATTTCCGATAACAAGGGGAAAAGATTTGCACGTTTTCCACGAATGCCTAGTTCGTCTAAATGCGCTTTGCTTTGCGGTGTATCATTTTTCGCCACTTAGTTTTAAGCTTATACTTCTGATGCGAATTGTCCTCCTCATCCAAAAGGTGCGATCTGACAAAACCCGGCGGGCAACCACTATACTAGGCTATAAATGAGGCGTAAAAGGGTGGCCTCGGGAAGGGGGGATCCGGCGCGCGGATGGAGATGGTTGGCGGCGATCCGCTGGTTTGTGCAAGGAGGCAAAAGATTGGGGGTAGGGGAGAGAAGGAGAGATTGAGGACAGGACCCGACTGCTTCTTCTTCTTCTTTCCCACCGTTCCCTCATGCAGCAAACACCCTTCTAGTCACTGCCTTCAAAGCTTCTAGACGGCCGATACCACTGGGTGCGCGAAAAGCGCACTTGAACGAGGAGGGGGTAGGGTGCGAACAGCTGGTGTTGATTTGTTCAAGACAGCTGATCGGGGGAGGGGATGCTGCGCCTGGTATATATTATGTTATAAGCGATATGAATTTGGAAAATGGAAATAGGAGTGCAAATCATCTAGAAATGGTGACCTTGGGGATGGCCAATAGCTTTTCTAATATTATTGCATCCTTCTAAATAATATCTAACAGTTACTAAACATTTTTACGAGGGTTATCTAGGTTCTATCTAAGTTATCTAGGATGAATGTACAATGTGGTATCGGGTACCATGCGCGCGACTGTTTTTTTTTGTAGCCGTAATAGGATCCTAAAAACGGATGTATCTAGGCATTACCACTCGTCACGAGTCAAGATTAGATAAAATAGATTGGTAGTGATCTAAACAATTATTTCAAGCGAATTCGACGAAAAAAACGGAAAAGCACGAGCAAAACGGTTCTATACCGGTAACGGGGTCCTTAAAAAAAATAAGGGTCCTTAAAAAAAATAAGGGTCCTTAATAAAAAATAAGGGTCCTTAGAATTTCAGGTTAAGGACCCCTGTCCCGACAGGGGTCCTTAAAATAGATGCTATTTTTAAGGACCCCGATTCCGGCAACTCCCGAAAATACAGTATTTTCGCCGTTTTTGCACAGATTATGCCTCGTTTAGCTATTTAAATTACGCGACTCTCTTACACACAATTTGTGCCTAAAAATAAGGCTTCGTGCCACCCGGGGCCTAGTCGCTTCGGATGGGTGCGAGCTCGTACAGGGTTTCGAAATGGGGCGCCGAGAGCGCGAAGCGCCCAGGCGCCCGATTTCGAAGAGTGGAGCGGCAGCCCATCCGAAGCGACGGCCCGCTGCCTGACACGCCATAAGTCTGCAATCGTGCTCATCCCCACAGAAATTTCCACGCAACCCGACGTACTAGGTTTTTTAGCCAGGGACAATTTGACGCTTATGGCGTGTCAGCGGTGCGTCGCTTCGATGGGCTGCCGCTCATCTTCCGAAATGGGGGCGCCCCCGGCCGCTTCGCCGGCCTTGGCGCCCCCATTTCGAAACCCTGTACGAGCTCGCACCCATCCGAAGCGACTAGGCCCCGGGTGGCACGAAGCCTTATTTTTAGGCACAAACTGGGTGTAATTCAAAATGCGAAACAAAGGACAATCTGTCGCGAATCCGCGTCTCCGCGAAAACGGCGAAAATACTGTATTTTCGGAGTTGCCGGAATCGGGTCCTTAAAAATAGCATCTATTTTAAGGACCCCTGTCGGGACAGGGTCCTTAACCTGAAATTCTAAGGACCCTTTTTTTTAAGGACCTTATTTTTCTAAGGACCCTATTTTTTAAGGACCTTATTTTTTAAGGACCCCGTTACCGGTATAGAGCCAGCAAACACCATAGACACTCTCAAAGCGGCCGCTTCGAAGAACTGTGTTGGGATTCCCGGAGGGCTTTATGAGGGGTTGAATAGAGGGGGTGAAATCCCCGGGGTATGCTTTTCCATCCACCGCCTCAACCACCCGCCCCGGTTGATCTATGCACGAGAGACAAGGCAGCCGAGATTTATGGAAGCAAAGCCGCCTGTCTATGTTCCAAAACGGGATGAATGGCCGTGTTGAGACCGGAAAGCTGATAAATGATGATTGATTGTGAAATGAGCGGGTTGGTAGGCGGGATCCATGGAGATATCAGTTCCATTTTGATATTTCGAATTCGTGAGAAATTGGGAGTTTTCCTAGGTTTATGGTTTTCTTTATGACGAAAGCAGGTCAGGTATAAAGACTTTCTAGATTCCTGGTTCTTGTCAATGACTCGTTTAGGGGGATTGTTAGTGGTTTATGACTACCAAGACATCTTTTTTTCATGAAACATAGTAGCTAGAGAGTTCCAGTGATCGAAAGCCGCACATAAACACGAAGCCAGAAGGCATAAAATCGGCGCGCGCGGCGGTTGAAACGGGGTGGGGAGGGCTAGAAGGGGGAAAGCCGGGCGTCCCCTTGCATTTTGCAGAGTACTACTGGTTTTGCGGGGGATTCGGAGTGAAAGCATGCCAGTAAAATAAGACTACAGATTAGTTCTCGAAGTCTGGAGCGCGTTCCGAAAATCTATTGCATGGAAAGTTTTTGAAATAGCCTGTTTTGGCGTAGAGGCTTAATAAATTGTGTCCAGTAGTAGGGGGCTGGTATTGAGAATGGGCGCCGGAACATAGCGATAATGACGAGTCCAAGGCCGACGATAAACGATAGGATCAGTGCGCAGCCCTGGGGCATAAAGTGGCCTATTTTTTGGTGAGCCCGCCGCAGTACAGCTAGCGTATTTAGCAATGATAATTACTATATAGAGTAAAGTATAGATTGTATTTTCTCAGGTCACGAACAGCATATCGAATCCTGTGCCCCAGTATAATGGTAGGAGTCGGGGCTGATGACTATAGAAGGCCATTCCTGAATCATAGTCCTGCGTGTGGCGGGTGTAGAATGAACGGGAGGTGGTCTGAAGCGTGAAAACCCGAGGAATAAACAGCCAATACGGCCACAACCCTCCCTTCGGCAGGCAACAGCCATTAGATGACGAAGAGAAAAAACGATGTGCCCTTTGCATAGCTCATTTCGAAATGCGGGTTGAATGCAAAGAAAAATGCAGCATATGCCTATGTTTACAAGAATATGCACTACGCTTCATCCCAGAGTAGGGTATTCTTTGTAAGATTTTATGCACCACCGAATCTGCTGTCTCTTCCCATAAGCTCCCCCTAATGAATCAAACATCTAATAACAAAAGCCCACGTGCCGTCCCCCTAGTAAGGACAAAAATCAGGGGCCTTTTCTTTGTGAAAGGGACCAACCTCGTTTGTCGGTCTAGGCTATCTGGGCTATTCAGCTAGAAATAGGGGTAATTATTGAAAGGATTCATGCATGGACAGCGTCAACCCATCCCCCCACATCGACCGACCGGGTGGGCCAGCTGCAACGCAAAAACAGAGGCAAGCCCGGCAGAAAATCTTTCAGCGATGACAGAAATGCCATGTTTGGAGGTCGAGATAGTATGTGGGGAGGGCCAGCTGCGGAATTTTGGTCCCAAATGGAGTATGGAAATTATGGAAAAAGTGCGGTGGAGGCGGCTTTGTTCATTTGAAATGGTTGGTTAAAGAGGCAGCTGGAGTGGCAGATTTTGTTGTGAAATTTTCGCGTGCTGCGACAAGGAATGACAACCGGCGGGCAGGCGTAATTACTATAGTATAGCAAAAGTTCAAAATCCGAATGGACCGAAGAGACATTAAAATAAATAACTAGTGAAAATCGAGAGTAACAAATCTCATCTCCAAGCAATACCCTCGAGCTCAGCGCCAATTAGCGCTGCCACACATCTAATTGTGAGGACGCGGCGGGGACAAAGCTTTCGAGCGCCAAGGGATTAGTTGCCGGCCACTTACGCGCCGTATTTCTAACAGGAGAAAAGGAGTCGCACCAAAATTGAAATATTTCAGTGGTGGCCGGAGAAGGCGCTAGAGCTATTACGACGTGTATTTTATGCGGTTGAAAGGACGTGGCGGCGGGAGAGCAATTTTCCAAGATATTGAGGGCGTATTTTTGCGAATGGGAATTTGATAGTGGGGTTCTTAATTTGGTTTCCAGGGGAATCTAGTATTTACGAATTAGCTAGAGTTTTCAAAAGCGGAGTTGATTTTTTAGAAATTAAAGTCAAGCAGAGTAAAAAATCTGTTAGTTATAATATGAAATTAAGCATTAGAAAGTCCTACTTACTTTGTCGGGCTGGTTGTGTCGATACTTTTCTCGTGGAAAAGCTTCAGTCGTTCCACATTTGAGAGTGTGGCAATGTGGGGAGAGTGAAGGCTGATCATTCCGGTTGGCTTTGCCCTGAAAGGTGGGCGTTTTCGTTCACACGCATTCTTTCTTTGTTTTCTGTGTTCTCTCACATCTCACAGCTGATGTTCCCATCAAACCCTGGGCATTCATTTTTTGGTACTAGTTTTTTATAAAGTCGTTCTTTAAATATTCTGGATATAAATCGAGCCTGACAAATTTCACATTGTCGTGGAAAGCTTTAAATTCGGGCACTTACTTTGAATTATATCCATGCGCTCCAACAGAGATGCGTAAATATGACGGGATCCGGGCTGGGGGTCCATTTTCTTTTGCCATCGATACGTCATCCAGGCTCATTGATTGAAGTACCACCTGAAAGTTCTTCAAAATGTTCGAATCGAGGTTGATCTAGGTTCACAAAACTCTGAATTGGCTAGCAAGCCCGAAAAAATTTGCCATGGAAGTCCATGTATTTTTCGCAGCTTTTGATGTTCGTGAAATGGTCCATACAAGATGGCGCCAGTGTCGAAAATATGCACAAGGTTCCAGATGATATTTATGTGTTTGGAAACGTTGCTTAAAAGAGCGGGCTTGTTCGTTTTTTGAGAAGACGCCATTTGCAGACATGGGAATTTATCCCCAGGGAGATATTGCTAGCCAGCATTTTGCGAGCCCCGGATATGGAACTTCCAAAACGGGAGCTGTTGTTTTTCGGAAGCGGCTTTTGAAGATGAGGATGGATATGAGCGGGATAGCTTATCTCCACGGTTAGTATCATATAACTCACATGGTTCGAGGTACTCTGATTTGAGCAGAATCCGGTGTAGGTAGATTTATAAGCAAGCTCTCCATTGGATGGGTTCTAAAAAATGTTTTTAAGATTTATTTTGGCAACAAACCGGTTCCAGTGATAAGCTCAAAAAGCGGACATCGTTTTCGCTCATCGCCGATCTAGGGGCAGAGAGCGGGGTCTGCTAATTTTTTTGTTTGCAAATTGTTTGCTTTGCGCACTCACTTGGCTGAAGTTGTCCGGCTCTTCTCTCGACATTCTTGCAATTGTTTCTGGGTTATGTTTGACATCGTCCACCCGATCCCCAGCCTAAGATCAAGGTAATTTTTATTTACTGGAGTATTGCTACAAAAAACGTTAATTTTTCCGGTAAATTCTTACTTTTCTTCTTAGCGATAGACGCTGCTTCAGCCGGTTGAAGGGGGAACGTGATTTATCGCGTGGACTAAATTTAAATTACTTACCTTTATATTAATTTACCTTCTGTTTTCTAGCGGCTGTTTTTGAAAACTTTCCTCTTTGCTGATTCCATTACCGATTACAAAATTCTCCTTGTTTACATCGCAGTCTTTTTCCTAAAATGCAATATTAGGTTTTCGGTTTTTGCTAGAAAAATTACCTGCGGGATTGATTTTGCCACTTTACTTCCACGAAGCCTGTCAAAGAAGCGGTTCAGGTGTGAGGGCTAGGGAATTTGTATGAGAATTTATGCTCCTAAACGTACCTTCGGTTTTAATTGTTTTGCGTCAATTTCCATTTTAGTGGTAGAGGTACCGAGCGCGTGTGTAAGAGGTACCTGTAAGCAAATAAATTGAAAGAATCACGAGAGACCAAAACAAGAAAGCAGAAAGCACGAAGAAATTATGTATTTTTATGACAGATTTGAGAGGTAGTGAAGGACTTCTAACTTAAAAAAGCTGGATCCTAATTTCCAACCTTAGGCCATGTAATTCCGTACTGCTACTTTTTACGTAACTATCTTCCTGGCCAACCCCACCCGGCTAGTATCAAGAGCAAAATCAGACCCTTACGCTAACGAATCATGTCGTAAAGCCCATGGACGGGCGGCCATAAATGCATGCATATTCAAATGTGGCCCATATGTCGGTGTGTGTCAGGGGGAAAAGGCAGACCCAGTTGGGGGCACAGGCCGACAAACTACAAACAAAACTATCTGCAGGGTAAACAAGTAGGCCATAGTTCGATCCCACAATGTCGGGATCGAGCAACGAAATGAACGGCGCCCTGCGAATTCCATAACAAAAACACACGGATTGGACCGGATTCCCGGGGACGCGGTGACACTGCAAAAAAAACGCGCGGTGAGGGATTTAGCGGTTGCCTT
The DNA here is from genome assembly GCA_038088335.1 of Mesorhabditis sp. LJ9110. Lineage (NCBI taxonomy): Eukaryota > Metazoa > Nematoda > Chromadorea > Rhabditida > Rhabditidae > Mesorhabditis > Mesorhabditis sp. LJ9110. The sequence continues at coordinate 92,165 of JBBGBA010000067.1, forward strand.
TTTGTCGCACGCACCTGTTCTTGAGGCGAAAAGTGGCGAAGCCTTAAGGGGGAAAACTTTGAGGATTTTTCCAGAGCCCAGAATAGATTCCATTAAGATAATTATTTATTAAATTAATTTTTTGGCGTTTGCTTGAAATCGTAAGAGGCGAACGCCGATTTCCCATCATTGTTCATTTTTGCTGGAATCTGGCTTGCGGATTATTTCTTATCGGAAAAATTCTCTGCAACGTTTTCAGGGTGGAGTGTTCAAAAAGCGAGGTGTTCCAGGGTTAGCTTCAAATTAGAGAGGGTTTATGAGGGTAGCCAGTCAAGCCATATTTTCGCATAGAATTGACACAAATTGTACCACCAAAATTGTCCCGCGGTTCTGTATTTGTACCAATTTTGAGCTGGCCTTCCCTGGTTTTACCCCAGGCCATTGGCGTGTTTTGGAATCCCCCTGTTTCACTGTACAAAAAAATCCGCCGGTAATCCGCCAGACCGTATCTCTCGCAGGAGACAAAGCGAAAGTGTGACAATCCGACCGGCGGGATTGCAGGCGCGCTTTGGCAGTGATTTAAGGGGGACAGTAAAAATCGAAACGCCGGAGGGCTAGTCAAAGGGCGAGGCGCGACGGTTAGTTTGCGGGTGTGAGAGGGGCTTTGCAGAGGCTTTTACGGTCGAACGGGAAGACGAATGATGAGAGAAAGGATGATCGGAGGAGGGCATAGAGGAAAGGACGGGGTGGAAGGGTCCACCTGGCCATCCGGGACCGGCCAAAAGGCTGACCCTAAGGGCCAATGGCTGTTTGGGACCAGTCACTAGAAGAAAGAGAGCAAGAGAACAGGGGGTGGTGGTCACTCGCATATTTATGGCCCTACAATTAGCAGCTTATGGGGAGGACTGGCGACAGCTTAGAAACGCCTATTGTGTAGGTTTAGAAATAGGATACTTTGCAATGAATTAGTCACTACCGGGCCAAGTGTTGTGCCTTTGATGACACTCACTATCTGCTTCATAAAAACATGAATTTGACGAATATATCCCAAAACTAGCCCCAAGACCGACCACAAAACACCCTCGAAAAAACAGAAAGAACGGGAACGCCCTGCAACCCAGGGGGCCCCGTAAATTCCTTTGTTATGACGGTCAGAGAAGCCCTCCGAACGGAGGGGTTTCTTGCAGCCCATAGAAACCGGAGATGGAAAAGGAATGAGGAGGATGAGGAGGTGGAGGAGGAGGGCTCGCTCGATGATGGATTGGTAATGGCACATTCAACCTCCTTTTGCACAGCGCACAAATGAACTGGTTTTGATTGGCGGCTAGATGAATGGGGGCATTTGATGGATTTGACAGTCGATTCAATTGTTGAAAACCGATGGAAAACATGGACTTGTGAACGTTCATCAATAAAATATGATACTGACCCTGTTTTCTCTAATATAAGGCTAGGGCGTCGAATTTTTTCGAATCACCTGAAGCGGAGTCTCTATTTCTATTTTTTCAAAGATAAAAGGAACAAGAAATTACTAGAGGAGATACGGCATTAAATTCCATGTAAGATATGTATAGCAATTCTGTACCAAACTGCCGTTGGACAATCCCTCCCACGTAAAAAAATCCATTAGCGCGAGAAAGTGTCGAGACAAACCGAATGACGCCGGGTGAGTCACCTTGTCTTCTGTCGAAAGCTTATCACCCCCGACGGGTTGTTAAAATTCGACAAACGTACCGCCCAGCGTGTATGGTTCTGAAGCCCGAATGAACCAGAAGGCCTCCGTGGTCCATTTTTCCACCAGACTCCCACCGGGATTTTTTATTCATGACGTTCGCGTAACGGCTTTGCTTTTCGCGGTCCGTTGAAAAAATGGAGGCCTTGGAAATGGGACGAAAGCTAATATCAAATGAACCCGAACGTTGTGATGGATAAGATAAGTGAGTGCGGGGGGTGGGTTGGAGAGTGTGTGGCCCCCACATCTCATCATCAGCCCGGTTTCAACACAAAGGCCCTGCTGGCACTGGGCCAAAGGCCCAATTTGGGGGAAAGCAGGGAGGGGGCATCCCCTTCTTGCTCGCAATCACATCCCGGAACCCTCAAATGCTCAAAGGGTAACCCGAAAAGCACATGACCAGATAAACATCAGACGGCAACATTTTCTAGAAAAGCTGGTTTAAAAAAGGCAAAGTAGATTGACTTAAAAATAATTTAAGCATCGATAGAGATTGTGCCAAAAGCTAACCCTTCGAACCGACTCGAAGGGTCTCGTATTTTTACGCCTTAGGTACCTAACGAAACACGCGAAACGGAATAAGTTGTTAAAAATAAAACAGTAGACTCAAGTTTTCGAGAGCTTTCCAATGGCATAAAAATCATTTCTAACTTATTTTTTGCGGCACGAACCATCTAAAAAATAGCCTGGGAACGTCTGAAAGCTAAAAAATAGAGCCGAAAAGAATATTGCAGGTTCGGGTCTCACTGAAAGAAGAGAAGAAAGAAAAGAGCTTAAAGGACACTCACAAGACCAATTTCCTAGCCGGCTGGCGCCCTAATCTCAATCGAGACCCCTCGGAGGATCATCTCGACAAACCGTGGCCATATGTACAAACAAAGCCCTTTATAATAATTGTAGCTGCGAATAGCAAGAATAGAATGGCTCTATTGGGGGAAGCTACCACCCACCCACCCCTTTCCCGCCATTCCGGGATGGAAAATTTGCATACGCGAGAGATGGATGTCGAAGGGGGGTTGATTGCTCCCGCTGCCTGGCTTCTCGACAAATTGGCTCTTCCCCGGGCGATTTGGGTCGAGGGAATTTCGCGGGTAGAGCATAGGATAAGGAATTAACTTCAGAAAATTTCTAGCGACTGGCAGGCGAAAAGCCGCGGATTTTTATTTGTCAAAAACGAATCGGGTAATGCGAAAAGCAGTGTGGCGACACAAAAAGCTGCCAATATTTTATAAAAGATGAAGCGGTTTTGGGGGCAAAATACACTTTTTTGGGGCCCGTGGATTAGATGTCGTAAGGCCTCTAAAGCACCTAAAATTGCTGAAATCGCCATTAAAATGGCTAGAATGTGTAAATAAGCCCAAGGATTCCAGAATTAAGGTCAGAATTTTGATAGCTGAGCGTTTTCACGTCCAACCAGGGACAAACTAACGTGCGTTGCGGCAGTTTGCCTATTTGCCAGGAATGGTATTCTAAGTGTGCTAAGCGTCTTATCCCCTTTAAATTTGTGAATCGGGATGTGCACAAAATTGAAGCGGTTTCCAGGAAACAATGGCAGCTCTTCCATAGTCAGACGGATTCAAAGGATCCGGTTTGCGGATCAAATTACAAGTGGGGGTTGAGATGAGAAAAAGGGTGGGGTGGCTTCCCGGTTCAATCAAGAAAATAATATTGTAGAGGCCAGATATTGATGAACCACGATCGAGGGAAAATACAGTGCCAACCATCTGATAAGATTACCAACAGAGTTCGACAGAAAGCCTTGTGTTTGGACAGGACCGAACGCGCACCCCCACACGTCGGCTCAATGTTTGACTAAAAACACACGGAAAAGTGCAAATCCGGATCCCCCCCCCCGGCCCAGGTTCCCAGATGACAAAAGAAAGGGCGCGGAATCGGTGCCTTGCCCCCTTTAGGGCCAAACTAAACCGTTCGCATCCTTTCCCCGGGCAATCGTTTGGTGTATGGCTGTGTAACTGCTCCGGCCTGCCGCCTTCCATTGCCTTCCAAACGCTGTGAATATCAAATAGCGCCGGGCACGAACGTGTGGGACCGACACGAATTGGCGATGGACACTTTGAATGATGGCTGTATAGTATATTTTTGCGGGCAATGCATAAATCTGGCTATCAATCAGCGCTTAAAAATGTGCGCTTTCCAATTCTAGAGATCCAAAAATGTTCTATCGATAAAAAGGAAACTAATGTCGCAAGCTCACTTCTGAGGTCTGCTGCTTTGATTGTGTACGAAAAACAGCGGAAATAGGAATGGCAAAGGAAATAAATAAAGTGCGGAACTGCTTTGTCAGTGGCTGTTGATGAGACGGGCTCGAACACAGGAAATGGGCTCGTGAAATAGGCCTTGGGTATTTCCGAATGAAAGGCAGTACATAGCTTCTCAAGGCAAACCTCTAAAAGACCAAGCTAGCTCCTACAAACCCCACATCTGGCTCATACCTCTTAAGAAACATAAAAATGACAATAAACATAACAGAGTCCTCGGAATTCGGGGGTGTAAATGATGTTAGCAGCTCGTAAATGCGTGCCGGCTCAGAGTGTACGGGTTGTGATGCGGAAGAGTACGCGCAATAGTAAGGACTAGCCATCCAGACTAGGCCCGACCAACTGACTCTCACCTTACACTTCCCATTATTCACCACCATCCACTGTGGGGGCCGTTCCTCCTATATAGCCCCCGGTGGCCAATAGAGTTATGGCCCCGCACACTCACACGCCCAGGGGCCGTACAAATTGCCCAGCGTGTTCTTCCTTACCGATTAGAAAAAGTCGGGGTGAAGCTGATGGATTTGAATAGGCTGGGAAAACAGATGTTCGAATTTTAGTGAGAAATTTTAGCACGTCCATCTTACCGGCGTTCGATCTATTTCCGGTGTTTACCGAAAATTCTGTCTTGAACATTTCCTGTTCGGATTAATAGCTATTTTTTCCCACGCTAAGATCTGTCTTTCCGATAATAGAGGTAAGGCAGAGTTTATTAGAGAGGCGATCTCAACAAACATGGTAGCGCCAATACGGCAATAAGAAAATTACAAGATGCAAGAGACAGCGCCAGAAAGGATGTCCTGCTTTGGATGCATTCGGAACGGACTCAAGAGCCAGTGAGACATCTGTCCCTTGAGGGTACTCACCCCCGATGCAGGATATCTCATAATGGCCACCCAGCCCCCTCTAACCAATTTTCGTAATCGAACCCTCCTGCCAATCCACTAATGCAAATTAAGGGTATCAAACTTTATTTAATGATGTTTCTTGCTTCCCGGCTCTTTCCATCCGCCGTACAGTTCTTCCAATTTTTTCGCGATTTCTAGAAGCTTCCACTCGCTGCCGTAGGGCCCAATAACCTAAAAATTGTTAGCGTAGCGTATTGGCCTTCAATATAATTGCCTACCGTAACGGAAAGTGGTAGACCACCATCATTTAAACCAACAGGGCAAGCAATTGCTGGCAAATCCAGGAGGTTGTAGATTGCTGAGAAAAAACCTGAAACGAAAAGTTGAAGCTACCGGTGTGTCCCAGGCTTGGCGTTGATAATTCCGCATGGTGAAATCCGGCTAGATTCGGCCAGCTCGGTTGAATAATAAATTTATTATTAGATAACAGCTTTCGAAAATGTACTATTTGCTCTTCGAGTTTTAGGACATACTGAAACAGGTTTCAAAGTGTAACCAATCTTACCAGATCGCGTTCAGTATCTGTATATTTTCGTTTGAAAAAATGGAATAGGAGAATCGCAGCTAGGTAGTGCTTTGATTTTCCTAGGAGCCATTTAGGTATCTCGGTGATGGCATGGAAATTTTTCTGAAATGACATTTCGTAAAATTACAGCAAAAGCTTACATTCCCGGCGGCCAACATTCGAGATTTCAGTGCTTCCGGTAGATTTTGCTTTGTCGGATAAGCATCATAATTTGCAATATAAACATCAATGTATTCGGATTTCATCGGTGAAACGTCGATCGTCCCCACGGGAACGTCATATTCGGCTGATAGAACTTTAGCTACCTAAAGGAAGATCCGAAAACAATCCGCAAAACATTGAACCTCGCTGGCTATTTTCTGATTTTCCGCAGTATTTTTGGCTATCCACGGGGTGGGGATGTCAATTGGCACCAAAAACTCTTTGATCACAAAATGTTCAGCTGATTTAACATGCGAAGACCGTTCACCAGCACAGAACAGCTAGAACAAAAAGTGCGCTGTATTTAAATTTGGAAGGACCTTGAGCATCAGCTCCACATCCTCTGCATACCGACATAATGGCCCAAAACAGTTCCACAGGGGCTCAACCGGGTTTCCAACCAAATCAGCTTTAGGAAAAGCGCCTAAAACCGTGTTTAGCCAAAAATCAAAAATGGTTTGAGTGCAGTTTACCGCCCTCCTCCCTGCCCCCAGCCGACCCCCACGTACCGTTTCTCGGCTCCCTGGTTATCTACAGGTGTGTGAAAAATACCAAAATGCTCGTCTTGCTCTGGCGAGTATTTTGGTATACTTTACACGCCACACGCCTGTAGAGGAACAGGGAGTCGAGATACAAAAGTTGGGCGCCGGCTGGGGGCGGGTAAACTGCACTCTAACTCAAAAATTACCAACGCTCGGCTTAAAGCCGTAGACCCCATTCAAGGCGGCTGGTACCCGAATACTGCCAGCCAAATCACTACCAAGACCGATCGTAAAAATTTGGTTGTTTAAATGCAAAACAAAATATTACTATTGAAGCTCCAGCAGCTAGAAGAGCACCTTCACCACCGCTGGACCCACCAGCGTTCCTTCTCAAAATAATCATACGAATTATTTGCTAAACCTTTCGAGACTGACCTTGTATCATACGGATTATTCGTAGTCCCTTGAATTGGATTGACCGACTCGATAAATACACATCCTTCTGGTACCGTCGTTTTTGCCAGAGGTATCGCCCCAGCATCGATCATCCTGCAAGAAAATTGGCTTCCTTGCCACTAGCTTACGTTTGGATTACCACATGGGTATGATTCGAAACATTATCACGGCGGTTCCATGTTCCCCAAGTTGTCTTTGTACCTTGAAAATAGGGTAGGTCTGTTTCAATGAACTCGCTTACCTTCAATGTCATATAGATCCTTGCAGGTAAAGGGAATGCCAAGAAGCGGCTGCTTTTTGTAAATCTTAAAACCATTCAAGTTCGCAAAATCGAAAATTACTTCCTGACGCTCGTCCTCAGAGGATTTTTGCAGAATTGCGTCGATTTCTTGAGCACGGTTTAAAGCTTTTTCGCTATAGTCATCAGCTACCGCATTCAAAATTGGATTGACCTAAATGATTTGAATAATTATACAAATTTCATTAAAAACCTCCCGCAGTCGGGAAACGTACGCCAACATTAGCTTATGGCATTTTAACTAAAAGCGTTGTTTTATTTTTATTTGTTAATTGCCTGGCCAGATCGAATATCTTGTACCAATTGTGTAGCACTCCTTAGCAGAATGGGATTTGTAATTGGGGAAACTATCTAAAAAGCATTAAGAAAAATAGAAACGAGAGCCAACTTTTCGATCATGGCGGAGATAAATCAGAAAAAGGCCAGTTCTCCAAACAGCTGTGATAAATTGCGATAGTAATAAAATAAAAGTAGCTTTGAGAATTCCCCAATACTCGAGTGGATGCATTTTAGGAAGAAACTTGGGAGAACTGACCGCTGTGGCGGTTTGCGTGAGAGAATTGATAACGAGAAGGTCAAAGGCCAGCCCTGCTGCCAAAAATTTGTCTGTATGTTGCCATCGTTATTCATTAACAATTTATTACACAAAATTCTACTGACTAGTAATGACAGCTTGGCCAAAAACAGAGGCCAGCGAGTACGAAAATGAAGGTGTATGCAGCAACCGAAAAAGCACAACGAAACATATGTCGACCGAGATGCTATGGCGTTTTATCACAACACGGCAGAGACACCGAAATAAAATTGGAGTTTTTGACTAGATGAAGAGGAGAAAAAGAGTGAAGGATATTGCACTATTTACAGATAGATAGATATGCAGCGGGGTGGGAGAAGGCTTTTGGAAATGATGGGTAGGGCAGACTGCCGCTAGTGGTTATCCTGAAATTGTAATTCGATATTGAATCATCTGGGATCTGGAGCGAGAAATGCTAGCTAGAGGCCAAAACCAACCGTCATTTGGCGTCCTTTCGTTTCGATTGGCAATGAAATGGCAGCTATCAGCCCGCAAAGTGCTGCGGTACCGTAGATTCCGATTGGTAGCGCCAAGCTACGTTCTGATGCTACCTAAAATCAAAGAGTTTGAAATTTTATTAGCTTGGTTTGGGATCTTCTGAAACTTACCTGGGCCACAAATGGTGTCAAAATCGCCCCAACTCTTGCCATCCCCGAAGAAGCTCCCAAACCGACAGCTCGCAAAGTGGTTGGATAAACCTAAAAAAAAATATACCACTAGATTCGGTCCTACCTCTGGGGTGTAGACGTAAGCACATTGGAATGCGCCAGATATGAACGCACGCGCGATGAAGATAAACGTCGTGACGGTAAAGCTAAAGGAAAGACTACTAAAAATTTATTAAAATCATACCGATCTAGACAGAAATACAATAGATAAGTGAAGATCGAAAACACGGCGAATTCCACGGCCATCGTACGTTTTCTGCCTAGCCACTCGATAATAAATACCGTGATGATTAAGCCTGGGATTTTCAACAAAATACAATTTGCGATCTAATTTTACCTGGGAATTCTGCCAACGTGGCGCACAGTAGATCCAAGTAATCTTTTTGAGTCAGTGGCTGACATTCACTAAAAATATAGCTTGATCATTTTCCTTATGTTCTGACCTCAATGTCGTTCCATTCGAAAAGAGTCCACCATGGCATTCATCGTGTGATTGGAACAATACAGTCGTAAACAGCACCATACCGTAGTAGGAGAATGCGTTCACCATCCTACAGCATCATTATTTTAGAAGTAATTTAAATTACCAGATCACCCATAGTAACAACGTCGTCTTTCGCAAGTCAGGACTCAGCAGATTGGATAGATGACCACGATTGTCACCCTAAAATAGAAAATAGAAAATGCCTCGTTCCACGAATGAGCCAAATAAATGAGTTGGCTAATCCATAGACATAATAAAGCCAAAAACGGGGGCGTTGTGCTTGTCTTTCCATTCAATACCCCCTTCCCATTTGGAAGCTCTATTTATGGGTAGATTTTCATAAATGCTCCGTTCTCGTGAAGCTTCAAGAGAATATGTATTGGAAAGGGTATCACCTCACTTTTAAGTCGTATTTTCGTCCTTTTGGATGCTTTTTCTTTCGATTATTTTTAGCCGCCCAGTGTCATCTACGCCTATCGCCCTAGTCGTCATGGGCCTCTATCTTTTCGAAATGTTTATGAGATCAAGCCACCCTACCGTATGCCTATTAGAGATTATTTATCATCGGGGCAATTGAAGGTATTCGCATACTTGGCTTTTGTGAATTTTATTTTGGATTTTTCAGAAATTCCAATGCGGATTTTATGCGGTTGGAGCCACCGAAGTTATGGTTACGATAGGAATCGTGGTTCTGGGTTTGATTTTTTGGCATCGAAATCAACTGCCCGACTCTATACAGGCCCAAATTATGATTTGGGCGGATTTGGTTGGTTCAATCTTTTTCAAACACTTTTTTTAGTTTTTGTTGTTCTTGCGACCTCTAGCCCTAGCTTTCTGTTCCCACGGTATCAAACGAAAAGCTCCGGCTTGGCTTTATCTGTATTTGACCTTTTTGGTGAGCTTTTTTATTATGGCAGGGTTTCACGTTTTTTTTTAATTTAGATCGCCTTCAGTATCTCCTCTGTGCTTCGTGTCTTATTTTATGACGATTTTCCAAATTATGTTTTCCTAATCCCATCGATTGTGCAATGTCTACTTCTTATTTCGCAAATTGTCCTTGCGGCCACCTTGCTACGATATGGCTACTGGACAATAGGGTGGCGATGACATTGTAAATAAATTTTTGAAGCTAAACACGCTCTCCCAAAAAATACATCGAATGAATTGGTGAAGTTTTCGAGGAGAGGCGGCTGATGTCCTAATAACATTGGCAGCCATCACAATGACTTTCCACAATATAAAAGGAAGAGCGATGAGAAATGCGAACACTCCCGCCAGCCTATGCTGATTTCCAAAGCTTTCTATGGCAAATTTGTTACAAGAAGACGTTGAAATGGCTCTTGACGACTTCATTGTAAGTTTTTATAACCCGAAAATATCCATATTAGCCGATCGTCTGTGGGAAAGATGGATGCGTCTATAAACCCCGACAAAGTGTGTCCGAGATTCATTCAACCGTTGTTAAAGCCGCTGAGCAGGCAGAAGCTGAATTTGTGATTGACTTGCAACATGAACAGGTCGGATCCATTCATGTATATCTAACAGAGAGATTTAGTTAAATTGGGAAACAGAATCGAACAAAGAAGAAAATGAAGCTATGACTGAAATTGGACTAGAAGTGCCTAGGTGCAAAATCGAGGTTGTCGCAATCCTTTTACTATTATTGTCTATTTTAGCAACTATGCGATTCAAATAGCAGCTCCGACCTGAATACGTCTCTAGAAGCAACTGAAACTAGACCAAACGAAATACCGGCTGAAGGTCTTGTAAAAGTAAAAATCCTAATTTGCAAAAACTGATCCAATTCCCAGCGAACCTCAGCTATCCTGCTCGAAGATACTATCATTTACTACGACCCACCAGCTCGGACACTACCCTTTTCACAGTGGAATCAGGCACGAGAGTTTAGTCTATTTCTCAACATAACTACATTTAGGCCCTCCCCATCATTTTCTTTGCTGTGAGCCTCCTAGAAATCGTATTCTCAAATGCTATGGTCTTTTCCCAAATCGAGAACAAAGATTATTATACATCAGAATATGTTCTCGCACTGTCCGTCAACATGAAGGTAAGAATATTATCGTTACCTTACTCTCAAGCATTCAGATGCTCTACCTTTGCCGCATCCCACTAATATTCACCTCGGTTATCGCCTATCTCAAGAGAACCACGCTTGCAATTTACGTGCATTTGTACTTTGTGGTAACGCAACTGATCATACTAAAGAAAAATATTAAATCTTAGCTAATCTGCACACTGATTCATCTCGGGGACTCTTTCAACGGCGGATTTGACAATACAGTTGCGGCACCGTTTCTGAAGCCATTTCACCTATCATTTTTATTAATTGAATGTGTTTTGGTTTCGTATTTCTTGTTGTTCTTCCTTGAAAAATAAATTCAAGCATGGCTTATCCTTGGCTTATCCAAAAGCATCTGTGCAATGAATTTAAACGCGGCAAACCGAGGTAAAATGGAAATGAAATGAGATTTTGTAAGGAAGCGTTTGGCTAAGAATAACTTTTTTCACGGATTAGTATTCGTCGCATCACCCGCCTGGTTCCGCTATAAAAGTTTGAAGAGCCCGGCCAGTTTCAGTCGTAACTCACCCAAATAAAATTTTATTAAATTCTTGGTACTTCAATCTAAAAATATAAAAAAATAACCATCGGCTTTCCAGAGATTATTGATTAACTGGAAAATGAAAGAGGCAACTCCAGAAATGAACGAAATTGAACTGACCGAATGTTCGAATGGACAAACACAAGAAGCGGTATTCGTGGATAATGAATATCATTATTTTTAATATTATATTTTCATAAACTTGTAGTTGAAGCGCGACCCAGCGGCCTATCCAAACCATGGCTACACCGGCGATGCTGAACACGGAGAGAATGCTGAGAATACTTATTATTCTCAAGGTTACATGCTCGCTCCTCGAGATCCACGGCATCGATACGCCGCCGTGATTTGTGATAAACGAATTGGAGTATGTCTAATTTAGATCGTGGTTTGGGTTTTCATCTGTCTTGGGATTTTCGAGGCAGTCGTGCGAATGGTAATGGTCGTGTGGAAAATGTTTGCGAACGGTCAATGGACCGGACTGATGGCTGATGATTTGGTATTTTTACTACTCCTCGGGATAAAATCATTTCAAAAATTTCAGATCTACAACTTCGCCGCTTTACCGACGCTCCTGATTTCGATTCTCGGAATCGTCAAGAAAACGCCGGTGCCACTGTATTTCCATCTTTGCATTTTGGTATATTAGGCTTTTTATCGTGCGAATTCATTATGTAGCTATTCCTCCAAATGATATGGATGGCCAGAATCGTGGAAGGAGGCGACGGCCTTGTGGCGGTCGCGAATTGTGGTGTTTTGCTTGTAAATGCGGCGCTCGGCGGGACAATCATCTATTTTGATCTGGAACAAGAAGAAATCTTGTAATTCCCGGCAAATTGGGTGCGATAAATATTGTTGAAAGATTGTCCTTGGGCTATGAAAGTGGCACGATACACTTTAAATAATTGCTTGCTTTTCTGTCCAAAAAGCAAACGTGGCGCTGGAATTCGAACACAAAACCACCAAATTGAATTCGATTCCCCAATTTTTTGGATGTTTTCTTAGGATCCGTGAATCAAAGTGACATTGTCTAAAATCGAATAGGGTGATCAACCGCGACGTGTCGCCCCAACAATGATTGACCAAAACAAGAAAAGCAGAGAGCAGAAAAGCAGCACCGAGACCCTGACGCATTCTGGTTTTTCCAAATGGCATCCAACGATTCGCCCCAAAAATTGGACGTTATTGCCGAAAATGAGGTATCTAGCCAATCAAATGGTTTCCCTGCGCAGCCAATCCCTATGGAAAATGCTGTTTCGCAGAAAGAGGGTGCAGAAGCCGAGCCGCTTTCTGATACGGTAAAAATCAATGTTTTACATGTTTCCCTCTAGCAAGAGTCTCCCGTAACGACTTTGGAAAATGTCGAGGCAGATTTGGAGAACACAGAAAATGAAAGGCCAACTGTTCCACCTGCCAAACCAGTGCGCCTCTGCTTATATTAAATACCCTTTTTAGCTTCATGGAAAAAGCATGGAACCGATTATTACATCAAGTATTGAATCGTTGCCCGATTTGGTATTTTTAATAATTAAAAACCGCAGTCTGCTTTCAGCAAGATGACAAGGAAGAAATTATTGATCATAGCGCAGAAGCTGATACGGAGAACAAGCCGGAAACGGTCGATGTCGTTTATTTATTAACAATCAAATCTTTTAGATACTCCGATCGGCATCATTCCATTCTTTAAATTTGGATAGACCAATCTCCTTTCAACAATTGCAACGAAATGCTGAAGATATCTCGTCAACCATAGCGATGCAGGTTCGGAAAAATAGGATTCAATCGAAACCAATCCAGCCTCCACATGAGCCCTATCAGTATCAAAACTACTATTACTCTCCTCCTCAAATTCGGCTTGAGCATCACCTCAATCCGGCTTATTATGAAGATCAGGAGTTTTACCGGCCTTTGCCGAAACTCATCAAGGTAAAAAACAAGCAAGCTATTGGTTATTTCTTAGGGAATGGCACTTGCATTCGTCATCATTGGTATCATCGGAATTCTGATATCTTTGTTGACAATTGTCTGGCCCCATAACGGGCCTCACTCTAGCGTCGGAAATATTACCCGGGTAATTGTTATGGTAAGTATCACCAACAAGCTGGTGGTTATGCACTTAGCTCCATCTATTACTGCGTGTGCCACTATTTCTCATGTGCATCATTGGCCTTTTCAACAAAACGACCATACCACTCTATTTTCATTTGTTCATTCTGGTAAGTCAATATAACGACCTGTTTTTAAAAATCGGATTTTTAGTTGGTAGGCGCCGTCTTTTTGATACTTTTTGCCGTGCTTGAATATAACGATAAGGAATCTCAGGGCGGCCAACTTGGCTTCGCTATCCCCCAATTTGTCTCGACGTTTTTCGAAATTGTTGCCACCACAGCCCTATTGATGACAAGTTCCATGACCAAATTTTCGGGATTGCTGTGATTGATAGAAAATGCCTGTTTCATATTTTGCCATAATTAAATGTTTGTCATACATAATTTGTGCCGAGTTTTGGAAATGAAATAAATTCGAGAAACCAACCTGCAACATCGATCCGTCCTTTGAGGCGACAAGCTCTCCGGGTGGTAAAGATTTCCCATTTTCTTTTGCCACCTGCCGAATTTTTTAATGGGATTTTTAAATAAATTTTACTTTCATCAGAGTCGCCAACGCTTTTTCGGTATGTCCCGAGGCCATATCGTAGCGAGCCGACTCTGGTAGCCACTAGAAATATCAGCCATTACTGAAGCGCTCTTCAAATTCACTCACCATACTACAGATGGCAAAAAAGATAAGCGGGAAACTGGAGAGCAGGATTAGCACTCTCCACCCATAAGTTCCCATTACAGCGAAAGCCAGCAGGGCTTCGAACACAGCGCCTAAAATGGCCAAAAGTTCAATCGAACTGCCCATTTACCGATAGCCCAAAACGATTCGATCAAAACGACACATTTGGCACGTTGGGCAGTGGGCAGGAATTCGGCATACAGCGTTACACTTATAAGAAGAGTGTAAATTGGATTGTTAGCGCTTACGATTGCGGGACACCGCCGATTCCAAATCCGGTTAGTCCTCTGAGGAAGAGCAAAACGTAGAAATGGGGTGACATTCCAGATAGAGCTCCCATGGAGCCAGCCACAATTGCTGAGGCGGTTAGGCCCTATATTGAATTTTCAATCAATTAATAGCGTTATTAATATTGTAGCCTAATTTTGTATTTAAAGGGATGCCGACGGCATAGTCAATCGATTACGCGCGGAAAAGAAAATGTCTCTGCGCCTCTCCCCTGGGCGCGCTCTCTCCCCTGTTGGCTACTTGCCAATTTGTTGATGAGGGGGGATCGACACATGCCGTCGCAGCCCTTTAAAGTAGCATAGGAGTAAAACCAACCGTTTTTCTACCGAAAGTGTCGCAGATTTTGCCCCAAAATGTTGACGATAACATCATACCGCAAAAGACGCAGGTGGTTACGAGCGCCTGGAGCAGTAGAATATAGTCGTTTTCGCGAAAAATGTTTAAATTACCTGTTGAACAGGTGAGACGCCCCATTCACACGCCAATGCTGGAGATAACAACGATAGAAGCATCATTTCCATCGCGTCAGCCATCTAAATATGCAAATTTAAGCAGCCATTCTGGTTTAGAAATGATCCTTGATGCTGCTCAAAATATTTACCCATGCAATTCCCGTCAAAACCGATAGTTTCAACTGGAATTTCCCGAAGCCAAGATGTTCAACAGCGTCATCTACAGTATATGTCTTTCGTCCATCGTCGGCTGAATGTCTTCTACAAATTAAATTCTTTCATTTACATCTTTAAAATCCTTACCGCGCATCTTCCGGCTCCCCCAACTCGGCCCGATCATTTTCCATAGCGGCATACCTGACGGATGGTTCGTCAGTTGTCACATGGCGTAGTCTAGGTAATTTTTCTCTCTGGAACCTTTTAAATAGGCTTACTCATTGATAATTTGCTTAGCCGTAAGGTCTGCATAGGCTTCGGTGAGACGGGAGGCCTCTAGGACCTTAAAATGAAAATTTGGAGGGTAAATGAACAAAGACGACGGCAAAAAAGGCTGGGTTCGATTTCTGGCCAGACATAACTCACCTCCGTCAATATAGCTTTGTCTCCCATCGATTTATCTTGTTCTCTTTCACATCTAGGCTTGGGGTTTCTGCAAAAAGTACAATTAAAATCGGATCGAGGGACAACCGGAGTGGCGAGGGACAGTCGGGGCGTGACGGACTGGGGAAGTTTGGCTAGCTGAATGCTAGGCGTCAAAGTTTTGACTTTTTCTAAGTTGCAATGAGCAAATAGCGTGCGTCTAAGGTCCCGTAAAAAAGTATCCTACTATATATAAAAAAATAGTGTCTGTGTGTGTGTGTCTGTGTGTGCCACTTTGCATCCACTTCCGTCTGTCTGTCCGGAGGATATCTCGATAGGGGATGAATTTAAGGGCATGTATGATACGTCATTAGATGCGTAATGGCCTGGAGATGACTGCACGCATATGAGATTTAATAAAATTACCTATTTTCGAAATTAAATTTAAGTTTTTGTGAAAAATTCTTTGTTAGGAATCATTAGCATAGACCGGAAGTGGGGATTCGATTATACAAAGAGCTGAATTTAGGACAATTATGCAAAGTGAGGGATAAAATGGGTCAGACGGGGCCAGGGTTGAAAAGTCGCGAAGCGGCTTTTCAACCCTGGTTTCGTAATTAAAAGAATAATAAAATAGCTAAAAACTCTCAAAACCGTAGCCTGTAGCATATGCAAATCAATATGGTGGTTTGCATCCTGCAATGAGGATGGCTGACCGGAAGAAAAATTATGGAAAGACGGAGGATGGGAAAGGAAAAGCTTTTGGAAGACTGGGCCCTTTCCTCCCATTTCTGGGCCCCAGCTCACTCCTTTCCCCCCTTATATGGGCCCCCTCTGCTCTCTTTCCATTTCACTAGCCTCGGGACTCCACATCGATTTCCCTAGTCCTTTTCAGTGGAGACCCCCGAAAACCCAGGACCACCACCATTTCCTCTCATTTCAGCTGTGAATAAGAACAAAAACCCGTAAAAAAATGGGTACCACTGAAAGGGACGGAATCGCGTGGATGAGGGGTAAAAAGGAACGAGGTGTAAGCAAAATTCATCTTTTCATTTTTGTTTTGCGGGGGTTGCAATTGACCAAATTGCTTCGGGGCGTAGTTTCTCGGAGGAAAAAGTTGCGGGTCAATTCCCTTTGGGTCGCTGGAAATTTCTAAGATGGCGTTGCTCTACAAAAATTATAAATATAAATAATAATACGATTACAAAAATTAACCGACAAAAATCGCCGGTAAATGGATGAATCGACCCACCCCGGCCTAGGAAAATTTGCTGTTCAAGAAAAAGAACCAAAATATAAAATACTGACCTCATGTCAACGCAGCCAACGATGCAGAAAAATAAGCACTCGGAAGACATGGGGCTCGACCAAAACCGATACCGTGACCCCAGCCCATGTAAACATCAGATCCAAGGTTTCTCATCGGACATATGTCATAGCCCGGCTATTTACACCCGCTTTTGCCCTTTGCCATCTTTCGCGCCAAAAACTACCCCGTTAACCAATCTGCAGCTCATTTCTCGGATCCCCGAACCATTTACTCACCCCTCAACCACCCTGATTGACTGCCCGATATGGGCGCCTTCCTGAAATTATACTTTCTGGTTTCACTAGATGCGTTTCTCTATCATTCCCTACATTTTGAGTAAGTTTAAGTAATCACTTTGGAAAACAATTTACGCGCTTGTATCGATAAAATTGATACACCTTCAGCTGGAACGCCGAATGGGAGAATTGGACCAAGTCGAGACAAATTGTTGGCTGTGAGATCGAACAAATAGCTGAGGAATTTGTGCCTTGGTAAGTTTCTGAGCCAGCAAACTATTCAAAAAAAATAAGTTTTCAGTAGTGAGATCCTGATTTGGCGTAAGTTGAGCTCAGGAGCCGTCTTCGTGTCAAAATGGAACGCTACCGAACTTCTTTGTCGTCTGAACCAAGTGCATGGACATCGTCTAACACCGAAAATCCATACCAATCTGAAGAGACAATGCGCTCGTTTGCAGGTGGTGAAAAAAGTGCCCAGGTCTCTCCGGAAAGGACCTCGATCTCATGCAACCCATCGAATTGTCCTACCCGCTTCTGCTTATGATTTGGTGTGAACTTGTGAGCTGTTACATTTCAATTCATCGGCCAAATTTAAATATTCCACAAACTTTAAATTGTATCGTTATTTTGTGCGATTTTCGTTGTAAATTCGGCAGTATGATAAACTATCCTCTCACAATTCCCGCTAAAACAAGAAAGCAGTGCCATTGGATGCCCCAAAACAGGATTGAATGCCGCTCCAGCTCCCCGCGGTTTTACAGCGAAACATTCCAAATTTTTTTCTTATTCTGGCTACTAACGAGAGCTTAGGGGCATTCTCCTCCCGCGATCATTTCGCAAATGATGGGAATTGTAGCACAGCAATAGATCGAGGGGAAAGTGTGGCCAGTCAGATCGGCGAAATCACGGCGTTATCGTACCATGCAAATTATCCCCTATGTACCCCAAAACTAGGCATAACTGGCTTTTTAAATTTGCCTTTTATAAATATTTTAGGCTCTCTATCGGAAAAATGAGAGTCTATTCCGCCAGAGGACGGAGAATCGAAGGATTTCATGTTATAAGGCCCCCAAATCGAGCTTCAAAGTCGATGGCGGGCCAGGAACAGAGGCACGCGAAAATTTCATAAGATGGGATACACTGGCTGAAAAGAATTCCCGAGATTATTGTTGCTGCTGTAAGAATTCCCGAGATTATTGTTGCTGCTGTACCTAGTTCCCAAAACCACATTAATGCAACGTGTTGCTTAAGCTGGTCTTAGCAACCGATCGTTTTAAATTTATTCAAAAAGGACCCCTCTGCCACTGACGTTCTCTCCCTCTGGCGATAGGCGCCCGGGAACTGTATGACAAATCAGCCCCTCTCTCACGCTCCACCTTCGTCCGATTCTACCCACCCCTCTGTCTCTCAATTCTAGACAAAACATCCCTATACCCGCGAGGCCGGACAGGGCCCAGATCCACATTACCGATTAGGTTTTCAGTTTTCGGTTTCGAATAGCAGATAATTTTCCAATATGAATTTTTCGATCTGAGTCATTATTTTTTTTTGGTGCGACAAGCACTGGCTTGAGTCGATCAAGCGTCGCTGACGATTGGCCAACCGGATGAAAAGCGCATTAACCGCCTCTAAGACAGTAGGTAGATAGGTCGTCAATAGTTCTTTCCCCCGGTTGCGTCGCGGTCGAGGATGGTAGGCAGGGGCCCTTTAAAGGGACTCGGTAAGCACTGCCTTTGACAGCGTGTGGGAACCTGACAGAGACCTATGGCAGGCAGTCTGCCCTTTCCTCGGATCGCACTCTTTCCTCTTACACCCACTCTCGTACACTACGACACCGCTGACCGCAACGCTTTAAAGCCCCGGTGAAAAAACCATTTGTCAGAGCCCCTGTAATGGCCTTCAAAAATTATAACTCAATAACAATAAATTAGAAATAAAATAATATAACTTCTTCTAAATCTAATTAAAAAATCGAAAGACAACCTCAGAATTAGCGCAAAAATTTACGCATGCTAGGTTTTCCTCAGTAGAGACGCCAATCCGATATTTTCCGAGCTGTTGTGAGTTTTGATCCATGACTTTTCCGTTTTGAGAGAGCGAGCTTAATTTTTACATTTGGGTTGGGCTATTTTTGGTAGTTTATCCGGGTGGCAAAGGGTCAGAAGTTTTAGCGAGCCGATTGTCACATATTACGACAGAGCTGGCCCAACCAAATCAGGCCTCCCCGCCTTTACCGGATGACAGACCTAGGCGTCCTCGGAAGTAGCGCTTTGCTACTCACACAGCTTCAATTTTTAAGGCCACGATTCGCACTCAAAATTAGCCAGATTTACGCCGCTTTAGTCACGCTTCGGTAGTCGCGGATAACGCACTGGGCCCCGCCAAGAGGCCGATTTGGGCGATCTTGGGATTTTGCGCTGTGAGATCGATAAAGCTTCAAATACTGTACATTTCCCAGCTTTCCGAAGTTGCTAAACGATAGCAGTCTCGGACAAAATGTACGCTGTAAGGCTATGTGTCCCATTTTTGATCCCCGCGAAGCAAATGTAAAGTTTGGGAAGCTTTTTTCGGGGCTCGCTAACGTTCAGCAACTTTTGAAGCTCTACCGAAGGAGCCACTCAAACCACAACATCGACCGTCCGACCCTTCGCGGTCCCTTTAAACAGCCCGAGGCACAAAATGACACTATGTTTCCCGGGGAAATGCTGGAAAAAGCCGGCCCCGCCACCGTAGAATCTCATTGGCTGATTGTGCAGCTTCAAAGCCTCCCCGATCGGGTGCACCCCCACTATGGGACTGTACGAGTCATCGCTGCCGATAGATGGCTGGGTTGGGGCCCTCCCCATCGGCAAAAATAACCTCAACCCCTTCCTCCTCATTTTCTCCGCTTTCTCGCTCCACCCGTTTGTCTTCGACAGATTTTTTTTTGATGATCACGAGACGATTGGTCATCGTCAGGGGCGGGACGCTGCCGGTATCAACATATGCGGTAGGGGTCGGCTTCAGTCTATCCCGGCAGTCGGTTGACAATAATTTTTGCCATCTCTTGTTTTTCTTTGGGCATTTTTTGTTGAAGGGGTTTTTCTGGATTTTGAATTACTTGAATTTCTAGATCAATATTATTGCATTTGGGGGGAGGGGGTCTAGGTAGAAAAGAAAAACCCAATAGATCAGGGCTCATCTGCAAATGCTAATGCAAAAAATGCGCTGAGATTGGGGCGAGGCAGCTGGGGGCAGAACGATCTATGTTAATTTTAGAACTTAGACTTGTTTTATGCTAATTCACCTGTGCCTTCCTGATCGCTTTAACGGGCTTAAATAGAACTTGAATTTGAAAGTCGTTGCTTTTGATCGCTCCTGCCTGCTCCCTTCTGTCATGTTTTTCTGCACAGGCGGTGCCGGTTGGCTTCTGGATGATTGATTTAGTTTTTTAGGCTTCCTTACAAGTAAAAAGCTTTAGGGGGCACTCACATAGGCTAGTAGCTGACTAACCACTTGAACAACACAGGTCGATGTTTCCGGGCTGCCATATATCCGCTTGGTTATATCTACAATTTCGCAATACGAATCTCAAGTCAGTGCACAACCAAACGATCTTTTGTTTCAACAGGATGTCAGACGGCGACGAGTATGTTTCTGAAGAGCTGGACCTCGCCCGGCCGCCGAAGCATGTACTGGGTAGGCTTGAAGGGCATTAGAGGAGTAGTTGACCCCAAGTTTTTTTTTGGGGGTCAGCGCCCAAAAATGGCTTGAAACTGTAGCGAATCACGGGAAAAATAATTATAAAATCAGCAAACGTAAAAAAGTTTACATTAAATTTAGAAAACGAGTGCCACAACGTTATCCTTGCTGAGTACGGTATTGCCGTTGCAGCATATTATCGCAACGTGGGTTCTTGTTGCCTCGATCGATTCATGTTTTCTTTTTAGAAAGCAACGACCGAAGGCACGACAAGAATCTCGGACAAGCAACCGGTCCGGAAGGCCAGCACTAGTGACGGGTATTTCGAGGTGCTGGATCTGATCGAGCACGGTACCTTCGGGAGGGTATGTCAGACTTTCAATGTGCGTTTGTTTAACAGGTTTTAAAGTTTAATATGTGTTTTAATCAAAGAAGAGAAGAAGAAATAAAACACGAAAATTTATCTCGCAGTCCTGTCCCGCATCGCACAACCAACTCCCTTTGGTGTCGTGGATTCGCACCAGGCCCACGGTACTAGGGGTCGAGGGTTCGGATCCGCGGCGATGACAACTTTTTGCTTTTTGGTAATTCATCAAGCAAACATATTGCTTGGCTTAGGCTTAGGCTTAGGCTTAGGCTTAGGCTTAGGCTTAGGCTTAGGCTTAGGTTTAGGCTTAGGCTTAGGCTTAGGCATGCTTAGGCTTAGGCCTGGCCCTCGCTCTAGCGCCGCAGTCCAAATCCTGGAGAAAAACCAGTAACTAGCGCCGCTGGCTCAAAGATTCTAGAACAACGTTGGCTCTGGCGCCGCAGGTCATGGATGGTTCCTTGCCCCAGACTCTCGGGCCGCGGGCTAAATCCGAGGGGAAAAATAGTAGGTGGCGCCGCAGGCTCAAAGATTGGAGCCGAACGCTGGCTATTGCGCCGCAGGCCAAATAATGGTTCCTTGAGTCAGGCTCTTTCGCCGCCGACTTCAAACGAAGGAAAGAGAATTCATGGGTCCTAGACGGTCCAGTGGAAAAGGGCCGCGAAGCGGACTTTTTCCACTGGTTTCTCTTATATGCTTGACTCATTTTTGACCAATTTTCCTTTTCCAAAATGAGGGAAAATTAAATCAACCGAATAATAATATAATTAAACGAATACAAATGTTTCCTTGCGCTTTTCGGTTACTATTGTCAATAACACCTACTTCCTAACCCTAACACTTACGTTTTTAACACAACTAACCTAACACCTCCATTTTTTCCATTCCTGATACGTTTTACAGGTAGCAAAGTGCCGGGACCGCGAGACGGGCGAAATCATCGCGGTGAAAAGGGTGAAAACGGCGATGTCGACGCACAAGGAGCTGAAGGCGTTCGCGGTTCTGACCAATCATCCGGCAATTCCACAATTCTACCAGGCCGTTCATGAGAATGGCGCCTATCTGATCGCGATGCAGTAAGTTTTTTGCGGCTGGTCTTTTGGCGCTAGTTAGCATTCGGCCCAATGCCTTCGGCGGCCGTTAATTTATGCCTTGGTGCTGTATTCGGCTGAGCCTGTTTTCCGGGTAGGGGAAAGGGGAGGGGGAAGCAGACTAGCATACCCGATTCTGTAGAAACCTCGGAAGAAGCAAGCCTAAAGGTACTTTTTACAGCCGATTATGTTTACTTACTGTTTAAGTCAGAAAAACTAAGGTAGTTCTTTACAACTTACTGTTTGTTCATGCCTACACTTGAATTTCCTCATATAATACATAATTCTAGGTACATGCCTGTGGCTGATCTGGCCCAAACCGTCGGGAATCTGACTGCCAACGGAAGAAAGTTCTATCTGCGCCAAATGTTCCTGGGCCTGGACTATATCCACTCCAAAGGCCTTATGCATCGCGACATCAAACTTGAGAATTTGATCATCGTCCCCGAATGGCTTCAGGTGAGCAACAGCTGAAATTGGCCTTCATCGAAACTCTTTAGTTGAAAATCATCGACTACGGGATGGCTCAAATGTATATTCCGGGCAGGAAGTATAACGTTGTAGGCAGCATTCATATGATGGTTGGTAGTTTATGGAAATCAAGAAATACGGTCTGTCACGAGCTAACAATTTGCAGGGACGGCTCTATTAAGATAACTGTTTTCTCTGAATATGAATATATTTTGAAATTCGCGGTGAAATAAATCCTATTAATTCGTCAATATTTAAACATATTTCACAGTTCCAGGCCCCGGAAGTGGCCCTCCGGTACCCGTACTACAACTACGCTATCGACATGTGGTCGGCTGGATGTGTGGCGTTTGCCGTGCTTTGCTCTCGGCACGAGCCAAGCTTCTTCCATTACAAACCCGAGGAAATGGTGGGTAGAAAAAAAATGGAATTTACCATGTAATAAACTTTTTGCAGCTGTTCAACCTGACGAAAATCCTTGGTTCGGCAAATTTGCGTAGATTCGTGGAGAAATATCAGGTAATGGAAACCTAAGAAAAGTTCCCAATAGTGTAGTTTTCACTGCTAAGATCTTCATTCGTCTTCATTGAAATACAATATTTTAAAAAAAAGAAGAAAAATTCTGAATTGTCGAAGCGTGACGAGAGACAGTATATTGATTAGTATTTTTAGATCTCCACCGAGGGCTACACCCGTCTCTTCACATTGTACCATCGCGCCAACTATTTCCGCACAATCGTAAGAAATTTTTTGATGCTAGTTTTGAGAAATATTTAAATCTAAGGAATATCGTTTAGCTAAAACCGGTGCAGGCTTCATTCGTCGAGTCGTTGCTGATTTTCGATTTCCAGAAGAGGCCCTCCGCCCTGCAGGCTCTGCAGCACCCATATTTTAAGGTACTTAAAAGGTCCTTTCATCAAAATCGAGAGTAGGAGCGGTGAATTCTCAATAAGCTTTTTATAGGACGTGGAGAACATCGTACCATGCCGGGACAACCTACACCTTCCCGACGACGCCCAGAGCGATATGTCAGACAGGCGCAAAGAGCCCAAGTGCGTCCTCCTCTGAACGTTCGTTTCGTCGACCGTATAAAACTAGGGATCTTCGAAGGGACATAGTATCCGATTGTCGAAAAAGCACCCTTCTAGCGGTCAGCACGAGTGCTCGGAAAACCAAAAACTCCACGTTCGCTGTTTTTTTTTGAGAAATCTGCATGTTAGTTGTCATTTCGATGCTGAAGGAACGCGTGTTTTCAATGAAAAGTTTAACGGCAAAAAACCATAAATAATCTAAGAAATTAAAATCTTTTATTTTTGCATTAGCCCGTTACAGCTAAAAATAATTCCGTTTCAATCATATTTACAGCGACGATGACGACGAATGGAATGTGGTGCAAGATACGGCCTCAACCTGGTGGCTTTGACAATTGCTAGCTCCAACAATTATTTCTTGAAATTCGGAAGGACATTAAAGTTTTAATCCGCAATCCTATAATAATTTATGGAATTTTCTTTCTTGCCTTTCAAAATATCCATCATACTCTATTTGTGCCTTCACAGCCATTTTACGGTCCTATATCCTAATCATCAAAGTGCAATTTAACGCTTAATTGCTGCTGGCATTCTCGTTTTAGGCATTTTCTTTATTTATTCCATATCATTACTTCGCTTTTTTCGCCGATTGTCCAGGATCAATATTGATTTCGAATAAATATGCACTCCGTTTGATGGCCAATTTTAAGCAGGGCCAGGAAATTACCTTGCTCCATTTCTCGCGGTGGAATTTAAGCAAATCTTTTATAGTAAACGATCATATTTAAAGTCTTTTTGTAAAAACTAATACAAAATAAATGATTTTTATTGTATGGATGAGAAACCGATCACCAAGCCTATATCAGTTTGTTTTGACGTTTTCAGAAAAAAATGGTTCAGAGATAGAGAACTTTGACTTTCAAAACACTCAAAGCTTCAGCGATTTTTCCTAGATGTAAAGTTATTTTTATGAAATTGGTTGGCCGAACCCGATCCGCGCACGTGGGTGCAAAACCATTCAGAAAACTACGGTCCAAACTCCTAGGAAAAGCGCCTGAATTCCACGGCAGCTTGGGTTGTGGGCCGAAAATGGAATGCGTGTTCGCCGGTTCGATACCCCCGGCATTGACTGTTGGCCCAGCTGGGCTATAAGCAAATCACGAGGAGTGGATGGGCGAGGAGGGGGCATTTGCAAAATCGCCGAAGTTTCGTTGCCCACTCGGTGATGGCGCCGAATTCCTTGTACTTCGGTCTACTATGTGTGTTTACAACGGTAAGTTAGAGGTTTTAGGCTGGCTCTACATTAACATACTTCCTGAAAATTTCATTATTTTGTGTAACAAAATGAATTCGATGAATCTAGCTTTCGCTATTTTTTTAGTCTTTTAATCCATGTTTTTTACAACGCTAGTGCTACTCGCTGTTAGACTTAAAAAACCCATGGCTTTTATTTCTTTTCTTTATTTAAAAAACTTTAAAAGCTTGGAGCAAAATCTTACCGTTTTTACTGATTACCATTCCAGACCCTTGCCACATCGACATGCCCCGACCTTGCTACGATGTGTGCGAATAATAAAAACGTTGAATAATAGTACATTTTAGAACATTCATTATTATAGGTATGCACCTCCGCCAAATTTGGCGGCTTCATGAAGGTGTTCTGCTTTAATTCGTGCGGATATACCTGCGACAGTATGCTCAATTGATTTTTCGAGCTCTTTTAGGCAGCTATCGGGGTTGCGCTGACGACGCGACGGCGGATTGCAGCAATACAGCTAATTGTACGGTAAGGGAAGGCCTAGAAAACAAAATCACGGCCTTTTTAGAGCAGCGACCAGGAGACTCGTTTTGAAATGGTTGTGAAATGCCCGAAGACTTGTGGATTCTGTCAGAATGGAGTGATGGTCGGGATTTTTTGAAAAATCACCATTAATTTCGTCCCTAGATGGCAAAGATTCTCAACAAGAAGAAGCGATCGGGTGGCAATAATTGATTGGGAATTGATTTGCACTAATAAAAATTGTATACGAGCTTATGATTTGTAATAAATATTGCTTGAAATTTGACCACTACTGCATGAGCCGGAAAAATGCACTAAGAATTTAAATACCAAATCTATGCAGAAACATGCAGATTTTTTTACGGAAATTCACCTGGCCAAAGATGAACATCAGAACCGAACGCCATCCAAATGCAAACAAAGCCAACCCCTCTCCTCTCCTTTTCCGCCGTTCGATTTCAATCCCGCAACATACGCACACATTTCGCCGCCCACTTTTTGGCTGTTTATTAAGGGGCAACTCGATCTCTTTATCGAGACGCCAACCGCCGAAGAGAGCATGAGAAACAGACAGAAAAACTATCCATTTAGACGCCAGATGGCCTGCGGGTCATTCTCCGTACAGCCACAACACCACCGGGCGCACGAATCGATTGCCCTCGCCATTTGCGACACATTTTCGCTTTCAAAATGTTCCACGTGCTTTGTCTTGTATTGCTATTATTTCACGGGAGTCATGCGGTTTCGCCGAATCTACGTTCAAGGATCAACCCGTCCGGCTTGGATTTTTTTAAGAAAGCTGGCCATACCTTTGTGGGTTTTTTCAATATGCAATTTAATGCGAGTAGAGCTTAGCAGTTTTCTGCAAATAAACTCTAAATAATTTGTTAGGTCGACAAGGAAGTACCAAAAATCTGGATCCCCGAAATTGACATTCCAATTACCGGCGGGCCAGGCACTGGCGATTTGAAGGTGGACGACCTGAAAATTAAAACCTTCAGAATGCCACAGTAGGTCCGCCTCCTGACAGGATTTTTGCTCTCTTCACTTGTTTAGGTTTGAATACCAACTATCACCCAAAGGGATCTCATGGCAATCCACTGGTGGTATGGCTGTATTAAGTGGAGAGTGGAGAGCCGAATATACCGTTCTTATCCCCATAAAAGCTAGCGGATGGCTACAGGCTAATGTATCAAGGATCATAATGAATGTCACGGCTTCGGCCAGCGCTTTGGATGGACGTCCACAGGTGGGAGGATTTTTGAATGGACTTTTCAAAAAAAATCTAGGTCGAAGTGAAAAGCTGCGAAGCAACTGTGCGTCGATTTAGCATTGAGTAAGTATTAAGGGTCTTTCCAACATCAATATTTCTGAAAAAAAAATACAAAAGATTCCCAGAATTGGCGGCAGTGTTCTGCCATGGCTCGTAAATCTTTTTAAAGGACCACTGTCCTCGGTTCTGAGAAACGTCATTAATGCGCAGGTACAAATCATATAGCTGTATTGAAGTGATTTAGGCCTGTCAAGTGGCTAGAAACGTATTACTAGAAGATGCTAATGAATTCCTTCACGATCTGCCGCTCCATTTCCCCATTGGATCTGATTTTTATGTTGATTATTCATTAGTGGGAGATCCAACATTTACAACGTATCCCAGCCCTAAAATCAAGAAACTTTTCCCATTAAGCGATTATATTCAATCCGATCTTTCCGCTGATGTTGTCTATAAAAAAGAAGAGTGTCTCTTACCATCAGGAAAAGTTGGGAATGGTAAGATTTAGAGCCACAGCCGTTACTAACCATTTGTTTGGATACGGGCCCCGATCCTGGTATGTTAACGATTTGGGTCTCAGCAAAAGTTCCTAATTGTCTATTGACCAGGTATAGTATTTAACAACTCCAATTTTGCGCCAATTTAGTGCTCATGCTGGTGGTCTAATCCAACTCCTCGTCACAAAAGATACACCCCAAGTCGCCAACTATCTACAAACCACGTAAAATCACCAAAAACCAATGGTATTCAGAATTATTCTACCTTCAGCTGCTCGTTCCTATCAATCTGCATTGGAAAATTTTTCCAAAAATTAAAAAAAGATTACCCAAATCAATACGTCGATCTACATTTCCATTCGATGCTTCCACCAAAGGCAAGTTCCGAGAAAAAATACAACAAAGACATTATTTAGATGCTTTTCAAAAATGGGTTGGCGACGCTGAATGTGACATTTGCGGTCGATTTTTACATAAATCCGAAGGGAAATCAAAGCGAATCATTGGCTAGATTAGGTGCGGTATTGTGTATCTCTTAATGTGCCGATTTCAGCCCTAAATACCGTATCATCAGTGGTACCATACATTGAATCAAATCGTATTTATGGAACTTTGAATGGAACAACAGCAGAGGTGAAAGAAGTGTTCTCCAAAATTGGAGATATATCCACAACGTAAGTGGCAGAACTATCAGCAACAATTCCCTCTAGGTTCCTTTCAATGTTCCAAAAAGTGTTTGTGCTTACTGATCAACTATTGGCAAATTTAATCTTGAAAAAAGGTATTCCAGTGCCTATATACGACAATGTTACCCTTGCAGGTAAAAGATTAGATTTGCAGGTTTAGATGCTTTTAGAAACATCACGAGTGGAAATTTTTGATGGCTACGTGAGGCTGAATGCGGATTTTATAACTGTCGATCATCTTTTTGAGGACCTTTGGGCTTAGCCATAAGTTGGTGTGGTAATGAATATGCCAATTCTAAAACTTCGTATTTGCAAAAAATTACATTTAAACGAAACGTCTTTATTCGGGCCGCAGCATGTACATATTGCAACGTTGATATAAAGTTGATAGCAAACACTTTTTTGTAGAACAGTAAAAATGCCGGGTTATCATTGTCTTTTTACCATTCAATGTAATCACATTTGCTACTTCACAATTTATTAAAAGTCGTGGCATCAATACAGCTTCGTGACGTGTTTTTAAATAGCAATTTGTTCCTCAGCGGTTCGTTCGGTGTATACGCTAGGTAGATTTCGAATCCATCCCGAAAAGCGTTTGCGTGTCTAGATTCGTTAAAATAATTCATTTAAACGAGGACTTGATACCTCTGGGAAGCAAATAAACACGACAATTGTCCCATTCACTCCATAGAATACACTTCCAATTTGTCTATATAAAAGTTCTTGTTACGACACTTTAACTTACAGGGCAATCCAATACAATTTCAAATTCATTTCGGGCAGTTCGACCCAATGGGAAGCTTGTAGATTACTGTAGATTAATACCAATACGCTGCTGAATTTTGCTAAAAAATGTGTGCTATTTAAACCGAACTATAAAAAAAACCCACGAAGAGTAATAAGAAACTGGGCAAGCATCGTTTGTTTAGCCAATGCGGCGGAAGCGCGAGTTTTAAGCAAAGCCCATGCCAACCAGCAATAACAAACGACTAAAGTGTAATTATAACATCTTTTAATCTATTTTTATTTGGTTACCCGTAATCACTAAAGTTGTGCTCGGAAAATACATAGAATATGCGATCGATGTACTATCCGGTGTAACAGACCCAAAAGATATCGAATTATTTCCCTAAATTAGACTTTTAATGCTTAGTTTTATCTTGTTACCATTTCCCAGTATCGATAATCCACGTTGAGGAAAATATGAAGTGTTAGGAGCACGTTTTGGCCCCACAGCGCGGCTGCGATAATCCATTGCACGCGATTTGTCCACATCTTAAGAACCTATTCTCAATTTTTTCGAAAAAATTTACATGTTGAAATGACACACTGCCGATGACACACCATAAGCGCGTAAGCGCTAGAACAGCATTCCAATGGGTTGATTGGCCTTGCCAAGCTATTGTAATTCCGAAGAACACCTGGAATTGGGAATTCAAGAAGTTAGAGGCGCAAAATATCTATATTAGCTACCCATTCTTTACAAACGTTTCTTTATACATTATTTTTTTCGGTCCATAGTATTCAAAATGCCTGCTATCCAGTAGGATATAGAAATATATTTTTACCTTCCCGATGACGGCAGCATGGCTTTTATAAAATTCCTGGAATAATCCAATCTGTGCCGGCAACCTAATAAACAATTCAGACCCATAGATCACCATATGGGTAAAAACTAAATGGACTAACTTTGAGAAGATGCTTACAGATAACTTACATATATTTTTGAGACACCAGGCAAACACCGGGCATAACTTTTTGTCGTTTAGGAAGGTTCGTAGGAGATATAAGTCAAAGAAGATGGCGATTGGGATGGGAATATCCAAGATAATGCTGAAGATATCTAGCCATTCCATTTTCTGAAATTTAAGCGTAATGAAATCCAGATTTAAAAAAGATTAGACGGTTGAAAAATGAAAATAAAGTGTCTGGTCGAATATAACACCATTTCCAAAAAAATTCATTTTTCCTGTCCTTCAGGGATTGCAGTATCATAACAACCTATTTCCGCCTCTAAAGCCAATCCAATACAAAGACTAATCCGTTTATTTTTGGCTTATTTTACGGGACAAAAACAGGAAATGGTAATCGCGAAGAAACTGGATGAATGTTTGGCTGATGTCTGGCCGCCCCACTACCGTACTTTTAGCATTGCTAATTTCGTTTTCCATTCCATTTGGCTTTTCCTTAAGCCCACCGCCCAACAGGGGGACTTGTCCAGACAATTTTGGAAGCCACTTCGGAAGACAATTTTTCTAGTCAGACACTATTGCAGGAAGCCATGCAAACAGGAAGAGCTTAAATTGAATTGGCGTCTGCTGAAAATAGATTGGAACGTCTCGGAATAGCTTCAACTTTTAGAAATGGAATGTCCTTTGGCAAATGGGAATGGACCTGTGCCCAAGATATGAAGCACTCGACTCCCCCTCCTATACCACCTTTCGTCTGCCGCGTGGTAATTTGTTGTGCGCAAAATAAGTCTACGTGTCCGTGAATGGTGTTTTGCTGATCAAAAATTAATCTAGTCAGAGCTAGCAGATGGAAAATTAGTGTGGATCAAGGTAATAATACGCCAATTCAATTACACCACAATTTACTTTAGCGTTTAATACGTGTTTTTGTTTAAATCCCAGAGGTATTGCATAATTGGCAATGCAGTCTAGACTCCAGACTTTGCAAAAAAAAAACGGAGACACATCCCCCGTAAGCAACTCGCGTAGCCAAAATGAGGCGTGGCGAACCCTAGGGCCGCTAAGAATTCTACCCAACCCAATCTTTTTAATTATGAATGCGCTGGTCGGGCCGCTGGTCCAAGCGTCAATTATTCCAGAGACCCGCCTGAAATATTCGTGCAGATTGTTTTCCGGTTTGTTTATCCTCCGCCGAGAAAATGGCGCGAGAATCCAAATTGCTGGGGGTTTGCGGGTTTATTACTCTAGGGTCTATTGAAAATAAAATTCCAGAAGCCTTTGCTGATGATCGTAGAACCAAAATAGGTGTATGGCTTGTTTTTTTGGTGGCTAGCTTTAATTCGAGTTGCATTAAAGTTCATGCTCGTGAATAGGAGCACAAAGATGATATCACATATTTATTCGACACGTATTTCGGAGGGAAGTGTATCATTCGGATCATACAGCTACTATCTCGTTTTTCACTAATAAACTGCTGGTCCGTTCACTTTGTATTCCGCGTATCCATCGTGATAGGCGTTTACCGGTCTAAACAAGGGGTCAAAAATACAATAAAATCAGCTAGCTACCTCTGGGAAACAAACAAACACGACGATCGTTGCGTTTATGCCATAAAACACACTACCGATCTGTCTAAACCAAGTTCCAAGCAACCCTGATGAAGACTTACAGTAAGAGCCAAAAGAGCTTGAGGTTGATTTCCGGAAGTTGCGTAAATAGGGTGGTTTGAAGATGGCTGTACGTTAAGACAAACACGTAGCTCATTTTCGCTGAAATTAAAGTATATAAAATAAAACTCCAACTTTTAAAGAATTTGAATTATGCTAATAGTGTAACTTACGAATATTAATGAGAAATTGAGCAAACAGAGTCTGTTTCGCCAGCTTGGAAACGGCGCGCGTTCTTGTTAACGCCAACGTCAGATACCCATAGCATATCACTAAACATAAAGAACATTTAATAGATATAGGAATGTGATACCTGTAATAATTAATGCCATATTCGGTATATACAAAGAATAGAACGTCGAAATGAAATCCGGGGTTACCGTACCGAAGGAGATCGAGTCATTGCCCTAAACGCGTACTAAGACAATACAATTAAGGCCCAACCATTTGCCAGTAGCGGCAGTCAACATTAAAATAGATATGTGTGGTAAGGGCAAAATTGATGCCCCACAATACGGCGGTAATTACCCATTGAACACGAGGTGTCCAGGTCTAGAAATAGCTCTTAGTGAGTACTACACCATAGAAAACACTCACATGTTGAAATGAGACTCGTCCCATAATACACCATACTCGTGACACAGCCATTACAGCATTCCAATGAGTAGATTGGCCCTGCCAAGCGATTGTGATTTGGAAGAAGATCTGAAATATTTATTTCAAGCCCTTAAATAAATATTTTCGATTAGACTTATTAATTAGGCATACCTTCCCGATAACAGATGCATTATCTTTATAAAAATTCAACAAAATCCCGTGCATTGCTGGCAGCCGAATAAATAATTCACAAAAATATATCACCATGTGCGTCAAAACTAAACAACGAATTTCAATAATTTCCTCAAAACTTACAGATATGTTTCAGACACCACGCAAAAACTGGGCATAACTTCCTATCGATGATAAATGTCCTTAGTAGATAGATATCCAACATTATTGCGATGGGGATTGGAACATCCAGCAATATACTCATTATATCTAACCAATCCATTAACACACTGAAACCAATATTTATATTTTTTTTAGATTTGGATAAAAATAGCGAGGTAAATAAATTCGAAACAAATTCAATGAAAAAAATAACAGGATTAAGGCCATCACTAGTGAAACCCTAGGCTTGGAAGATCGCCAGGGAGTTTTCGAAAATGCAATTAACGGTATAAGTGGAGTTGGATGAGGGGTAGGTACAACGCCAAAGTTCGGAATCTGTTCGGCAATGACGATGCGTAATGAAGGTGGTTCTCATATTCTGGGAGTGAGCAAAAATGAGTTGAGGGGTGAAGGGATTGGATGACCGTGGCACACGCAATTTGGGTGGGCCATCCCGCGACGAACATCCTCATTATGATCCTCTAGCACTTGGAAAGGCGAGAAGCGGAAAGGTAACGGGGAATTGGGAAGAGCGCAAATCACGCAACGTTTGATGAGTAACACGAGTAAGTGAGAAAACGTTATGGAGGGGCTGTATTCGAGAATTCATATTGATTCCCTGTCAAAGGAAAAATTGTAAGATCGTAATCTATATTTCCAAATAATTAAAATGAATGGGTTTTATTTTTCAATCGACCAGAATTCCAAAAAATATGTGGCAAATTTTTTGACCCTGGTCAATTCAAACGGTTTTCCCAGCATTAATTCGCTAAAACGGCCAATTGCAATGCATAAATCTTATTTTATGGTTAAATACATGAATGCCATTCTTTAATTTGGGATAGAATTTAATAGTTTTTACCACTGGTCCGCTTATATTAGTAGGGGGCTCTTATTTTCTCAAAAATCTTGGAAGGAGAAACTTTATTAGAAAGGTGATATTTCTGAAGTACTATTACCTCCTTTCTAGAGCAAAGAACTTTACGATAAAAGCTTGATTAGCCTAGTTTCCGGGAAACCTCCCCCGTGAGCCCCTAACATCATACTCAATTGCAAGAAATTTTGAATAATGAATAAAACAAGAAACCACAAGTCACTGCATATTGAAATCCATCCGGTAACGGCATTCAGTTATGCTGTTTGCGTGGTGGTAGTAGAATTTCACGCATGAGGCGCTACCCACCCACCCACGACTCCCCCAGGCCGGCTTCTAAATTTACTTTTTCAGCACCGCCAAGTTTGTTTTTGCCCGGGTTTTTTTTCATTAACGAATCTCGCACTTTCGAAAATGATTTCTAAGTCTGCATGGGAAAATGGAAAATCAGAGCTGAGAAACCAAAGTCAATTGAAAACCGGGGCAAGGTTCAAAGGCAAAAAATCAGCTCCGTAAATTTGTACGGCAGGCCTACGGTAGCTTTAATGAACTCTTTTCAAGAAATTTTAAGTCTAATAGCAACACGTTGTACTGAAATTAAGAATACAGGAAGCGCGGCAGAATGCGAAACCCCCTGGGCAATTATGTGTCAGGCATTCTGTGTAGGAGGTGGAGGGAAAGAGGTTCTCTAAACATCCGGCTGCATCTCGCCTAAATATGTAGGTAGGCGGGGAAAAAATTTGGAGTCTGTTTAAAGTGCTCTACCAACATAAATGGACTGGAAATCTGGAAGGAATGCTTAAAAAAGCAGTTCGTAAAAAAAATTTAAAAAGCGGTAAAATCGTGCTGTTCAAATTATGAAAACCATGTAAATCTTCCAAAAATTTCAATGGAGATTTGCAGTGAGTGAATCCAAGATCGAATTGAAATGTTAATTAAGATATAAAGCTACGAGAAAAACCCTCTTTTTCTGGAAGTTTATTCTTTCCATCCTATGCGATCTGTTTTCCCGATAGCGGATTCGCACGTGTAAACCTCCTTAATTAGATACTAACAATTTCACCTCTTCCAATTTTAGGACCTAGTGAATAAACTGGAGTTCAAACCCCTGCAACCCTAATCAACCACACTTGTTGACAAGTAAGATCCCAGTGGCAAATAATAGCCCCCAGATAATTAGAATGAAATTTTGAGGCTTGACCCGAAAATTTCGGCCGGACACCAAGGGCCGAATACAGCTTGGGCCCAATCTTTTTAATTAGACATGCGAAGGCTGTCCGCCTGGGTTCCTCCGTCAATTATTCCTACGGCCACGGGCCCACGCTGAATGCTCGAATAGTCTGGAGAACCCCGTATACGCCAGATGTTTGTCGGCGTAAAATGATTATGGTTGAATTGGGGTCTGGGGGATGAGAGGTCGAAAAGTTTCTGAATCCAGTATTTTTTGCGTTGAGTCTAGGGGAGTTTCAATTAATACTCTTGACCTCGGGGAAGGTGTGTTTTGAGGTGTCAAGACTAGATTTGCTACCGGAATCTTAAAAAACGTTAGAGCACCTTAATCAAAGGGTGTTTAGAAAAAACAGATGTCACGCATAGAAATGGAATAATAGGCTAATCAGATGCAATATGAAAAAATAATTGTGCAAAAGGCAAATTTGTGTCTTTTGCCTTTTAAAACTTCCTTTTGATTTCCTAATTAGCCTCTTATTGCGACCTTACGCATATATCCTATGCGTAACATGTACATTTCAATGATATTTCAAAGAAATATAAGGATTCAGTATTGGTGTGTCTGTGTGTCCGTCAGAAGCAACCATAACTTCAAGGAGAAAGAAGCTAGAGTTTCGGTCTCTTCGGATTCGGATAGAGCGCGGTCAGAAACTCCACAATTATAACAAATTATGAAAAAGTTTTCGTTTAAATTATATTTCAATTTAGCTTTGAAAGTGGCGCCTTAATAAAACGAGTAGGGAACATATGTTTGCACGATTTTGGGCATAGTGAGCCAGGGAGCGGAGGGGCTAGCCGGAAGTCCAGCTGTAAGCGGCTGGGCTTCAAAGAAACAAGGAAATCAATCGTCTGACTTCCGCGTCACCTTAAAAATTACTCGATCAGGGATGTCATTGGATATTAGCGTAGCGGTTCTCGATATGTCTGAAATATCGCGAACCGCTACGCTAATATCCAATGACTCTCCTTCCCACCCAGGTCTAATCCCGTTCGCTTCACCAACGTACCGGAAAAGATGAGAAAATTTGGAAGAACTCATTAGGTAAAATATTACGGAAGCACTTTACACGTGGTTAACTTTACAACACACAATTGAAATCACATAATATAGCACTCTGTTGCTGGACGTTGATCAGGCATAAGGACATTCATTCATTGTCTACTCCCGCTATTAATGAGCAAAGTTCTGGCCATTATCGAACTAAAACTAACATTATGCCATCTATGAACACCGACTACAGTACGCTCCGCTTAGCAAACGAACGAGCAACAAATTGGGATCTAATTGCATCTAATCTAATTGGGAGGAAGCGGAGGCAATCCTTACAAACACCTGGCCATCCAGGTGTGAAGTAATCATCTACAAAGCTTGGCAAACAGTTAAAAAACTCAGAGTTTTAGTGAGAGTTTTTAAATGGATCGGACATTATCGGGAATCAGATGGCAAATCGAACGACAAGTAAAAACAATGAACAATAAAGTTTAGAATACAGCAGCTTGACAATTTATTACTACTATCGTAGTATGCCATTGAGATAATTTCGATATATTCCATAACAAACTATTTTTAGAGAATTTGAAGGGCTAGAAAGTGTTTGGCTCACCGAAAGCCAAGGAAGTTATTGCGGTATGCCGAATAGCACATTTAATCGAATTTCCGCGTGCATATTTAACTGAAGTTCAGGTTGAATGAACTCTGAAAAATATGAGCACGGGGGTCAAAAAATCAAAAAATATGGTGTAGGGTTACGGAATTTGCATTTTCTTCAGGGTTTTTTCTTTCTTCAGGAGGTCGTCAAGTGCATAATTCGACTAGAATAGGTTTCTTATATTTTCTATTTTCGGACGCTTTTCAGAATTGTTGAACTCTTGCCATCAGCACAGTTTTGAAAATTTTTAATCATTTTCTATATTGTATATTACCGAGTGCTTATGTCTATTTTTGGCATAAATCCAGGGCATGGGTCATGAGAACAAGGGCTGGGCGGATGACCCGTCTGGACCCAGTTCCCAACCCTATCCCCCTCTTTTTGGCTGAAAGTCCATGTGACCTACGTATCTACGCCACGCTCCCATGACCAAACTCCTTCCGTCTACCGGAATACCACGTCTCTCTTCGTTTTTGCTTGTGCTGTTTTATAAAAATTCTGGAATATTTTTCCAAGTGCTCAAAAAGTGGGAATTAAGTCTAGCATGAAACTAAAATAATTCCTTATTCATATATTTAATTTTTCGATTAAAGTTATTCTCTAATTCGCATTTTCAACGGTTTCGTGTTAACTCTCTCTGTCTCTAGCATGTGTCTTTATACTCAGTGCTCAAACCTCGTTTCAGATGATTCAACGATTCCCTATTACCGGATTACCTATAGACATCCAAGAAGACGTTTTATCAAAACTCAATTTAGCAGATAAAGTTACCGGTAGGCAATGATTTGGCAAAGATATTAAGTTTGATTTCAGCTTTCAAGTCCAACGCACAGCTTGGTGGTTTTATTCGACTTTTGCCTAAATGCATCGAAAAGCTGAAAATAGAGTTTTCGGGAAGGTTCATGGTAACTTAATGTTTCTTTTTATTCAATCAATGTATTCGCTTAGATTCTTGAACTTTACGGCAAGGAAGAAATAACTATCAAAACCGACTTGGAGGCCATGTTGACAGTATCCGTTCGCTCGAAGGAAAGCTGCGGATTGTGGGTCTAAAAATCCATACATCCAAAATCTCTTTAGCAGCGGCTATAAAATTGAGACAATTACTCGGGTTCGTGATATTTGGCAGCTAATGTCCCAAGAGCTATCAAAGATGCAGATTCGAACTTTGGTTTTGCCAGCCAGGAGAGAGTATCGAGATGAGGATTTCAGGAAACAGGTTAGGAATACATGCTATCTTTAAAGCCTACTGAAAATGCTAAAAATATTTCAATTTTTCAGGTTCAACTACAAACTGACGTTCTATCATTTCTAAAGCGAAATCATTCAAACCCCGTCTGCGTAGTACCTTTTGAATGTGTGACGTGTTTGAAAGAAACGGTTGTGTTAATTCGCAAACTAGGCATCCAAAAGGTAATCGATCCTTCTCATTCTTCGAAATCTTTATCTAAATGATCAGATTGCACTGACGCGTCAGCAATATTATATTCGCTGTCATTGTTCGTCTGAAATCCGCGAATCTGGTTGCTCGGCTGATCATCGCCAATATTCTTTGGATATTATGGAAGTTACCAAGGCATGGTTGAAATTCCATCAAAACGTACCTTGTAAGGCTGCTCAAATACCCTCCTTGATACTGGATTGCCAAACGATCCGACTTTTGTTAAGCTTTGAATCGGATGGGCTAAACCTGAAGTTGATGAATCCCAGCTTGGAAACTGCTTCTAACTTCATCATGGTTTACTTGCTATTTTGATGGAAATTTATTTTTAGAGGTTGGTACAATCACGGCGAACGGGGGCTTTGGAGATGGTCAGTGAAAATGTTGAAAACATGGAGAAGCTACAATCCGAAGCTACGAAATACAACAGACTTTCTATTCGGAAAATTGGCTCAACTTTACTTTTACAATCAGCATTGAGCGAAGTTGATCGCAATTTAGACGCTCACGAAAATCAGTTGGTTTTGAGAATTCTTGATGAATACACCCTTTAAACAAGAATTTGTCTTTTGCTGGATTTCTGGATCAACTCTATGTACTTATTCGAAACCTTATGTACAGATAATAAATCATTTATACACCGGATTATTCTTTGGCAAGCAACGGCTTCATTTCATAAAAACGTCGAATAGCTTCCTTAACATTTTCTGCATCGTATTTTCTACTGATGATAACGTGCTTTTCGCAAAAGACGACGCTGGCTTTTCCCCTTTGAATTGGGATTTTGTAGATTGCATAGTCGCCCTCACTACCGCCCTAAAATGCGTTTTTCAAGGCTCGTATCTTATAAAACCAATTCAGTTAGTATAACGTACCGACAATCTATATTGATCTAATAAATCTCTAATAGCGGTGGTCTTCTCGCTACGCTTTGCATCCAAAAATCCAATCGTCTTCGGACGATATTCCCATTTTCGCTTCTCTAGTAGGTCCTGCATGCTGTCCTCTCAAAAGCTCAAAATATTTTCATACCTTTAAGATGTACACAATAGGAATATCTGCTGCTTGCCAGACGAAAACATTTTTTGTGGGCAGACATGTGAAAAATGGAGGGTAGTGAAGGCCCATTAAATGTACGGTGTCGACATCCTTTAACTGAAAACATCAAAATAATAATTGTTCATGATTAACTCACATAATTATATTGATGCAACTGTGCACCAACAGCAAAACATCGTCGATCGCAAGCTTGTGAAGCCCAGAAAAGAGCCGGGCGTAGGCAGAGCTAAAAAAAATTACAGTTTTGATGGTTGGTTTGGTTATAAGGATGGTTACATTTTGAGGTGGCGTGGTCTCGGCCAGTTTCAAGCATGGCTGAACTGTATCTGCGTCCATAAATCGGATAATGAGATTATGACCGAATTTCAGGGCTTGCGGTTTGGGGATGATGCGGATGGCTGTCTAAAATTTGGATGGTTGATCTTTTTCGACCTAGATAACTCACATCCCAGAGTTCAGCCGTTCTTGGGCGCATTTTATCAAAAGATTTTCGGAGTAGGTGGTCCAGTTGGCTGTTATTTAATGTTTCTTCGGTTCCGCTTGCATCAGGTCTGAAAACTCGTAGTTTTTGAAAAAAGGTAACCGGCCAATTTTCATAATCTGGAAAACTTACTCCCGATCAGTACGTGTATTCTGGATTAGCGCTCCCTCCTCACAGCATCCAATGCAAATAGAGTCCCCTGTAGCCGTATCAATTGTGATGGCCATCTAAATCGATGTTTTGTGGAAAAGCCGAATTCTTTACCGCATCCAAGGCCAGCTGTTCCACACCAACATATTTCACGCGTTTTGGCACGACGCCAAATTCACGAACGCGCTCCCGGAGTTTTCGGTTAGCACGGCTGATTGTGAATCTAAAAACAGCCCGGTTTATTGAATTCCTAGTTAAAATCAACAGAATTGCGCTTACCTTTGGTGTATTGTGGTCCGTTCTAGCACAAGGTCAACAAGCGCCTGCGGGAGTTTATCGATAGGAAATTTTTGTGGCTAAACAAAACTTTACGAAAGGAGCCGGAAAACGCCGAAATTAAATAAAATCAGATCATAAAGCCGCTTACCTGGTCCGCAAAATCGACATGACTCATACAGGCCTCAAGCCCCGATATAGTCGCATCTTCATCAGCCATAATTCTGCAAAATATTGATTGAAATTGATGAGGAAAGTATTCACTTTTTGGCGGTTCAAAGGCGGAGGGGCCGGGGCTGGGCACCCTGCGTTGTAAAGGCCTCTTGAGCCGGGGGCCCAT
The DNA here is from genome assembly GCA_038088335.1 of Mesorhabditis sp. LJ9110. Classification (NCBI taxonomy): domain Eukaryota; kingdom Metazoa; phylum Nematoda; class Chromadorea; order Rhabditida; family Rhabditidae; genus Mesorhabditis; species Mesorhabditis sp. LJ9110. The sequence goes on from JBBGBA010000067.1 coordinate 131,680, forward strand.
GCTTCTTCGCTCTCTTTCTCTGTCTGTCCCTCTCCGTCTCGATCCTCTCCACATCCACAAAAAAAGCAAATAAAAAGGCTTGAAGGGGCATTAGCCGGGTGAGTTCATTGGGATTAATAACTGAGGCAGTGTTCGGGAGGAGAGAAGAGGATAAAAGAAAGGAGTTTTGGAGTCTTGTGTTATTTGAGTCTCCCAAGTGTCTTTAAAATTTCGAATGGATTGTAAGTAGCATAATTAGAGTACCGGTAGTTGAAAAAACCTATTCCCGCAAAGATTGTTGAGGCAGATTTTAGGTATTTCAGTTATTCACGGTATCAAAATGGATAGAATTAGTCAAAATCAATCGATTTGCCTCGTGTTTTCGGTATTTTGGTCGGAAATCTAGGTCCTCAATTATAGGCTGGAGCTCCAATCATCCGGCGTTAAGAAATTCAATGCTCGGGAATACGGTAGATTTTTCGCTGAAAATGTCTGCATCATGTCTCTAAAGACCCTTCGATGCGATTTACTCAATTTTAAAGATAAGCAATGCACTCAAGTGCTGACTGCCCATCTGTACAAATCCGGCATTCCTTACACGGATATCTGCTCCCCCTGAGGAGCCCTATGCAAATGCAAAACGTGCACTCAAATGGGGCAAGGGCGAGGTAGGGAGCGATGGGTGGGTGGATGGATGCAAGCTACAACCAGTTGTGCACAGACGAGACTCGAAAAATTGCCTTCAGGGCTGCCGGGCCGTGTTTCTTCTTCTTCTTCTTCTTCTCCTCCTCCGTCGTTCTTTTCACTTCCCAGCTGCTGCCACCGGGCGGCGGTCACTCACAGGAGAAGCCTGACAAAAGCCGACCACTGTCGCGTGCGCAAGCATACACAGACACACAGAGATGAACGAGAACCCACCGCCACCATTTTCATTTGCCCTCTTAGCGCTACGAAAAGTTGGGCTTTCTTTGTAATTGCAGGTGGTGGTGCTTTGAATTTAGTGTTGCTCTTTTTATTGAGCTTTCTGTTGGTTGTGAAATGGGGGTTTGTTGGCCGTTGTGTTTTGCTCTCTCACTCCTTTTATCTATTTATCTTTTTCAGGCGCCGTTGATCTAGGTTGAATGCCCGGCTATACTCTCGCAAAAATTGGTATAAGATACTTGCCCCATTATAACGCCCCGATTTTAGCCCTCCCCAAAAATAATCGGTCTTCTAATATCAGCAAATCCCATGCTAAAATCTAACTATATGTATGGATATAAATTGTATTTAGAACTTAAATGTAGAGACTATTTCTGTATATGCCTTGCCTTATGAAGACGAGCAGATTAAGGCAATTCGGAGTCTTAAGACATCCTAATTCGTCAAAATCGAACAATTTTAACCTTGCATTTCAACATTAAGGTTGAGCAAAAAATATAAGCCAAACCTCTAATAAATAATAAAACCCTGGGCTTCTACTAGGGCTAATACGTCAAATTTCCGCCCTCTATGATTCAGAGTTGTTTCGCAATTTTTTGCCCCGATACCCCAAAGATCCTGGCTGGAGATATCTGGCCGTGTTTTCATCGAAAAGCCTATTTTCGCATGTTTATCCTCCCTAAACCCAGCAGACAATAACAGGGCCATGGTGCCCAAACCCTAGCAACGCGCCGCGACCACCACGGCCAGCCGTTATTGGTGCCACCCGGCCTCCCAGAAAATTGTCAATAAATTTAACTGTATCATGCTGTTTAGGCCTCAAGTCAGTGTTCCCAACCTCAAAGTGGGTTACTTTCCGGCTCTAATTTTCTGGACCAATTTTTATCCGGAAATCACCCTTCTACCATTACTTGTTTAGAATTGTTCCACACTGTTTCAGCTTCTCCCCTCGCTCCATAGATCAATCCCGCAAGCGTGCACACGCGCTGTTTCTTTGTGTTGTTCAATTCCCCCCCGCCAAAGAAGTTCGGCCATCTCTCAATTTTTCTTGGTCGAGACTGCCCGAGTCCGCCTGAGGGGGTGGAGGGCTACTCGTTACTCAGTCTTTTCCTAAAAATAGAGACCACAAAATTGGGGATGCTTTTTGTAGGGCTCGCACATTCTCAACTTGTAGCTTGGGCAGTGTCTTTTGTTTACTGAACGGAAAGAAGGGGCTTCAGGGCATGCCCGGACTGTCTTCGACAACAGGCTCTCATGATTTTTGTGTCAGGGTGCAAGGAGAGGCGGCTGCCGGGAAGCCTCGTACTCTGCGATCTAATGTGCAAATTACTTTGACGGGCAGAGGGGAGGCGGTGATGGTGATAAAAGTGTTGCCTAGAAAAGCGAGAATTTTCAATTTTGAACTAGTTTTTTGGGCTTTTTGCTGTCGGTTAATGTTAAAATCGAAAAATAAAAGTTAACGCTTGCTCGCTAAGGTATCCGAAAAAGAATTTTAAATAGGATTAGGCAACCGATGTGGGTCAAAATTTCTTTGAATAAAAGACTTGCCATTGTGGCCATGGCGGTTTTAGTATTGATGTTGTTTGTGCATTTTTAAAATAGTAAAAAATACGATCAGGGGATAACCTCGGGATTTTAAGCAATATAACTTTTTGATCACGTTTTCAGAGATTCTCAAACGGTCCATTTATCGCGCTATGTTTTCCTTTTTCGAGAATGTGCATACTATTTCCTTGTAACTACCAACATTTGCATTCCAAGAACCACGATGACATTGCTGGAATGAGGAAAGCTGCCTCTCAGGCAGAGTATACAGAAAAGAGAAAGGGTATGATGTCCTCGGGAGGACGATCACTTTCCGGTGTACACCTTCCCTTCCCACCCCAGATACATGTGGCATGATGCGAGCCTTGTCAACGCCCACCAACCACTCGAAGCCACACGCAACCATTCGTGATCCCACATCACGGCATTGTCATGGTTTGCCAGGGTTTTATGTTTATTTTAATCAATAATCAGTTATTTCTGGGGTTGAATTTGACGTCACGGACCTAGTGCACGGGACTTTGACGATGAGTCATTCTGGTCATCAGGTTCCTTGATGTGACGAAGAACGGCCGTGAGGGGTGCAAATTAAGAGGAGCTAGAGGTTATTCTTGGCTTTCAGTACAATCGCGACGCGCGGTCCCATGGCTTTAATGCGAAAAAGAACCGCCGTTTTCTATGCAGCTAATACCGTTTTTCTTGATTCGCAATTACTAAAGTATCTTAATTTGATTTACCGTAATTATCCTTTTTTCCGTGTTTCAGAACTTCTTTGACAAACCCTTAAACCCAAGAAAAAGACAATTCACCCTCAATCAAACCCTAAACCGCGGTGTCATCCCCTAGTGAACGATTGTATGATCTGTCCCCCCATCTCGTCACTTTCCCCTTTTTTCTATTGCCAAGTTTCAATGGCAAACCGAAAGAAATAGGGGTCGAATCGAGAGCCACAGGAATCGTTTTTATCACTCGAGCCTGTAATGACGGTTGGGAGGGTATGAGTAAGCGGTTGCGAGTGGTCTGCAAAAGTGAAAATGTGCCGCGGGATTTGAGGGGTTGAGGAATGGGTGTGGAGGAATGGGGAGTGAGGGGAGGTTGAGGTGTCTGAGAGGGACAGTCTGGCTTACCAGATCTATCCTAGACATAACATTGTACAGTGTAGTGCAAATTTTTTTTTTTGGGGGGGGGGGCGGGCTTCATTTTATTCGTCTCCATTTCGTGCTGATTTGGACTGAAATTTCGTTGAAGTTTCCATAATTTTTAGCAAAACGATATGGCTTTGGCAAGTTCTATGGTGTTTTTATCGATTTGGAAGTATTGCCTGCATTTCGCATCAGTAATTTTTCACATTTTTGTGCGCTTTATGCATTATTGTTTCTACACCTACTTTGTATTAATAAAATCCATGATTTAACCTCTTAATTCAAAAGGTACAGACTTCAATGACCACCGTATGAAATCAACTGTATACGGCTTCCGATTATTACCTACGCCTCTCCAAAATCCCCCTCCCGAAAATTAGTCGAAGCCCATACCCGATTCCATTTTAATAGGCCCCGACCAGAAACTCCGAAAATTCCCCGATTTCCACCAAGTTTGGCCTCATACAGTTGCCTTTCGCAAATATTTGCCTAGCGCCTCGGTTGGCCCCGCTTTTTGGGTAGTTCTACAGTCCTTCTTTCGATGATTTTTGGTTTTAGATCAAGCAAAGCCTACTAAAAATAGATTTCGATCCTGAATTCTTGTTCGAGATCTTTTAACCACCTAGACGAAACCCCACTTAAGAGGTACGTAATTTTTTTGGCTTTGTTTATTTTAGGCTGTAAGCCCGGGGCTTGTTCTGATTTCTACGGTAGCAGCAATCAAAAATTTGTGCTCTTTTCTGTTTGGCTCCAGAAGGTGGCCGTCGGCCCATGTGGTTGAATGTATTTTGTGGTTGTTCCTGGGGGAGTGGGGAAGAAGTGTGTCCAAGCAAATAGTGCCCTTGCCTATTTAACCAGTGGATTTTTCGCGCTTGCATGCCACTATAAGTTCTTTTCCAGAAGTTTCTATTTTAAAACAGTGGTGGCATCCTGGCGAAAAGTATACCGAATTTTAATTGAATTGTTTATAATTAATGATTATTTAATGAGGTCCCCCCCCGGAGAAGTTTTTAAAGTGTAAAATAGCGCAATAACAGCGCCGCAGGCGAAAAAATTTAGAAACCGCGTTGTAACGCTTAAATTCGTGTGAAAACACATCGGAAACGGCGCGCGCAAGCGAAATTTTGTTCAGCAAAAATGGTGCACTAATGAAAACGAGCGCCGCAGGCAAAAATTTGGAGAAAAATAGGTTTTCTAGAAGCAAAAATTGTTTCGAAACAGTGATAAACAGCGCCGCAGGCAGAAAAATTTTTGCCGAAAAAAATCATAAGGGTCCCCCCTTATGAACTTTTCGGACCTCGACCGATTTCGGGGGCACCGTGCCCCCGGTGCCCCCCCTCGTACGGGCCTGCCCCTCACTAATCCAGGCGGCATCAGTTTGACCGAAGTATGCCAGAATTTCATCAATTTTGTTCTCTATTACTCGTTTTTTACTATTTAAAATGACCCTTAACCGATTTGCAGGGTGAAAATGTCTACCGGAAAGGGATGGCTAGAATACGAGAGTGGCCATGCTTGGTGTGAGAGTGCCTACAAATACCAGATCCACTACTTGGTCGCGGAATTTGCCAATACGGTAGGTTGATTTTCTCATATAAATCATAAAATATTAATTTAAATTATATAAATCCGAAATTCAGGTCACCAACCTTCCAATCATTATCTTACCGTTGATCAATGCAATGATGATGAGGGCCTATATTCGCAAAGTTGGTTCCAAGTAGACCATAAACTCAAAAAATAATTAGGTAAATTTTGGCGTTATCTGGCCCAATGTGCTTCTCGTCCTCAACGGTCTTGCTTCCACTTATTACCATGCGACACTTAACCTTTTTGGTAAGTAACTTGACAGCATTCCTTTTAAAAAGCTATTCTAAACGTTAATTGATTTGAATTTTTAAGGTCAACTAGTTGACGAGCTTGCCATTCTCTGGATTATTAATGTATTCCTGGTCGTCTATGTCCCCGTGATGAAGTGGTATCCAGAAAAGTTCAACTCAAAGATGTACGCTTTACCGAGTAGCTCTTGAAACATCGATTTTAGGCCAGTTTTTCGATGGATGGTCGTCATTTTTGCCACCATCATCTCCGGCATGTGTTTCTTTGAGCCAAATCTGAATGCTCTCGCACTAATGACGTACACGATTCCCGGCACATTGGTGATCAACTACGAGGGAAAGAAGTCAGTGATTTCTGTTTTCATTTTTTTACAACCCTCAAGAAGAGAATTGTAGTAGGGGCAGGGCTGGCTAGTCCAAAGGGGGCTTTTTCAGAGGCCGGATAAGCTATCATCAATATACCAGCATTTCCTAACCCATAATTTCCAGCGCCGGTTTGCCAGAAATCGCCAATTTCCCGAGGCGCGTCTTCGTCCTTTGGGGCGCGGCAATCACTTTCTGGTTTTCTGATCGTTTGATGTGCGACGTGTGGTTGTGGATCAGTACGTTTTTGATTTGACCGTACAGATGTTACCGTTTGTCTAGTTTCAGCAAAATTTGCTGGAAACAAGAATAAGTCGGAATTTCTAGGCTTCCCCTACCTCCACGCCATCTTCCATCTCCTTTCTTCGGTCGCTGCCTACAATGTCTTTATTATGTTTAATTACATTGATATTTCGAAGAGGAGCAACGAGCATAAGTAATCTTTGGAATTTACTTTCTGTTAAAAGAAGTGCTGGGGAATCTTTTGACCTGATGGGCTACTTTAAAGGCTTAAGAACACCAAAACCTTGCTTTCCTGGTTCCATTGAAACGATAATTAAACCCATTTAAGCATTATATTGCGAATCACTTCAATATTAAATATTTATTTAGATTCACTGCTGCGGTGAAATACTTCCCCGCCAAACATGGCCCAATCTGGTCACTTCCCTACATCACCCTGCGGAACAAGGCTGAATAGATTTTTCTTTTTACACCTCACTTCCCCCACAACTCTCCATCTGATTCTCAAATTAGCATACCATCTAGATATTGATCGATGTCTTCACAGGTGCTCCAGCCATCTAGGGCGCTTCAATTTCAGAAAACTAGTCATACCTTTCGTACTCATTCCGATTTTTTATCGTGCCTTGTGGACAATTCTGGGAATTGCCACTCTCAATAATTCATAAAAACATATGGTTGTGCATTTGCGTGCGTTGGGATTATTAATAAATGGTTTTCGTATTACTTAGGTTTTTTGGGCACATCATAGGTTACGTGTTGCTAGGTTGCTAATCCAATTTGGTGTTCCCATTGTGGCGCAACTTGCTCGGCGCGAGACGGGGGAGGCATAATTGAGGAGGTGCGGTAATTAAGCGTAGTACTGTTTACGCCAGTTGACAGACGGTAACGACAAATTTTTGATTGTTCAGGTATAAAGCTACGTTGTTTTCAGCGATTTGTATCTCAGTTAGTTTTAGTAACCTGAATTTCAAACCGTGGTTCAAATTAAAGGGTTTTTTCGAGTTTGGGTATTTTTAAAAATTTGGCATAGTGATAATGGCATAAGATGGCTAGATAAAAAGATGTAGGGGTTACGGTACAGCCGAATTAAGAACTATTTTTAAGGTAAGATGGATTTGTCAGTAGGTGTCAAATATGCAGATTTCAAATATACAAATATGCAGAAGCAGTAAGTGACAGGAGGCGATTTCAAGCGTATCAAATTTTGTCCTTTCGTAGTTGTACTTTTTGTTTAATTTTGTATCAAATTGACACGTTATTTTCGATAATAAAATTCAGCTTTTCTTAGAAAGTGGATCTCCTTCCTAGAAAATTCAGCAGTTCCCGCTCCTTCGGCAAAGCATAGAGAAACTTCTTTGCATGCAAATCAGCCATGCAAATGAATTATTGTCCTATGTCAGAGTCGAAATGAGGAAGACCGCAAAACATTTTTAGTTCTGATGATAATTAAAAAAATCAGATCCTTTTTTCTTAGATTATGCCATCATCTCATGCTTACCACACTCAAAAGGCGGAAGCTGTTAATTGTCGGCAAACCAAAAGCGGCTATTGCCTGCCAGACCCTTAAGCGCTGTGGGTGGCTATGGCCGGGGGTTGTCTGGAAAAGAGGGAAGAGAAGGAAGGGGATGAGGTCGGAATAGGTGGTGGTGGTTGAGGAGGTGGTTGTCGAGTGGCCGGTTGTCGCATCTAATTGGCCCAGTTATCGCCAGCCTTTCTATCTCTCCAAGAGAAGGCCGATCGGATGGGGGTTGGCGGGAGGGGGTTGTGCCTTCTTCTTTTCTTCGAAGATACTGTAGCTGTAGCAGGTCGTTGAACGTACCGGGAAGTGCTGCTTTATTACAGTTTAAAAGCCTTTTGAATGGGATTCATGTATCTGTATCTACTAGGTGTCCAAAATGTCCAAGCACTCGGAGAATCAAGCAAAAAAAAAAATTTGACATGAAGTTCTCAATTTTTGGATGAGGTTTTTTGCAGTGGCGTTGTACTAATTCAAATGACTGTACCAATACATTTATTCACACAAAAATTTTTACACTGAATTTGATCATTAATGATAGAGCTTCGGGTTTGTCGGCAGCGTGAAGTTGGTCGAGAAGTTTGGATCGATACCTAAAAGCGAAAAATTATTAGTCTCACGCTGACATGTTTAGATAATTCTAATTAATTTAATTTAATTTTAATTGCAACTTGCAAAAACGAACCCATTTGCGAGGCGACCATGGCTTGGTAGTGTTCGAGGTTGTGTTGGGTGGCGTTGAAAAGTGAGGCATTCATGCGGTTCATTTCCAGCTGGCCTTCTCTCTGAAAAAGAAAATGATATATTACAGGGTGGCCCGAAAGAGTGGTGACCGAAACTTTTTCGATTTTCTGAAAAACTATAGATCGAGGAAAGCTCATTTTAGCACATTATATTCCTTAAACAATTATCTTCCACATGGTATAACCACTTTTTTATTTGTTTGCCTCAAATTCGGAAAAACTGGCGGGGAAGCCGATGGAAAACGGAGGTGCTGGCACGCAGGCACTCAGCCCGAATTTGGCTCATAACTCGACGAAGACTTTCCCGAGCGAACCCAAAATTGAATCGGGAGTAGCCAACACTTTCACCTTTCAGACCGGCTACACAAAAAAATTCTGCGGATTCGGGTTGGAGCCACAGGATGGCTTTTTTGGCGAGCAAAAAACGGTTTGGTCAAAACCCTTAATAATGGGCCTCAGTCACTTGACCAAGTTGGAGGGTTCTGAGCCATAGCTGCACCACGAGCTTCACCGGAAACGTTAGGCACTCTCGTTAAAGAGATGGAAAAGGCATCGTTAAGTATTTTCATCCACAGGAATTTATTTTAGATTTTGTCGATTTCAAAAAATCCATGACTTTGAATTATGGAATTAAATTCCTAATGAAAAAGCTTGACTGCGTTGTGCGCTGAGCGTATGCTCAAATTTAGCCAACATCTATAGGAAACAGAATCCATAACCCCGCTTTGTTCGCACCCATAAGGGAACAGAGAAATTCTGTGTGCAAGCTGCGGTCACCACTCTTTCGGGCCACCCTGTAGATCAAGGGGCCTACCGCATGCTCGAGTTTGGGGATAATATGAGGCATCGTTCCTTCGTCAGATTCGGAATCGGAGGCTTCGCAGACTTTTTCGACAGCATCAAGATGGGCGGCTGCTTCCATTGACTTTTTGTGCATGCCTAAAATCAATCAACGATATTTTGAAAATGTATTTTATCGTTAAATATTCTGTCTCCAGAGTTCCGTAGAAGTGTCCGTTCCTTAGGATTGATGCATCTACGAAAAGTCCTTTAAACTGCGAGAAACACTCGACACTATCTAGATAAAGTATACAGATTTTTTTCACAACCGAGAAATAAGCGTATTCAAGCACGTATTCATTTGCATTCACTACCCATATTAAGTGACCGTATGTGCCGAGCCAAATGCTCTATATAAGGCATCTCCCTAGCATCCCATTAGTAGATGAATCAGTGGCTAATGTTTCTGCCTCCCTCTAGAGTCCCCCTCTTCACAACAAAGCCAACCCCCACGGCCCTCAAATGCCCAAACAAGACCCCCCCCCTAGCACCGGATGTGTCGGGTGTCAATTGTATCAATTTGTAGCCCCCCTCGGAGGCACGGCTAGCTACGGCCGATTAAATGGGCCAACCCCACCAATTGGCCTTGAGGCCCACGAAAAATGGCCCACCACCTTCCGCGGCTCATTACCGCAATTGGGCTATTCAATGGGGGAGGGGAGAAGGAGGACGATTATGAGATTAGTAAGGTGCTAACAATAAGGAATGGCAATTGACAGTTGTATTGGTATTCGAGAATTGAAGAGGGACGATTGCGTTTGTAACCAAGTCAGCTAGTAGGGCTTGTAGCGCTTAAAAAGGCACATTTCCTAACGTAATTCAAATTTTTCTATAGTGGAGCAAGCTATTTTAATAAGCCAGTAAACAAAATAATTTTTAAAACGATTTCAAAACCGATTATTTGAAGGGCGTAACGAATCAGCGTTAACTTGAATCTCGTCAGTTTTTATAGCTTATTTTTAAATTTTAAAATTCCTAGTTTTTTTGATGCAAAGGACTTAATCATTAAAAACCTACCTAACAACCAAGGTGCTGGTGATTGATTCGGATCGGCGGGATCGGCGGCTTTCGTGATAGTATCCGGGAGGGGCAGAGAATGACGCACCTAATTTTCCTATTATTTTTCTGTAGAATGTCCAATACCATAGCGCCATATAACCCGTATTCAGCCATAATCGTGCTCTTGCCCCAGGTCTTCTCCGTTTTTCTCCACTTGGCACGACGGTTTTGGAACCAGACCTGAAAAAATGGATTTAAAACAGATTGCTTAAACAGATCGGGATAATTTTCTATCAGATCCGGCAACGCTTAATTCTGATTAGTAATCGTTATTTTATGATTACAAGAAGGTAGAAAGTTTTAGAAATTGGAAAACATAGTTTTGTATCCTTGCATCGGGCGCCTCCCTTAGCTGTGTTTAACTTAATTTAATTTTCGAAAAATTTGGTATAACCACCTTGCAAAAATGAGCAGCTGAGTATTTATTACAATAGCAACATCTCTCGCGCGGCTCTCCGGAATCCTTGCTCAAAATAACTCTAGGAAGAGTAGACGATTTTTATCCATTTAACCCTTATTTCCCTACTACCCTCTTTACAGCCTCGTCACTCGAAATATTGTTTGTAAGTGCTAGGTAGTGGTATGCGGGGTGTGTCGTTGTGGCCCCATCCTAGGAAAGGCATTGCCCCAATTGGGCCAATCTACGCAAAGGGCCCACGGGCCACAGCGCGCCTTCTTCTACCCTCCATAGGTCTCCCCAAAACGTGAGGAAGGCCGTCCATCTGCGACAACGACCAATTAAGGGGCCACCCATCCCCCTTGGGAACCCGGGGCTCCACCACCACCATCACCAACTTTCAGCCGCTTCTAACGTCTTCTAGGGGCTCAATGGGAGCCACCTAAGGCTGACAGGGGGTACTCTACTTTATATATGAATTTCGTAGTTTTTTTGGATCGGATTGAATCTAGGAAAAGGCGGGGGATTTGAAAAGATCAAAAAAATTTTGTTTTGAGCTGAAGTCTAGATGGCTTCACGTATCTTATGCTAAAAAGCATTTTATGGCTTTTTCTAAAAAAAGTTGATACACTTTCACAGCTTCTAGGTAGCCTCAGTTCGATGCTAAAAGCTAGAGCGGCCGTTCCCGGGCTCCGTGAAATCGTCTAAACCAAATTTCCGGCTTCACAGCTTTTCTCTAGTCGGCCAATTCTTGAAGGAAACTTGAAATTCTTGAAGGGTCGCGGCCTGGGAAGTTACTTTATTTCGTTTCTACGATGAATACTTAATGCCCTTAAAAAAAGCCTGTACCCTAGATATCCCTACACATCCCTACAAAAAATAAAATTAGTGTGATAGCGTACAAACAGAACTTGAGTTTTCGCTTCTGTACTAACCTGAATCCGATCCTCTGGCAGTTCAGTCTTAGTCGCCAGAACTTCTCTAGCATATACATCGGGATAATGAGCGTCCTAAACATCAAATTATCTTAATACGATTGTTCTCTCCACCTGAAACGCCTTCTCGAGTTCGTCAATTTGATACTGGGTAAATATAGTCCTATGGCGGCGCTTCTTCCGCTTCATCGGTTTTCCGCCGCCTTCACCTGAAACTGGTGATTTAACAATGATCATGATGCTTCAAAATTAAATGTAGATAATTAATAATATCAAAATTTGAACAGTTACTAACCTGAGCTAGTAGCTGATTCCCCTGACATATTTTGAGTGCTATGTAGCAAATAATCCATTCGATTTCCAGCTGCAAGGTTTTCTGAAATGGAGCTAGGGATGCTATAGAAATTAATAACTACCTTGCGTACTCGGGGCCATCGCCTCAGAAAACTGGTGGCATTGAAGGTCCATAGGAAAATTTGGTTGTTGAAAGAATCCTTGAGGACAATAGGCTCCCGGGTTTAAATAGCTGTTCGGCGACATTCCGGGGACTGAAAATTGAATTTTATGAAAATTATCACGCCAGAATCTAGAGACATCAAGTAATAAAGTAATAAAAGATTCACCTGATAATCCCAAAATTTCGTGTATTCCAAACGGCATCCGATTACCACTCTGCATTTGCACCTGCTGGTTTAGCGTTGATTCATCGACAGCCATCTAAAACTTAGCATAATATCCCTAATTTTTTACTAAACTAAAAGACTAAGGCCCTACAATAACCCCCTAATGGAATGGATGACTACCCACGAAAGGCTCTATGTTTGAAGTAGAGCGAGTGAGGCTGAGATACGGTAGAAGAGGGCGGGGAATAGGGAAGGGGCGGGGGATGGCCATGGAACGGGACTATTGGCCAATTACGGCCCTTCCCTCCCGTTGCCTCCTTCCCTCCCGTTGTCCAAAACAGGAGATTTCAACGGAGGAAAGATGGGGATAAGAAGAATAGGGATGCTCTTTGCTCTCTTTAAATTCTTTTCTGAAGGTCTATTTCACCAGTCGGGGTTGGTGTTGTACGGAATAAGTTGAGGCTCTCTTTGGAGTTTGCTTCCGAATCGATCCACACAATGGTTTTTTAGATGTAGTTAGTCGAAAGGTATTATTGAGCTTCAATAAAAAAACTAGGCGTCCGGTCACTACCGCGAAAAGTCACTACCCCGAAAGTCACTACCCCGAAAGTCACTACCCTGAAATCGTTTACCCGAAAATGATAGCATTGTTTTTCCCGGGAAAAATCTAGTTTTCATGCGGATTTCCTATGAAAATCATGCAAATTATTTCGGGTTAGTGACTTTTCGGGGTAGTGACTTTCGGAGTAGTGACTTTCAGATAGCTTTCAGGGTAGGGACTTTCAGCTTGGGCTTAGGCTTAGGGCTTAGGCAGGCTTAGGCTTAGGCTTAGGCTTAGGCTTAGGCAAACATATTTTTGCGTTAGCGCTGGAATAAAGATCTCCCTTGCGAACATAGCAGCCACCAGAGTTTTAGAAACCCATTTTAAGGTAGGAGTGAATGTTGACGATTATCTTAATGGGATCTACTCAATGAGCTTCAGATCATTGCCGACTTTTCGAGGTTTTGTTTTGTTTTTCGAGGTTCGACAACTTGTATTTCTAACTTCGCTGCCTAAATATAAGCTTTCTTTTTAGGTAAATTAGCGTGTACCAAAAGGCGCGGAGGGACATCAAAAAGGGAAAAAGGGCCTACCCTTTCCTATTTTTTTCCAGGAAGATTAATAGACATCTGGTCTGTTTAGTAGTGCCAGACACCAACACAAGTTTAAAAATTTTTGAACCCTGGTATAAATTCGAAATTAGGGGTTCAGACTAACCTGTTGAGCGATTTTAGTGTTTTCCACGCCAACTAATTAAAATTTCAGTTCAGATAGGATTACGGTAATTTTTCTTTTTACCACTGCCTTTGCGTTCAATCGAGTATGTAAATCATGTCGATCTGTTTCCAAGCCCAGTAATCACGCAATAGATCCAAACCTTAAAAATCCGCCTAGATCACGCATGGCTTTAAATGCTTCACAAGCTACCCAAAAATCTAACGCAGCTAGCTTTAAATCGCCTCAATAATACATATTCCATTTTTTAATGAACTTACCACGCTTCGAAATTTGATAGCCCCAGCCACCATACCGTCTGTCAGTAGGGTGGGCCCGGAGGATATGGCGTTGGGATAATTATAGCACCTCCACCCACCCCGTCCCTATTCTCTCCCTGATCATCTCATCGCAATTAGCATCAGGTGGCCGGGTACTGTATTGCGCTGAGCGTATTGCGTCACAATGCTTCTACAACATCTGATTGTGGAGGGTTGACTCGGGGTTTGATTTTTATCTGACTAGGGAAGTATCTGAACTTGCCATCGAACTTTGAGAAGTCAGATACACCATTCGACGCGCCGTGACAAGAGGATTCCAAATATGTAATAAAATCAACGGGAGCGCATAACGGTAAAAAGTTATGAGGCTTCAAAGTCGGCAAAATGACGAAAAACAGCATCTTTGAGACCCTGTATCATCCCGCGGAATGGAATTTAGTCTAAACTAATTAGTGCTCCTTGTTCAACAAAGAAAGCTCTTTCAAATGAGTTATATTACATACGGCTGCCAAAAATTTCCGCAAAAATATTTTTGGAATGCAGTGTAAGGGTAGGGCATGGCCAGCTAGCCAAAGACTTTTCGAGAATTTGGCGTAAAGCGCAGGTAAGATAGCTCATTCGAAAGGGAATTTTCTGCTGATCAAGATGTACTGTTCCATTTTTGACAAATCAAATTCTTCGAATTCGCACAAGGCCTTAAAAGGGCGGTTTTCGACGATTTTGCCAACTTTGATATAGAGAGCATCCAATCCTAGTTTTGTTGCCGGAGGTTATTTTATCATCGCTGGTGCTTTTTATGGGGTCACACAGTAAAGAAAAACTTATTCCCGAGTTTGGACATGCAAAAAGTAGGAACCGGTCAAAAAGCAAAAAAAAATAAAAATCATGGGGGGATCCGAACCCTGGTCTTACAGCCCAGAGACCCATGCGCAAACCACTAGGCCACGAGACCGATGGACAGGGTGCGCTGGGTGGGGCTCTTCTCGCGGCGGCGGATTTCAATGTAAAACTTAAAATGCTCAAACTTTTACCGTTATGCGCCCGTTGATTTTATTACATATTTGGAATCCTCTTGTCACGGCGCGTCGAATGGTGTATCTGACTTCTCAAAGTTCGATGGCAAGTTCAGATACTTCCCTAGTGAGTGGTGTGAAACAGGAATCCTAATTCATAAATACCACTTAAAAATTATAATCGAAAACCCGCGAAAAAGTTTCCATTTTAAATTTTTGTAAATTTGTCGATGTATTTTATTTCTAAATGCAGTGGCGTCGTTTGTTCGTTTTTCATCTATCTGCAATTTTTCGATTCAGATTATAATCCAAACACCTGTGAAAATTTTGCCGTAAATTTTCAGTGCATTTATCGTTGCAAATGTATCTTTTATTAATTCATACAATACTTTATTAATGTCACAATCTATCCACTAAGTCCGTGTGACTGCGAAATAAAGCATTTGGGATATATAAGCGAACCGGGAAGGCAAATGGGAGGAAACGCGGATGCTGAAAGTTTTTTTTCTACACGTAATAGAATAATCACTATTCGGATATCTTATTAAACGTATTGACTACGACCGTAACTATCAAAGTAGGTTGAGATAAGAGGAAAATAATATTATGAAAGGACGGGTACGAGGTCACGATATGGTCGCTAGAAGCTCTTGAATAGCAGTAAATTTAAATTTCGGGTTCTCTAAAATGTTGTGATACTATCAAATACGCTACTTGGCTTCCAATTTTTACATAAAAATCATTTTTTCAGTATTTGATTTAATGAAGGGGACTGTAAAAAGGTACATTGTGTAGCATTGAAAACGAAAACGCCGAATGGTCAATAGGCCGGGATCGTGGCAGCATCGATTGTGGGACTTCCTAACAACTCATGTTAATTGATTCCAAATTGTCTTCTTTACCTCGTTAGAAGAGCGAACGAATTCCAACAAATGCATCACATCGGACGTGTTCGAGCTGCTCCGATGAATTTTTCTGAAAACTGTTAAATTCTTTAGAAGTTATCTTACCTATAAGCTACCAGCGCGGACTGATAAACTTCGCGGACCTCATCTACCAAATTTGGATCGACTAGACCCTCGGTAGCTAAAATTGGTATATAAGAAGAGCTTAATACCCCCTTACCAGCAAACGCGCTAATGGCTTGGACTAGGGCAAATTCCGGATCGTCTAGATTCATATCGGTGAGTCTGTAGGCCGTCATGAAAATGGCATCACCGAGTGGGGCGCATAGTCCGTGGATAAAGGAAGATTGATTGAATCTGAAACTCAGTGATGGTACTTGTTTTACGGCGTTACTTACCTCCAATGATGAGCATCACTCCCAAGACACACCGTCCCATCCGTTCCATCATAAGTTCGCGCGGCCCGCAGCTTCATCAATGATACCTTGCTAGCTTTTTGAAGCAGCTTCCGGTCTTCCTGTAATTTTGGATGCCTAGTTTGAGGAGGGAGGTTAAAAACGTACCTCCACAAACCTAGTAAACCCAGGTAATTGCCGCACGAATTCGTGGGTAAGCTGGGCTTCCAAGACAGTAAGCTCTGCCAGATGTGTGAAAGAATTCGGGCTGACATGATGGTTGGATAGAATCTAATTCGGTAATCGGTGATTGCCGAAAGTATGAAAACTACCGTAAGCTGTTGTGTAGCCCTTGACGTTGGTCTTTGGAAGGTTTTCGAAAGGGATACTGTTCGTTGGATGAGTTCATTGGTTTCAGCGCTCAAGGCATTGACTTGGGAGGGGGAACCAGGCAATAAACGAGCGCCATCGAGTACTTCCGCTTCAGTTAGTAGCTAAAAACGAGTCGTTGATATATAACAAATGCGATAAAGACCGTACCTTTATCGGTGGTGGCATACTTTGATGCATTGCTCGCCGTTCATCCCTTCCATTTCCGGCTCTCTTATTTATAACATGCACACCATCCTCCCGGAATTTCGCCCGCTCCTTTGCCTCCCTTTTCAATCTGCACTGTTCTTCCGGAATTACCACTGAAATAATTATGATTAAACTTTACTAGTGAGGCCCATACATTCAGGTCTCATTCCAATCTGAACACATTTTTTCAAACGACAGTGTTGACATTTCCTTCTCATATACCTAAAATAGAAATTTACATCTAATTCCAAAACGCTTACATATCAATATCACAACTTTGAGAATGTTTACAGAAATAGGTAGCTTTCCGGGTGATTGATCTTCGGAAAAATCCTAAAAATAGGATACCTATCGAGAGAAGAATGGGATTACCTTTGCAACCCTCACAGGTAAGCGCATTATAATGATATCCACTGGCTTTGTCTCCACAAACTAGACATAGCTCTTCACCGTTGCCGCTTGATGTCGCCCGCGCATTTCGGCTTCGTCGAGAGGTTTTTTCCATCTGAAGCTGTTTAATATACTTGATATTATACTTTCAGGGCGTTTGTGAAGCTGCTCACGCTTGTCTTGATTAATCTCACTGAGTTATCTATAATCACGATCTACCCCCGAGCCAAGTTTTCAACTCTAAGATTAATGTGGGCAAAGAAACGGATTCCGGCAATATCTCGGCCAAGAAAGACATTTCGATGCCGGGCCATAAATTGCAGCCCAAGTCCGCGCAGGCCTGCCGGGGGTCTGCCGGCCGAACTTGCAATTTCGGGATGGGTGAAGGGAAGGACGATAGGTGGGCAGAAGGAATGGGACACCCCCATCATCAACCAAACCCGCAAAACACATCTTGGCTGCATGGGAACATCACTTTTTGTGGTTATGTGTTTTGTGGTTTTTTGTGGTTATGGGGGATGCCGGTTCAGGAAACACGCTTTCGAAAGTAAATTTAATAAATGTCTGCATTTTTGAGAGTTTTTCCAAAACACGAATGAGAAAATAAGAAAAGCGCACTACCTGATCTTTTATACAGACAAGACCACGTTCCTAACTAAGTGGGGAGCCCTATGTTTTTACAAAACTCAAATTTAATATAGAAAATAACCATTTTTGAGCAATTTGGTCTGTCCATACGCATCTCGTGTACATTACGCGCCTATTATCAAATCATCCATGCCTTAACAGCCTACACCCAACCCGATATCACCGGGTTATTACCGAAAGCTGCGTGCAAATTCACGCGCATCGAAAAAAAACAATTTTTTACCCTACGGCGCATAAGATACCAGACATGGCAAACGGCCGAGCCGCCGGCTTTTTTCAGCCGGAAAAATTAGCATGCGGCCGAGCCGCGCGGGCCGGGCCGGCCGGGATTTCCATTCCTGGATTTTACTCACCCCAATCTTTCCCGGTTGACTCGCATTACTCCACTTCACCTCCTCCAGCTCCGAATCTAAAACACAATGCCTAAATCAATATTTCCCCTGCTCCATTCAAACTCTATTTTTAATAGGTACGTTTCCGTGAGACGTGAGAGATGTTTTTCCTCACCCCCCTTCAGCCCTACAGGGACGGCAGACCGGTTCTCCGGTGCCGTGGGGGAGCTATAGCCTCTACCCTCATGTGCTTTCCCCCCTCGAGAATGTTTCCCTCTCTTTTTCACTGTAAGCAGAAAGATATAACTGGTACCGTATACCCACATAAACCTGATGGGGGACGGGAAGAAGCCTATAAAAGGCTTTTGAATAGACTAGAATGGTGGTGTGAGTCATGGATTTTGGATCGATGACGTCATAGGCTGGCTAGACTTGGCAAGCAAATGGCTCCAGGCAATGTCACCAACCAGGTGGCGGCCATTTCGAATTGGTCGGTGGTAAATCGTGATAGCTGATCGTCGCCGTGCTCATCGAATAACCACGTCGGTGCGCCAGATTTTGAAAACTTGCAGGCGTCGGTTATTCCTCAAAAAAGGCTGAAATTTGGGACTGGGCTATGGTAAATCAAGAATAACGGCAGAAACTGGATAAATTGTTTAAGCTATCGTGTATTCAAGAAGCAAGAAAAGAAAATGTGGTAAATCAGGAATGAGGACGAAAAATGAAAAAGAAATAATTTGAGCCGTACCCGTGGAAAATTCTAAAATGTTGCCCGGATTTGTGACAAACCAAGGATCACGGCAAAAATGGAAAAGAAATCGTCTAGGCCGACGGGGGGACGGATGGCAAAAGGGACTAACTGCGCGAAAGGCGTGATGGCACGGCAGATTCTAATCTTTCCGTCGACCAAGTTCAGCAACGCTAGACTAACTCGGTTGTTTTTCTCACTAGGTGAGAATAGACTCAGGTCTTAGAACTACTGGGCTGAAGCTGAAAGATGGAAAGGCCGGCGTTAGGATTAAAAGGCCTCAATCGCAATGATATCTAAAACAACTTGAAATCTAGAGGAAAGTTGAATCTTTGAATCTAGACCTACATAGTTCAAATTTTTGTGGTGCCAACAAATGCATGATCAATACAGTGAGACAGCAACGGATCCGAGTGAAGTGTTGTGGGAACGGCGGGATTATCAAAGCCGGGTGCCCGAGGACACTTTGGAAGCTTCTTCCTATTATCATTCAACAGTGTTTGGGATTATCAACGTGCCTGGGTCTTCTTCGTTTAGATTAGATATATATGAAGTCTAATTAAAATTTAAGCAGAAATCAAGCTTGCACGTTTTAATTTGTGAAAGCCAAAATAAAGCTGCGGCTAATATGATTTTTAAAACCGGTAAAAAGTAAAAAGCACTGTAAAGCCGTCCAATTGTGTTAAATTAAAAACGTTATAAGAACTGCGGAGCAAAAGGACTGGACCGACAATTCTACTGTACTTGTTCTGAGCTCGTGATTACACAAAATAATGAATATCGAATAGTGACGCAAGAAAAAGCCTGAACTGAACTTTCGAAAGGCATACGCAAGTCTGGCTGCCGAAAGCCCGCAGGGCATACTAGCAGATCGGAAAGGGAAAAGCCTCTGGAAAAGTGGCTTGAGCTGGGGGGACAGGAAAGGACGAGATCTGAGAAGATACAGAACTATTGAAGAGAGAAATAGAGAGACTGGGAGGATGAGCAGTGAAAGAGAGTGAACGTGAAAAGAGTTTTGGGGGTGGAGGGAGCTGGAGAAGGACTGTATCGTCAACCGTCAACCGGCCTGGCAGGCCCACTTTCACCACCACTCTCCCTCATCTCCTCCTCCTCCTCCTCGTGCTCCTCCTTCAACGCTTCAAGGTCACACGGCTGCCACAGCCCACCGGGCACACCTCGAGAAACACCCCCCGCCCAAGCTTTCCGACGAGCAGCCGTTTGGAGAATGTGGAGGCGGAAGAGGAGGGGGAGGAGGAGTTGGTGCTCAATGGGGTAGAGCGCCGATGGGATCGATCAATGGCAGGTGGAGCATCACTTGCACTAACATGGCCTCCAGACGATAATTGAGACCGTGGATTGGTCATGCTCCGTTATATAAAGACATATAGAGTAAGGTATTCAAAAGATAATCCTATAACGAGGGTTGAAAAATGAATACGCAAGAAGCATCCCCCACTAGCGGCCCGAAGACGTTTTTGATTTTGACGATTCAGTTATTCATCGAAATCTCTCGAAAAGGCGAGAAAAGAGGCGCTTTTCGGTTTGAAATCAAGCGCCTCGATTGCTGAATTTTACGCTTGGAAATTACCTGCTTTATGGACGATCCACATGCCAATTGCTGCCTTTGGGAAAACCCCTTTTTTAAGAAAAACTTTAAAAATTGAACGAGCTGCAAAATTTTTTTGGGAATAAAACCGCGTCTTTTCTCGCATTTTCCAGAGCTGTTGGTTGATGTGAGAATTGTTCGAATCCGAATTTTCTCTGGAACGCTAGTGGGGATGCCTTTTTCGACATCCAGTAGCCTTTACGGAAAAAAAATAACAGAAGATTTGTAAAGCACTTCTCCTCGTCCTAATGGGTGCACAAAAATGTTGTGTGCCAATTTGTCGGTTGGCGCGTGAGACGGGCCAGCCAGCCAGCCTCAGGCGATGGGCACCACCATCGGCTAGTGATTCATTCCACCGGTAACCTTTGTGAATAGCACCCCTCACAGCATCGGGAGGTCTCCGTTCAAAACAGACACAACGGTGCGACACCCGACCACTAACAATGCAGACGTCATCCCCAATTGGCCCGCAAACTATGCAAATTTATGGGTTTATAATTATGCGTATACAGGGTTGTCACCATACCATTCGTTTTTATTTATAAAGGCGGAGCTTATTCTAGATGACAACTTTAAAACAATATATAGTTATGTAAACCTGTATTTCGCGCATTAAAGCCCAACTCGATTATCCCTGTAAAACGGTAAAATTATATCTGAGAATCTGTAGACCTTGCTACATTGTCATATCGTACAGTAAATCCGGATCGGTTTCCGGTATTCAACTAATTCTCGGAATGTCACTGGGCAACAGCTTGCATGTAGGCGTTACTAATCTGTGCTGGATCGTTGCCTCGGAATTCATTTCGTTAATTTCCGGCTTTGCCCGATGGGGGGTTGCCGCAGCATTCGACTCGTCTCACTTTTTATTTTGGCTGAGATCGGTGATCCTGTTTTGGTAACTATGTTCTTAACCAGGGTTGAAAAACCGCTTCGCGGCTTTTCAACCCTGGCCCCGTCTTCTCCAATGATATTTTTGGCTTTGCATAATTTTCCCGGATCCGGATGACCAAAAATGAAAAATGTTCTTGCCGTCCCTTTATATCGGCTACCGCGACTTCCGGTGCATGCTAATTTGATCCTAACAAATTGGGGTGTCCGATTTTCCATGAAAAACTTAATTTTAATGTCGAAAACATCATATTTTGTCAAATCTAATATGTGTGCAGTCATCTCCAGCCCATTACGCACCTAATGACGTATCGAACGTACCCCTAAGTACTTCCCTTCTTGAGATACTACTGGAACACGGTGACGCAAGTTGTATGCAAATGCACACACACACACGCACAGACACTAGTTTTTTATATATAGTAGGATTGGATGACTTAGGGGGTTTAAATTGTTTTGAAAAAGGATTTGACGTTCTCTCTGTTTCTACATGCGCTACGGACCAAGAATTTCGTTCCGTAACGTCCGTGTTAAGCCCTTCTGATTTCTTACTGTGCAACTTAGACCTTAATCGACCATACCAATGTCGGGCCCCGGTCTACCAACAAACCTGGTCTCTCTACTCGGTCAAACCCTGAAGATACGGTAAGCTTTTCTGCCCACCAGGTCACTCCGATCATGACTTTTCACAAGGGCCCCATGCGTAGAGACCCCCGAACTATATCCCTAGATTAACCACCAATAATCCGGATCAGCCTCAAGGCTGCCAGGCACTGCGAAAAATCGCTGCTACAATCCTGAAAACCCACCAAGATGGACCGTCAGCATCGATTATGGGGCGGTGGGGGGAAAAACGCTTACAATCCGCGCGCAGCCGCAAAAACATTCGGAAATCGTCGCTGAGGCCGCAAAGCTGGCTTCGCTCGTCGCATTATTTAGGGCCGTCGCCCGCAAAATCGTGTGGTAAGGGATTTCTATCTGAAAATGGCAAGGGGTCGTGACGCACGCTTACGCGTAAGAAATAACAGGGCCCACCTGGGCATGTTTCCACACAACGATCCTAATCTCTAACAAAATCTAATCTCACAATCCGATGATTTAAAATCCAACCGCGGGAAACCTTCCCAGTTGCACTAAAGTTCAACAACTAACTAAGCTCAAAACAAAGTTTTTCAGCCCAAAAATTCCCTGCTATTTAGCATACACCACATATCTGATCCGTCCTAAAATGGCTTCGTCCCCAAAACCAGAATCCCGGAAAAACCGAGTTCAACCGCATCGAAACTAATTAGTTTTTCACGCCGTGCGTATTTTTTACGGGGTGAAATTAAACTGCTCCTCGTACGACCGGCTTAACAATCACCATTTTTCAAAGGCTTCACCCAAAAAAGGGTCGAGTTCGTGGATAAGCCAAAAACCCCCGCATCTATGTAGGGCCTCTTTTCGCAAAGTTTGAGGCACATCTGCAATTCTGGTTGGGCGCCCGAATTTTGGTCGTGAATATCGAACGGATTTTCGTGTTTCTGTAGTTAAATATCTTACACTCTTCATGCCTCTCTCTCATGCTCATAAGACAGACGACATTATTTTGCGGTGTGACTTCGATTCAGTTTCTATCATATTTATTATCATATTCAATACAACCATTTCTCGATACCGACTGGCTAGAGAGACGAGAAGCTAGCAAAAAACGCCGTTTTTGCGCTTGAAAACTCCACCTTTAATTTCCGCTAACCTGCTGAATAAAAACTTATACCTGTTATCCCAGAAAAACGTCGACGCCGGATTCATTTCCTAATTTCCGGCGCTTTTACGTGGTGGCCCATGTTTTATGGTACGGCGGGTCATTTCCTTTTCTAATATCCGCTTCTGCGGGTCGTGGCTGGTCAGTATGTGATGATTCCATTCCCAACCGCATCTTGTTATCTTGCATCCTTCTTATCGTAAAATATTCTATCTATCTATCTTATATCCAGTTTTTGTTTTCCGAATCTCATATTTTCCAAATAGATCCGGACCAAGAAAACCGCAACAATTCCCACCCAGCTCTCATGCAAAACAGAAACTTTGCAGCGGGTTTCTTCCGGGTTCCAGCTTTGATTGCCGGAACCCGTCAATCCGCCCCAGATCCAAGAATACATGCAAAACGGCGATTTCTGCCCAGCAATTCTCTTGCACTATGAGATTTGAAGAAACTCAGATGAGATTTTTCGAAGCAAAAACGTTTCAGTTCCCACACCCTGGTGCTGGGTTTTCTTGTGGAACAAAGGTATGACAGCAATTTTTTTAACGGACCGGGTGTTTCCGATTGGCTTATAGGAATAACAGTGTCATAAAGATAAGGGTAGAGGTGCAATGAGATCAGAGGATCAGGTATCGGGATCCTTTCGACACGAAATCTCGGCTTTCAGGCTTGCCAAACAGAATCGGCTTCTAGATACCCTAATAAATTACAAAAATTAGCCAGTTTACTGACACAGATACCCGCAGAAACTTAGTGCTATAAATATACCTCGATCCAAGAAAAAAACTCGTTTCAAAATCACGGCTGGATTGCAACGTTGCCTGGATTTTTGCTAGGTTTCCAGGGCCTAAACTAACCTGTAAAATCAGAAATCACCCCCGATATTTAGTAATATTATCGAGTCAAGACACATCAGATAAGTGCTCAAATGACCCGTAGCGACCAACAAGCGCTGACGTCCCGGTCTTATCAAAAATAAACACCTACCACAAGCCGCTTAAACATCACACGTAAAGAGTAAAAAGGATTTTTACGTTGCTATGATTGCCTTAATGAGTCTAAGAAACGGGATGGAGATGATGAATGTTCTGGAATTTCGGGATACTGGAATGGGGGCTTAATTCATTTTCGACAAAGTTCAGCTGGATTTGGGAGTTTGATGTTCAAATTAGCATTGAAAACCTTGTCTAACGACTCATTTACAGTTGTCTGCCGACTCGCACGATGACATCGTATAATGGTGGTGGGTCGTTCATGGGACCTTCAGAAGATCCAAACTACGGTAGGGCACATTTTAGAATTTTTCGCCTGTTGGAATGGTGATGATTGGTCGGTAAGGTTGAATAAGCTATACGTAGAGCTAACAAGCTGAAATAGCTTTAAAAAATCAAATCTAAAGATCGTGGGAGCTCATGTTTTAAAATCTTTTCCCATTTTGACCAATAACCTGTGAACTCGGGGTATTATGTTGTAAATCCGAAGGTGCAACGATGGGCATCTATTCATCAGCTAATGTGCCCAGCCGGTATCCGCATTATCCCCCGCCTTACCCTCGGGGGAATATGCATTTGCGAAGTATCGGGGAATCAGTTTCCCAGTAGGCCGGCTCACAAAACCTTCAAAACTAGACCAAAAGTTATCGATTCTACCAAGTTTTTCACTTTTCCATTTTTAGCTACCTTCAATCAATCTCATAAAATCTCACTCCCTAGCTTCCGTTTTTCATTTTTACATCGATCTGTTGCGCTGTTCGACTTATAACCCGCTAATGTAATTCACCGGGTTCCTGAAGGGGTACAACCCCACGTGAACCCTATCAAATCTATCCTACTACTTTGTCCAATTTCCCAAAAGTAATTCCAATCCTTTCCACCCATAATTCGAAAACCTAAGTTCAAACTTACCTTGCTAGAGCCCAAATAAAATCAGGCTCTTCTGAAGTGCAGTTCAAACAAGGTATCTGTTTGGTTTCATAGTTCAAAGTCGAAATGCCATGCAACACCTTTATATATCTCAACGTTTCAATTCGTCATTAATGTGTTTCCTAATACCGATCCTTAGCATTAAATTTTAGTCGATTTATGGGAATGAAAGTGAAGCGCTTTACTCGCAAGTTGTCAGCTCGGATTTTCAAGACATTATGCGTAGCAAAGCGTCCAGGTAAGTGTCACCAAATGCTCTCACCTCAATTTGCTAGATGCTACAAATTCGCTAGCCCAAAAATTCGCGGTAAGTTTTTTGTGTGACGATGATCCATCCCTACGTTCGCAAGCTTTGCCAAACCTTTGGAGTTTTGATTACTATGTGCAGAAGCGGAGCTAATTACCGTGCTGAAAATTACGAATTTTGCCTTTTGCAACACCTTAATTGGCATGCCTGGTAATTTTGCAAATTAGAGGGTTGGTTTAAAAAAATGTTCGAAAGACGTCTGGTTGCCTCTAGTTTTGCAATGGATTGTTGGTTCGCTCTATGTAAAAATTTTTAATTCACTGCCCCTTTAAGACCTTTGGCTCACCACCTAAAATGTCAAGCAGTTTATTCTTCAAGTATATGCAATATTCGAAGCTTTTCTGCCATTTGATTTTAAGGTTCTCTCCCAGTAAAAGGCAAAAGTTCGGTCTTAGACCAAGTAGGAAGTCGAACATTCGTTCCTTCTTTTTATATTTCGCCCATTCAATCAGGCAAGCTGACCAGCGCTCAACAGCCGGAAGTCGAAAAAACGTTAGGATGTGCCCATCCTTTCTAAACGAGGCTGGAGCCTTGAAACGCTGGAAGCACCGCGTTTTTTCCTACGGGGCGTCAGCAAGAAGCTGCGTGGAATTTTTCGCGCTCAAATACCAGCAACTAGCCAATTTTTGCACTGCCGGTTGATGCCCGAACAAACTTTCGGTGGGCCTGCTCTTTGCTTGGGGGGAGTTTGGCGGGCTGGTGTTGGTGGGAGCGAGAGAGACAGCCTAAGCGTGGGGGCGTTGCGGCCCAGTCGCGTCGCGTGTCCAAAAGCATTTCTATCAGACCCCCCTTCCTGAACCTCCCCCCAGCCATCGCGGCGTCCCCCCAATCCGGCGACCGCCCCGCAGAATTTGCATCGGCCTATCGATCTCGATCTCGATTCTGACCCATTTCTCCTCTCCATTCTATCCCCCAACACAACACCGCTGCTCCATAACACTCCCGATTATACAGTTCCCATGGCCCCGCCAATGGAAGCCCGATTTTTCGCTTCGCGATTCTCTTCTTTTAGGATTTTTTTATTTTGTAAATGATTGATCGTAGCTTTTAGCTTAATTAATTGTAACTTTAAAGCAGACGCGCAGCGGTAGGCACGTTTCGGAGGCAAAAAAAAAATTTATTTCGGATTTCATCAGCTAGTGATGTAATTCAAATTTCACAATTATGGTATTGATGAATCACCCGATTGAATAGGCTAGAATCCACGCGAGGTATCGTGGTTGATACTCTTTAATTTATAATCAACCGGTAATTGATCATACTACCTTATGCCAGATGCTAGAATCTCCGCTCGATCCCATTAGTGTGCAATTTTTTTACTTTTTCCGCATTTTCTGGTATCAAGCTCCAATCAATAAAATCAGTCTAGTCCTGTTACGTTTGTTTGGCACCCTTTCAAATTGCCGCTGGCATTGACCCTCGATGATCGTGATACAGATCTTATAGCAATAACCTAATGCCAGAGCAAAGACTTCGTGTTGTTCTGTGTATACCAAATAATTTTGTGCGATCGTCGTTGACTCATTGAGAATTTTCAGTAGCCCCAATGGCGGACCCACAGCCCGATAAGATGAACCTTGACACGATCATCGCACGTTTACTCGAAGGTTCGTAAGAAACACAATAAAATAGGAATGTTTAGTTTTTTGATAATATAATACAATATAAGATAAACGCGTTTTGTCGAATTTGAACTGATGGTCGAATTTAGTGCGAGGTTCGAAGCCCGGGAAGAACGTTCAGTTGACGGAGAACGAGATCAAGTCGTTGTGCATCAAATCGCGAGAGATCTTCCTATCACAACCGATCCTTCTTGAGCTCGAGGCACCTCTGAAGATTTGCGGTAAGGAAATGCTTTTTTATCATCGAAAACTCAACTGACCTAATGACTACCCAGAAAAATTGCATCTAACTAAGAGTCTTACTTACTTAAGACTCCTACGTTTCTGACTTACTTTCTCGGATCAACCTATTCTGGGAACACTGGATTTTTCCATATTGCGCGGTGATCAGTCTTCTCCCGTAAATACTATTCCACCTATCCACTTAGTCGCCCCCGGATACCAATCTATGGTTTCCCTCCCAAATGCCGCGCGTCCCCTGCTGACGATGCTGGTCAGGCGTTAGATGGCTTCGTCAGTATTGGGCTGTGATTCCGGAACTATCCTTGCAAACTCGCGAAATTGTTTTGGCGAAATAATCTAATCCGGATTTAGGCGACGTCCACGGACAGTATTACGATCTGCTGCGTCTGTTCGAATATGGAGGCTTCCCGCCAGAGTCTAACTATCTCTTCTTGGGAGATTATGTTGATCGAGGTAAGGGAAAATTCTAGCGTGCGGGTGGAGAAATTCGTCAACTTAACCATGGATTGAAACGTGTTTTTATAGGAAAGCAGTCATTGGAGACAATTTGTCTGCTATTGGCTTACAAGATCAAATACCCGGAGAATTTCTTCCTTCTGCGTGGAAATCACGAGTGTGCAAGCATCAACAGAATTTATGGTTTCTACGATGAATGTGAGTTTATAGCACTAAAATTAGCAAACCAATTCTGGGCGTTAAGAACTTATAGATATCTTGATTTTTAGGCAAACGCCGGTACAACATCAAGTTATGGAAGACATTCACCGACTGCTTCAACTGCCTGCCAGTCGCCGCCATCATTGATGAGAAAATCTTCTGCTGCCACGGTGGCCTTTCTCCTGACCTTCAGGTAAGTGAAACACTCCAAACAAACACGCTAATTTTATTTAAAGAACTGTTGATATATCAAAAAATGTTTTTCAGTCGATGGAACAGATCCGGCGCATTATGCGGCCGACCGATGTCCCAGACCAAGGACTTCTATGCGACCTGCTTTGGTATGCGTCTATTCATAACCACGAGCTAGATGTTTCTACCATCTGTGTTTATGTCAAGTATCAATCTTGTTTACAGGTCTGACCCGGAGAAGGATGTTACCGGATGGGGCGAAAATGATCGTGGTGTCTCCTTCACATTCGGACCGGAAGTCGTTTCAAAGTTCCTGAACAAGCACGACTTGGATCTGATCTGTCGAGCACATCAGGTAGGACTCTTGCTTTTACCAGACGACACGCGATGCAGTTGTCGCCGCCTATCATAAATTCTTGCTGTAGTCCCCCATAACCCATTATTTCTTCTAGGTCGTTGAAGACGGCTATGAATTTTTCGCCAAGCGCCAACTGGTGACACTCTTCTCAGCCCCGAATTATTGTGGAGAATTCGACAACGCCGGAGCGATGATGACCGTTGATGAAACATTGATGTGCTCATTCCAGGTGAGAGAAAGCGATAGCTCCACGTAGGTTTCACCTCGATTGACTTCTTTTGGGTGGGGCCCAGCTGTCTATTTGTCGACCTAGAAAACAGGACCAGCCCATTTGCGGGCTGAAAAGGTGACACTGTTGGGGGGTAAACAGTGGCTTTCTTGGCTGTTGACCCGGTATGGAATCGGATGCTGCTAGGTCTCTAAAGGAATGAAAACTGGTTAGGTTTGACACTATTTTTTGAAACTTGGTTGTAGGGAGGCTAATGTTTGCAACCTAGATGATATATATTCCCTTATCATTGAACTTATCCATACTTTTCAGATCCTCAAACCAGCCGACAAAAAGAAGTACATGGCCTATTCCAACGACGCACGC
Source organism: Mesorhabditis sp. LJ9110 (assembly GCA_038088335.1). Taxonomy (NCBI): domain Eukaryota; kingdom Metazoa; phylum Nematoda; class Chromadorea; order Rhabditida; family Rhabditidae; genus Mesorhabditis; species Mesorhabditis sp. LJ9110. The sequence continues at coordinate 160,510 of JBBGBA010000067.1, forward strand.
TCAAACTCGAACTCAAACCGACCTCTCACCCCGACCCGTACCGCTCTCCCGGCACCGGCAACCAAAGGCGGCAAAAAGAAATGAAAAACGAATTAGTTAGTTCGGAAATTCACGGGGTCTCTAGCGAATATTTTTCTGATTTTGATGGGGAAATTTTTCTTTTTCGTTTTGTCACATAAAATCTATATATTCTCAAACCGCGCAATCGGTGTCGCAAGCCATTCTATAACCAACATATTGATACATTACACCCGTTGAGCGCTTTTTGTCATTTTATCCCTCCCCCTCCCAACATATACGGTCTATTTTGTTGCTCGACCAATTTTTGTAAGCTCCTGCCCCCAACCTTCACGATTGAACCACCCCAATCCCCAGCACCCTAGAATAAACTTGTGTTTCGTGTTGTTTTCTGAAAGCTTTGCTCCGTTAACTGACATCTTGCTTGGATATGGCCTCTATCTTTCTAGAAGCTGTAGGCATACCCAAACGCTCGCGAATTCCGACTTTTCTAGCTTTACTCATCAACTGCTCGTTTCCTTGTCTCTCGTATTTGGCCATGTTTCACGTTTCACGTTTCACCTCCCTTTCTGATTTGCTGCACCCATCCTATTCTCGGAATTCTGCAACTTCTGTAACACTCCATTCTGCTGGGTATTGCTTTTCCCTGGAAATAGCTGCACCGCTGTAGGGCGGTTTGGGGAATTGTTTCAACGTCAGGAGGCACGTTGGGAATTTTGTCAAAAGGATTAGAGAAATTTGGTACCGGATTTCTGAAAAAAAGGTTTTGTTAAAGATCATTATGTATTTCCAACGTAGCATCTTGTCCCTTTTTGCACTCTTGCAACTCGTCTTTGTGGGGTATTCATTTTGTATTGAGTGTTAATAGTGCAAACTTTTCGCCTGATTCTTTTGGGTTGGTTTTCGGGAAGATTTGGCGGGATGGCTTGGGCTTCTCGAAAGCTTGCAGGTGCCAGGTCTCCCATTCAAATCTTCCTATATTTCTAAACATTCACACGGTGTTCGCCCTCGATTCCATCACCACGCCCCCCGTTATTAGCAATCGTCCACCTATCTCAATACTTAACGATTCAAAGATGGTATTACAGTGGAATCAGGAACGGTAAAATGTCTTGTGTCCGTTTGTATATTTCTTTTCCTTCTCTCTGTTTGACCGATAAAGAAAATGCTCACGTTGTTTGAAATAAAATGCATGGAAAGAGTGGGACGGGGTACGGGTTGTCAGTCATTCAATGTCAGTGGAAATGCGAACAATTGAAATCTCTTGGGAGAGAGGGGCGGAAACGGATTTTCAGGGGATGGGGTGGCTCCTTGGAAGAGCACTTCTGAAATGCACTTGTTCGAATCGTTATTTCTCTGATTTTTGACTGAATACCTCTTAAAAACATACCCAGAGCGCTGGAGTGTCCGATTTTCATAAGCCAGATAATCAAGCTCAAGCTCTAGCTCGCAAACCTGGGAATTTTTTGTATTTTAAACCTGTATCATAATCAAAAATTATGTAAGGGCTGATTTATGCGGTATCCACATGTTAATTGTCGTTTAGAGCGGGCGCCTCTTACCTAGGAGAATCTCAATAATTTAAAAACAAACAAGTTATGAAATAAGCCAACTGGTTAATTCGGTGCCAAAAAACTCTTTTTGGAACATACGTTTCCGCTGGAAAACGACTTGAAAAACAACTCCCGTCGCTTTATGCGTGTCTCCGGCTCTCTTGCCTCCGCCTCCTCACCTAGCTAATTGGGGGCGAAATGAGGTTTTTGAGTCGCGCGAGGGGACGTCATCGAAACAAGACAAGAATCTAGAATGGTGCTCGTCTATCTCTGAAGAATTTCAAATCTAGATGCTCAATTTACTTAGAGTTTTTGATAAGAATTTTAAGATCGCGTCTGTAAGGCCCTTGAGAACCGTAGATATATGCTAGCAAACTTTCCCCAATGCCTATAAGGAACCCAAACTCCTAAATTCCGGATGGCATAAACCAATAAAACTATCTGACCTGAATTTTATGAACAGGCAAGCAAATTATTGAAACAAATATATTCCGGACTGGCTTTGTAATCAAGTAGATGCGCCAGGCGGTTTTCAATTTAAGGCTGGCACCTTTCCCTTAAATCATATGACTTTTTGCCCTGTATCCCACCCAGCCAAACGGAACCCAAATTAAATACTTTATGGCCCCAATCATCGGGAACCCCTACAACCTCTCAATGCCGCCGGGGGCTCTTACTCAACGGGAGCCCCCATACGACCACCCTAATCCTTACTTCTCGCGGGCGGCTAATCGGGCGAAGAAATGAGCTTTGCGAGGCGGACGGAGAGCGTGGGGGATAAGGAGTGCCCATGGTTGGGCGAAAAAGGAGGCCGGACGGGGCTTTCGGCTGATTGTTTTTTCGGGAGGTTTAGGAGAGGGCAGGGGAGGAGGAGGAGATGGAGATTTGCATGGGGGAGGGCCCCGGGGAGCAGGTGGGAACTCGGAAAGGAATGGAAAAGGAGGACCCTCAGATCGATGCAGACGAGGGCCCATGTATTCAGGGAGGGGCCCTTCTCTTTCCGAGAGAAGAAGGCTCGGGTTTTTTGTCTTTCTTCTGCCCTTTTTTGGAGGGTGGCTGGAAGGGCTGTGTGTATGTGCGTGTGTGTGGAAGGGAGGGATGGAAAGTTGCTTTGGCGCAATCGTTTTCTGCTTGCGGCAACACCCCCCTATGGGGGAAAGGCCTTCGCTTCTATGGGCCCTCTATGGGCCCCAACCAGGGTGGCCCTTAGCCCCTCCGGGAACCGACGCCCTTCCAGACTCACCCCCTCATCCCCACCCTCACACTCAACCAGCCACTCCCCTTGTTCTTTCATGGTTACTTAATTTTTGTTCTTGATTGGCAGATATTTATTCTGAAATTTCTATACAGGAAGCTAGGCTCGAGCTAAATGGTTATTGCTTTTGGCGATCGCTGGCTAAAACCCATTCTCTCAGCCCCACATATCAAAAGAATCAAAAATATGCATAAAAACAAGATTTTCTTCAAAAATTTGATGAAATCAACCTTTATTACCATGGAATTAATATTTACTCACCAGTGTAAATAAATAAACAGCCAATTCCCGTTTTTCCCACGCACATTCCGGCGCAGAGAGCTCAAGGAAAAGGCAAAAAAGCCAAATCCTCACTCTTGGCACCGAAATTTCTGCAATCGCCTTCCAGAAACCTTGATCCTTCCCACAAAACCCTATAGCCCTCTTGTTCTTCTATTTTGCCCATTCACGCCCAATTTGTACGTTTCCGTTTTAGTTGTTTGCCTCGAACCAGAACGGGATGAGGGAGATTAGGCCAATATCTGCCGCGGGGGCCATACCCGCCTTCAATTTCTCTCATTTTTCACGCGCATCGATACCTTTATTATGCATCTCTGCCTCCTGTCTGTGTCTGTCGAAACCCATTCGGGGAAGATGATGGCGTGAAGCCGGCGGGGGAAGACAAAATGCAGTGCCCATATTTTAGCACTGGCTTCCTCGCCACGGAATGGATCCCTTCACAATTCAGCCTTCTAGGAAGACACTACAATATAATGGGGCGACCAATTGAGAGGTGAGATGAGTCGGGATTTTAAGATTTCCGTGATGAATGCGAATTATCATATCGCAGCTAACAATGGCCAGGGGTTTCTTTTTTTCCAGGACTTGCGACAGATGGATTTTTATCGAGAAAATAAGCTTATAAACGGGAAATACAATCTACCTAGTCGTTTAAAAATTTACACCCAGCCATTTAAAAATTCCAAGAACATCGGAAACGGAAATCATCCTATTAACTTTCGGAATTCTGACAAATTGACACTCCCCCCATGGGAGCCCAGTTTTTCGATCCCCCTAATGGGCCAGTCGACTCATTTTTTATTCAAGCGCACGCAGCGTGGGCCCTCTTTTTCTGCCTTACTCCCCCCAACGTGGCCATTAGAAGGCGCTAACTTTAGCGATTTATTTATTCGGTCCTCGCTTTGGGGTTGCGGCTGCACAATTAGCAAAATAACTGGATAAATGGCGTGGGTTTTTAGTTGCGAATTGGCTGGGAATGTGATGGGGGAGTTATTGGCTATTAAAATAAGCGACAAATAACATAACGAAATGCCCTATAAAACCCGAAAAATATAAAAGCGTGAAAATAAAAGTGTTAGGCAAATGAACATACTGGTCCATTAAATAAAATTAATGCATATGGGTGGTATTGACCTCACAAATTAAAATACGAAAATTTAGATGGAAGCTCTGGTGGCCCGAGCCCGGGTGCTGGGCCCGGTGCGTGGCTTGTCCGACCCACTGCTCAGGGCCATCCTCGCCGGCTCAGACCCAACCCCAGACAGAGTCCAGAATGGTGTCGTCTGTAAGTTTTCAGATGATTTGAGCCCATCCTTCCTCCAAATAAATCTAAAAAACCTATGAGAATAGCACGAAAATGGCCAAATCCGTGATCTCCACGGAAACGCCGTCCAGCAGCTAATCCCCCGGGACAGATGCAATCCCAATTATTTCTGGTCCCTGGCATTCCCCTAAAACTTTTTTTTGTTGCTAAGTTGCGCTCCACTTTGCTGCCAGACCTCGTTAGGGATTTAAGGTAGGTTGTCGCAAACGATTTTGCTTCAAAACAATCAACGGGCTGGAGGGAAAAGCGGGGGGAGGGGGTGCAGAAGAAAAACATCCGAAACTTTTAGTATTCGGCATTGGTGACCCGACAAGTTGCTGGTATTTTCTACTCTCCGGCCAGGTTCAACTATATCTAACGCATCAGGTTAGTTACTGATTTAATTTTTTTAATTTTTAAGGTTAAATTTAACCAAAATCTCAAATTTAGTAATTTTTTAAACGTTAACCGTGAATCTCATTGCAAAAACTAAAAAACTTTTACAATTCCTAGTTTTTCGAGTTCTTCGAAACGAGGTTAAACGTTGTAAAATTTAGAGAAAAAGCGACCGATAACCCCCAAAAATATCGTCGCCCTCCATCTGAATCGCCAAACAAGAAAAAACTCCCCCAAAAAACTAACCGGATTCAGCCCTGTCCCTGCCACCCGCAATTAGACACAACGAAGCGCTCCGCTAACATGGGGCGGGCATTTCCGGCCGTCTCTACTTTTTTATTCAATTTACAGCCACAAATCCGATTTTCCAGGACGGCAGCGTGCACCCCATTTGCTCCCTTTCAGCCGGCGCCATCTTCGGCGAGCTCAACTTTCCGGTGCGTTCATATTTTATCGTTTGCTGAGCCGCCCGGGGAATTTGTGTATGGGGGCCAATAGGTGGTTGTGGAGGGGGAGATCGGGTTGTCCGGAAACCGAATCCAGGGCCGCAAACCAATTCATTTCTGAGCCTGGGCGGCGGCCCGACAAAAAAAGGAAATACTATTTTGGTTCCGGGGCGGTAATGAAATAAAGGGGATTTGCGGGTAGGGAGTAGGATATTATCCGTTTTTCTTGCTCATTTCTTATTTCGTCTTTTCGAAAGAATTTAGGTATGCTGGGAAGTGCAGAATTCCAAAATTATTAGAGACTCGCGACTGGAACCATTCTAAATGGACTCATCCTTTCCCCTATCACCCTTGCATCCCCCTGGGCCTCGTCCTTTAGTCCTCACTCTTCCTAAAAAGGAAAACCAAGGACCCGTCCCTAATGCAGCAAGAATCAATTTCATCCTTTTTCGTCGACCCAACTTCTGTCCCTGCAAGTCTCCCCTGAAGACGAATCGTCAGTCCAAGGGCTGGGGAGGACGAACATTTCATGGCGTTTCCTCCTTCTCCTTCCCATCGTCTCATCCATGAATAATTTTGGAGGCAGCCAAGTCGTGGAAGGTCCAAATTAGGGATGGGCATGCCTTTGGATGGTTGCTGCGCATTTCCTCTTCTGATCACCGGGTCTGACGAAACGGACAATTAGTTTGCAACTTTTCCAAGAAGATTTTTGGTTTCGTTGTTCGATGATCAAATTTGGGCGAATCTAAATTACATAAAATATTTAATTCTGTCTAAATCTATCAAAATCTAAATACATACGAAGAAATTGAACCCTGACATAGCTAACACATAAGTTAATTGACTCTTTCTATGGGTATTATCCTCATTTTCAGAAGCACAACTGCGCTGCACGCGTCCTAAAACCATCAGAATTCGTCCGCATCCCCCAGCAACACTTTTGCGCAATTTACAACGTAAGAAAACCGCTTACAACATCCAATCGAGCTTTAGAAACACGCAGACCAAATCCACCAGTTTATCCAGGTTATCCAGGATATGTTAGCCGATCAAACCAGTAAGTTCTTAATAACCTTTCTAGAATCAATTTTCTTTACAGTATACGAACCAGTGGGAGATTGGCCTCCGGCGCTGATGAATGGGACGGAACCAGCCGAATGGAATTATCAGTTAGAAATCTAATCAAACGCATTCAGTAATTCTAGAAACCAACCAGCGCCTTTCCCATTAAATGTCAACCAGATTCTCCAATGCGAACCGTCAACATCAACAGCATACAGTGGTTATAAAATTGACTTCAAGACCCAAATTCTAGATCCTCCTCCCCCTCCACCTCCTGGCCCAGGATATAGCGGATATGATAGCCAATATGAAAATGAACGAACACCAAATCCTGAGTTTGCGCGCCAACGTAAAGAGAAAGTTTTTCGTAAGTCAAAAAAATCGTTTGCGCAACGACAATTCAGGAGAACACCGGCGAAAATTTGATGATATTGCACCAGATGGACGGATGGATGAAGCCAATATGATCGGGTTAGGCAATCAAGTGGTAGGCCGACTAACCTGGGCCATTATTTTTCTCAGACATTCGAAGCACGGCTTGTAGAGATTGGATGTATGCTGCGACATGCGATGCGGTTACAAAGGCCGGACCTAATTTGCGACCATGCCCATCGAGGAAAGGTGGGAGGAATGTAAGCTTGTAAGACATTCGGCCTAGGTATTTGCCTCTTCAATGGTAGGCTCAGAAATGATCGACTGGTTGTTGGAACTGGCGCTTTCTTCTGGGACAAATATGTCAACGATGTCAAGATTTCAGGTTTCTAGAAAATATCTTTTGAATTTACAAATGTTAGGTGATGGGGATGTGGCAGGCCCTATTGGAGCACAACATCTTAATGCACGTCAGCGGTGAACACCGGTTTACGGACCAGATGACGTTTTATCGATGGAATATTGAAGAATGGCAGAGGGCATTGGATAGAGAAGAAGAGGAGGAAGATCCGAAAAGCATGCAAGAAGAGCCTGGCACTCCACAACCTGGGGATAAGGTTTGTGATTTATCTAATCGGGTGTTAAGTAATGAATAGTGATTGGTTCTCACCTTCTATTGCGTTCTATTTTCTAGGCTTTCTTCGATCCAGTCACCATGCATACACAAGCCTCGGTTAGCACCGATGAGCTTATATCAGCCGTCCTATTCTTAAATACAGCCGGCCTAGATGCGCTCTTTCGAATGATCTTGACAAAAGCGTAAGTCGAATTATGTACGCCCATAACGCACGTCTTAAGTCCTCATGATCGATCGCCTGAGGAGCTCGATCTCGTCTACACCGAGTTGCTGCATGTCAAGGTAATAGGCCGGGGCCCATTAATAATGTGAAATCTAGGCTTTATCTCATTTGTCGACAATGGTCAAACGAGAGATGGCTGCTGTAATTGGGATCGAATCGCATACGCACCCAGGTTTGTAAAAATCCTTCCAGTACGAATAGCTTAATAGACAACCCTATTTATAAGGTTCTTTAGGTACCGTGTTGTATCACGAGGGCGAACGTGGAAAATGTTGGTATATTGTGCTCAAGGGGGCCGTGGAGGTCAGCGTTAGGGGAAAGGTAAGCACGCTTCGCAAATTGAAATTTGACGCAGACTTGTTAGAGCCAAAATTAATTTAGGGTATTGTAACGTGCCTACGCGAAGGAGACGATTTCGGGAAATTGTGCCTGGTCAGTGATGCTCCAAGAGCAGCGACCATCATTTTGCGAGAGGAAGATTGCCATTTTCTGGTGGTGGATAAACAGGATTTTAATAGGTAGCTTGCAGCATTTTTTTCAACGTGCTAGATCCGTACCTCCCTAGACTTCCAAACAATCACAGCTTTTAGGGTCCTGCGTGAAGTTGAAGCCAATACCGTCAGATTGAAAGATAGAGGCAAGTTAAAAGCATCTTTCTTTACAAAATTTTTAAGGGGATGACGTGCTGGTGCTCGAACGAATGAATGTTCCACGTGGAGCCGCAATATCGGAATTGGACACGGGAACACCGTGCTGGTGAGAAAACACTGTTGGAATCAATTTTTTTTTAGCTATTCCGTACTCGCCGGGCTTGCGGAAAAGATGATCGAATATGTGCTGGAAACGAGAGTGGATGCCGATGATGCGACCGATACACTGTTAGAGGACTTTGTTCTGACCCACACCATCTACATGCCGACGAATATTCTGTGCAATTTTTTGAGGAGCTATTTTATCGGGAAGGTAGGTGATTGAGGGCAGCTGTAACAATTCTTACAGATCAAGATAAACGGTGGTGATTGGAATCGCCGACTGGTAGCAAAGAGAAGGGTCGTCCGATTTCTTGCGTTTTGGGTCGACACCCTTGGTCTGCACTTTTTTCTAGACCCTGCGGCAAATGCATTCATAGAGGTATTTGGGTTTATGAAGTTTAATATGCAGTATCAGGAGTTGTATTGCCTGCTCCTCGAAGATTGTCGCCTTATTGCCGGTCTAGAAGATGTTGTTGCTCAATTGGCTCAGATTCGAGTGACCAGAGAGGTAAAATCACCACAAAAATGCTTTAAAACGTAATATATTAGGCTGCGATGAGGGTATTAGCGCGGAGACCTAGTGTCGTGCTGGAGTGTGGCGTCTATTCGAGCCTGAGCCCAGCTCCCTCACCGGTTTTACCAAGTGATACAGGTTGGTAAATGAAAATTTCCCTATTTTTTGCATTTTAGCTAACCAAATCATTCACTTCTCCGACACGACATCATTCGCGATGAGTGTTAGATTAGATCGAACTGCGGCAGAAATTGTGAGGATGGCACGACAAAGAATGAGAAACATCGCTCCAGCTCCGGATCGTATGCGATTGGTGGAAGTGAAAAGCAATGGAGGTACAATATTTCTATAGATTTATCTAGGCCAGTTTTCTAGAACGGATTGTCTTTTCGCCAACTGACATTAGTATTTCCACAATGGTTGGCCTGAATTCAAAATTGTATGCAGTGAGCAGAGAAGAAGTGCATACTTTGGTAAGTGAAATGTAAATAAAAAAAAATAATTGCAATTCAGGTCGCTACCCCAGATCAATCGGGGCCGCTTGAATCAGTTCACGCATCTGTTATGGAATATCTCTCAAGTACAGAGCTTGCCCAACAACTATTCGTGATGCACTCGGAAATGTTTGAAGCCACGGACGAGACAGAATTGGTAACCCAGGTACGAAAAAATTAAACTTTTTGCGGATGTTGAAGAGGATTAATATTTTTATATATATAAAAAAATAGTTCCTGTGTGTGTGTGTGTGTGTGTGCATTTGAACGCAACTTCCGTCACTGTGTCCGGAGGATAGCTCAAGAGGGGAAGGATCCTAGGCTACGTATGATACGTCATTAGGTGCGTAATGGCCCCGAGATGACTGCACACATATCAGATTTTGCAAATTACGCTATTTTCGACATTAAAATTGAGTTTTTGTTGAAAAATCCGACGGCCCTCTTTGTTAGAAAAAAATTAGCATCTGCCGGAAGTGGCGGCAGCCTCTATATAACGCGAGAGCGTAGAATTTTCATTTTTCTTATAGGAATTCGAGAGACGTATGCAGAGTGAAGAATATGATGGGATTAGACGGGGCCAGGGTTGAAAAGTCGCGAAGCGGCTTTTCAACCCTGGTATTTTTATAAAATTCTAGGTATTCGGTCGCGATCAATTCCCTGGAAAAGTGCCATCAAATCTCGATCTACTACTCCGACGCTTTAATGAAGTGCAATACTGGGCAACAACAGAGGTATATTTGAAAATCCTAGTTTAAAGGGAAGAGTATGCTTTAGATACTTTTATCACCACCACACCGTCGCCTGGCCACACTCCGAAAATTCATCAAAATTGCCATTTTGTAAGTTCCATTACTCAAAAAAGTACGGTATTTTAGTGCCAAGGAAAACCGGGATCTACTTTCGCTCTTTGCATTGACGCTGGGTCTATCTAATATAGCCGTCAGCCGGTTGGATTCGCTTTGGAGTGTATGTTTTCAAGAGCTTTGCTCGGAGTTTTGGAAGGAATTAGAAAAGTTATTTGAATTAGCGGCTCCCAGCCAAGATGCGGCGACAATTCGGAGAATTCGAAGCCCTGCTAGATCCAGGCCGAAATCATCGTGCATATCGAGCTCTCGTTGAAAGCCTTCATCCGCCTATGGTTAGTGAAAAGAAAAAAACTTTTTCCCGCCAAAACCAACGCCTGGGGGCACGCTTCATGATCCATCAGAGCCCCTCCGGCCCCCATTAGTGTGTGGCAATGCTGTCAGGCGCACAAAACTAATCAGCTCTTGTAAAATTATAAATACGTTCCGTTTGAAAATGAAGTAATTTAGGTTCCGTTCGTGCCACTCCTCCTGAAAGACCTGACGTTCATCCACGAATCCAACAAAACATTCTTTAGTGGTCTAGTTAATCAAGAGAAAATGGTAAGTTACTAGTCGTCCTCGGAGTTCCAAATCGACTTTTAGCATATGATCGCTGGGGTCTTGCGCTCTTTCCGAAAATGCAAAGCCCATTTTCCGCACCAAGTGTATGCTGAAAGCAAGATCGGAGACACACAGAATTTGATTAGGCAAGAAACTCCACCTTAAAATTCAAAAAATCTTCTGATCAACCCGTCATGATGACCTCGTTTCAGAAACTTCCGGGTCATCGACAACCAACGGCGCCTTATCGAGCTCAGCTACCAAATTGAGCCCAAACGTACTCGCCGTCCCCATTACTAAGTGATATATCCAATTTGTTAGACGCTAGCATTGTTTCTAGTAATTTATTATTATTTTATATTTATTTTATTTATTTATGGAATATTACCAGCTCAAAAATTCTCAACCAATCTACAACTCGCTTATTCTCATGATGACTGCCGCTTACCAATTGGCTTTCAAAACACATGATTACTCAATTACCATGCACTTTTTGGATGTTCAACAGATTTCTATGATAATTCAGTGCAAAGCTCTCGGCCACGATTATCAGGATTTTGTGATAGGATATTGATTATTTTTTAATTCTTGGATTTTAGAGGCAACTTAATAATTTTTATGGATTCTGTGGTGAAATTTATGCGTGTGGAGAAAGATAAATTATATTTATTACAAAAGAAATGACCATAAATATTTGCGAACTGAAACGCACGGGTAATAGTGATATTAAGTTTCAAATGATAAGAAAGAATTTAAACATTATGTAAATTCGATAATGAATTGTAGGAAAACATTTCAAGTCGTGGGAGAAATCAGGGTTTTCGACGCAGACTCGCTCTAGAAACAAAAGAGACAAATTCGTAGAACTGACATGACGCCCCATTTAATTCTGACTATTATACACGTAATGGTAAAGCGTCTCTATCCGCAGGGCGCGTAAGTCCCGCTGATAATTGAGCTCTGCACGCACATCACCGCGCACCCGGTAGTGCAGACGTAAGCGACGCTCGCCAATGTAGCTGCCAACCCAGTTGACGACGAACTGAAATTTCAATATAGTTGGGACATTGCATATAAGGCTGGAGCTTAAGTGCAAAATTTTCATGAAAATTTACCCGAGCTGCGCGACCATAACCGCGAAAATGAATCGTGGCGGCGTAGACGCCGCGTTCATCGGTGTTGTGTAAGTCGATAAGTGGACTGAATTTAATAGGTTACATTCTGCAGGATGCGGATAAATTAGCCTTAACTCTTAACTCTTACTAATAGAGACCCGGTAAGAAGAAAGCTAGTTCAGACTGGTCCTAAAACGGCAGCGTGTTCGAATGACTTACACATATTCGGGAATATTCCTATCATCGTAGCCGACGACGTAGTGCACATCCATCGGATCTACCCCAAAAAGGTGCAGGATCTCCCATGGGTCCCAAAGCGGGATTCCAATCACTTCGACCATGCTTGGATCAAGTGCTAAATTTAAACTATGCACTATTATATCATGTTTGGTCTCTAAGGTATATATAACTTACCGGCGGTGGCAAAACGCTGCAGAGCCATGTTATCCATCTGAAAAGATTGACGTAAGTTCTGGAGCGTGTGGAGGGGAAATTTGTGAAAATCTAGTAGGAGCAAAAACGAGCGATATGCTGCGTAGAGAAAATTAACAGACGATGGGTGGTTGATTGGCAATATTGGGGTGAGCGTCAAGTTGCTTGCCTTGGTGTGGTAGAACCATAAGAACAGAAAGCAGCCGGGCCCCGGTTTTTGTCGCCACCCGGGTTGATACCCGGTCCCCACAGTTCCCACGCGGATTCACGCCAGACTACCAAGGCAAGCTTCCCTTTACCGACTTAGCAATGAATAAATACTCAAAACTGTCTGCAGATCTGACTCACCGGCATTCGTTGCCCGGTTGAATATCTTACGAGAACGTGGGAATGAAGGGTCAGTAATCTCTCGGTAGCCCCAAAACTGTCTTCCTGTTTTTCTGGCCTCGTCCCAGTTTACAAAGTTACAAAACCACTCGGAAAAATGCCTAGTGCCGATCGACGAGGAACCCTGCGCACTCTCCGATATCAATGACAAATGGTATGAGGGATTGTCGTAGTATCGACTATCTAGTCTAATCATCTAACGCGTGGGGCAGACAAAGGTGTTCGGATTAAGCTGGCTTTTTGAGGCGGTAATCCTTACAGTGCAAACAGACAGTAGCAACGACGCAGACTACGCTGACTTTATCAGCTTATATTTAGCTAGAGGCCTAAATTTTACCATATTTTACCATTTTCGTCAAATTAAGACCATGATTTCAATTGTGCAACCGACAGCTTTCAGAAACGTATCGAACAAACATAGTGACTAATCTGACGATCGTAAGCCATTCCTTTACCAATCACATCTGCAGTTTACAAGAAATGTGGACCAGACAAAACAAAGCGACGGGCTGATTGGTTTTTTCCAGGGCGGTGAGGGATGAGTCAGAATCTCTGGTTAACCCATTAAAGGAATGCTCAAAAGAATAAAAATTCCGAAACTATGAAAGGGATTGAGGTGGAAATGCCTTCCCCAAGTAAGCATCTGATTACCCTACAGAAATCGCAGCCTCCGTATTGTCAACAACGTGCCATTGCAGTTTTCGGAACCATCTGCTTCAAAGCTATCCGCTGGCCATTGGTGCGGTACCCATTACCACAAGACGTTGGCATTCCAGACAAAGACCCCATTTGGCCACCCGCACATTGCGGGCGAAAAGATACATGCCGCCATTTGATGTCCCGATCTAACCAAAGATAGGAGGGAAAAGCTCCCTGTACTTTACTGTCTACGAATCGGCAGCAGACGAATGCTTTCTGCGATTTGTTGCGCGAGCCGATTGGGCTTTGGAAACACGTTGGAAATAAAAAATCCTGGTCTGGTTGATTGCTATTATGGGTTCAATTTCGAAAATTTCTTGGGCCTTTTGCGTAAAATCATTTTTTTTTTGCCATTTCTAAAATCTGTTAATATTTAACTTTTAGGCCCTGGGCCCAGGCCGCGCAGGAAAGAAGACAAACTTACTGTCTGGTAAGAAGAGAAACGCAATTCCAACGCTACCAGGTCCAAACCCAACAATGCCTGTTGCAATATTAAAATACTTTTAGAAAAGATTCACAAAATTCACTCTCTATCTCAAAACTAGCCGATAAAATAGGCATGTCACCATTCATTCTAACCGCTTCGCTCTGGGGAGCATGATGGAACAGTTCTTAGAAGCTTCAAGAAACGTACACGATAAAATCCATTCTTTTTTAGTTCTTCCGCTCTCTCGTTGGGCGTGGTCGTGGAGGCCACGACTCCGCCCCTTGGGCCTTATAAAACGACTCCCTTCGTAGGCCATCGTATACGATTCCTGCCATTCCCTACTGTATTCTGATTTCTAAGTGTTTATTGTTTTTCGATTTTTTTTGTAGCTCCAAAATTTTCTTTTCAAATAACCGTCAAAGGAATCATAGATAGTGAATCGTAGGCAATCGGCTTAGGATGCTGTTCTATCTTTTAGCAACAATAGTGAGTAGTTAGATTAACCATGAAGAGCAGAAAGCAGAAATAGGCTAGAAAGCTATGATAGCTGATCATAAATTTAGGTCTCCATTAGCTTAGTACTAATTAGTTCCTTATTGATGGACGTTGGCGTTTAGATATCATTTGGGTTAACTAAATTTTGACAGTTCATGAATACTAGCCGTCCGAGATGACCAAACTTGGGTGGGTAAGTGAGCAAAATTTTTTGACGCCAAAGGCTTGGCAACATTTGTAATTGGCTATCTTGGACGGCTTAGTTTTCGTGATCTTGGCCGGACCATACAGTAGCGCGTCAAAAACAGGCAACACCGAATAAGCAGTTATCATTCGTTTCGCTGGCTATATTTTTGGCCAAACGCCGTGTTTGCTGATATTTTCCCGGTCATAGTATCAGATGTGCAGGTTGCTGCTTTTAAAATTATAGGCTATCAGATTTTTAGCGATAGTCATGATTAAATCAGAGCAGCAACAGGTTAGAAAGCTACGATAGCTTGACATCAATCTGGGTCTGCGTTACCTTAAAATTGACGAATTCGAGAGTCGAAATACCCCGAACTTGCCATAAATTTCTACGACCTCGAAAATACTAAAAACATTGCACCTGGACAAAAATATAGCCAGCGAAATGAATAATAACGTCTTCCGGGGTGTTGCATGCTTTTCGCGCTCTACTGTGTATTTTCTGGATACTACTATATAGACCGCATTTTCCTTTCTGTCCCCTTCTCGCTTAAATACCCATGCCTTATTTAGGTCAAATTCACACGGTACCCGTAGGTCCAACTAAGGCTTGATAAGGATAGCTTGGCTGCGCCTACAGGTGCTGTGTGTTTTTGATAGATTCCCCGCAATGATCAGACTCACGCGGTACCCATGACGGCTCCTAGCGCTCAACAATGGATGCACTAGGAACCTCTATCGGTATCGCGCGCGTTTGGACCACTCTAGGTGACAAGTTTCCTTTAGAATGTTTCTTTTTATATTTCCGCCGACCAGGGTATATTTTGCCGCTTCATATTGCTTAAAACTTCTGATAATAACATGGATAAGTAGAACTACGATTCACTTTCACAAATTCTAAACAAATTTTTTAAAGGCATTTTTGGCATTTAGGGGCCAGGGACCCTACGGTAATCGGTGGCATAGTCAGGCAACAGCAACGTTTACATCTCCAAAAAGTGCTTGTCTCTCTGCGATTGTAGGATTAGGTTGGTTTCCCTTTCGGTAGCAATGTTGGCCAGGCGCACCCTACCAGCCTTTTGTTCGAACGCTAATTTGGGATGCACTTGAGCATAATACTGGGATCGACTGGGTCTTGAACTAATGTTATCCGGTCCTGATTCATTCGTGGCATTTGGGGGCCCGGACCATTCCACCATGTGATATACACCCGCTTGTTTTCTCGCCTTTTCGAGAGCTTTCGGATGGTGTAAAAGTCAGCCCGATCCGAGCTTCCTCCGCGCCGCTAGAGGGGGTACTTTTTTCGGACACTCTGTATATGCTAAGAGCTATTGAAATCTGAATCAAAATAAAAATAATCCTTGTACTCTGATTTCGAAATCAGGCTGATGGTTTGCTATCCTCGCTGCTTGCCGTGCCGTTTTGAAAGAAAAGCTTCTAACGAAGCAGATACACCACACGATGAGGTATTGAATTCTGCCATCACTTCCATCGAGTTGACAGCAGATCCTTACCTCATCGTGTGAAAATTTTGCGGCGTAGTCTATCATCTCATTGCCCAAAAATGTTCGAGCTTCTCATCGGTTATTCATTGGAATCATTTTACAAAGGTAACCCTTGCACACCGTATCCAATGCCGCTGCTGCTGCCAATACCCACGCTAACTGATCCACCGTCAGATTTTCATTGGGTGACCGCTAATATCGTGCCGATCACTCACTGAAAATCTCACGGGGTGTCGAGCTTGCCTGAGCTTACTCTCTCCTCTGCTCTCTTTCTCTCTCTCTCTCTCCCTCTCTCCATCCCTCTGTCTCTCTCCTTCCTGACTCACTCTCTCTCCTTCTCGCTCAATCCTCTCACACTCTCTCCTCTCTCTCACTCTCGCTCTCTCTCTCTCTCTCTCTCTCTCTCTCTCTCTCTCTTTCTCTCTCTCTCTCCCCTTCTCTCTTTGTCTCTCTCTTTCTCTCTCTCTCTCTCTCTCTCTCTCTCTCTCTTTCTCTCGCTCTTCCTCTCTCGTTATCTTTCGTACTCGCCCTCAGTACTAAAGCAGTGCTGGACGTCCGGATCGCTCCGACGTCTGAGCTGATGTGCTGCCTAAATAAAATGCAATAAATATTTTATTATATTGAGTTTAGCAGGTATACACCCAGGTGGCAGCCTACAAACCTGCTCACAGAAATGGCAAATGCGGACCCTCCGCTCCTTTGTGTTCCTAGAAGTCCACATGATGCCGATTTTAATCACCTCCTAAGACGGAGGGGTGGCCGATACTTTAACAAACAACTAAACTTAATAGCGAAAATGAAAAATTTTCGAAGCCGTGGCATGCCGGCAGCGGATGCCGGCGCATCTTCGACTTTACGGAAGCGTACTGGCAAATACACAAACAGACACTATTTGTTATGTATCTTACCTTATACAATTTTGGCGTGTATGTGTGGCTGTCAGTTGGGAGCCCCGATGTGAGGGCCTTCTCGTGTCCAAAACGGTCTAATTCTCCGTCACATTCTGTTTTCGCTGGCGTTTTCAGAATTTCGATAACTACAAGTTTGCAAAGTCAAAGCCAGTCTTACGCATTTTTGGGTATCGAAGTGGATGAACTTGCATAATGCCAAAAGAATAGAAATGTCCTCATTCTCGCCAGTTGCACGCACGCCCAAGTCCAAAGGGGGTTTTGGGCGCTGGCAGTGGTATATTCATAGTACCTTGATTGCGATCATTACGATTTAGTAATACACCCCGGATATATCTAAAAACGTCTATTTGGACTGCGACTTTATTTCCAGGTACACTCCTACCCCCACTTTCTGCATAGAATTGGGCGACGACCTTGGGGGGATGTCGGGGCTGGCCCCCCATCGGTGCGGCCTCCATCTTTGAGAAGAGCCCTACTTCTTTACCCCATTAGAGCCCTTCCTTCACTCACCCTCAATACATCCATACTGCCTTTCCAGACTATGTACTTCAACCCAGCGCCTCAATCTCACACAATATGCCAGGGGAGTTAGTTCTGAATTTTCCGGGAGGTTGTATGGCTATTAGTACGGTTTTTACGAAAGGATCCACCGTGAAGTATTGATTTATCATTAGTTTGATAAATTGAAAATACCTTTTCGTATATGTTTCCTTTTCCACAACATTGCATATATCCTTCCAGCCCACTTGCCCCCTAAAAAGCAATTCCTCATCTCGGACCGTCCATTCGTTTATCCAGTGCTAACACCCAAACGACCTTGCTGCCCTCCTCCGTAGCATCCTTCTGCCCCCTTCAATCCATCACAGTTTTTCCAGTACAAAATGGAAGGAGACTGGGCGGGATGGGTGGGGTCCAGCCAACGAGTGCGACCAGCATGGACCGAACTGTTTTCACGCGCGCGCGCACATAGACACGTATCCAGCCCATTTGTCGTGCTTTTTCCGTGGTGGCTCTTTAACGCTTCCGCACTTATCACCTTTAAAGCTGTCGCCGCGCTTAGCCGGATATCATGGCGGTTATACTGTTTTTAGGATGGTTCTTTAGCTGTTTTTAGCAAAAATCATAAGTAGTGGCTTTCGTGTTCATGAAAATTCGCATGTTATGCATACAATTGGACGCTAAGCGCCGCATATGGCATTTGAATAACTAGTTCTAATGAAAAAAATCGACTTTTCTGGTGCGAGGATCGCGTCGAAATTAGGATTGGGCCAAATCTAAATCCGATAGTAGCAGGATAATCTGGTCACGTCAGGATTATCTACCTGAGATGCAAAGTGAGTTTATGCAATAAGTCTAGGGGCAAAAATTCGGGGATCTGTATCATTTCCATTGTATTCGAATACGTCGTATTCGCATGTATAGCTTCTTGACCTTAAGTTCTACAAGTCCCAAGCCAAGCCTATTCGTTTTGATTGGGACACAATAGCCATAGAATTTCACTGTTTTTTAAATAATTCGAACGGTATTGCGCTAGGCAAAGCACGAGAGGTCGTGCCCTTGTTGTCACAATCTTTCGTCAATCTACCAGCGGGGCACCCATGCCTGGGCGACCTAAAGATCCCATCATTCGGAGTGTCGGTTTTCATTTAAAATAAGGTTTTACCAGATAGTGTACCACTGCTTTTAGTGATCTATTCATCCGCTTTTTAAATTCACTGATATAATTACATGCTACTATTTGTCACCTTTGGATTGATCTTCAAGCACCACCCATCATTTTGCTAGCCCTCATTTTTCAGCGGCATCCACACGGCCTTGAAATCGAGCAAATGCTACGAAAACAGAAAACACTTCAACCATAACTCTACTTCCAGCTTTTTTACAGCAGCTTTCTCCCCCCTTTTTCTAAGCTACATCACATAACCAATCTCCTACTGTAGCAGCTCAACCCCCAACAAATTGCTATCCTCTCCCTTCTAGAAATGTCTCGAGCATGAAGATTAATCTGGTTCTTCAGCCCCGAAGGCATCGAAGGGGACAGGAAAAGCGCTCCAACAGCTCGCTTTCAAGGAAATCCCGACTGGAGCAGGCGGATGAGCATAAGGAGAACGAGTGGATAGTCTCCATTCTCCCCTGCATCGAGGCCGAACAAGCGAAGCGTCCCCGAACAATCGATCTCGACCAGCGCGGATCTCCCCTCAACGCGCCAATGGTCGCCAACAAATTGACATCCACAGCGTCAGGGCCGACGATATTTATGGCTGGCGATCGGTGGCTCGGGTCGCATATCATTGGGGATTTCTTGTGGATACCCCGTTTCTCTGGTATCACCAAGTTCTTGTTGGTATTGGTCATGTAGGTGACCTTGAGGGAGTTGTTGATTAATAACTAGAAGATTCTCTTAATTCTGATTGCTTTTGTCCTGCTAATTTCCATGCTTTGTCGAATATTCCTCTTAAAATCCCACAGCTTCGACGTAAATTCTTTAGATGTAATCGACCTAATAAACGACAAGCTGTATCCTGCAGCTAACAACAGGATGTTTCGCAGATCAATGAGACTATTCCGCCTAAATCGGAAATCCCGGCGTGGTGTTGAAATATGCCTGTGCCTCCTCGCCTTCCTAGCCACCTGGGCCCTAATGACACTCCTCATCCTTGTCCTCCAAGAAAAGGTAGAACAAGCCATACTCCCCATAACAGTCAACATCAGCTTCAGATCTTCGGACCGATGGAAAGTGACGTGAATTCTAAAAATGTTGCCAAGAAAAAGGGGATGCAGGTTGTGGTCGGACATTACAATGGGAATTTGGCGAAGGAGAAACGAGATAACCTGACTGATGGTTGGTTTTTCACACATGGCTTTAATTTGTTTTAGAACAACTAAATGCAAATGAATATGCACCCGTGGAAGGATGGGGCGAAGGAGGATCTCCTGTAAGACTATCCCTTAAAGGTATTTTTTTTGCATGATCATGTTAATGTGTCTATCTAGATGAACTAACAGCCGACGATACCTTCGGAATCAACCAATTCAATCTTTACGTCAGTGATCGCATCTCAATCAACCGATCACTACCTGATATTCGGCGGGAAGGCTGCAAATCGAAGGAATACCCAAGTATCATCCCTTCAAAACCCTGTAACGACATTTAAGCTAATCTGCCCACCACTTCGGTAATTATTGTGTACCACAATGAAGCATATTCAACACTCCTCCGAACAGTCTCCTCAGTCATAAATCGATCGCCCCGTGAAGCCTTGAAAGAAATTATTCTGGTCGATGATTTCAGCAATAGAAGTAACCGTCTTTAACATTTTAAACTATTGATTTTAGCATTTCTGAAAAAGCCCTTGAACGAATTTGCTAAAATGGCTCCCGTCACAATTAAGATTATTCGATCAAAGTTGAGGGTTGGATTGATTCGGGCTCGTTTGATGGGTGCACAGGTTTGGAGATTCAGTATCGTAATTCGCGTCTGTTGTTATAGGAGGCAGTCGGTCAAGTTCTCACATTCCTTGATAGCCATTGTGAATGCACCAAGGGATGGTTGGAACCGTTGCTCGCCAGGATTAAAGAGGATCGGTGAGTTGAAACCTCAAAAAGTTAAAAAGCTTTCCAGAAAAGCAGTGGTTTGCCCTGTAATCGATGTCGTTAATGATCGAACTTTTCAATATCAAAAGGAATCGAAATTTTCCGCGGTGGCTTCAACTGGAGTCTACAATTTCGGTTAGCAGCTAAAATCAGACATCACCTAATTTTTTTTCGTTGGTACGCACTGCCACATCAAATCGTGCAAGCCCGCGCCGAAGATCCGACAAAGCCAATTGAAACACCAACCATGGCTGGAGGACTATTTTCCATCGATAGACTCTATTTTGAAGAACTTGGCACATACGATCAAGAAATGGACATTTGGGGTGGCGAAAATTTGGAGATGTCTTTTCGGGTAACCGTTTGTCGTTTGCGTTCTTGAATTTCAATTAAGATTTGGCAATGTGGTGGTCGTGTGGAGATTTTGCCCTGTTCGCACGTTGGGCATATTTTTCGAAAAGCTTCGCCACACGATTTTCCGGGTGGAGCTGGTTCTGGAAAGGTAGGTTTTGGAATAGCGGTAGAACTTGACTTTTCAGGTCCTGAACAGTAACCTCTTCCGAGTAGCCGAAGTCTGGATGGACGACTGGAAGCACTTGTTCTACAAAATAGCTCCAAGTAATCGCTAAGTAAAAGCAAACCATATTATTCTAGGATCTGGCGCCCTTCGCTCAAAACTAGATGTCTCCCAGCGAATCGAACTGCGCAAAAAACTTCAGTGCAAGCCATTCATATGGTATGAAATTAACAAAAAATAGTGAAAATTCCAATTAGGTATCTTAAAAACATCTTCACCGATCATTTTCTACCGATGCAGGGCGATAAATTTGGACGGGTGAGTCCCTTGCCCAAGTTTACTGTTTTTTTTTGTTTGGTGGTGGCCAGTCAAACTTCAAGCTGGGCGAAAAACTTGACAAAATTTAATCACACTAATTTATTTCTAAGCAACAGGTGTAACTTTTTGGCAGTTTTGATCTTGTGGAAGGGGCAATTTCGGTTTACTCTTCCTTAAAAACGCCCAGTTTGCAGGTTCGACTGGCCGGGGGCGGTGGTTGTCTGCGTTGGACGAGGGCTCGTAGTACGGGTCTTCGCAAGGCTGATACTCACTGCATCAAGAACGGCACCACCAATTCAACTGCGTGGAACCATGAAGAGGTGTTGTTTTTAAGATTGCTTCTTCGGATGTTTGTCTACTGAGTCGACCCCAAGGGGAAGAAGGTCATAAGGGACATCGGTTATCGGTTGCTCGCTGCACGCTTGGATTCGATTTGTGGCAGGTTGTGCAAGACAAACTAGAATTGACACAACTTCTAATTTTCAAGTTTTTTGCGATGAGACCAAAATACTTCAATTTTACATCCCATTCAGCTTTGGCTCTACACAACTGAAGGTCGAATCAAAACCGATGAGCACCTTTGCCTGTCAGCTGTCCGGGTAATATAGTTTTATAGAATTTAATTTCCTTACAGAGCACCCACCTCTCGCTAGAATGGAATGTCGAGCTGAAAGAATGCGCCGGATATCCGACAGAAGTTTGGATCCATAATCCTGATGTAAGAATAACCATCCAATCAAAACTTTTTATTTAGAATGGGCAATTTGTGCACCGCGAAAGTGGACACTGTTTGACGATGCCAAAAGCAACGGAAGAGGACAACTTCCTTTCAAACCTGGACGGAATTTCACCACCAATTGTCACGCCGTGTCCACGATGGAGCCCTATTAAATCACAGGTAAAATAGGAAAATAGCGAGAATCTCAATTCCTCATTCCAGAATTGGGCAATCCACGAAGTTTCTTGGACTTCAAATTATTAAGCAAAACCCGAAAAACATCTGCCACCCTCTATCTACACCCCATTTACCTCGAAAATTTCCAAAGCTTTCTCCCCCACGAGTTTTATCAAATCTTGCCATTAATCAACAGTACTTTAATCCACTAACTTGCCATCCCATATCCTCTTCCGGTTTCAAGTTCAATCGTTTCATTTATTCGGGGGGATCTTCTAGGGATCAGCGCTAAATGTGTGTTTGTGTTCCCTTTGAGCATCCCCCATCCCCGAATGCCATGTCGACCATGTTTTTTTTTCTGATTGCTGCTAACGATTCCTATATTTTGGAAAATGTGAACCAACAGCTTCTGTGATAAGTGCAAGCGCCTTTGGCATTTTTTGTTAAGATGCAGTTTTTTGGGAGCCGGTGTTTGACATTCGATTTTATTTCTGGTAATTTCTGGGGGTGAGGATTCGGCGATGACGTGAGGCATCTGTTTAAAAATCGATTTTTCACACCCTCAACCCAGAAATTCATCTACCATTTCTCCAACCGCGTTGATGCGTGCCCCATTTCAGCCGGCCTACATCGCTTTTTTTTCTCAATTTCTCCCGTTTATCGGAATATCATTATTACCTCCATTACCTAGAATGGCTTTATCAATCTCCAAAAAACCGCTGTGTCATAATTTGTATGCAATAAGACCGCCCTCGAACCCCCTGACATCCTAACAATCTCCTCACCATCTGCCAATCACCTCCCATTTATATGCAATCCAACCGCAAGGCTTTATGAAACGCGTGCGCGCATCAAGCGCTTTACCCGCTTTACCCGCCCTTTTGGAGACAATGTTAATTGAGTTATTTGTGCTTTTTGGTGTCCGTTTAAGTTTTGAGTGCTAATAAAAATTCTAAAAAACAATTTAACAGTTGCATATTCTCTGGCTAGTGCGCCGGGCGTTTGCGCGGGCCCACACTTCGGCCACGTTCTTTGGAGTTGCGCGGAAAAGGCTTAAATAAGGCCCAATTTTTGTAATTACCCTGACGACGGCCCTTCGCTCTTCCTGGCGGACGCGCATTTGCTAAAAAGTTATTAACAGCTTCGGTTTTGATCCTGTATACCTGGAAACATTCCATCAGGTTTGAGGTCATCCCACGCACAGCGCCTCCCTAAAAATGCGTAACAGATTTCAATTCATTTAAAGAATTTGGAAAATTGGTTGACGAAACCAACGATGCTGTTTCGGTTATTGCTGACCGTCTCGACTGGAGCTGGAGTTTGGCTACGGCTTCTCTGAACAATTTTGATTGAAGAATTTACCGCAAAGAGAGAAAAATTGCCAAACCTTCGAGAAGCTTGGACGCGAGCGACGATTTTCCATTTCCTGGAAACCGCTCTCATCCACTTTTCTTGAAAATACCTGCTCTGCCCTATCCCATCTTTCTTTGACCTGTTGATGATGATTCTAAAAATTTAATCCTTTGCTAAGGCCTAATTTAGTTTCGATTTAATGTTTAGATTATATTCTAAATTTGTAAAACCTCTCCATTGCCCTCCCGTCGAAAAGCTTGCAGCCTCTAAAAATAAAATAATTATATCTTTCTCCTAATCTACCTCGAGTTCATTGATGAGGTCTCGCTTCCGAGATTCTTGACGCTAAAAATTGTTTGTAAATCGAATGAATTTAAAAATTACAATCAAACTATCCCTCGTCTCCACCAATCGTTTCCTTCTATCATCCCGAAGCTTTTGCTCCTCCTTAATGCGTTATAAAGCAGGATAGAGACATTCACTTACCAACAGTTTTGATTCCATCCCGGCCATTTTGTAGAATTGTTCAAAAGGGGGTTTCAAAATGCGAGCTTTCGAAATGCTTGCCGGTTTCCAATCCGGCCAATAAAAGCTATTCCATCATGAATATTGAAAAATAACGTATATTTCTATTTTTGGGCTGGCAATCGGTTTCTACGGCTTGAAAATTGCATAAACCGTACGTACTGCTGCTAGCGTCCGGTATACGATTTATCGAATTCTGCTATATTAAATTAAAGGTCAAACCTATATTATCTGGACCCTTTGTTGGACTTGTTCACCAACTATGGCCGATCAATGCTTGAATTCTACAGTTACACAGTGTTCATAAAGTACAATATTCGACTTTGTGACAATTTCTACCTTTTTCTGAGAACGCCTTCAGGGCCACCCAGCAACAGCCCGGAAACCATATCAATTTCCGTTTTCGGGCGCCTCGTTGCAAATTGGCGGAAATAAAGGTCTGGTCGAGAAGTACGAACGGTTGGATAGAAAATAACTGTAAAAATGGAGCCAGGAATAGGTTTCGACAGAGGCACAGGCGCAAAAGTCTTGCAGCGGTGGTGTTGAACTTTGATCGGAGATTTTCTGCGAACCTAATAATATTTTGCCGAGTTCAGCAAAATTAAAAAACCCGGATCAAGCACATTACATTTCGATTTAAGTTTTTTATGCCTGCGTTTTTCCCGGCACACCCAGTCGCAACGTCAGTCAATGGAGAAGCATCCTAGACAACTCTCATTTTTTATAAAACTCCTTCACCCCTTCATCACCAATTTTTTTGTACCTGATCTTCCATACCAGCGAAAGTTTCCGTGGCAACAGCGTAAAAACAGGAAAAGCTCTTCCTGTAGCCCTACCCCAGTTGGATCGGCCCACCATGCCAGCTAGCGGAAATCTGGGTAATTACTGAAAATACGTGCGTAATGATTGGCATCCTGCCATTCCGGGACATGGGAAGCAAAAGTGTGACAAAATGCCCAATTTCCTCAATGTTCCAAGAAGGGCCAAATATGCATACAGCATGATGACTATTCAACAAGCCACGCCCAGGAAGGTGGGGGCCAGGGTAGGGAGTTCTTAGGACATTTTTTCGATTTGACTGATCTTTTGTCCGGCGGGGGAAAAATGGTCGGAAACCACGGGATGCCAGATGGTCCGGAGCTCGATCGCATTATGGAAATCTGGTTGGTCCATCGAAATTGGTCAAACCAAGACTATCAGGATGATATGGAAAGGACGGTTGCCGAGATCGAGCAGCAAACCTCTCCAAAGGTAGGTCATGACAATCCACATAATTATTTTTTTTCAAGGATTCCACGTTCAAGCTGTTCCAGCGGCTTCGTGACCTGCTAGAGGATGGGGTAGTGCAAATACACGTTAATTTGAATAGCGATTTAGCAACGTATCGTTGGGCGGTGGCGTTCCCTTTTACGCAAAAACAAGACGGACGTACAGCCGATCATCACGGTAATCGAGGCTGATGATGAAGGCGCTTGTCAAAAGAAGGCAGTTTTATTTTTTGATGAACTTCTGCAATTTAGGCAAAACCAACAAAGTACGAAGCTCCATCCACTAGCTATGCAAGCATCGAAGATGAAGAGGTATCAGACCATTTTGTTCATACCGTGACTCACTCAGACCACCAAATGGAAACAATTCAACGAAGTAAAGCGCGACAGTCTTGCCATCGCTCAAGGAGGCAAACGAGTAAGCACAATGTGTAAATTTCTAAGTGATTGGATTTCAGCGCCTTTCCGGACCGACCGCTGCCGAACTGATCTGAGGATCCGGAAGAGACTTGCTGTCCGATCCACCCTGCATTTGTAACACCTCAAACAGCTTCAGGAACCCACTCTACCGTAGTCCCCAGAAGTATCCTTTCGAACACCTGCATTAAGAATATTTCAAAGTAGTTTTCCTACTAATGTGTGGATAAAGTGTTAGCTTTTATTGAGCAGCGTAACAAAACTCTATAATTGGTAAATTACACCAAATTAACGCAAGAATGGAAACCTGCCAGGTTATAAAATTCGAATGGGAAAATAGAGCACTTCGCGTAATTAAAATGATATATCCACTTCGGCTTCCCCCATATTCATTGGTTGACTGTTTATCACGATCGAAAAGGGAGGGATTACCCTCAAGGCCGTAAGACGGGTTCCAACTGATAGCAGCTAAAAAGAGTGGGGATATGTGCCATGTGAACCCCCCTACCAGCCTCATTCTGGCAATCATCACTTTCCTTGCTGCCACCCGGTTGACCATTCCAGTTCTTCTTATATAGTCTGCCCCTCCATCACCGTTCTCACTTTTTCATTTTCATTTTCAGAACACCAAGCGTTTCCATACTTTTTTGAATATTTTTATATATTAGGTTTTAGTTGAATAGTTCTTTAGGATGCGAAAATTACTCCTGTTAACAACATTATTATTAGTTTGCCACGCGGGGTGAGTTTACAGGTCAATGTGACGGTTTTTATAATCATGTTTAGCAAGCGATCCCATAATATTGATGCTGAATTGATGGATGATATAGTTAAAGCGGAACGAGAAGTCAGCAGCCACCCTAAAAAGGTAGGATTTCATGCAGGTCACTTAATTAGAGCTTCCAGGTGAACCGGCGCGGCATCCCTGGCCGACGCCTCGAAAATGAAGTGCGAGACGCCGAATTTGCCAAACCAAATTATGGTAAGGACGACGATGATTATTCTGAGTTTGAGCAAAAGGAGCTGGGGCGAATAGGTAGTTTAGAAACAATCAGGGAGCGTCAACTTCTTTCAATCTCATGAGCTGAGCACAGTGACATTTGCTCCTTCCTCAGCGGAAGATACACGGCCATCATTGGATTCGAGCGAAGTGGCTGTTGGGATGCAGGTTAAAATCTAATTTACAAATCTCAAAATTGCTTCAGAAAAAATATAGGTCATCAGAGGAGATGGGAGCTCCAATGGCCGAAAAAGGGTCAACCACCGAAAGGCCACCGCTATATGAGGTTTGTTTAAACTCTATGGCTTCTTTTTAGGGTCTTTATAGTTTTTAAGAATACTTTTAGTTACCACCTCCGCGTAAAGGCTTTTATTTCCAACACTATCCATGGTGGCTCCTCCCCAGACAATACAGACTTAGGTCGAAAGATTTCGGGTAAGGCAACTTCTTCATATTGAGTTATCGATCATAGATACGTTTATCCACCGCAATACCAAAGAGCCAAATATTACTGGCCCGGCCGCCTACCATCGTACTATGGTAAAGCTTCTATGCGTTTATAGCAGTTCTTTTAGATCCATACGCAATTTACGAAAGTACAAAACGCGCTCGGGAACATTACTATGGGGGCGCCGGAGGCTATGGTGGTAAGCTGAACTGCAAAAATGTTTACTCTATAAACTGTGGCGAAACGGCATAATTTTGTCCGCTTTTTAGGTGCGTCTGGAGGTGGTCAAGGATTTGGTGGTGGAGGCATCGAGACTGATAACTTGGACAGTGGAGAGGTTGAATTGAGCAAAAAGGTAGATTTTAGAAGACAGCTGGTCTCAAATGTGTCGGTGTCTATTAACAACTATTTTACAGAAAAGACCCTCTCGACGACCTGTCCCTAGAAACTTTGCAAAAGATCGATAAGCTCGGCGCAGATGGGCTGGTGGACGAGGATGAAACGGACGATTTCGCAGTGGCCGTTGCCAAGTCGAAGCGTGATCGCGCACCCGTCGCTCGAGCACTTCGGAGTAGAGCTGTATAGATATGAAAAGCAATTTGACACCTGGATCTCAGAAAGTATACTCTCAAAATTGTTACTTAATTATGTGCATAAAAATTCTATTAATCTCTGATGACGAACCTAAATACGTATAGAACGTCCTTAAACTAGCGAGAGAGAGAGAGAGAGAGAGAGAGAGAGAGAGAGAGAGAGAGGAAGCAAAAAAGTTATTTACAACATTAGCATCGCTCTCCAAACGCTTTGGAAAATATGGGTTTGCCAAAAACTCGACTCTTTCCTAAAGACCACCCACCATCGTTCTAGTGAGAAGCTGAAGCCAAAAGCCCTCCACCCCACACTTCCACTCCATTGCCCAAGAATCGCACCTGGGGTCCATGAAATATCCGGTCTAGGGCCCCCTCAAAATTGTCACCCACCGCACTCACACATCTGCTATACTATAAAATCATAAAATTTGCTATTTCCTGCTCGTCGGCGTTCTTTCGAGAATGGTTCGTGCATTTGTTCGGAGTTCTCCCCCCTAAAAATCGCCCCCATTCTTGGGTGCTCGGCGATAATTGCCGGAAGAAGGTGGCTGGGCGCTGTCCTTCACGGGCTTTTGGTCCGAGGGCGACGCGTGAGATTCTGAAGCTTATAGATCTATACGTACGACTACGGCATGTCCACACGGCGCCATGCTGATGATATATTGAATATCAATGTTGGCGGCAAGAAATATACGGTGAGGTTTGGCCTTTTAGCAATATTTTCTTTACCTGCATGAGGTTTTTACTTACTAGAATTTTTGATTATAACCCAAAAACTCAGACATGCAAGACCTATCTAATAATATTGATAGAGATAATCTTAACCTGAACTAATAGTTTTTTAGGTTCGTAGAACAGCCCTTCTGGCTGACCCAAGATCAAAGCTTGCTGAATGGTTCCGACCTGGAACCCAAAAAACAATTGCCACCGACAAGGTAGATTTTTTTCCTTGCCCTAACGCTATTTTGACTTTTAGGGGGGAAATCTATACCTTGACCGTGATGCAAAAACATTTCGCCACATCCTGGCTTACCTGCGATTAAAAAAAGAAAAGTTCGTCCCCTCTCTAGCGCTGCCAAGCAAACCCGACGACCTCGCCAAGTAAGTGCCCTTTAAAATATTATTTTACATCTTCACCCATAAATTTCCGTAGTTTTCCATATTATGATATTATCCCTCAGACTTGTCGGGGAATGTGAGGCCCTCAATCTCGGTGAACTGAAAGAAATGGCCCTTGAAATGCTCCAAAAGTACCAACGAACCGAGGAGCAACATTACGTCACTTCGTACGTACAAAATGCTGTGCGAGACTATGAATCATGGCAATTTGAGAGGGAACAGGTAACTATCGTTCACTATTTTTTTATGCTTTTTAGAACCATATGAGCCTTAAAAAGAAGCCGGTGATTGATGACGACTACGTACCTAATTCTAACTACGAGGAGTGGGATCGGATGTAATCGGAAGATCTATATTTTTCGGTGTTGGTTTGAATAAACGAGGAATGTTTTTCTATCTATTGCTGTTTTCAAGTCCGTAACTTTATGAAGCAGGGAATTACAACTTAGAAAGTATTGTTTTCTAGGCGATAATTGCGTGTTTGTTTTGTTTTTGTTTTGTATGAAGTAAAATATTAAAATCCGATCATTCAAAAACTTACGGACGATGATTCTCTCCCAGAAAAATGACCTGAAACTTTGGAAATGCGAAAACACCGTCATCTGCTAAAAAAAGATTATTTTTAAACCCTAAGAAAACTCCAAGAAACATTAAATATGATCTGTCTAACCTTTCTGGCTTGGTTCTTAGGTCCCAGACAATTAAAAAAAACCCAAGTGCTCTTTCACCACACCGCAATCAATCTTCGACTACGATTCTTCACCCCCTCCAGCCGACGGCGAAAATAGCTAGGGGGGTATAGGAAATACGTGTCCTCCCTCCCGCCCGAATTTCACCTCCCCACCATCGTCACAGCCCCCTACCTGAGATGTGAGAAGGAGGTCAGAAGAAGAGAATCTCTGGAGGCGGCTAGGTAAATTTTGTCGTGTCATCCGAGCCGCCGACGATGACACCGTATGCCGTATGAGCGGAAGGCGGTCGTCGGCTTGGCATTAAAAGGAGCCGATTGCCCTAGTCGGCTCTTACTCTATTTCTTCGGATTCCATATTCGGAGATATCCCCCCAGCATTCTCAGATTGACAATATGGTTGGCGGTATGAAGATTGTGCTTGCTGTTGCGGTGTTGATTGCTGGTAGGGCGTTTTCCGCGCTTATACGATTTACGATTTTTCTGTACAATACATGTCGCAGAAAAACTTATGGTGAAGACCATATTAGACTATTTTTAAGATATCTATAACCAATTGCTAGAGAGAATTAACGCAAATATAAACATCTAAAGCCTAGATTTTTTTCTGAAGGGTGTCTGATCCTGGTGTTTCCATCCCATTCCTCAAGCCAGGTCCAAGTCATACCGAAAGGCTTAACCGGCACAAATAACAAAAGATCTTACTTCCAGTTGCGAGCGTGGGCCAGTGTGAAGTTGACAACATCATGGGATGTGTCTTCTGCCAGCTCATCACCGAATCCATCGCCCAAGAACTCAGCCCTCCGCACGCCTTCAAGACCATGTACAGGTCGGTTTTCTGAGAATATTCTTCGCTCCCGCTAAAAAACTAGACATTCTCCATCGTTTCTAAAACATTTAGACTAATCAAAAGTCGATAATATAGCTAGTTGAGTCACAAAAAAAAGAATTCGAGAAATTCTAGCTAGCTAGCTTACCTACCATAACCTCAGCACTAATTTTTTAGGCGTTGCGCCAAGATGGGCCTGATGGAACCGGTGTGCGACGCATTCATTGAAGAAAATGCAAAGCGGATGTTCATGCTGCATAAGTCAGGCTTCTCGCCGGATGCCATTTGTCGGAAAATGCAATTGTGCCAAGCCTAGTTAGATATCTTATCCGCCTGATAAATCTAAGCAATGTTTGGCTGTATGTTGTCGCATTAAATGTGGCCATGGGTTGTTAGTTTTCGCTCTCGATTTTAATATTTCGAATTTGAAGGTGATTTCGAAAACTCGTGATTGAGGTCGAAATCTGGGTTTTCGAGCTCCGGATTTTTGGAGATTCTGACAGGTAATCCAGTTTTTTCTCCAATTTATTTTCCAGACTTCATAACCTCTTTAAAATACAGCAGAGCTCTACCCGATCCCATCCACCCCATCCCTCCCGCCACACATGCACAAACTCGACAAATTGGCCGTCTCGGACTTATTCTGGCGGAGCCCAATTCAGTGGGCTTTGATGAATTTCCGTTCGGCGACCGGCGCGCACCACCGCTCTTCCCCTCCACCCCGCCGCCGTCATATGCAAATCCACTTTGTCGCCCAAGGCTAATGAGTGTGGTTATGGGCGCATCCGTTCGGCACGATGCGTTGAAGGAAATCGCTAAATCTGAATCGAGTAATTTGAAGAGCAGCCAAAATTGTTTAAAAAATATATAGATTTGATCAAATTGTTCCTCGAAACGCAAATTATGAATTCTCGTTATAATTGCGGTACCAGTAATTTTTAGCATAGTTCTTGGACCTTAAAAGAGTTCTCAAATTGACTTGGATGATTGGGACTTCGAGGAGAGGTACTCATCCGGATAAGATGCTAATTGCGACTCTCGAGTAAACAGCTTGCGTATTCAGCGCGATAGCATAATTCCTTGCTGCTGCCAGATGTTCATCTGTCGATGAGGTCTAAGCCGTTATAAATAACAAAGTTACGTGCAGGTTAGATGACAAAACAAGAACCAATTTGTGCCTGACTTATCCTATGGTGATAGAGCTTCACAGACTTTTCATTCAAACGCATTACAGAGAACACCCTTGTCGTATCGTTTAGTTCTTGTCAGGAGGGCGATTCACCGGGAGAAAGCGGAGAGAATGTGTCGAGGGCCCTTGTCGGGTTGGTGCAGCCCTTTTTGAGCATTCCCCCTTGTTGATTGCTGACACGCACTTCAAAGAGCAACACCCTCAGAACTAGCAGGAGAGCCTTCTTTGCTGATAAAAGATGTTCCACAGAAGAATATTATAGGGTGAAAGATACACTATCGAAAAGTCGTGTCTAGGTGAGGAAAGCTTGTTACGGGATGATATGACCCAGACGATAAAGCTAAATTGAAGGAATTCAGTGGTCAAAAATCACTGGAGAAGCAGACGCTGGAGACAAAGTTCTAGTTTTGTTAGGTGGACAAAAAATAAGCGAAACTAGCCGTTTCAATCCCATGTTTTTGCATTATTTTTATAGTTTAGTTTGTAGCAATTTTTGAACGATTAATGCCTGTATATTTTTAATTTCTAAACGACAAACTATGGCAAATCGCATAATTCTAGTATCCCCTAAAAACCACAAAAAGCCCTTTTAAGTCAAGAAAACTGTACTATGTCTAATTTGAATTTTTGGGCTGTCTCATTTAAATTTTTGGCAAGGGCCCGCATAGCCCAAAAAATCACAGTAACCCAATTCATAAAGCCCACCGCTTTCCTCAGAATAACAGTCAATGGTACACCGGCACCGGAAAAAGTGGCCGTCCGAAAATTTATGGGGCCACGGCTGGTTGAACGCGATGCCTTTGGAGGACACTCTTTTTTTGGTGGCAACCACTCTCACGGCTATCCGGCTGATGGATCCCTTCACTCGTCTTCTTCTTCTTCTTCTTCTTCTTCCACAACCGCTCGCGGCACATTCTATTATCTGGAAGATTGTTGTTTTGGCCATGGGATGGGGGATGGGAGGATCGGATGACTGATCGTGGGACCTTACCACACATTCGGCATGCTTGACAAATAAATCCCCCTGTAGTCTTCTGCATGACCAGCTCTATAGGTTGGGTATGGTGGTGGCAGTACGGGGCGAGAGATCCGAGCTAACAGCTGGTCTGAATATTAAATGTTCTTACGGGTGTAGGTACACTACGCGCATTCGGGGCACCATTTCCAACTGCTTCCATGACAACATTTTTCAGTTATAGTATTTTCCATTGCGTTTGTATAGCCTCTATCGATTTCAAGACGATAATTTTGTTTTTAGATGGTTTGTATTAGGGTAACCTATTTAATTCGTCAAAACCGACCGGTTGTGCCCCCGATTTTTGGCATTTTGCGGGGAAGCAGAGTGTTACATCTTCTGGATTAGACCCCTGGCCATCCAAAGTTCACCCCATTTAGGTTGGCAAAAAGTAGGGTATGAGAATATTAACAACACTACAAAAATACGGTAATTCCGGTGAAGTAAATGTGGAGAACTGTTTTAACAAATATCCACGAAAAAATCAACAGCGAACCTGAAATCCTTCTCATATAGACCGCCTCAATTCCCTTCATAACCCCTTTAAAAGAAACTGGCCGATTGATGGGAAGATGGCCTCCCTCGATTCCCTCCCATCCCTTCCCTACCCCTTTAGTCTCCGCCACCATACTCAAGGACAGCCGGCTCCCACAAATTGGACCACGCACCATTGTGTGGTCCCACCACTTCAAGGCGGCAACCTCCAACCCGCCCTCACAAATAGAGATGAATTTAGGGATGAATGTGGGGCTACGCAATGGCATGGCCAATTTAGGATACAAAGTAGAAGAATGAAGAGAATTTCCAGGTTTGGTTCTCCTTTCTAAGTGTTCTCAAGTCATATAGCGTTGTAAATGTACCCTGAAATCGTTATTCTACATACCGAATGCAGATCAATCGAGCGTTATAATACACCTAAATGGATTCAGCGTTGCAAACTACAATCGTCAAAACGATCGAGATCTTATAAAACCATGTTTGTAAAGAAATTACTTACAGAATTGAAGAAATCTATTAATGTGGCTCAATCCTCAATCCTCAAAGTGGCTTCCAACCCCAGAAAAAAAGTCGCACGGGTCATTTGAATTTGCAATGAACCCCCATGAAAAGCTAGCCATTCACATAGACGACGTCTTCAACTAGGTATAGTTCCTTTGCGGAAGTATCTAAATTAAAGATGCTCTTAATGGCAGAAATCGGTAGAAATTTGGTGCCTGAAAACAAACTGCTTGATAGAAATTTCCCCTTCTTCCTACGCACTCCATAGAAATTCTCAATTGTTGTTTTTCTCAAAACACCCGCTCCAATTAAACGTCGGGCCCACTTATCCCATCAAAACCAATTGCAAAAACCCCACGATTTCTTGCGGAGATTTATGAAGAAAAATGGGTGGTCGGCTGGGTTGAAGGGTCCTTCACGTGGCCGGAGGGCACACCGTTTAGGGCGGCCGCCCATCCCATCCTTGCAAATACGACACACTACCCCATCCACCCCACCACCACCAACCGCCCCTTTCTTTTCTACTGGCCAATGATTGATGAGGCCCTGTTCGATTGGTTTTTAAGTGGCCCTTGGGTTAGGTTGACCGTATGCCGCGTCAAGGTCTTCGGGATGATTTGGCTTTTTTGAGAATTCTGCAAAATCGGTGAATCGGTGAAATAAAATGTCGATAACCTTGCTTTGCCAGTCGGTCTAGATAGTAGGTTGAGCGTGTAGCTGGTAAGAATAGAAACACTTTTGACGTTAGGCAAATAACCTTTCCTGGATAGAAAATGATGTATCTTTAAACTTGGATTTTAAAATTCAAAAACCCATGAAAAAGACACGACCGTTTGCCTGGCGTGACGTAGAATTCGTGCATTTTATACACTAGAAATTCTTTTAAATCCGGTTAAATCTGACTTTTTACAATACGCCAATTGGCAATTTGGGATGTTTTTCCAATGCTTTTGACCATCATTCCCGCGTCTTGTTCTCCTCCAGCCGTTTTTATGGAATCGCCCACCATCTGGCAC
The DNA here is from genome assembly GCA_038088335.1 of Mesorhabditis sp. LJ9110. Lineage (NCBI taxonomy): Eukaryota > Metazoa > Nematoda > Chromadorea > Rhabditida > Rhabditidae > Mesorhabditis > Mesorhabditis sp. LJ9110. Next base: position 195,160 of record JBBGBA010000067.1, read on the forward strand.
CACCCCCAGGCTTCAGCCAGCTGTCAAATACCTAAGCCTTTTACACTGGAACTGTCCCATAATTGGATCTAGATATGAGAAGGGAATGGATGTAAAAGGACTTCCCACAGCGCCCCCAATCCCATAATCAGCTGTGAGCTATAAGATGGAAAAGGAGGAGCAGTCAGTCAGTCATTCAGTCGGGGGCTGGGTGGGTGGGCGGGGGCTGGCTATCCGTTGTGGCTATGGTCCGTTCCCATCCAACATCCGTCTCCTGCTCCTCCTCCTGCTTTTCTACTCTGTCCTCCAGTTATATCTTCCCAATCCAGAACACTCTCGGTTTTAGGACCAGCCGGGACTAATTAACCTGGCACGTTACCTTAGTTCGTGAGGATTCGCTGAATTTCAGGGTATCGGTGCTTTACTTGAAGTCGATTTGCATCCAGTCAGGGTAAAATTCCCTGATACAAAACTTCATCCTTAATTTTAAAGTTTTGATCCTGTAAATTTTGGTCTGCTGTTATGTTCAAAATATTGTAAACATTTTTGAAGCATATGATAGTACGATTTGTGCATGTGTTTCAGCCTCCACATTTAACAGTTTTTCACCGATTCATTGTCAATATTTTCTGTTGTATTTTAACAACTTTTGAAAAATTTTATAATAGTTTCAATAATTGTTCGACTCACGAAATTTTTCCATTCCATAGTTCAATGCAACTCCCTTCTATTTTTCATTTTCCACTCTAGATGCCCTTAGCCTAGTCCAGAAGCTTTGCAACTACACACAAAAAAAATGCCTCGACCGCCGACCATTTTGCTGCTGGCGGCGGTCGTCGCGTTTTTAACGGGTCACCGCTTAATACAGGTATGCTAATTTGTTTTTCTTAAAGAAATTGGATTTTTTCAGGCTCAAGAAACCCCAGACCCAAGCTTACTCCCACCGGTCGCATTTTCCGTGGCCGAATCTGCCCCTATTGGGTATCACATTGGATTCGTTGAAGGAGCACCGCAGCCGAGTCTTGAAGCTCGATATTTCGTGGTGGCTACAGATCCGGATAAAGCTGATTCGGTTGGTTAACAATTCATTAAAAATTGCGTATTTCTCTGATAAAAACGCCTTCTATTACGATATTCGAGTTATATACAAAGACTTTGTTCCTTTGACCCAGATCCAATTCCCCTTTTCTATATGCTAATATCTATCGCAACATGTTGATCCCCTCTTCCTCCCTTCCCATCTCTGGTATTCCGCAATTTCACGGGCTACTGACCATCGGTCCGTCTCAGACTATCGGCTGATCCTCTCTTGACTTCCCCTCTTTAGTACACTTGGCCCGTCGATAGCCAAAAGGAAGGAACGGTTTGGGGATGCCGATGGCCTTGGTCCCCCCTTCAAAGGCTGCTAATTATCAACCACCCGGTCCCTAAGCATTCCCCCACCGTTTTCGGCTCTCGCCCCTTCAACACAACAAAAGATTTTCGCGTTCCTTGGCATCTTAACCCAAGGACATTTCGTATTGGGAGAGGTGATGAAAATTGGTAGTTTGTGGGGAAATTGGTTTTCTTTGATGTAAACTCTTACAAGGATCCCATTTAAGGGACGGGTAAGGGATGACTACAATTTTTTTCGTTGTCGATTTTGGAAGGTTTCTGCGTGACATACATTCGTCACGCAAAAAAGCGGCGCAGCATTGAAGAATCTTTTGTCCATTCGGGTTAAAAGTTTCACCAGCGCTACGGTGTCATAAAAATTATTTTCCTGTGCCGTCTTAGTCCAAAGTATTGTAAATTAAAAAGTTATACTATGATTAAGGTTAATTTTTGGTCTTTATCCGGAATATTGAGCAATCCGGCTTTGTAAAACTAGGTTTAAATGGAAAATCATCAAAATCTGAGTTAATTTTACGCGAATTACACAATTTCCGTATGCTATTAATTGCGAAAAGCGCACATGAACATTTTGCCTGAACCAGTTTTTAACAATGCCTTTCATCCTCGAATATTGTTTTGAAAATTGGTTTAACTAGTTTTTTCCAGTTTTTAATCATCCGCATCGATTCTACAAATTTGAGATTAGATCGGATGGCTTGTCAATTTTCTAGTGTTATTTTCGCGATGTAAGGCAGTCTTACATCCTTGAGGAGCACTATTCCAGATCCGCTATTTCTTCCAATTTCCACCTGACCGATGGCCTTGTCTAATTCGCTGCAATGGCTCACCTTGAGGCGTGAATTTGGACAGTTTGTGGGATGGGGGAGGAGGGATGGTGCTGTGTGAATTGTTTATGCGGTTGGTGCGTAGAGGGGGTGCCCCCCTCCTCCGGATGGGGTGTTAGGAGGATGGTTTGGTAGAGAAGAGGCAAGGTCTCAGATGTGCACCCCATCTCTCTTCTTACCCATTGGCTCACAAATACTCCCTATTCCCACTCCTTCTCAAGGACGGGCCAGCTCGAGCAATAAGAAGGGGGAGGTGGACGGAGGGTACAACTTCATTTGAGATGATTGATGGGTTTGGGGGTGGCACTGAGTTGGATCATGTAGGATAGGATAATGAGGATTAATGGTATCTAGCGGAGGGAAGGGGTTGGATCTGACCTGTGAGACCCTTTAATCGCAAGTGGCTGCTTGTATCATGAAATGAATGTTTTATGAAACAACCATCACATGTAAAAAAGTGCGTCTAAAAGGTGGGCCTATGGCCAGTAATTCTAGAAGGCTATATTTCAACCCATTGCATCAGAAAGTCGCGAGTTTTGAAAACTGATTGCATACTAAAACTGATTCTATGGTGCCAATTCGAAATTTGATTTAAAACCGGTTAGTGCATAGAAATCTGGCGGTTTCTTCTAAAATCAGTAGATCAAAAGCAATATCGACCACTAAAAAGGTCAAACGATGATTTTGAGCATTATCCTAATTGTTAGTTCAGTTTCTTACCTCTGTGCTTCAAATTCCCTTTAGAAATTATGTTGAAAACTACGAGCAATGGCTCTGCATAGTAGATGATTTGAAGTGTAATATAGTTTAAAAGTAATTTTTTAAATGTAACCAGCGCTGACCCCGCGCTACGCGGGGTTTCAGCGCTGGCCCTACCCCCCAGTCCACACACAATTTGAATTTCGAAATTGAATGCAAAATTTGGCTGAATTCCCGGTCGGTCGGCGGGCGTACGGACATTAGAAATTTATATATAGTAGATGACCGCCCTCTCGGTATAACAAACAGGCCCCAGTAATCTCGAGCATTTTAACGACTGATATTCCACGCTGAAATCCGACTACAAACCAGTCGTAGTGGATGTATAAGGAGATGTCTTCCAGAGTTGCATAGAGGGCACCAGAAAAGAAGAGGAAGAGGAAACAAAAGAAAGGGGGGTGCCAATTGGATTTGGGAATGCTTTGGGCTGGCCCTTGGAGAAGAGCTATGTACCCCCGGGGACCCCCCAAACAAACCCAAAGTGACCAGCCGGCTGCCGCGTAGAGGCCCAGCTGGAACCTTTTGTTTTGCACGGCTGAAGACGGGGATGAAGTTTTTTGAAGAGTTCAAAGAGAATGAAAATAAATGGATTTTCAAAGACTTTAAAGGGTCGTTGAACTTAAATTTATTAATTTAAATTAATGAAAACCAGGGTTGAAAAGCCGCTTCGCGACTTTTCAACCCTGGCCACGTCTGATCCCATGATATTCTTCACATTGCATAATTCTCACGATTTTCTATCACAAAAATGAGAAACGCTACTTCTCTTCCCTTATATAGGCTATCGCAACTTCCGGCGTATGCTAATTGTTTCCTAACAAAGAGCCTGGCCGATTTTTCAACAAAAACTTAATTTTAACGTCGAAAACATATAATTTTTCAAAATTTTATTAGCGTGCAGTCATCTCCAGACCATTACGCTCCTAATGACGTATCAAACATGCCCCTAACTACTCTCCTTCCTGAGATACGACTGGAACAACCTGACGGAAGTTGCATGCAAAGTGGCACACACACACACACAGACACTATTTCCTATCCTATAAGCGAGAAAAGTATGTCTGTTTTCTGTGCAGCCGATTTCTCGGCCGTCAGGCCGAATTTCGCGCTGATTTTTGGCATGGAGGTGGAGAAACACATTTGCCAGACACGCATTTTTTCGTTTTTCGAAATTCCTTTATTTAACGATTTTACAAACAAAATGGTGAAATTCCTTAACAAAATGGGCTACGAGCCGTGGTGTTCGGGGCATAACTCGATTCGCATTTGGAATTTCGGGCTGAAATTTGGACCAGTTATGTATTCGATAGTGGGGATCACGCGCATCTTATTATCTTTACAAATTTTCTGCAGATTCCGACTCAAAAACTTAATTTTGTCAAGTGACCAAAAGGCTTCCCTCCCGGGGCATTGGGTCGGCCTTTTCCGTGGCTCCCCGCAGCCTTTTCCCCGGAACAGAAGAGGGGTTTCCCGCCGCCTGTCCCCATCTGCCCCGTGGTGTAGTGGATTTACGCCCGGTCTACCACGCTTATAGTCTTGGGTTCGGATCCTGGGCAAATCCAACTTTTTGCTTTTTGGTAGTTAAGCAACTAAACATATTTCTGGGCACTCGGGTGCGGCTTTGGCGCCGCAGGCCCAATCCTGGAGAAAAACCGTAACTAGCGCCGCAGGCTCAAAGGATCTAGCGGAACGCTGGCTCTAGCGCCGCAGACCGAAGAATGGGCCATTACTCAGGTTCTTGCGCCGCAGGCTAAAAGAAGAAGGTATTCAAATCCATGATTCCTGGACGGGGTCCAGTGGAAAATGGCCGCGAAGCGGTCTTTTTCCACTGGTTTTTATATATAGTAGGATTAGTTCCAAACTATGATAATACCGATTAATCTGCCCACCTAATCTCGGAACCGATTTTTTTGCTCTTCGATATTATAGATTTCTTAATAGATTTATCCTTCCGGATATTAATACGCATGGCAGATCAAAAAGTCGATTTTTGTCTGACTTTACCCGCCGCTATTCCGGATTTTTTTATTAAATAAATAAACATATACTAAATAGATAGAAACATTAAATTATTTCAGGTATGATTTTTTTCCTTTTTGCCTGGCATTGGGTCAATGCTTTTGCCAAAGCTTCACTTAAATTTTACCATCTTTCCAATTCAAGCCCGGATCTCCCACGCAGGCGTCATAATTCCGAGCGTAATAAACCCAGAAAGCGCATTTTTTTCGCGTGTGCAAAGGAGCAAAAGGCGGGCGGTATGGATGTCCTTGCCCCTGTTCCATCTCTTCTATCCCCGCAGTGTGCCCCTTCTCCTTCTTTTCCTCAACCAGGGTAACGGCTTTTATGCTGGTGGTGAATGGGCAAAGCGGGCGCCGATCATTCATTCAAATCTGCGCTCGTCTTTTCCTTAAAAGCATCTTTTTGCGCTCCCCTGGGGGGATGGGCCACCTAGCCGTGACGCGTTGTGAAATTGGGAGAATTTAGTTGTGTAGTAGGGTTGAAACTTAGATGATGCTGAGCGAATTTAAAGGTATAAAAACTCGCCGCCTTGTAAAGCCTGTAGAAGAGTTTGGTGTTATCACTTCTGAATCTCAAGGGATTTAATAGGGTCCATTTATGTGTCGTGTCAATCACTACCAGACAAGGTGTATTTTAAAGAACCATAGAAGTAAGGCCATCAATTACTCCCACAAAAATCCGTAACAATCCGACACCGCCTCTTCCCTTCCAATGCCCGTCACATTGATAAGATTCCCTCGGTTGTCAGCTACTCCTTACAAGGCCAAGGTCAAGTGAAAGGATCTGGGACAAACGCCAAAAAAGTGATTCGACCCAGAAAAAAGTAGCACTCTTACTGAAAACTCATGAAAAACACAAAATGTCGACCCTGTTTTAGTACATCCACATCAGCGAGCAATCAGGGGAAATCACCGTCAAGGCGCTGCTCGATTATGAAACGCAACGAAGATTTGAATTTGTTGTAATCCCGATTGGAGGCGGTAGGAAAAAATGGGCCCCTGATATTGGAATTTGTTAGGTGCCGGAATCCCGGTGACGATCAATGTTGAAGACGAAAATGATAATGAGCCTGTCTTCACACAGCCTGATATTCGGATCGACATCTCGGAATTCGTGCGGATTGGGGCGGAATTTCCTTTGCCCTCTGCTATTGACCATGACGGGCCACCACTAGATGTCAGGAGTTATAGAATAGTCCAGGTATGAAGAACCGCGCATTCAGCCCTCCTCTATCTCTTTATTTTAGGGTAACGTCAATAACGTCTTCAGGCTAGCTTCAAAGCGCATCAACAACATCTTATATGCAGATTTGGTAGTGAATGGAAGGCTGGATCGGGAATACCGTGAATCTTACCATTTAATAATTGAAGCTGTTGATGGGGGTAATCCACCGAGGTCTGCGAATTGAAGTTAAACAACCCAAGAATCATTTTCTAGAAGTGGTGAACTTCAAGTCTCTATATTAATCCTCGATGCCAACGATAATGCACCGGAATTTTCGGAGAAAGTAATAGAGAATTTACATTTTTGTGATTCGCGCTTAATTTTAGGTATACCACGCCACAATTGCCCCTGATCATCCAATGGATAAAACCATAATTACCATCAAAGCGACAGATAAAGACACAGCACATAATGGACAGCTTGGATATCGGATTGCGCAGGTTATTTTTTAACTCAAATTTTAAGCCTATGGGTAAAAGTATTATTTAAAGCGGCACTTTCGAAACCCAAAGTAACGACCTTTATTTAGCCATCATCGCCAGTCGGTCGCCTTTTTTCCATCGCCCCAACTGGTGACATAACGAAACGCTCCATCTCCAAACTTCCACCCGGGACCTTCGAATTTGTTGTAATAGCTGCTGATCACGGAATACCGCCACAGGAATCAAGTGTCGTGGTGAGTGCTGCTTTTCAACTGTCTTATTTGACTCGTTTGTCAATTTTATTACTGCACCTTTCAGGTCTCTGTAACTGTCGAAGGCCAAGTCGGAAAAGCCCCGACTTTGGATGTATTGTGGTTGACTGACGATACGGATTCCCGACTACCTGAGAATTCAACTCTCGGCTCAATAGTGGCGCGCGTTAATGTAACAAACTACGATCCAGAAAAGCATGGGTAAGTCCTATTAAAGGTTAACCGAAAGCATGCCCAAATTTCTAGAAAAGTGGAGCTGACCGGTTGTCCCTCATTATGTCTGCAACAGGCCCAGCATCCATCCGTTTATCTAGTTATCCTTTGCGGGTTATTAGATAGAGAGATGACTTCAGAATATCATCTAAGATTTCTACTAAAAAAGGTAGAAGAATTTTCCATTATGGAATTAACAAAATCAATTCTCTAGCAGGAAGAACTAATCATGGAACATCCTGTGGTTTTGACTATTGAAGATATCAACGATAATATTCCTGAATGGCATCAAAAGAATTATCATCTCGCGCTTAATCGAACAATTTCCGACCTAGGTTGGTTATTGGAATCACGGTTGCAATACTGTTATTTTCAGAAGATCCTCAGCTCGATCTATCAGCCGTTGACGGAGATGCAGGGAATAATGGAAGACTAAAGTATTGGATCGAGGGTACTGACGTGATAGCAATTGATGAAGATACCGGTCGTCTACACTATGCAACCGAGGTAGCATTTGCTTTATTCAGTATTAATTGTTTCTATTTCCAGCTCGACTGTTCAATTGGTTCGGAAATTCGATTTCGAGTCCATGCAACTGACAAGGGGCAACCTCCACTGACGTCTCACGTTCAGGTACCACGAAAAGCTACAACAATTCTATATTATTCTTAGGTGACTGCCGAGATTGTGGATTCGTCCGGAAAACCGCCACAGTTCGATCGATCATTGTATTCCGAGCGCATTCGGGAGAACGTCGAAGTTGGGACGTGTATTTTTAAGGTTGGTCTTTACCCTGATTGTTTATCGAGGTTTGCGGGTGGTTTTATGTTTTGAAGGGGTTTAATTTTAAAGTCATTATTTATGATCCGCCACAGCTGACCACAGAATCACTAACCACTTTCTCTTTTCAAGAGGCTTGCGAATTCTGTGATTGGCCGGAGCGTTCAAATTTCTTGGGAGACCCATTTACTTTCTTTACATCCTGATATCGGTTTGAACAGCTGGTTGTGAGGATTCTGATATATTTAAACTCATTCCGAGCACATTACTGAACTGGTGACATTCCTTACATACCTAAATTTTCCTCGATGGCGAGATGCCCTGCCGAAAGTTGCATACAAATGCACTACTTTTATAGTACGATACCCTCAAAGTTTACCCGGGATAAGGTCAAGAGTTGCAGATGCATGACCGGTCTTCCTCCTTACCCCGCCGAATCGTTGCCAAACAAACCCACCATCCCAATAGTTACTGTCCCTATTTGGACAGCCGCTCTTCCCTAAGCCCCCACTTTTTGCCTCTTGGCGGCTTCCTTAGGGCTTCTAACTGGACTTAGGGGCTACTGGGGACCTAGTAGAGATTTATTTCCAAAAATATTCCGAAAGTATGGGTCTAAACTCATATCTGCCGGCGAATCCAGGACAGCTGACGCCTGAAGTCTAGGCAGGAGCAACGGGTTTGCTGGTAGTTGTCGGGACTTGATCACAAATCAGCAATGGTGGTAGCTGGGGCCTAGACGACACGCAGGGGAATCAAACGTTATTTAGTAAGAATATATTGTGATTGCTAGATGACCTATAGATAGAAATTCTATGAAAATTCGCCTAACGCAAGTCGGATATGTATGAATGAGAAGGATATGGATTTTAATAATGGGCAGAAACCTCGAAAATTAGAGTAAAAAGATAAATATTCTAAGCTTCCTTAGCGGAAGGTGGGCGTCGCTTTGCGCTTACACTACGTTCCCTAGCGCCACCTTTAGTCGATGGTTCACGGCCCCTAGCTGGTGTTGTTGCCCTAGAAGCAGGGGTTGGCTTTGATGGAGTTGTAGGACGTGAGGCTCCTGCGTTTTTTGCAGTTGTTCCAGCTTTCGACGATGGGCGATCGGCTCCTGAAGAACCTTATTATAAAAGAAACAGGAGCCCCGATTCCATTATCCAAATAACAACCTTTTGATGCTGGTCGATCAGCTGTTCCACCCTTTGATGATGGCCTTCCAGAGGCAGTGCCAGGTTTCGAAGAAGTTATTGGCCGCGATCCCGGATTTTCAGCTGTATTTCCTCGCGAAGCTCTAGAATATAGAAATTTGAACTTGCTTACGCTTCGGCTTAGGCAGGCTTAGGCTTAGGCTTAGGCTTAGGCTTAGGCTTAGACGCTTAGGCTTGGGCAGGCAGGCTTGAAGCTAAGGCAGGCTTGGGCAGGCTAGGCAGGCTTGAGGCGAGGCAGGCTTGGCAGGCAGGCTTGAGGCTTAGGCTTGGTAGGCTTAGGCTTAGGGCTAGGCGAGACTTGGTTCTTATTTGTTACCTGGCGGCCGATGCAGGTCTTTCTCTTGTTGCAGACACTGATCTTTCCTTGGGCGCCTTTGTGCTGTTTGAACGTTTTTTAGCGGTTTCTGGACGGCTAGCCACCTAAAAAATCTCGAAATTTATTCAGATTATGTGGTCTTACTTCATCCAACATCTCAGCCATCTCTTGTCCTCGTGTTTTCTTTTTCTTCGGTTTTTCTGCGGGCGCATCTTTCACTTCCATCTGCAGGAATATGACTTATTAGGAATAATAGGAATATGACTTAGTAAGCAAAAACACCAATTTACCTCCTGCATCGTTTGCTTCAAGCTCTTCCTGCCTAGGGCGGCATTTATTCGCTTGACATTTTGTTCGCTTTCTTTGATAAATTTACTTTCTTCTGCTTGGTCGGAGAATAGGGAGAGATCAAAATCTCCAGGGCTTGATTTCTTGCCATCTCTGCAAAATCGTTCGGTTTTTAAGATATAGATTTACCTTGGCCCTAACATATCCATAAGTAACTTCAAATCCCCTCCATCGGGTAGAACTTCACTTGCGGCAGGTTGTTTGCTGCTCAATGTGCCGCCACCTTTTACCTGAACAACCATAGCAATTAATTTTTATAAAATATGCAAGTATTACGAATCAAAGTATAAAAACATTAGTTTTATAACTTACCTCAATAGCATTACCTCCTCCTCGATACATATTCAATCCAAGTAATGTGCTTCGGGACGCCATCTCACCCAAAGTATAATTTTCCTAAACCCAGGGATGACTTCAATTTTTAGGTTCAAACCTTTTCTGGGAGTACATTGTAATTGTCTGGAGCCGGGAACCTCGTTACACGCACCATTGCCCCGTTTTCATAATATCTGATTGTACCAGGCGGCTCTGTGTCCTGAATTCAAACTACGTTTCTAATCTGCTCCAATTCAATACCTTTGCAATATCAATCTGACCATCACCACTCGTGTTCAGCACGAAATGTCCCGATTCAAGCTGCTTCTTCTCGCGCAGTAGTATCGATACTTTTACGCGTGTTTCCTGTGATGTTTGAAACATTGAAACTGCCAAAAACACCTGGAAAAACGTAAGCAGACAACATCTGATCATCTGGAATTCCCATGGGTGACAGTTTCGATAGGTCGACATCAGCTGAATGCATTTTTGTAGGGGTTGAAAAATGTTAATGACGCAATGTTCCTTACACACCCCTACACATTTAGCTAATGAGACCGGGTGACAGATTTTGTAGGGATTTATTTTTCGTATTAGGTGCCGGATTTAATTGTGGGGTTTCGGGGAAAGAAGGATTAGAAGAATGAAAGCCTTTGTTAGGTGGTTCCTAGTATGCGTCGGATGCAGAATTTGTACTTTTTGAATGTAGGATGAAAAAGAATCCTTAGTTTGCTTAAACAGCGCTTTAAAATGCTGTACACAATCATAACTTACCATAGCGTGCGCATTGTCAAGTAGTGGCATCAATTCCTTATCGTTTGGCATCAAATCACGCAAACCATCCAGATGGTTTATAGTGACAGTTAAGACCTAAAATCGATAAAATCACTTAATTTCCGAAAAACATTCGTACTTGTTCTGGCATCGCGATCGTTTGTATTTGATACTTCACCGTCATCGTTATCAAATCATACAGCTTATCCATACTACAAAAACCATGAAAAATTCAATAAATCCTTACCTCGATTCGTTAAGCCTCATTATGCTCGAATGTGCTAATTTTTCAAAGAAATGCCGCATCGTCTTCCGTGAATGCAAATCCTGAAATTCAGATTCCCCTCAACTCTGTACTATCCCCATACCTGTGCCTTGAAAAGTTCGTCCAAAAATTTTGCGTTCAGCATGGTGAATGTGATGTCCTGGAGGACCTTGTTGCTCTTTTCCATTCCAACATTCTGAAGTGTCTAAATTGGGACTTTAAGACAAGGGCGCGCGATTTTAATTTGGCCTATCAAACCACCCGGCGACGGCACGGCAAACTTTAATTTTTGGATAATTTCAAATGTCGATCCGGAAGTCGTTAGGGTTTTGGTTCAAGCCGTGTTAGCAAGCAAAACATACCACAGAATGGGAACGCTGAAAATCATATCGGGTAAAAAAGGAAAACGAAATTAAAACAGCGTAAGAGATTTCAGAGATCAGAGAAAAGGTGATGCTTGGATTTTTGAACTGGCCAACGATAAAAAATCTTCAAGCTTAAATTGTATCAAAATGTAAATAAAGCCAAAAGCAAAACACAAGGTAACACACAAAACCAAACCGAACAAGCCACGCGTGAGTTAAGCTATAATCTTACTTTCAATCGTTGCTCCAGAATATAGATCATCTCCGAACCCATGTTGAGGAGGAGTATCGGCACACATCTTTGGCTCATAACTCCTAAAATTACGCCAGTGATTAGATTCAATTTGCAGTCAAGCGATTGCGTATCCAATTGTGTGATGGAACGGTATGGCGCATTAATTTGGCTAATTTTTATTATGTCTATAGAAGATGAGAGCGGTTCCCTAGGGAGTTGTCCACGGGGAAAACCCGGCTGCCAAATTCGAAGCCGCCCGGTTGTCATAGGGACCCTTTGAAGAAGGGCCCGGGCCCGATAGCCTCACCCCCACAAATATGGGCCCGCTTTGACACCCACAACCCCCCGAAATATGGTAGTGCGGATAACATTGTTTATGGGGCATTGCGAAGGGCCCAAATTGTTGGTTTGCCCCAACGCTTTCTCATGGGATTTGTGAGCACGAGGTGGTGAAGGGCAAACAGTAAAATGTTACTTATAAAAGCAGCTTTTTTTGGTGGATTGAACCAACTAACAGCTCGCGTGACCGATGACGGAGGTTTTTTAATAAAGGCACAAAATTCGCTCTCAGGGATTTCTATTAAAAGAAGCAAAAGTTTAGTGAGTCAAGGAAAATGCAAGGGATATTTGCTTGCGACCTCACTAGCTAAAAGCCACGGCAAGTAGATTGCGAGTCGTCCCGCCAGGCTCTACATTTTACGAGCAATTCGGAATTGTTGTGGAAATTGTGTGACGGGTTTTTTCGATTGCCTGACAGGTGATAAACACCTGGCCCAGCAAGCAACGTGCAGGTGCTATTTATGTCAGAGTCAGGGAAAACTTAGCCATTTCGGCCCAAAAGCTAAAAACGTCGCTTCAATCTTCGGGGCGCTTAGCTTTTATGTTACCATACACTCAAGGTAGATCGGCGGAGGGTCAACATTATTCGAAATGGATGCATAGGGGAACGTGAAGGAATTTTTCAATTTTGGGAAATTGTTCGTTTTCGGCGCTAGCTGGGCAACGGGTGGCGAGAATAATTGTTTTACAACAAGATTTATTGCCAATTTTCTTGACGTGTATTCGGAAGAATCCAGGAATTTCCTGCCGAAAACGATTTGAAGAATTTGTTGTTGGTTGTTAACCGAGAAAAGGGTAGTTTTACGTTGGTGCCACGCGTATTGTGCAAACTTTTGCGCTAATGACATGGTGAGCCCTAATTTGTCGTCCGAATTTCGACACTAAAAACCGTAGGTTCTTGAAAATGGTGAATTAGCAAATTTGGAAAACAGTATTGAAATGAACGTCAAAGCCAAGTGCTAATCTTCCCGACTCAAAACTCTGTCATTAGTAAAAATGGGGTTTGGAGATACTGAATACGTCGTAATCGTAGGAATCAGAAAATTGAGAAAGCCTTGGGAGTTTCTAGAGATCGTTCACTTCCGAGAAAAAAATAATTTACTGTAAATTCAATCAGCCCTTTAAGGCGCAAGTTGCTAAACAAACCTTGACATTACGGAACGACTTACCAGTAGCCTGGATTACTGTATCAGTCTCAATGTACCCTTCACCTACCATAATCTAAATCAATTAATTACGCTTAAGCTCGTTCTCCTCACCAATATCAGATTCTTCCGGCGCTTCCGGTACCAAATATGTTTTCCTGGTTGGCGTGATCGGGTCCGCTGGGACAATGTTTATCACAGTGAGTGGTGGCGCGTCAATTTCCGGCGGTTTCTCATCCTTTGGGGGTTCTTTGGGCATCGTTACCGTAACCCAGCGCTTTTCTTTATGGGGCATCGCTAAAGCAAAAAGGAGGCTCGGCTTGAATTCTAGTGTAGCAAAAGACTATAACTGTAAGCGTTTTGTATAGGAGCCTTCAGGAATATAGCGTGATTCTCGAATGGTAGAGGTATAGGAGGGAGATCGAGAAGGCAAAGCACCGGGAGGTAGAAGGAGTATAATTCTCCCCAGGGAGGCCGATGGTGTTGCCAATGGTGAAAAGTCTTCTTCGAGCAATTACAGCCATCCTCGGGGGCCAACCGTTAATTGGAGCGCCGACAGTCGAATTGTAGCGGGTTTTATAAAACCCTGGGGGATACGCAGAGGCAGCAGGTTGCTAATATTCGAATGGATAGGGTTTAGGTGGGAGGAGCCAGAGATTAGAAGCTCATCCCGGGTGCGCTGAAGGCTAACGAGGCGTGGTGTCGAATTTACAAAGCTGGGATTGGGTTACGGTAAAAGGGTGGTGAGGTAGGCATGACTGGTTCTGGGCTCTCTCTGCTGGGCGTTTCTCTCACTCCTAGATACAAGGAGGCTCAGTTTTAATTAACACATCATCCAGTTAAATTTACTGTCCCAAAAAAGTACCCCCACTAGCGTTCCGGAGGAGGCTCAGATTGGGATGATTTTTACAGCTTTTTTATAGGGATTTCGCAATTAGCATGCAGATGTCGCATAGATCTGCCGTTTTCATGGTTTTTGGACGGAAAATTCGCTTATAAAAATACATAATAAAGAAAATTAACCGCTCTCGCTTTTCGTTCTTTTTCGGGAGCTTTTGATCAATACCTGAATCTTAAAATTCGAACACGATTTTCTTTGGAAACCCGTATATGAATACAAAAAGCAAAAAAACAGTGTTTTACGATATTTCCTTTTGTGATAAACATGATCTGTGTTAATTGTGCAATTTTTCTAAAGATTGGCACACACTGACGGTACAAAAAATGTCCTCCAACTAACTCGTAGCCATATAATAGGAAAATATCACGAAATTCATACCGAAAGATCCGGATCTCGAGCGCCTCCCATTAGCAACCAGCCCCTCAATGCTTTCCGGTCGACCGTCAAATCTGATCCGCTCGCTCATTCATCTGTAATTTTAAGTAACACCGAAAATTCTAATATCCAAAAATCCGTCGATCCGTCTAAACCTTGAAAGTCCCGCGAAGTGCGGCCCGCAATTACGAGCCAGATGGAACGGGCATTTTTGCACCGTTCCCGCCGATGGCCCCATAATTACAAAAAGCCAAGGCAAATGCGCTGAGCCCAATTAGTGGTCGTTTTCTTATAGCTTTAAACCAGTGTCTTGCACCATACACAAATCAATTAGCTCATTACGGGAGGCTAACGCACAAAAGCTAAAGGTGCGATGGTAGGTGAACCAAAGCATACAAATTGGTAGGCAATATTAGCCGTTGTATTAAGGCCATCACTATTCCAGTGGCAATTATGGAACGCCCCTATAAGATTTTCACCTGTCGGAGACTAATAAGGGGGGTTGAGGAGCCGGGGAAGAAATGCTGGAAAAAGGAACGTCGGTGGAGGAAGGGTCGTAATATTTGTTATAGTGATACAGGGTGTCCCAAAAAAAAGCACCCCCCCTCTAGCGGCGCGCAGTCGTGTCCGATTTTTATCGTTTAGGTATCTATCGAAAGCTCTTGAAAAGGCGAGAAAACAAGGAGGGTTCATTTTCTTTATTATCTATTTTATTAGCAAATTTTACGTCCAAAAACCATGAAAACGGCAGATTTACGCGAGAACTGCATGCTAATCGCGAAATTCCTATTGAAAATTTACCTGTTTTTTAGAAAAACGTTGAATATCCAGCGTATAAAAATAAATCTCATAAAATAAATCCCGCTTGTTTTCTCGCCTTTCCGAGAGCTTTCGGATGGTATAAAAATTCTCCCGATCTGAGCTTCCCCCGGACCGCTAGAGGGGGGTGCTTTTTTTTGGGACACCCAGTAGATGAGTAGTAAAAATTACATATCGGAATCATAAGTAATATTTTCAGGTAAATGCACGGTCAAGGAGTTGCGCTTCCACGAGAAGATTACGATATGCAATTAGGAAGGGCAAAAATAAAGATGGTGAACAGGTACTAAAACAATTTTTAAAGCCAAAATCAAATTCTCAGAAACTTGCGGTCGACGCGACTACGGGAGCCGTCTGTATTGCAAAACCGCTTGACTACGAAGTTGAACAATCACTCCAAGCAGTTATTGAAGCCATTGACCATCGTAACCCTTTCTAAAAAGTAAAATCTATTTTTTTAGTCGGTTCAATCGCCACAACCACGGTTAGCATCGACATTGATGATGTCAATGATAATGTTCCGGTCTTCTATCCCGAATATTATAACATTACCGTAGTCTCCGATCCGCTACCGAAACAATTTTTTTAGATTCGAGAGGGCGAGATCAATTCTGATTCGAATCGAGAATTGTTAGTGGTGCAGGCCAGCGATGCGGATAGTGGGCTTGGTGGAGAGGTATACTTCGTAACAAATTTTTAAATGCAATTCCTTATATTAGGTCCAATACAACCTTCGTGCTGGAGATGCTGGCTTATTCCGAGTGGATCCACGTAGCGGCGCTATATCCCTTCGCGAAGGCCTTTCAAAAGGGGAATACTCTCTTCAAATATCTGCTACGGACGGACTGGGACAGGCGGCGCAAACTAATGTACCGTTCTAGGAACCTCAACCGTTCTAACCCCACTTTCAGGCCCTTGTGCAAGTATCTGTAATCGGTATTTCGGCGGCTGCACCGAAGTTCTCACAGGCCAAATACGAATTCCATACCACGGAGGTACAGACATTTCACACAAAGAGTCAAATCAAATTTAGGATATATTGCCTGGAATCTCAATCGGTGGTGTAGAAGCGACGGGTGGGCCTGGGATACGGTACTCCATCTACAATGGTGACCCCGATCATCACTTCACAATTCATCCCGAAACCGGAAAAATTACTGTGGCTAGGTATTTGGATGCCGACAAACAGGATACGGTGTTGTTGAACGTGAGGGTGAGCTAGAACTTGTGGTCTATACGATTGTCTAAATTTTTTTCAGGCTGATCTTATTGACGGTCTTTCCAATCACACACAAGTCATAATCCATATCGAGGACCATAACGATAATCCACCAGAATTTGCTGAAAATGTGATGGAGGTTAGTTATTTTAGCTAGGCTTAGGCTTAGGCTTAAGGGGTTTATTGGTTAGCTAGCTATCTCTTACAAATCAGTCACTAAAAAAGCATCTCAATTTCTTTTCTTTTTTTCACCTAGTTTGTTTAGGTTATCGTTCGCGAAGATGCAAAACCTCAACAAACCTTCTTCATTGTCCAAGCTATCGACAAGGATAAGAAAAAGGTAAAACATCGATGAATCAGCACGTCTAAACGTTTTTAGAACGGCGAGCTGACCTATTCGTTGATGGCCTCAATCCCAATTGCTCCAGTGATGATTCAGCCCGTCACTGGTCATTTGGTTTTGACAGCACCCCTAGATTACGAGCGGATTCGTGAGTATCGCATTCGGGTCAAGGCTCAGGTATGATCACAACAATTGCAGAAATGAAAAAGTCATCATTTTAGGACAACGGTATCCCCCCTCGTTCCACTAATGCCACCGTAATCCTACGTGTATCCGATGTAAACGACAATGCGCCGATTTTTGAAAATGCAACTTATGAAGTAGAAGTGGGAAATACTAGATTGCGGCTAGCTTTAACAATTCAGGTCTTTGAACACGCTCCAGCCAAAACCCATCTAATCCAAGTGAAGGCGGTCGATTTTGACTCTGAAGAAAATGGACGCGTCGAATACCGTCTGGATCAAAGTGTCGATGCTTTTGGGATTGATCCAAGGAGCGGGACACTATTCACGAAAAAGGATCCCGATCGGGAAGTCAAAATGGAACATAATCTAACTGTCTATGCATATGATGCCGGCTCGGTATGCTATTACCAAAGTAATAATATATCTTTGTCAAAATTTAGCCGTCAAAATCTGGCAGTGCTGTGGTGCGAATTCATGTAAAGGATATCAATGATCACTCACCACAATGCGTGGATCAAGCTATTACAGTGAATACGGATGCCGATACCAGGTACCCTTTTTAAATTATTACAAAAAATCGTTCGAAGGAAACCGTTTGGCACTCTACTTGCCATCGATCCAGATTCCGGTGAAAATGGAACGCTGACATTCCGCAGCCAACATGCACACCCTAATTTTATTGTAAAGGGAAATGGTACGGCTCATTAAATTTAGACTCAGCCCTGTATTAAGGCGAAATATACCTGAGGACCAACCTAATTAGCAGCAAATCCAGTGAAAAAGAACAAAAACTTCCGGTGATTGTCTCCGATGGGGGTGTACCGTCGCGGTGAGTAAACATTCGAAAGGAATTACCTAAATTCCTCTTAGTTCGACCGTATGCCACTTTACAATTCGGGTCGAGGATGGAAATAGTAAAGTCGAATTGATCCAACCGGTGTTGAATACAATACGGTAAGCCTGGCAAGCTATAGATTTATGCCGATCCTAGGATTCGCTCTGAATGTGATCGTGGTTGCCGTTTAATCAAAATAAATGCAACGAACGTGGCAGTTTGGCAAATTCAAAGCAGCGGTACGAAATTTAAAAAATCGAGTGTCTTTCTCTTCTTTAGAATTCTCGGCACTATTTTCGATTTCTGCTCAAGGGATTCTGTCATTGACTTCACCACCATCCGCCACTCAACCATTCCGTCTAACGCTCGTCCTCTCCGATGATGAAGGACGTCAAATTTTATTGCCGTTGAGGATCATACCGTATAAGGATTTTAAGGTATCATTAAAGTTGTTTCGGATTATTCATTTGCGCCGTGCTTCCAAACCCATAAAATCTTTAGGGAGAGCGAATGCTGGTCTCTGTTCCACTCAATACACCAATCGGCACAAAACTAGTTGACGCAAATGAGCGGAATTCCTCAGTATATTACTCTCTACTAAATACGGTATGATAGTTCCTACTCTTAACCTAGATTTAGACCGAACTTGTCGAGGTTGACGAAGCCACTGGTTCTCTTTTCTTGACCTCAAAACCAACGTTATACTCTGGACAAGTGATTGACCTCTACATGGAAAAGGTAGACATTCTTTAAAACATTCAGACATTTTCTAGGGTTCATTAACTGGCTGTGATACGAATATGCATGTGGTGAGCCTGGAAATTGAGCAAAAAGCGCTGAAACCGCGATTTGAGAAGAATTTGTTCTTGACAAATCTTTCTGAAGCGACGATACCAGGCACAGAACACTTTTTTGAAATAAAATGTTGTTTAGGAACGATAGTATTCACTCCAGCGATGACCGTTTTTCCTTCGGCTACCAGCTTTAAATTGATGGATGGTGACGAATATTTTACGATAGATTTGACGCGAGGAGAATTGACGCTTACGAGGACGATCGATTGGAGCGAGGTAAAAATAATAACTTAATTTGGCTTAGTAATTATATATTCTTGCCTGCTAAATCAACCATGGCATACATTTTAACAACTTTTACCAATCTGCATTTCAGGCGCCAAGCCTTGTTGCAGTCATCCAATCGGAAAATGAAGGGCTAATTTCAAGCTGCGCTGTGCTTTTCAACATTGAGGATGTCAATAATCATACTCCCAGAATCATTAGGTATATCTTACTCTCTTGTACGTCATAATTTTTATTATAGCTCCCAACGCGTCTCGTTACCCCATCCTGCACCAAGGCCACTCCACTACGTTGTAGCTGTAGATGAAGACAGTGGTGACAATGCTAAAATCACCTACACTATGGTCAATGGGGATACCTCAAATTTTGCGTTGGACTCGAGAACTGGTAGGGCGATAATTTTGATAAACTTAGTAAAAATAGGGGCGCTAACCGTAAATCGACATGTGGATATGGATCAGGAAATTACGGTTCGAGCCTCAGACAACGGGAATCCGGCTCGCTTTGTGGAACAGAAAATTCAGGTATAGCATGATATCGTGATGTTACCAGCTCTCAGACCTTACTTAATAAATTAAATCTATAGATAACCCTCCACAAATCAGCAAATCGATGGTCATTCTTTTCGCGGCCTGTTTTTGAACTGGATTTGAATAAAGAGACTCCAATCGGAACCCAAATCCTTGAATTTTCTTCGCCAGGTAGAATACTTTTTCTTTTTAGAACCGTTGTATTTCTAGTGACCAATCATTTCTATCTCCTCCCTTCCGATTTGCCCTTCAAGATCGATAAATCAAATGGCCGGATTATCGTGGCAAACACAATGTCCGCAGATACCTACAGTTTCACAGGTATAAACATATGCCGAAATAAGCATAAATATTTTTCTAGTATTTGTCGAGAACAATGAAGGCCAAAGCGATCATGCTGGTATCATCATAAACACCGGCAAAAATACCACCAGCCACTTAAAGGTATCATTTTGTATTGGAATCAAGGTAAAATCATCTGTTTCAGATCAGCCCGGCATCCTGCGGCTCTTCTTCCCTTATCGAAAATTTGCAAGCTACAAACTTTAAAAGGATCGTATCAAGTGGTGCTACAAATGCGACTTACCGAATCGAAGGTATTAGGACAGGATATTCGCAAAAATTTGGAAATGTGGAATTTAGGTGGTAATGATGGGAATCTGTTCGAGATTGATGCCCAAACCGGGTGGCTTTCTTCTCGAGCTTTGGATCGGGAGCTGAAAGATGAATACAATCTACTCATCGCCGTCGCAGAAGGCAGTGACCAGGTATGATATAGTTCGGCCAACAGATAGCCCACGGTTGTTTTTAGGACAACTGCACGGTGCTTGTCACGGTTCTGGACGAGAATGACAATCCTCCGACTTGGCAAACTCGATTCGATCATCGACGATCCTTCATCGTTGTTGGATATCGATCCTGATACGGGAAAAATTTCCTATGCTAGGTAAGTGTAAGCCATATTTAGTTTTCCTTTGGAATTGCAGGATCCAAGTCATACCACACGTTTTAGAGAACTCCCGGTTTTGGCACAAGAAACAAAAATTCGTGTCCGTGCAACAGACCGAGGAATGGAAAAACGGCTTTACACCGAGAAGCTGTTAACGTTGAAAGATTATCGAACTCATTATGAAGGTCAAACACAAAGTGTCACTGTTGAGAATTGGTGGTTTTTAGATCCCCCAGACGTGCCGGAATTTTTACATGCAAAATATGTGGGAAGTGTTGTGGAAGGGGAACCGATGGGGCGAGAAGTTTTGCGACTATCTACTACGCATTCACGTCGAGATGAAAAGATCGCTTATAGCATTGTCGATGGGAATCATGACTCGGCTTTTGAGATTGATGAAAATGGTAGGTTAATCAATTTCAGGGTCGTTATTTTTTACATTGTAAGTAGGACTGCTTAATTAGCCACAACATGCAAACCTTGTTTTAGGCGTAATTCGCACAGCGCTGGAATTGGATAGGGAAATCCGCGGATATTATGAATTAAAAATTCTTGCCACGTGTTCGCTACCCGCCCAGGTAAATTTTACAAACCATCTCCTAAATAGTTGCAAAATGTTGCAGTCTGCTGCAAAAGCTTCTATTACCGTACTCAACGTTAATGACAATGCCCCATCGTTTCCCATCACCAGAAAACGAAAATTGTCAGAAGGTAGTGAACCCCCGGAATATCCCAAAAAAAATTATGTACAGGGGCGACCGTTGGCTCGTATATCACAACATTATTGGCAAATGATGTGGACGAAAATAGCTTGACTGAATATACGATCGAAAGCCAATTAAATGGCGGTGAAGAAGCGAAAGGTAGAAATATTTCAATACTACAATAAACACATTTAGAATCAAATTTTGCTATTGATAGTCGCACTGGAGCTATTCATCTTGTTAAAGACCTGGACCGCGAAGAGTATGCAAATGTCACTTTAAAAGTCAAGGTAACTATTTTTTTTTATAATTTAACTGAGGATGGAAATTTTTATTTTGTGTTTTTTTTTAGGTTTGGGATGGCCGTCACCCCGCGTACACTGAATTATTCATCGAAATTCTAGACGAAAACGATAATTCCCCAACATTCAATCAACTTGTTTATGAGGCAAGAAACGACTCAATTTCCTAAACTGTACTCAGGTTACCGTTTCCCGCTCGGTCAATGCTGGCGATTCTGTGGTGGTCCTTGGGGCTACGGACAAAGATGCGTCAGAAGCTTCGTCGCAAATAAATTATTCCCTCGATGACCCAAGTGGATATTTCAAAGTGGATCCGTTAACAGGTCTGGTTAAAAATACCAAGAATAAGAAATTTTAGGCACTGTTTCACTAGCGAAGCCTCTAGAAGAACATCACAAGACCAAGTACACATCATTCCTCATGACGGCAATTGCAACCGATAATGGCTTACCTGCCAAAAGTGAATATGCTGCTGTTCGAATCGTCGTTAAGGAAGAAAACACACTTTCACAGCCAGCATTCGACCTTGATCTATACGAGTAAGTCAACATTACGAATACCGTATACCTGTTCAGATTTACCGTATCCGAGCACTTTTCGGTCAACATGCCAGTTGGTGATTTCACGTTGAGCGGCACGGATTCAAACGAGAACCATCTAAACTTCCGAATTCTCGACCCTGTGGCCGCCGTACATTTCGCTATCGACAGATTTGGGGTTCTTTGGCTAAGAAAGTCATTGACCTACGCACGCAAGCAATTGTTCGAATTTACGGTTAGCAAAGTTAAAAATAAAATGTATACTTTTTCAGGTCGATGTGGGCACCGGACGCGGATCTGTTAAAAACGCTACAGTACCTGTCACTATTCGTATTATTGATGAGAACGACCATTCACCCATATTCCAATCCGTCGCTGAAATGAAGATTCCAGTTCAGGAAGGAGCACAAAATGGACAGAGCTTGGCGAGGTTTGCTATTAAACTTACGAAAAATGGTGTGCTCCATTTTCTACTGACACGAAAATGTTTTTGACTATTCCAGATTTTCTGCTGTTGACGAAGATTTTGGAGAAAATGGACGTGTGGAAATTCGGATCGTTGCTGGAGAGGATTCAAATCGAGTCCGAATTGACGATTCCGGAATACTAACGTGGAATGGAGGCGACAGTCAGGATGCACCAAATGGAAGCATTGTGCTGCTTGCACATGATTTTGGGATCTCGTCCAGGTACGAAAATTTATATGTTTTTGCAAGCCCCACTGTTTGTCGAGGTTTTTTAATAATCTCCTCATTACAGAGCAGCACTTATCGAGATCCCATTTGCCGTTGAAACCTCGAAGTGGGGTCAGAGCGCACCATTCTTTGTGATGTCCGAATACCGAAAACATATTCGAGAAGGGTTATCCAGTATCAGAAGCCATGATCCTATTGAAGTCACGCAAGCTCGAGCCGTGAATCGATTGGGAGCCCGTATCAACGATTTACGATATTCTTTCAAGGACAGAGACTCGGTACTATTCGTAGTTGTAAGGTTTATGCGGGTTACAGATTTTTTCAATCGATCCTTCATCCGGGGTGATTTCCTCCCTTGAAAATCTTGACTATGAGAAACAGAAAAGCCACGCGCTGACTGTGCTAGCTACGGATGGAGCAGGTGCATAAATCCCTCTGCAACGTCTTACTCAAATCAAAATTCAGGACGCTCTGCCGTGACGACGGTCGAGATAGAGGTTCTTCCAGTCGACGAATATCCCCCATTATTTTCAAAGTTATCCTACACGTTTTCGGTACCTCAGTATTTATTTATCATCTCAAAAATTCCATAGATACCGCTTGATGCCGACATTGGGCAAGATGTCGGTCAAATTTCGGCTGTCGACGGTGATACTGGTCCGGATGGAATGGTAGGATCTAAAGGCATTATAGCAAATTCTGTTCAGATTAAATACCGTATTGAGAATCGGCAAGAGGGGGCTGGGAATAAATACTTTGCAATTGATCCAACTTCCGGAGTGCTACGACTGGCAAATCCGGTATAAGATTTAATCTGAACTATAACTTCCTTTAGATCGAGCCCTCTAAAAATGGTACGATCGAGACGTTGGTGATTGTGGCAGAAAGCGGGCCACTTCAGCAATCCCGTGCAACGGTATTTGTCGAGGTTTGTAAACGAAAGGCTAATAAATTCGAACTAAATGCAACCTTTAATCTCATTTTTACTAAGTCCATAAATTTTAAACTTTCAGATTGGTGGGGTTGCCGCAACGCTAGCGAGTGGGCGGATAGGCTCTCCATTGGTGTGGAGTGTAATTGCTGGTATTCTGGTGCTACTTTTGTTACTCACTTGTGTACTCGCACTCTGCATCTATCGGCATAAGACAAGGATCAAGACGGTTGATAGCCCAAGAAAGCAGGTATGAAAAAGAAAAAAGGCTATTTCAAAAGTTCCTGTGAATTATATCCTATCCGGGCTTTTTCAGGTTTATGCCATCTCGAAAGGCCAAATATCTTCGATGGCTGACATTGGAAGAACATCACCTATCAAGCCCAGGCTACCACCACGGTTCCCGGCGATAAAACAGGTCTACAATATAAAACAATTTTGGTGATTTTGGTGTTTAGTCTTCTTCAAGAAGCTCCTCCGCTTCCGAACACCCAAATCTCCGACATTCCGGCCTTTCGTCTCGTGAATTTTTATCTAACAGATCACAGCCCGACTCTGGAATTGACCAGGATACGGTACAATCCTTAGTGACTTTAAAAAACGGGGTTCAGGTGTCGTTGACATCATCTGTTAATGAGTACCTGCACTCATTAGGGGTTAGTTTGCCCGCAAAGAAGAATCAGCGGAACGCTCGTGAGATGGATGCTTTAATTTATGCACGATTGGAAGATGTTGTTCGTCACGATCCGGATACGAGCTATGAGTATCAGCACGTAAGTATTGTTTTGAGGATAGGGATCGCGGTTTCATCCGTTAAAGCTGAGAAACTTCAGGCGAATCTGTCCCGATGGTCAGAAAGGCGCTAAAATTTATGAACCTAATATTTCTCGTTTTAGGTACCTTCTCATCTAACTCCATCATCGCAACAAACCGCCAGTGATGCACTTTCAAATCTACAACGTAGAGCTGAAAACTACTACGAAGAACGGGTCAGACCGGCCGCAGCCACGGCCCGTTTTGTCGATATTTAACATTACTTATTCATTTCTTTTCAGTCTTTCACCCAAATTTCTATATCACTCCAAACGGTATTGCAATTCTAGTCTCGTTTTCCCCGTTTTCCTCCACACTCAGTTGCATTGCTCATTATGTTTTTTGTACTTATCCATTGCCCCCAATTCAACGATTCGATGCTGGTGCTCATTATGCAATGTATTCTTGCCTTCCTAATTTATATTTGGTTTTTAAGATAAATTAATTGATAATGGATATCGAAAATTCACCCCGGCTACAGCTAGCGCTAGAATACTTTCCGAGGAAAATCTCTGCGAAAACTAGCGATGAATTATCTTCCTATCCGCCCTCCTTTTCCGGAAAACGAAAAAGTCAATTAAAAAATCAAAAACAGTTCTAGTAATAGATCCTTGTTAAGATAAAGGCGCTACTACCCTATTTTAATTACTTGCCGGTTTCTAGTCAAATGTATTTCCGCTTAATTGACTATAATCTTAATTCTCAATCGAAATATTGCACTTTGCCCTCTTGGCCCCTGAGTTGCCCGCTTTAATGGACTCTCGACGCTCTCCTGTGGCATTTTCTCAAAAAAAAAGATGATGTTACAGGGAGAAATGAATTTGCTAATGGATCAGACGACTTCCAAATGCCAGATGGGCCATGCTCGTTGTGGAAAGCCTGCAGGGTTCCCACGTTTTTTCAGGAAAAGCTGTTCTATTGCTATTGGTAATTGTTTTGTTTTAAATGTTAGATTTGTCTTCTTTTAAAGGATCACCGAACGTCGTTAACTATGGCGTCCTAAAGTTACCTTAGAAGCAGATTTCCAGCGCCTTATCGCCGAGAGATTATTAGCATTGGCCCATGTTTTGTGTGGAAAGCATAATTTTTGATATGTTCAAAAGCAAAATTAAAAATGAGGCATTCGTGATACAGCAACAATTGTTTTAAAATGTGAATTTTTGCGCAATTTGCTGATTAACAAATAGACACTTCACGAATTTCCCCTTTAAATCGAGCTGTTTTCGAATGACGGCCAACTTTGCGCCCTTATTGTCGGAAAGAGTGGTGTGTTGAGGCAGGGCACAGGACCCAATCGCGTTTATTGCTCAGATTTTTGGCGTGTCTGTGGCTGCTGGGGGGTTTTTCCGGGGGGCTGGCGAGGAGGGGTTAGAGGCAGAGGCATAAGTGAAAGGACAACAGTGAAAAGGGGGAGGCCGGAGAGAAAAATAGATATCAAGACTCTGGCTATGTTGGCAGACACACAGAGCACCCAACCAAGGGCTGCCAACTGCACTTCTGCACACACAGACGCATACATACACACACGTGATAAATATCCTCGTTCATCTTCCATTCCAACAAAAATTGGCCGTATAAGTGCTTTTTTTTGAGTTTTTGTTAGCTATAGCATGTCTGGATTTTGACCATTTCCTAACGATTTTTCGATAAGATCACCTGATTTCGATTGGGCGGGCGATAAGAGTGATACTGGTTGATAAGTTGATGTTTTGGAAGCGCTACGTTTCCCGACTATACCCTTCTTAATTCTGTAGATACGCAGAAGCGGGAAGCTGATCAGCGATCAGTTCTAATTTTTATCTAAGCAATTACCTAAATTCTGCAATTTGTATAGCTGTATATTTAACGTTCTTCACATTTCTATGTGGGCTTGGAGTATGCTTTATATTATTATTTTGTCGATCGGGAAAAATTCTTATCAAATGACCGTTTTTCTATTCTTCAACAAATTCTTGTTGGCAAAGTTTTTACGATAACTCTACCACAGATTTTTGCACCCTTGTTTGGTTTTTGCCGGTTTAAATGGTTGTTAGGTTAATTATTCCTGATTTGTTGCTTTTCCCTTCTCAATTGCTCTCTTTTAAGAACCGTTTTCAATGATTGAATGGATACAAAAATACTTTGAATATGTTGCGACACCACACTACCTCTTTTTCACCTTGCGATCAATCGATGGGCCCCCATTCCCCCCAACAGGTCAATTTCGTGGAGGTGACCGACGAAAATGGGCAGACTCGAAAAGGGAGTGACTAGTTTACGGCATTGGAATGGGATTTACAGCGCGTAATCCGCCATCTTTCTTATTCGCCCCAAAAAAGGGACTGATCACATGTTGTTTTTATTCCTCTGACGACTGTTATCCGATATGGAGAAAACTCGGAGCCATTTGGACTGCAATTTTTTTATTTTTGATGCTAATTAGGTAGTTGATTGGCGGATAGGGCTTTAGAGTTGCTCTTGTACTGTTTAATGGCTGATAAGTTAATGTTAGTCTGATTAAGTAAGTGTAAAACTATGGTTTGAAGGATAATGGATTTTTTTTGGACGTTAAAATGCTGGATTCCCGTGCTAATTAGGCATTTAATTTGCGATTACTAATTTGCTTCAGATTTGTATAGTTAAGCTTTAAACCCAGTTCGATAAGTAAAAAAATTATTTTTAGGAAGCCTAATGGCTGTTTGATGAAGAATAGCTGGAATATACCATAATTTATCAAGGAATTTCAGTCATCATTCGTGAATATTAATCTTCAGCGTCTATACATGCTCTCGCCTGTGAAAAGTGCCGATAAGGGGATGGGTGATGGTTGAATAGGATCGGGGAGGATGATGGAACTGGAAATCGTCTAGAGCAAAGAGCGTACAGTCAGTCAGTCTCCCCCCACTGACACCCGGTGCTCAACCCCTCTTCTTCCTCTACCCCCCTAATACGCACGTGGTATCGTTTCAACGTCAGGGGGTGGGTGTCAAACGATGAGTAGACATCGCGGGTCCGCTCATTTTGTGCTCGATCTTGATCGATTAGATGTGATTTCGGAATTAAAGACAAAATTGGAATGTATTTTTAGATTTGAAAATTACCATGCAATTCACTATCGCTAACTTGGACTTCTAATCTTAACCTTGTTAATACCTATAGAGAACCCCGTGTGTTGCTTAAGCTCTACCTTTGATCATACACTACCGTACTATGTGATTCCCAGAACTCTAGCACTTCACGCACTTCGGAAAAAGTTCTCAAAGACCATGACGTGCAAATTTTGCCCCCAGGCATCGATCCCAGCTGGGCCATGTGATTATAATACGGCGCATTCGTTGGGGGCTAGCCATGATTAGATCTATCTGATCGATAGCCAATGATCAGCATCTCTTCGCCGCCCCCTCCCTTTTTTTTCTCATCCACTGATTGATCTTCTTATTTTGGTGAACCCTAGACAAGCAGACACTCCTTCCATCGAATCCATAAATTTTTCGAACACTCGCTTCCCAGTCCGGCAGTCAATGTCAGTCCAGTCCCAGTCATTTTGGCCTTTTGAAAAGCTTTACGTAACCCAAAAAATTAAAATCTACAGGAAGTGGAGATAGCTGATGTTAAATGGATACGGGATGTTCTTCATTTTTTAGAATTTCTCTCGGTGTGGCTTTAATATGATAAGTAAAGACAAATCAAGGATTCTAAGCTTACCCAGGGCGTATCTATTTTTCCATCCGGGTCTTAACTTAAAAACAGAGCCGTCGATCATTTTCCATTGACAGTTCGATCTTGTTTTCATCCTAGAATTTCCTTCCGTTGTTATTTTCTATTTTTAATGGTCTAGGTGGCTTCCGGCGCGGGCTGAGTAGTGGTGGAGGTGGCCGAGATGGGGACTCACGAGACGATCCACTCGGGCCATTTCATGACCTCCAATCCGCATACGGACCCAACCCCAGATGAAGAAGATGATAATGAGGTGGACGTCGAGGCCCTTGATGTAAGTATCATTAAATAAAGGTGTATTTAAAAACTTGTAATACTCAAATAAAACATATAAGTGTAACTTTTGGCTTAACATTAATTTCAGGTTGACGATGATAAACCAATCGACAGTCGCTATAAGAAAATCAGTTCGGTATGGACCTTTTCTGGTATGCTTACGTTATCTTCTTATATTCAGTTCGCAGACAAGCCGGTTACTTTCTACAAATTTGGCCCTCGGAAAACCCAATCGATTGCCATTGATGTGTCCCTAAACAAATTAAACAAATGTATCAAGGTGGCCTACAAGTGAGTTCTATCATTAAGGAAATGCCACAGCTTCTTATTAAGTAAAATGACGACCCCAAAATGGAAAGACTTCAAAGGGCTGCGGTTACATTGGAAGCAACGCATCCGGTTAAACAACGTCATTTGGAGAGCCTACCATATGGAATGTTAGTTCTTATTCCTAATACAAAACTAGGTTTTCTAGTTGTCAAAAACTCAGCCGATGGCAAACCGGGAAAGAAGCAAAATAAACAAAAATACTGTTATTTTTCTGTCCCAGAAGATGACTCGACACATGCAAAAGTTGAAGTGGTATGTCACTATTTAATAAAACAACTCTCTAATTAATAGGGTACCCTAATCGAAGGAATGTATTGGAAACGAAGGATGGAGGCTGTTTGCGCACAGTACAAACGATGGCGTTTTTTCTTCCAAAAAAGGAAGCCTGGCCAGCAGCAAAGACGTAAGAGGGTGGGTTCGATTTTTTTTTGATTGTTTTTCTTTGTTTTCAATAACCCAGGGGGCTGACGTGTGCGATGTCAATTTGAATTCCGCAAAATCCGAATTAAATCGATACCCGCTCTGTTTGTGCCTAACGGCTATCAAAAAGCTGGTGCTATTACTTTAGCCGCCTTGGTTTTTGAAAGTTAGAGTGTCCTGATCCAGATCCATTTAGCGGGGCGTTGGCCAGGAATATTTTAGCACCTGAAGATTTTCTCGAAAGTGTAGAAGAACTGCGCAGGTGCGATTTTGCTGGTGTCGGGGGGATGGGTTAATCGAACAGTTTTTATGGACTCTTTTGCTGCTTTTCCTTGTAGGCGCTGGGTTTGATAGCATCTCCAATCTTGCTTTTTCTTTCTAGCTATCTCATGTTGTTCTCGCACATCAACATCTCACGCTGGTTTAAAGGCCAATCGGCCAAGACATATTCCGACGTTTAACAAGGATCTTGGAAGCGTTTTTCTTGATACAAGGCTCTCCCTAGAAATTCCTTAATTTCCGATCAACGTTCTCATGGCAATTGAAAACAGCATAGGTTGTCTCTAAATGGTATCGCGCCGCCCGCCGTGTTAATGGCTTTTCGTGGCCCGCGAAAAGTCATTGACCATCCTCCCGTTGCCCATCTGCATTCACCCCCCATCCGCCCCAAAGACCGCAACGCAAATTTGCCCGCTATTCCTTTGAGTATTTTGCTGTTCATTGGAACGCTAGACGATGGCACCTCGGCAACGTCGAAAAAGGGTATGACGCTTGTCATTTTCAAAAATTCCCCACGATCTCCTAACCATAGCTTTACAACTAAGGGTTGACTGCGTCACGGTTCGATCGCAACCTGAATGTTGCTATTATTTGCCTTAGTTCACAAGATAATCATAGCTGTTGAGAGGGGGCCATTAGAAAGGCAGCGGAAATGCGTGAATACCAGCGTGAAACGGCAAAAAGGGGGGTGGGGATTAGTCGGTTTGTAAGAACAACTTTTGAGCAGCCAGGGTTACAGGAAGTCGATTTCGACAGATATATGCGTCTGTACAATGAAATTACAGACGGCAGCTGAAGCGCCCGGGGTTCCGCAGCCCTCCATCAAGAAATCGCCTCCGGTGCAACGGTCTTTGGTGGGTTGATTCTTTCAAAAGGCTTAAAGATTTAGTTAAAAATATACAAAAAAAACAATTTGAGCTTTAGACTCCAAAACCAAACAGCATCAGCGAATGGGATGCCGACGAGTTTGAAAATATCTTCACGGATGAGCTGTTTGCCACGCTGAATCAGCCATATATCTTCCCAAATCCCCGTGAAATGAGTAGGTTTTTGGGCCCACTCTTGATTCAGGCTTTACCTTTCATTTAAAACCTAAAACAACAATTTACAGTGCAAGGCGGTCTAGCAGACATCATGCAACCCGGGCTACTTTCTCTGCAGCCGAGCATTGAAGAGATTATGAATAGTAAGAAATATGGCATCTTCATAAACAAAAATTTTCCTTAAGCCGACGGGTGTGAATTGCTGGGCCCTTTGAATCCGACTGGAGGTAGCGCACCCCCAAGTGCAATGGGCAACGATGGGATGATGATGGATGTAAGTTTTGAAAGTTATAGAAAGGTAAATATGCACTGAATTTTTTGGCGGCACGTTCCGGCAAAGAATTTGGATGATGGACATCAATTGTTCCATTTTTAGCAAATCCACCAAGGCCATATGCAATTCAACCAGTTCCTCCCGCCTCAGCTCCCAATGGTAAGCGGTCTCACCATTATCACTTCCTGGGTGTCATTAAACTGATGGCGTGATCAGAAATCGAGTTTCCGGGACCAATGCTATTAACAAATTTTGTAACTTAGAGACAAATGTATATTTTTTGTAAGACCCCTTTATTATAATTTTTTTTTCTGATAGTCTGCGGCTTGAGGATAGTTGAAACACATAGCAGCCCTGGGTTTACACTAAAACATAATATTTACCAAAATAGGATCGGCAACTCTCGACCCCTGCTGACTATTCAACCAAAGATTACGCGGCGGCCTCGATGTTGGTCGATTACAGGTAGCTAAAATATAAAAACTAACACATCAGAATCTCTAGTAATCAAAATGTGCCCAGCCAACCGACCCGAATGTCTTCACAAATTAATTCCCCGATGATGTCCGCCGGCCAGCCCCAATATTCGCAGGTTGGGAAAGATAATTTTATAATTATGCAAATAAAGGCTCAATACACAACCATGCCCTGGAATCCTGTGCCCTCATGTTCTGCGAATGGTTTTTTGGTGGGTTCACAATAAAACTTAATTTTTTTCAGATTCGCCTGCTATTCTTTAAGCTCGAGATTTTTTCAGGTTACTGGAGGTGACGTCGCCCAAGTAGATTATTCTTCACCATTCGCCGGTCATGCTGGTCCTTCCCGCCTAAACCAACCTGGTCCAGCGCCATCCCAATCAATGGTTGGTGCTCAATTTTTGAGTTGTAGAGCTCTAACCAGTATATACTAAAATTGCTAATTCAGGGCGGTATGCCCTGGTCGCGTCAAACTCCATCGGCTCCTGGCTGGTTAGAGCCCCAACTACCATCACCAATACCACTTCAGGTAAGGCTTCCAGGCAAAGCTCATAGATTTCTTAGACCCCTCCACCCTCCATGACATCTTCATCCGTTCTATCCCCGCTTCAATCAATGCCCCCACCGCATATGCCGATGCAAAGTGGACTTAGGTATGGGTTTTCAATTCGCTTTTCCAATGACTTTTAGACCTCTTCGTGGCCCTGCCCTTCAACCACCTCCAGTTTCCAGAATGTCGGTCCCTCAACATCACCAACATCAACAAATGAAGAGGAATCGAATGGACCTTGCTGAGGTAAGAGTGTGCCATTTTTAAAATCGCCACTTTTTTAGCCCGAACCTTCTAAACCATCGCTTCTTGTTTCTCCAATCACCCAGCAACAACAATGCTTACCACGGCCACCCATGCACAAACAAGAAATTCCGACTTCACCTTACGGAATTCCGAAGCAGGAACCTGATTGGTATATACCCTTAGGTCAACCTAGTTTATTATTAGGCATCCAACCATGCCACAGTCACCTCAAGGAAAAGTGGATTGGCAGCAGCTGGTAGGGTTTCTCGGTTCATAAAATAAAAATTAAAAATTCAGATGGATGCACCGGATTCGGCGGAACAAGATGATGGGCTTGACATGCAAGACTCTAAATATGAAATGACGATTGCCACAGAGTTGGAGAAAAACAAAATGAAGGTAGGGTTTTAATACACTTTAACAATTAGCAGCGTCCGTCAAGTCTTCATGAAATATTTTCAGGAGCCACCAACAGCAAATTTGGCCCCGACCGAGCGGAAACGTTTGCTCCATCTCCATGCAGAACAGAGCAGACGATGTGCTTTGAAAGACGGATTTGACCAGCTAGCTGACCTGGTTTGAAGGAATTTTCACCCCCTAAAAAAGCTTATTAAGATTCCCGATCTCTATGCGCCTGGCAACAAGCCAACAAATGCCGTGATCCTAGCGAAAGCGGCAGACTATATCCGCTATCTCCAAAAGAACACCCGCCAAGTTCAGGCCAAGAAGGCGACAGTAGCCGCGAAAGCTGATGCACTCAATAATAAAATCACGTAAAAATTTTAATTGTCAATATATCAGAGCTGTTTTAGAGTCCTCCAATCAAGCCTTCCGACGCCGAATTCGGTTCCGACAAATTCTGGAAGCGCATTGGCACCACAGGTAGTGAAAAGGATTTTAGCTCTAATGCCGAGAAAGGAGCCGTGAAAATTGGGATTTTGCCTTGGTAAATTAATTTTCCAAATCAACGCTAAATTTTTTCAGATGGTAAAAATGTTGGAACCCATGCTCCAGTCCCTGGCTTCGTATTTACATCCGGATCCTCAGAACCTTAATGAGGTAGAAGTTCTTGAAAACTGTTATCAATTCCGGATAGGTCTCACGTTCGGCCGCAATTTGGTTTCACGAGGAGTGGAAGGTGCAAAAGTTGCGCCAACTCCTAACGAGATTCTTGGTCGAAATGAGCGGCAAGACATCGCATTCAGCCGATTCAACCGCCCTCCGTGCATATGCTCTTGACCTATCCCGTTGATAGTACTGTACAGTAGTCTTCTCCTCTAAGTTATAGCCCTTTCACCTGTTAGTTGTAATTGTTTGTTCTCGCTTATTGTGCATCAAAAACTCTGCATTTTGCAATAAGGCGTTCAACGCACGGTAAAAAAAAAGATACCGTACGCCTATAAAATTATTCCTTGCCCCTCTTAGTTCAAAAGATTTTACGCTAGCGAAAAGAACATTGTTGCCCGTCACGTCTAAATGCTAATTTTCCCGTGATCTTGTTAAAAGCCGTACCTCGCCGATGTGCCCCGTCATAGATACCGGATATTCCTCTTTACTTTTCTTTGTGCCTTACCAATAAGTCATGCCGATGTCGATCAGGATTAGTGACCCGGGTTTTTGAAAATGAGAATTCAATGTTAGATTTCTACGTCCATCACCTCAAAATGTTAATCAATACCGTTCGTGCCATGAATCCGTTTATTATTTTCTTTGGGCAGTTGTCGGTGTTTTATGTGCCTTTCGTGTTTGGAAATGAGAGCCAATGGGTACAGCGCTCAAGAGAGAGAAATAAACGATTGAAACATACGCAATGAGACGCAGACAAAAGTTATAGGCGACTATGTCAAGAGAAATTTGGGGTAAAAAATATTTGGATCTCTGATCCAATTTGCATAGAAATGACGTCCGATACGTCCGTTTTATATTTTTTATATGACATTTAAGTTTTCCGATTTCTGATTTTCCACCCTGGTCAAAGATTATGATACACATATCGTATTCTCCCCCCTCAATGATCACCGCCCTTGATCACCAATTCGAAAATGCTTGGCATCTCAGTCCGTCTATCAACTTGTCGACGGAACGGAGGGCGGGGGAACGCAGACAAACATACCGTATCCACCTCCCCCAACCTCAATGAAGTACCTTCGAAATGAGAATAACAGACACGCCCTGTTTGGGAGGGCGATCATATGATGTGATTGAAGATGATGCCAAAATAGCAGTTTCCCATCGGGGATTTGATGGATCTGCCGGTGAGGGGGGAGGAGAGGTTGAGGAGGATGAGAAGTGGGTGGGTGGGTCAGTGCTTGTGTTCTTTTTACGAATTGTTTTCTGTTTGCGGACTGGTGGGGAGGCGCGATGCGGTGAAGAGATGCCCCCCAGAAAGACGGCTTGTCGCTATCACATGTTAAGAACAGGGTGCTTCTTCTCTCTGCTTTTCATTTTTTATAAGGTTCCTTCGAGCCTTGCCAAGGATCGATCGGACGGAACGGTCCGTGAATTCGAGAAGCGGTTTTGGACTGCTATAAATTTTACCGGATTCCATTTTTTTGAATGCTGTTTATAAATCCCGGTTTACTTTTTGGTCAGGTGCTTATAATTTTTTAGCTACAGAATTTCTTAGACCTAGATGAATTCTAATCCTCACTTGCCA
The DNA here is from genome assembly GCA_038088335.1 of Mesorhabditis sp. LJ9110. Taxonomy (NCBI): domain Eukaryota; kingdom Metazoa; phylum Nematoda; class Chromadorea; order Rhabditida; family Rhabditidae; genus Mesorhabditis; species Mesorhabditis sp. LJ9110. The sequence continues at coordinate 229,822 of JBBGBA010000067.1, forward strand.
ATGCATTTAGTTTTCTAACACTGTGAAACAACGGTCCTAATTTGCATTCATAAACCGCATTCCACGAGATAAAAAACAACCAATACTTTTAGGCATGGGTTTTTCCGCTAGAAAAAAGCGCTTATTGTTAGTATATTTTTCGGCGCTCTATCGATGACGTTTTAAAAATACCGATAGTATTGAAGATACCATAATCAGATTTCCCGTACAGCTTTAAATTACATTTTTTAGAGATGAAATGAATTGTTTCGTGTATTTTTCGACGCTATATCGAATGGCACCTGTGATAAATTGGTTGTGTCCCTTATAATTCCGCCTGGCGATTGGATATTGTACCCATATTAACCAGGTTATTTTCGTCTCTCTCCTCTTGTAGGTCGAGCAGTACATGTTTTTGCGTTCACTTTTTATGCAGACGAATAATGGGGTGGGGCGATGTGTGTGTTTGAGCTGTCGAACAGCGCTACCCCTTTCCCCCGTCTCTTACCAACCCCTCATCATCTCTATCAGACTTTTTGGCCGGACCACACCCAGCCGAGCCGTCCCGCCCGCGAATATCCATCCGCCAAAGTCGTCTTCCCGAAATACCGTACCGCCCCAATCCTCGCCCCAGCCACCCCGAAAGCGGGTTCTTTTTTGTTCATCCCTTTTCAACGGCCAACGCCCATCCATCCCATCATCCATCCATTCCACCTCCTCTTCCACACACCTCTTCCCACCCTTTAACGCCTGTCTCCCCGCCCGATGGCGCAATGGTCAGCCAACAAAGGTCCGCCACTACGCAATCAGCGGTGTGATCGGAATTTCGTTTTTGGTCTTGAAATTCGGGATTTTTGGGGATGTGAGCGGCCCTTTTTCGAATTTTTCTTATTTTCCTGGAAAACTATATATTTTCGAAACCGTTGAAAAACACAGATTTGAGTTTATTTTCATGATTCTCAAGTGTTCCGATTTGAAATGGAAAATTATGGTCACCATGCCATAATTAGCACAGGATCCCCATGGCATAACGTAAATGGCATCGAAAAATGGCTACTTTCATTACGTGCATGAGCATTTTCGACATTTTTTCTAGATGGCGTCGATTTACTATCAAGTGGCACTTCTCTTTCACATAAGACTCGCAAATTCAAATCACGATTATTCATCTTTACCACTCAGCAAATATGTCAAATAAAAAGACCAAGAACGAGACCTAACCCCTTCGGTCAAATAACTGCCCTCCCCCCTCCTTCTTCCCTGCCCCCCTCGAGTTCCGTGTATTTACCGTTTCCTAGAACAGTGATTCATCATCGAGTACCTTACCCAATCCGCTAAACCACAAAACATGACTTGCTCTAACCTTTACCCCGATAGCCCTCTATCGATATACCCCTCCTTTCCTTACGAGAACATTTTGTTCTGCAATTTGTAGCCTCGAATACTGACCCGAGAATTTCATGACCCATTAGGGGGAGGGGCAAACTGACGGCATCTTCTGACAAAAACATTCTGCCCCCTTGACTGGAGCGGAAAAGACAGTCGGATTGGCGACTTTGCGCCCTTGTCTTATCATAACCGCCATCTGATTTGCCCCGAAGAAAACTCGGGGGGTGAAAGGGGCACGTGGGCGTTGTCTTGTGGTTGAGGTGTTCATGATTCCGTTAGATTTCTGATGCATGGTTTTCGTGATCTTTAATTTGTGAAAAATGCTCCATCTTTGCCATAGGGTCTGAATACTTCTACACTACATGATATCATGATTTATTCAGGTGTATTTGAACTCGAATATAGCATCTTTGTAAATTTATTATGCTTCTCCTCTCCCCGTTAAAGCTTTCATTGGGTTTGAATTTTTCCGGTAATCGCTTCAAAAACCAGTAGAATTTTATTAACATTAGAGAAATCTTTTTCAACTTACAGCCACATTTTATTAATTACCACCATCCTAGTCAGCCCATCTTTACAACTTTTTGGCTGCTATAAAATCTCTTTAAATATATCACCACTCTCATTTTTTACAAACTATATGGAAACCTCTCGTTTCCATCTTATCGTCATTCTTTATTAATTACACCCCTCTAGCCGGCGCCCCAGCTCTATATTTCTGGGTGCGTTCCGGTCATAAACGGTCGAGTACCGGTTCAATCAGCCGTTTCGCGTACCGCAGCAGCCCATTTTTCTGCCTTTATCTACCGTTTTATGGCAGGACTCTTCGTTTTGCATTTTTCGTGAAGCCACGCTATTCATGGAATGGGGGAGGGTGGCTTGGCATTTGGAGAAAGTTTGATCGCATGAAGAAGCGGGGGGTATTGATTTTGCATTGTGAGTTTTAATGTGGGAGCCGTGAGGGAGTTGAAGGGCTTTATTTAGAGAAAAACTGATCTTTTTATCTTTTTTGAGTGAGCTACGAAGTTAAGCTGGATTTGGAAAAATTTAGAAGCTTTTTTAAAGATGTCTATACATTAATTCAAAGCTGATTTTTTGACCCCATCAACGCGTCAATGATCAATTGCAAACAAACTTTCACGAAGATGCTAATTGGCTTACATATTTTTGAGACAATTGTCGGTACACCAGAGACCATCTTCAGGCCGTTCGTCGGCTGAGGGGGAGATCGTCCTTATCTTTTCAAAAATTCTCTCAATTTTCTCTCAGGGACCGCTTCTATCCCAGGGCTCAGCCCCCCACCCCTGATCGTCCCGTCGAACGGGGGTCCGCTCTTTTCCATTCGTCCGCCAATACTTTTTATTTCACCTTTTCCCTGAGCCGATATGGCTCCCTCGGGTTCTGGCAACTTTTCGGGCACATCGTTTTTTTCAAAAAGCCAAACTTTGAGAAATTTGCTGGAACTGCTCTGCGGATTGATCGATCATGAAGATGACAGTTACTTACTCCTTTTCCTACCTTTCTACGGCAATCTACCAGTATATATTTTTGCGTCACTGTTCTTTGAAAACCACGCCTTCCTTATCCTTTAGCCTTCGACCCTCAAAACCCGCTAGAAATCACTGTATCTTCAGTTTCCAAGCTCCTCGAACAGCTTAACCCCCCGATTAACGTGTTGATATGAAAGAAGGCACCCCACCCGATTCCGCCCTCGTGTCTCAATGCTCAACATCGCCTTCAAAAGCTAGACCTCTTCACTCATAAAAAGTTGCCCCTTACCCGCTCCCCGTCGTTCCCAACGTGCTATCGGGCGGCGGAGCGTCTGCGTCGTCCAGGGATGATTTGGAGTGACACTTTTTGATGGGAATCAACTCACCGGAAATGGTTGCGAAAAGGGGGCTTTTAATCGCTAATTTGGGTGACCTTTAAGGGATTTGGTACCTAAGTCCCGAATTAAAATCAGCAGATTGAAATTATCTTATGGAAAGAATACAGCGTTTTTTTTCCAATTCTGCTCTGCCATTTGTTATTACATTGATTTTTGCTGTGGCCACGTAATGTCAGAACTTCGATCAACGAGAGACCGCGAAAGCCGATATCCAAAACAATTAATAAGAAAAACGGGGGTTTCCATTGATACCGCAATTAATTTTAATTCAATTTTCTGAAGGGGGTTTTAGAATTCGGAATTATAGAATTCGGTATTTTGGTACTTGGAAGTACGAAATATCTTTGTTCATTGAGGAACACCTCTTCCTACTTTTTGTTTCTGGCACTATTCCTTAAGGTAGTTCCACGCTCAATTCAAAAAGAAATATGTTTCAATGCCATGGCAAAAATTCGAGTTTGAAAACATTACTCATCCATCCATTGAATAGCCATCCACGGAACGTTGGCATTTTGTCAGACCGTTCCTCCTCCCCTTGCCCCCTCCATCCCTTCAATGGGTCGGTCTGTATTTCGGCAGTTCGTCTACAAGAAAAGGGCCCCGGCCCGTCCCTCCCTTTAATCAAATTAGCTGTATTTTGCCCCAAAGAAGCGACCGCTCTGGGGTCTCCGGAATGCGCCCACCCGCCGAGAGCACTTTTCAACGCCCAGTCGCAAAAAACTCCCTGAGCTGCCGGGAATTTTTGTGGAGGGAGGTGGAATTCCTGGCCGGGGTTTCCCCTTCACCTAAGATTCTTGATCTTTTCAAATCCGAAGGAGGCGCGGCTGTTTTGGGGGAAGTGGTTATTTGTGGAATTTCGGTGGATTTGATCATATTTTTACTGGGTTTAAAAGTTTCGAGTTGAAATCGGTAAATGTATACTAATTATATCCATTGTGCTTTTCAATAATCTGATTATTCGACATTCCGAGCTCGAGATTTTCAACGATCGCACTCGATCGGAGTGCCAAAAAAACAACATATCATTAAATATGCCGACCCCTCTGATTTAGCCTTGATCTCTCTCCCGTTCAATTAACTTGCACTTACATTATCACAACTTCGATCAGTCCCTTAATTCTTACTTTCCAAACAGTTCCGAACTTATTTAAGCGATCTCGCCAAAACATTACCTATTCCAAAGATCCTCTCAACCCACACCACCCTCCTCTCCCATTTTTGACAGTGAAAGCAACCGAGTTTCAATCCAGCCATCCTCACCCTCCTCACCAATACTCGGCTCTAGTTGTTTCCCTCATCCAATCCGACCTCCCAAATCAACCACCATCTCGAAGAGGTTTAGTTCGTCTCCCCCCTCCCTGCTTCTTCATCCTTTCCGACTGTTGCAGGCAGCTACCCCCAGTACGCCCAAAAGTCATGAAACGGAAATGAGCCATTCGGCGCGCAGGGCGGGGACACTGTAAATTGGATCATGGCGGACTGGCTGTCGGCTCCATGCATCCCACCCACCACGTGAAGCATGGGCGTTGCATTGGGTGGATGACGTCCAACGTTTTGCACGCTAGACACAATATGGCTTGCGGGAAATGACGCTTGGAATTTGGTGTAGGCGGATGTAGCGGGCCGGATTTTTTTCTGGGCGGTTTCGAAAATTTGAATGCCTCCCATTTCTCTCGGGTCTTCCATTTGGATTATTCACCCTGGTGGCGCTGGGTGCCTAAATGCCTTTGCTGGTTGTTACAACATTGACATTAAGTTCAAACGAGAGGGAGGGGTACGAGAGGCTGCTAGATTTTATGGGAAGTTTTAGATGTAAAAATAGTATCCCGCCTGGAATATACACTCTGTATCTGCTCTACTGTTTTATTACGATTTTTTGAGCTTGGATTGTACATCGTAAGAAACGGTTAAGGGTATCGTTCTCAGCTCACTGGCCCGGTCGAACTTTTCGGACAAAAATACAGTTTTCAGTTTCCAATAAAATAACGTGAGCTTCCAATTGTCATAGAAAAAGATAATCATATCAAAGGGCGTCGTCTCTCGAATAGTCCGTTCGCCGTTTCGCGCGCCGTGTCGGGGGCGCCGGGGCGCGCTCCTTCTCCGCCACACCCAGCCAGCCATCTCGCCCTCCTCCTCCACATTCTCCTGCTCCTCCTCGCCCTCTTCCTCCCCCTCTCATCCTCCTTCCAACTCCTCTTCCACAATTTCCCTTTCTTTTCTCCGACCCCACCCTCCCCCTTCAACAGTCCGCACAACCCACCTCCCCCCCTTCAAGTTTTGTGATATTGATCAGCAAAGTGAAGGTCATTTTTCATTCCTCCTTTACCGCATGACCATCGGCGGGCCGGCAACCAGCCAGCAGCCCTCCTCGTTCTCCTCCTCGTTCTCCTTTTCTACCTCGTCCCGTTGTCCTTGTATGAGGCTCCCCCTCCTCCTCCTCTTTGGTTGTGGCTTTGAACAACCGCACCTTCCCCGCCACCACCGTTTTCTTTATCGCCCCAGCCTCATCGGCTTCCGATTCATCCGTAGGTAAACTGTGCGGCTGGGATTGCGGTGTTGACTTTGAGTCTCAACTCAGTTCATTTATCTCTAAAAGTCATTAACCTCCGGAAGGTCGAGGCTCGGAACCTTTTCCAGGCCTTGAAGATTCCGATCGGAATTTTGCCGCCCAGGTTTGGGCCATGGTGTCAATTGAAACTTCAGATTAACTCCTCAAGATTTTGTGAAGCACCGGTTTCATCTCCGGTATTCCTATTTACCAACTTTCCGCTTATCTATAGCTGGGAATTGCTTCAAACATTTCCTCCATGTTTCTCATGGTCGTTTTCCAGGACTATCATACTCTTGTAATACCTATTTTATTTATTTTTGGCCTGAAAAGTATTTTCCTATAGCTGCATGTTCGGGGACGATTGGCGAACGAGTGGTGGCTCCGGAAGCGGACGACCCTCGTTCCTTCATCATAGCTCCTCACAATCTTCATCCTCATCATCCTTTCATGTCCAGGTAAGCCGACCCTATGAACTTTACTGAACTCTAACCACCAGCTCATAATTTCAGTAACCATCCCATTTAGAATGTACGCGTTGAAAACGTGGTTCGCATGGCAAACAAGCCGCGACTTTCGATTGACACGAACGCCGCTCGGTCTCACTCCTCATCCTCCAGTACACTCGATCGGCCAGGTGAGCAAGGACACAGATACACCTCCACAGACACCCATGCATGCGCCGAGATTACACCCGTGATCCTACCAAAATAGGCGCGCGAATATTTTTTCCCTGGAAAAGACGCGAGGATCCAGGCGCTCTGCCAGGTCAACGCAAAAAGTACCCTTGAAAGAATAAACATATATTTTAGTTGCTTCAACAAGTGTCCCAAACACGGAGGACGATATTTCAAGGAGAATTCTAGAAGTCACGAGTCGCTTTAATTATAGCCATGGACCAGATTCGACACAAAGGTATCTAAAAAGGCCTCCGACGCTTCCAATCGCTTTTTTTAGCATTCGGGAACGTATGAGAGAGCTTCACGCGAGTCGGGCATCATTGGTAACCCAATAAAAAGCTTTGCGTCTAAATATTTATATTTAGTTTGAAAGCGATTTGCTACGGCCGTCTACTTCCCAATCTCAAGACACCAAATCTTTATTCGACTTTAGCCCTATCGACAAGCAAACTAATGATTCCTTTTTCTCAGGTAAGCATTTTCTAATTTGATTTAATTATTGTAGTAGCAAAACTTGTAAAACCTACTCCCCATTTTAGTCGGCAAATCAGCATTTTCGCCCTACAAAGCGAGAGCCCGTTCACCATCCGGCTTTTCACTACGCGACTTTTCCAGCGACTACAGTAACCTTGCGGCTCGAATGGAACAGTTGCAGCGAGATTTTGAGAGTCGTATGCCATACCCATAGTACTAAAAAAAATGAATTCCAGGAACTACAATAAACCAACACACACCTACCACCGCATTGGGCGCCGCTTTCCAAGGAATGCGCATGAGGTATGTAAATCTATTTGACGTTGAAGAACTGAACTTTCAGATCCCCTGTTTCTCCCCAAGTGACCAACAGTTTATCGAGAAGTACGCCGAGATCCGGATTCCGGATAGCCGAGCTGCTTTCAGTAAGTCTTTTCTTGCAGATATTTTTCTCTTTATTTTCCTTGCTCATTAAAATGGAGTTAGCAATACAATTCGAATTTCGCAATTTACCCTGCCCCTCTTTTTACAAATCAATGATGTTGGGATCCCAGCTGAGAGGGGAATCCGGCTCCACATCGAGCCACACCCCGGAGCATCCGGGAGGCAGGGGTGGAGGTGCTCCCTAAAATACGCGCCTTTTGGAGGGGGAGGGGGTAGTTGATCCGAACGCCTAGACCTAGGAGGGGTGGAGCTATGAGAGGGGGAGACCGCTGTCCTGTAAACAGTTGCGATGTGGAGCAATGCCTCGAGAAACCGGTCCCTTTTGCTCCATCCACGGGTTTTAAGGCTTCACGATGATAGGGACTGGAACGCCGGAAATTGGGTAGAAGAACCAGGCGGATTTAACGTTTTGTGCGCATTAATCAATAAACGATAATATTTTTCTGTGGAGTTAGTCTAGAATGGAAGATGGAGTAGAATTCAGGGCGCAACGGCTTATGTCAGTCCGTTCTTGCTGACAATGAGTCCAAAATATCGAAATCAGACTCGAAAATTACATTTAAGGAATGAAAAATCCATTTTTTTTAATTTGGTTTTTAACGGCAAAATTTTTAACGGCTTTTACGCGATTGGAGGAATAGTTAGCCAGGTGGTGCGCGGGTGGGGATGAATTTTGGAAACGGGCATGAGGACAGTTTTGAAAACCAGCTGCTAATAATAAATAACCCGTTTTTTGCCGCTCAATCAATACCACTTTCAGGAAGACTTCCTCTCTCAAAAACGGAAACACAGCGAGGATTCCCCATCAAATGTGCCACATAAGGTTGGTCGGGTCGATACAAAAACATTCAGCCTGTCTGACCTATAGCTATCAAAACAAAGAAGCCGCCAGACAGTCAGGGGATTCCCCTGGCTTCGCTTCCCTGAAAAAAAGGCAGCGACAGGGTGATTAGTGGTAAAGTCGTCTCACGTGTAGTTGGTTGATGAGGAGGAAGGGAGTGGTTGGGTCGATGGCTTATCATTTCCATGTCGTTTCTCCCCTTTTCGCAGACCGATTTATCAATTTATGTAAGTAGCCGGGGCGCGGGTTGAAAACGAGGTCGAAAGCGGGACGGACAAGGGGGAAATTCGAACTGAACCGGGAAGGTACTATGGCCGATTGACGCCATAGCCAAACCTGGCGTCAATTCAGTCTCGAGATATTTGGAAAAATCGATATTAGTGAAATGTTTAGGTTACAATACCATCAACCATCCCATCCAGCTATCAAACCAATTCTTCATACCATGAAGTACCAATTCGAGTCTACCGTTCAACATCCAAAGAAAGTGAACCAACCTATGAGCCGATTAGTAAGTTACTTATAGCTCTGAATATTTATTAATCATTTAGAAGTTGACCGCCAAAGAGCCCCGCTTTCGGTTAATGTTGATGGTACAACTTCTGCCGCAACGCTTTCGCCTGTCTCAACAACATCTGATCTTCCATCATCAATCAGCTCAGGTAAAGCAATATTAAGCTAAAAATCTAATTCATTCATTTTAGCAGCTGGCTCATTCGTCTACCGCTCCGCACTCGATCCCAGGGAGCTGGAACAAAAAATCGAACAACTAACGGTAAATATTCAAAATTATTTTTAATGACTTTTATCTAGCAAGCCGCCTGCCTCGCTGCCATGCCGACAAGCAATGGAAATCTTGACGTCAGCAAAATCCATGAGCAGCTACAGGCGCTTCAAAAGTGAGCTTAATACGAATTTCCCAAGATTCATTTTATTTCCCAGGTTCCGTGAAGATCTTGGCTGTTTGATTAGGGAAACTGAAGCTGCAAATGCTGAACGACCTGACTCAGGAATTACGGTCAAAAATTCTTGCCTTTCGTTACCATCCACTTTTCAGGAAGGGCTAGCTGGTGAAGGGGCCGCGGCTTCCCCCTCATCCGTCGATTCTGATGGGCGTCGTCACATCTGTTCGTATCCACAGTGCGGAAAGGTGTACACGAAAAGCTCGCATCTCAAGGCTCACTATCGTACTCACACCGGTAAGTGCAAATTATAAATATCTTTAAAGTAGCATTAAAAGATTAGAACTTGGTTATAACCGTTATATTTTTAGGCGAAAAACCGTACGAGTGTACATGGCCCGGATGCGAATGGAGATTTGCTAGAAGTGACGAATTGACTAGGCATTATCGGTTTGTTTTTGCACATTTTAATCGAAGCTGTGTAGACGAAACTAAACGATAAATTCCAGGAAACACACCGGGGACAAGCCGTTCAAATGCCCGCACTGTGCCAGAAGTTTTGCTAGAAGTGACCATTTGTCTCTGCATCTGAAGCGCCATCAATGAGCTGAATTGCAGAAAAAATAATTCCGTCTCTGTATTTTCCGCCTTTCCTTTCTTGCTCATGCGGTCCGCAGGGCTGTTTTTCTTCTGTGGATATGTGATGGTTTATTCTGAGGGAAGGATCTTTGGATAACGGGGTCGAAAATGTTAAGAGAGATAGGGCTGAAATTTTAGGTTTTTAGTGAAAAACGAAACAAGCCAAAGGTTCCAACTTCTGAAACAGAATGTGACAATCGGCAATTTTTTTTTGTAAATTTAACAAAACCGGTGTCCCCATCCCTTTAGAACCACCCACCTTTAACCCGCCATTACCCTTCCCCTACAACGCGGTGCTATTAATTACCATAGGGTCTATGATGATTACGGTCAAAAAGTGCCCCTATAAATTACTACCCAAATGCTCCACAAAAAACCCAACAACAAAACGAGTCTCCCGGGTGCTAAACCCGTCCCTTTAAACTGTTCTAGTCATTCCCTCCTTCCATATTACCATCCATAAATATGGTGCGATTCTATGCAAAATTGTTTTCCTAGCCCCAAAAAGAGACTCGTGAGCCACCCGCGCCCAGCCCATTTTATACGACGAGTATATTCCCCCGCAAATGCTTCCCTTCCCTAATTATTTACACCCTTTCCTATTGGTTTCGTCTCACGTTGTTCTCCGAATTATTTTCCCATGGAGAAGCCGGGAGGCGATGACTGGCTCTCAACGTAGTCACCCCTATGCTGGTGACCCATTGCGAGTTGAGGATTTCTGAATAAAAATTTCTGAAATAAGTTTTGTAAATTCGCACGATAGAACTGACAATGGAACATTACAGAAAAATCGTTACGCATTACAATATCTATTCGATGTGGCTGTACTTACAAAAATCACAGCAAGATTTTGCTTCAAGTAGTAATGCGTTCACGTTTTCCATGTTAGGCTAAGAGTTAATAAAATCAGCATCATCTCACCGGATATATCCATAAATTAGAACGCAAGCCTTGCTCCGAAGTATGCGTTTATCAGCTGGCTTATCAGCCCCAGCATGGCGGGCCCGAGTGCTACCGGCTGGTTTTTAGTTTCAAAAACTTTATGCCCTCGTTAATTCACACTTCGATTGCATTTTCGAGTAGAAAATTCGAGAAATTGCCGCGTCTTGCTCAATTTTTTTGTAAACCCCTGTTTCTGTCGTTAAAAGCCGCTGTTTTTAAAGTATACAGCTTTCCCATTATTTTCTATACCCCGCAAAAGCTCCACGAGGCAAAATGACCGAGTCTCTCCTTGAAACCGATCCGGGGTCGATAACACCAGGGTGTTATAATCCGTTCGCATACAAGAAACAGCTGTCTAGCTCCAGGGTTCCTTACGCAATTGGGCAATGGATGCCCCGTGCCTATTGACAGACCGGATAAGAACATCTCCGGGTCCTTATTCGGCCCCTCCGCCCTCCGAATACGGTGAACCCAACAATAGCCCACTTGAACACCCCTTGAACACCCACCTCCCACATTCACGCCCACCATTTTGGAGCTCCCATTCAGTCAATCAGTTCTGTCTTTTGTATTCATTAAGAGACTCCAATAGGTCGATTGGGTAATAGCCTTCTTTTTCTTCTTGCTAAACTTGTCTATTTATCGATTCTTTTAGAGATGGAAAGCCCATCCTATGCACCAATGATGATGCGCCCGAGCAGTTTCTATAATACCTTTGGACATTTACCGTAGGAACTTCATCTGAAACAATTTGATTCCTTTTGAAGTCAAATCTCACCCGTCCCAGGCTGTGCATTACCGTCTCAATTTATGTGCCTACAGCAGCCAACCGTTAAGCTTCATCATTCACCAGCCAGTAAGCTTAGTGGAGTATAAAATTTTCTTAAACCCTCATCTCTAGAATCGGAACCAATAGTGACAAGAAAAAAAATATCAGTGAAGCGACGAATGGCTGCCAATGACAGAGAGCGAAAACGCATGAAGAGGTAAGGAAATACCTAAATCTTCTTTACCTATATAATTTCTAGTATCAATCGTGGCTTTGAACATTTACGACATCATCTCCCGGAAACGCCGTTTGAGAAGAAGCTATCTAAGGTTATTCCGGCTTTGAATTTAGTAAACGACGATATACAGGTTGATACACTTCGAGAAGCCATCACCTACATTCAAGCACTCCACGAACTTTTGGAAGCGCATCAACCACTTGAGCCCTATGCTCCGCCAACTTTTAAATTAATGCATTATGAACAAAACACAGGTACCTTTGGTGTAGAATACCTCAAATACCGATCAATTTTCAGGCCGGCCCACCTTTGTTGAAGTCAGCTGGAAAAGAACTGGTGATATCTACAGTAGAACATTTCCATCCCCTACTGGATATGTACGTTTCGGATTCTCAAATTTTCATCTAATTTAATTTAAATAGTTCTTTGAAACGGAGGATTATCAAGGTTAAAATTGATTTAAACGTCCCTTTTTAGACCGCTCGTCAAAAATCGGTGTGGATCCCCGACCATGGCACCCCAGACTCTAACCCCTTTGAGGAAAAACCAACAAATAATTAGGCCCAATTATTGGATATATTTATACATATGTACTGAATATTATAAATAGAATCATGAAACATTCAAGAAAAGGAAAAACATTAATGCCAAACTAAATAAAGATAAATTCACAACCGACCCGATACAGGAATGGTGATCACAGTGGCTATATAAAAAACGACGGACGTTCCAATAACACGCCATAACTAATAGAATGGCTAAAAACAATTCACATGAAATACAAAATAAGAATTTGGTCAAGAGAGACAGCGCAAAATAAACACGGCCAACAATATCAATGATTATTCGGATCCTCCGTTTCATTATTCAAGGGTACACTTTCAGCTCACCGTCATTGTAGCTGATTTTGTTTTTCCAAAATCCTAAAAAGTCATTAAAATTTGTTAATAATCAAGTAACAAAAAATAAAATTTTGGATTTAAGCTGCTTACCAAGATCGTCAAAAATGGCCTTGTCGAGTTCGCCGTTAACCTTGAACGTGCCGAAGAATTTGGTGTTCTTCAGCGCAATTGTGTCCTGAAAATGCTTGATTATAAAGTTTCTAAGTTCGTAGTTTTCACCTTCAAGAATTGGTTCATTTAGTCTAATAAATACAATGTAGTAGTTCACTCACTTGAATATATTGGGTTGCCGTCTCGGGAGTAATATTCATTCCACTGTTCGTCAACACCAATTTGTTTCCCTCTTGGTTCCTTGCCGCATTCAATTTTCGGAATAATTCATCCGCATCTTCCATCCGTCTTACTTTCTGAAAAAGACAGAGATAAATAGAATTGGCCAAAATGTTCTTACCCCATGAAGGGCGATCCTTTCAGCATCTCGACAGGTTTCCAATTGCAAATATCCACGAATATCCATCCAATCACTCGAAAAACAGTCATCAAACTGGAAAGAAGATTAATAAATTAATTGAACAATCCCTAGGGTATTTTATGAAATTAAATGTCTCAATGGATATAATTGTTCGCTGAATACGTACCGTAACATCCATTGAGCTCGGCCTCAATTGTTTATACAGTTCCAAAAGGGATTTTTCAGGTAGGCTGCTTGCTTCTACCTAAATAAATAAATATATTTTCATTTGATTTTTGCAACTGAAAATTGTTTTTCTAGGCTAATTTGCATTCACTATCTTTGATGACTTACAGTAAGATGAGTGGGTCCCTGCTTCTTCTGAGCCGGTGCTTCCTTCAATACATTCGTTACAATATCCATATACCATTCAGGCATCTCATCCTGAATTAAAGTATCAAAAAGCAATTAAAATGAATGCTTACAAGTGTCACATTTCGGAGGAAATATTTCCGCAAAATCATCTCCAATAGGATCGGGAACATGTCCATTTTCCAATCATCATTTCCGCTTCCGCCTAAATTATTGTATAAATTATTATTTACAATTAGATACAACCCACCATCATTTAAATATTCGGCAATATCATTGGCTGTGGCCACTGTCTGGCTATGTATCGAAAAGAGGAAATTTCTCGTCTTCTTCGGCCATCCCCAATCAACTTGCACTTCAATATCTCCAGCATCCTAAGAATAAATTGATAATTCGAATAATAATTACCTGGGCAACAATTTCGAGATCAGACCATTGTCTCTGTAATTTCGAGGCATTCACTTCAAGATGGGCGTTTAGATTCCTAAAAAAGAGGATAAATTTGGGAAATAATCGATTACCTGTTGACAGCTTTCACTTTATCAATGGAGAGAGGGTCAAGCTTTGTAAGCACTTTTTCCAGCATCACACTTGGAAGTTGATTCAAATCGAATTCTGTAAATTCGTGGAATAATGGGTTTTCTGTGATTGACTTACGTTTTGAAATTCGAGAATTGGTGGTAGAGGGTCCAGCAATTTGTTCGACCTCAAAAGAAAGTTTCGGTTTCTTGGCACACGGTTCCGGCATGATTTCTGAAATGATTTGGGTAAGTTTTATATTGCAACGGGGAACCGGAAAGGAAATGAAATATAAGCTGAAGGGAGAGAGAGAGAGAGAGAGAGAGAGAGAGAGAAAGTAAAATAATTGAAGGAAAAATATTAAGTCCGGAAAGAGAATAAGCAACAAGCGGTGGTATAAGCAATTGAAGTGACAAGCTTTTGACAGCGGCACACTTTACCAATGTCCATCTGTCATTAGCCAGATGACATTGATAAGTGTGCCACAGGTCAAAAACCTCACTCAACATCTGCCAACTCGTAATCAATGCCAATCGATATTCTTGATTTATTTTAACTGTAACTACCGTATTCCCTCTTGTCGTATACAGTTAACATAACCAACCATCCCCATAAGTTAAGAACAATGCCTCTGAAAGGGTCCTAACTACTGAAGATTCGATAAACTGTCGTAAAAATGAGTCGTTCAGGGTATTGTAAGCAGGTGTGGAATTTAATAAAATTAATTTTGGTACTGAACGACAAAAGACACGCAACTATCCCTAGTAACTTGGAAACTCTCTAATAGAAGATGGAATATTAGAGCGGAACTGTGGAGTAACTAAAATGATTAGGTTTTTAAAAAGCGATAAGAGTTATCATTAAATGATAAGAAGATGACAGATGTGGTGACAGTGGGTGGCTCCCGGGGTCACACTGCAAGCCTGACCTCTCACTATCTGGTAATAGACATCTGTCAACGAATATCTCTTATCAGAACTCCATATAAAATAGTCAATAATTATTGATTACCATAATAACCTGGAAAATATTTGGTTAACATATATACGATGTTGTTGATTAAGACGAATTTAAATAACTTAGATATGCCAAACTCCCACTTATTTTTTTAGCTGGCTAGCTCACCTATTTTTTCCTTGGTTGAATCGAGGTGGGAGGGTGGAAAAGCCCTCGTACAGGCATCACTCCTTTTCCGTCTTGACCACCCAGTGCCGCACTAGCTCAGTTGGTAGATCGTCAGACTTTTAATCTGAATATCAGGGCTTCGAGCCCCCCTATGCGGCTAATCATCTTTTGTTTTTTTTGCCACTTTTGCCCATTTCCGGAGGTGATGCGGTATGTAAATTTTTATTAAATAAGACCGGATGACCTCGAATGAGACCCTTTTTACCTGACATTCCATCACTTGCAAAGCAGGCAAAACAGGCTGGCCGTATACAACATTAAAATGCGCACCGTTCGGGGGAGGGCTGCGGAGTGCTCGTAAACCTTGACGGGAGTCGACGGCTTTGAGAAATCTGGATCATTGATCGGCACATTTTTGGCCGTGCATTTGGTTTTTAGTTGATGCTGAAAGTAAACTTCGACAAGTTTTTATAGATATTTTCGTCAAATCGTATAAAGAATGCTTTTACTATTTTTTTTCACAAATTCTCATAACTTTTATAGGGTTTAATATTAAAGAGGCCCGAACGATTTCAGCAACATGGAGTCGCATCGCCTACTTATCAAAAATATCCGACAATTGGTCCAAGTCAGTGCCAATAACGATCAGATGTTCCTCAGGGGCGAGGAGGCTTCTCAGATCCAGGCAAATTCCGAGGTTTTCCGAGATTTTTCTTAGGTATTGGAAGACGATCAAAATCGTCTGGCCATTCTAGTTGGAGCTGATGGAATGATTGCTGATTTGGGATTGTATGATGAGGCGAGAACTGTACTGTTTGTGTCAATTTTTTAGATCGCAAACCGGAATTCGCTTGAAAATATCGAAAAGATTGTGGATGCAAATGGTGGCGTCGTATTACCTGGGTATTTAATTTGTATGCAAATAGTGGATCGAAAATTAGGCTGGTTGATGGACATTCCCATCCGGTATTTGCCGGTGATCGGGTACATGAGTTTGCGATGAAGCTGGCTGGTGCGACTTATGCTGAGGTGAGATAAAATTTCGCATAAAACAAAAAGATTAGGTGCAAGCAGCCGGGGGTGGAATCCATTTTACTACGGCTGCTACTCGGAAGGCTAGCGAAGAAGAGCTCTACCGCGATTTCGAGGTAATTAATGTACAAAACATAACACTAAATTTTATAGAAAGTGTCGCGTCAAATGCTTTCCGCTGGGACGACAACTCTAGAAGCCAAAAGTGGTTATGGGCTTGAGACCGAAACTGAAATGAAGGTACGTTTATAAACTTAGAATTAGCTCAATGGTCTCTGCAATCTCAAATCATTTGTAGATGCTGCGTGTTTTGGATAAGCTAAACAAAAACAGTCCATTGGAAATTTCGGCCACATTCTGCGGGGCCCACGCCGTGCCGAGAACGACAAATGAAGATGATCAAACTAAAGCTGTTGCCGGCGAAATGTTAGGTAAGCCCACTAATATGTTTTAAATTTGAATCAGCTACCCTGATTTTACCCTTCCAGATGCAATTATTAAAGCAAAATCCAGTGGTGAACTCCAATGCGTCGAAAACATCGATGTATTTTGTGAAAAGGGAAACTTTGGAGTTGAAAATACGTAAGTAAATTCGTTAAAAACAGCTATGGTAGTAGCGAGCGAATTCTGAAAGCTGGCGAAAAGGCGGGACTGCACGCTAATTTCCATGCCGAGGAGCTGAACTGCTTGAATAGCGCGGAGATGGGCGCGCGAATTGGGGTGGGTATAAGGATTAATGCTTTAAAACACCTTAGGCGCGCGCAATGTCCCATTTGGAGAAGGTGTCGCCAGAAGGGATTAAGATGATGGCGGAATCAGGTGGAAATTGATCGGATCTTGGGTGTAAGTTGTTGTTGTAGGTACGGTGGCAGTGCTGCTTCCTTCAACTGCTTTTATTTTGCGCTTGGAGCCGCCACCCGCTAGGGAGTTGTTGAAAGCTGGAGTGATTGTGGCATTGGGTAAGCGAATAAATATTCCGTATGTTAAAACTTCAAAAAAAAATTTCACATTTACCAATCCATTAAAGGCTCCGACTTCAACCCAAATGCCTGGTGTCCCGTCATGCCACAAATAATGCACATGGCCTGTATCGTCATGAAAATGTCAATTCCCGAAGTGCTTGCCGCGGCGACGATCAATTCGGCGCATTCCATCGGCCGAGGTATTTGTACTTATTGCACCCATTAACCCCTTGTTTTTTTTTCAGGTAAAACCCATGGGGCACTCCATAAGAGTCGCGTCGGCGACCTGTTACTTCTGAATGTGCCAAAATGGGAGCACTTGGTTTACAGGTAATTCTATATCCGTTGATGTTTGAATGTTTAGATCCACAACACCCTACGATAACACGATTACGCATGTTTTCAAACTTGGAAAACTGGCCTTTGAGGCTCATAAATAACATTTCTATTTTTTGCAAGCTATGTGAATGCTTTTATATCCTAGCACTTTTAGATAAAACCATGTTTTTATCCTCAATCATGATCACAAATAAATAACACAGACGTGCACCAACATTTTGTAAAGCACTTGATATGGGCGACACTGGGCGAAAAGGTGACGGCAACGAAAGCCAAAATCCGGAAAATAAGCTCGGCGACAGATCATTCAGATTTGTGTGGGGGAGACAGAAGCTATAGTACGATACGATATGGACAGAGACCAGCCCCTACTTTCTACGACTACCGATGTATACTGTCTACAGTATTCTATGGTGATAACGCCAATGTAGCCGGCAGTTTATCACCCGCTCGACCATCCAGTAACCGTCGTACCGAATCGCCATCAACCTGCAACCAAAAAAACTTGGGAGCTGGATGACCTTCCGTGTTCAATTACGACAAGAAGTTCGAGCTCGCTATTTTTAGATGGGATTTCCGAAGATCAGTTTGAAAACGTTTGAAATAAATGCTGACGAATTTCAACTCTGTCCAATGTTTACAAAAATCTGATATATGTCGGCGGTCATTATTTCCAAATTTGTACCTCAAGCTGTAGCCTAATGCCATGATCCTTTTTCTTTTGAAAACCGTTTTGTTCGCTATCGATTCGTTGTCGTTTATTTGGAATGACTGTAGTCCTTGGACGATGCTGAAAATTATCAATTAATTGGAGAATTAAATTTGGTGGACTGCTAAAGGAGTATTATTCACTGTCCTACCGTTTTGACGCGTCTTGAGAGGTGTGGTGTAGAGGAGGCCGAACTTGATGCCATTTTGGACGGTCGATTCCGCTTCAAAGGTTGGAATGAATTACCGCCCGAAGCCACCGAAGCCAAGGATGTTGAACTAAAAACCATATGCTATGTAAATCGTGTAATACCTTTTAACCGGCCTTCCGAGGATTGAATCAGCGTCGCTCTAAAATATTTTCAAAGTTTCATATTTCTTAAAGTAACCTCCATGTTGATCACCATTGAGAACGGTGGTGGTTGTCCTGGTTGTGGAACAATGGGCGAGAACTGTTAATGTAAAGTAAGAACAAGCGAATGACTTACTGTAGGTGGCGAATATCGATTCGGATCGACCGTTATCCTCGTTACAAGGTTGTCTTGTTGTATCATACGGAACACCTCTGCGTCTCTGACTTCTTCACGCTTGACCGCATCCATCTTACGCTTCTAAAAAGTTTGCTTGAACTTGTTAAGAAAAGTAAACCTCCGTATCTTCATCCTTCATTTCCGCATTGCGAATCGAACAAAATGAAAAGTAAACACGTTTCCTGTATCGCCACCAGCTGTTGTGCAACGCTAAGCTAATTAAAAGAATAAATTCTAAGCCAGTGGGACCCACTGAAATTTTCGATTGTCACTCATAAAATTATAAACTTGAACAGTCATCATCCTCAAATATAGTTGTACAAATAAAAATAATAGGGAGAGGAAGGCAAGTAGCCGGATGATTGGGGGATTTCGGCGCCCGTATAATTGCTGAAATTCCATAGGTAATAATTCACGAATCAAACCTCTTCAAGATAACCACCAAAATCGGCAGCTAATGCAAATGATGCATCTAAGAGTAGAAAGACACAAGTTGTGTACTAAAACGATTTTCTAAACGGGGTACGATGCTTACTTGAAAAAGCAATTGTAATCGAAGAAGTCGGGCACGACGCTCTGATATTGAGATCACAAAGAACACCTTAGAAATAGTGTTTTTTTTTCAAAAAAAAAAAATACCTTCGCAGAGAAAAATATCGTCAATTGGAGCAGTGTGGAGAATAGGATAAATAATGGGGTCCCTTTGTCCTCATAGGAGGGAATATAAAGCGAAAAGTGGATAATATTTCCGAACCAGCATATCAGGCCAAAGGTTACTTCGATGGCGCATACGATAAGTGCCCTAAAGAGGAATCGCACATTTTTTAATAGGAAGATTATGTTTTGAAAATTCACGTTCTTACCAAGAAGGCGTGGCTGGGATTCGTTCACTACTCCAGAAAAATGGCATTTGATATTTTGGTAATCCGGGATCGAATCGCTCTGGGCCGACGAGTTCGTGTACTTCTAATGGTGTGTTTTCCGGCCATTGAAAAACCATTTCTAAAATCACCTTTGAATAAATAATTAGTCAACACCCACGTTTAGTATCGCTCAAATCTGCCCACACTTCTCTCCATTGCGACTTTAGGCTTTCTTTTAAAGTAAGCTTTGGTTGTGGCTCCTAAAGCTCATCGTATTCCAGAGGAATTGAACTACCTGTGCCTCAATCTCCTCCACATCATTTGAAAATTCGATATGATCTCTGTGACTAGATCTTCTTCGTCTTTCCCGTGAACTCCGCTTCCGCTGCGTGGACAATTTTTGGGGGATTGGACTGGGGAAGAGGGTGAACTGTAAAGGATGTGTTGAGTCATGGAACAAGGTCAGATCTCGTTGGGGGAGAAGTAATCTAGTTTGGGACTTCTGGAATCACTCGGCAGCTGGGGGTTGGTGTTTTACTCTGCTCTTAAACCGAAAAATAGTAAGCTTCACTTTCAGACATGATCCAAAAAGCCTTCCAATTTAAGGATTTAATGAAGTCAATGGTCTTATCCAACTCTCCAAAATCTTGCACAAAACATTCGATTCTTTCTTTCAAACTCTACCTTTCGCGGAGCCTCTTCAATATCTTCTAACGGAATAAAAGGCGCAGTCTCAGATTTAACTGGCGTGTCTTCCTCCTCAGGGATGAGGATCCGGCACTCTGGCGGCCCGGCATCCGACAAACTCCAGTCGTTGCTACCGCTGTCCGACGACTACAAAATCAGTGTCAAGCGGAAGTTAATCCACCCACCGGCTCGGGCTCCAGTCCCATCGGAACTTTCGCCAGGCAGCTTTGCTGCACTTGTTAGCCCCACTTGAGACAGTCTAGAATTTTTCTAATGATTAGTTAAAAGGTTGGGCACGGAGTTAAAAAAG
Organism: Mesorhabditis sp. LJ9110; assembly: GCA_038088335.1. Taxonomy (NCBI): domain Eukaryota; kingdom Metazoa; phylum Nematoda; class Chromadorea; order Rhabditida; family Rhabditidae; genus Mesorhabditis; species Mesorhabditis sp. LJ9110. Next base: position 250,355 of record JBBGBA010000067.1, read on the forward strand.
TTTAAAAAAAACGCAGCAGCACTTAACAAATCAGAGTGAAAATATTAAAGAAATTGGTGGCAGATTTTTGGGGAATCAGGTGTTTCCTCTAAAAAATTGCTCATTGAATACTCAAGAATTTTTTTGCGACCAAAAGAGGTTTTTCCTCGTGAGTCAGCAAATAAACGACCTTCCAAAAATTGACCGGAAGAGGGGTGACTAAAGTTTTAGAGAACTAAAAAAGTTTTTGAAATTGGAAAATGCCGTGTGTAGGATCAAAAAGATCTAGCTGTGAAAGATGAGCTAAAAGATACAGATACCGTATTTTTTTAATCTAAAAGATAAAAATGTTTATACGATTACTGGACAATATTAAAAAATCAAAATAATAATAGAAAATTTGTGCAGTATAAGGCGATAAAAACCGCTGGATTAGCAAAATTAATCTATTTCACCCCCAGAATTCCGGTATAAGGGTCCCTTGAAAAATATCAGAACCTATTATTAGAAGCCTTCTTTTCAAAAAAGTCTGAGGAATATATTCAGGGAAGCGCGGTATTCAAAACAAATCGAGATGTGGTAATCTCAACGTGAATTCGAGGAATTTTTTCTTAAAATCATACCTTTTTTCCAACCGTCGGACTGAAAGCACATTTTGAGTTCAAGTTCCGGAAAAGGGGGGAGGGGTCGAGGGCTGGGGTGGTCTTTCCGGGGGCACGGGGAGGGGAGAAGTTGTCAAATTAACTATTGGTTGGGTGGGAGCGGATCAGTTAGAGACGGATATGCTGAGATAGGAGTTGTGGAAAAGTCAATGAAGACATGGAAGAAAGGTATGAGAAAGAAGGAGGGGGATCCTATTAGGGGCGGATGGGGGGGGGGGGAGATGGTTGTGGTGGTGAAGGAATGGCTGCTGCTGCTGCTCCTTGCTGGTCGGGTGGGAAAGTGGGTGCTCCACCGTGGTTTCCTGGTCTCGATGGAGGAGGGGATGAGAGCTCTAACGGTAGGGGGATCACATCCATGTCAATCAGTCGTCTCGTCGTTTCGATCAATCTCACACCCAAAACATGCATCTTCTCCTCAGCCACCCGTCTCCGGCATTTAATTGATGGGGGCAAATCGTCACCCCGGATGGGTTGTTTGGTTGTAGAGGGTTGGAGTTGCGGTTAGTGACAAATAGAGCATGATGGCCTGGCTCATTAGGTCTGTAGCACGGGGGAATGAAGATAAACCAGTAATTGACCACCACGCCAGGCTAGCTATATGGTCATATTCTTTCCAAGGAGCGTTTTTGGCTCATAAAGATGTCGTGGTTATCCGGTAGGGTTTTAAATAACATCTAGGGTATCAATCGCTAAAAAGAGGAGATTTTGCTTAATTTTTGCCTACGCGTAACATTCTCTCAAATACCCCCTATCGTTCAGCCGTTTTTAAAAGGTCGCATTTGTTCCGAATTTGAAACGCTATTAAATGAACTAGGCCACATCGCAAAACTCCATCATCTCCACAAAACGGCCGTTTATAAGAGTTTTAAATGCACCTTCTTTATTAAGGCCGTTCCTTAAAACCTATCCCCCAAAAAAACCATCTAAGCCACTGAGCACCAAAACATTCCTGCACCCCCTCAAAGCTGTAACCACACCCATCATTTGCATGACTCGGCCGCTGGCCGGAGCATCCAAGGCGTTTTCGTCTAATTGGTTCCGGTTTTCGTACCGATTTCCAACCCAGACACAACATGCAGACACGACAGGGAAGGGGCCGACGTTTTTCTAGAGATCGCTGGGTGATTTCTGTTTTGTGCTTTAACAAAAAGTTTCTAAAATTGGGTTGCTAATTTCAGGGGAGGTGGGAATACCGGAACAGGGCAAAGGGAACGAAGGTTTGAAAAGATGGGATAGGAAACATCATGGAATTTGAGAAAAATATTTCATTCGCCGAGACTTAAACCCAAGGGAGCAAAGTTATTGATGGACTTGCGACAGAAGCCAACCGGAAATGAAGTTATGACGAAACAGCGCGGCAGACAAGACAATTGTCGAAAGAAACGGCGCTTCGGGCGGTTGTGTGATTTTGCGGTGGGTTTCGAGGGGGACAAGCGACGAGCTGATAGCCGCAACTTGGGGGGATGACCTTGAAATCCCCGTTACCAATCAAGCGAATACAAATTGGCAACGACGCACTGCTGCTGCCCAATAGTCTCCGCATTTCGTGGTGTAGACGGTGCCTCAGGCAAAAAGATTGGTGAAAGAACAATGTGACGTGAGGTGTAATATGTTTGAAATTTGCTCGAAAGAATTTTAAGTATTGATAGTGACAAGAAATCGCGAAAGAAAGGGAGACACCATGATTTTTGAGCCCGTTAGCTTAACAAGAGCTATAATATATATCGAGCAACTCAAATTGACAGCTAAGATCCAGAAATATTCCTGATGCTAATTTGACTGTAGTTTTCCTTTCAAATAGCCACATTGCATGTTGGGATTTTTCCTGTCGGTATTTCGACGTTTCCACTTCCGCTCCACAATAAATCTGTAACACCTCCAACACCCTCAGAAGGAAGAAGATCTCTGCTTTATTCCAATTCCATGTTGCCTTTCTAAGCTTTTTATATTTCCGGTTTGTCATTGATGGATTAGGCGACCCGGGCCTATTTATCAAATGACTGGATGCACCAGGGATCCCCGTGAGAAAATTACCCCCTAATGTCTCTCTTTTCCACGAAAAGCGTTTCAAGATTACCCAAAAAACCCAGATACGCAATGTGAAATTCTCATGCTTCTCCACCAAAATAATATACATTTATCCTTCATAAACTAAATCTTAAATCTAATACACGCATTGTTTCGAGCATACAAACATTTTTAGTTAGCATCGTATTTAGTGTACTGGGACCGGTGTGGATACCAGGGGAGAAGCACATCGGACCACGGTCGGCCACTTCCTAAAAAGCAATAGGGTTTTTGATTGTAGAAGATTAGGCGGTTTTATAGGTGTCGATTGCTTACGGTCTTTGAAATGGTCAAAGTCTTCGGGGTGGAGTTGTTGGTAGTGTTCAACGATGGCATCTCGGGTTTTGTTGTGGTGTTCACGGAGGACACCAGCACAATAGCCAATGTATCCTAGGGTTGCGATGGCACCAAGTCGAGGGAAGGCGGCTGGAAAAGATTATATTAATTTTAGTCCTGAGTTTTGGCATTACTTTTTTAATGGCTTTCTAGGATTGAAAAATCGTTTGGCTTTTTTGATGTCGTTTTCGAGCCTTGATGACAAAAAATATATAAAAAAACAGTCCCTCATTCGCCGATTATATAGGCCATCTGTTTCCTGCGCATGCTAATTTCTTCCTAGCAAATCGAGGTTCTTACCAAAAAAATTTAAATTTATAGTTGAAAATCGCGAATTTTGAAAAAGCTGTTTTAACTGCCTTCATCTCAAGAACACACGGAAGGGAATCATAAATACCCAAACCCTGCATTAGCCCTATATCTTTCGGGAATGATGCCCGAAGTTGAATGTAAATTGACTCAAACTTTCCTTTCACTATTGTCATTGTCTAGTTGTTTTTTAGAGATGTATTACTTACCATAATACCAGGGCTTTTTTGTCCAAATGTTATACGCGTGTGCTGCACCAATTCCCAGCCCAGCGATCGTTGCTGCTGACTAAAATACAAACTAAGCTATCCCGTAAAAAATTTTTCACCTTGTAAGGATAAGCCCAAGTGAAAGGGTTGATGGATTCACGGGGGTTGGGGTAGGCCCGAAGGTGGCTCTCACGTCTCGCGATTTCTTTTTCGTCAACCCGTGTACTGTCCGCCATCGCGGCTGAAATTTTTCTATGGCAATAAACCACATTAGTAAAATTACTTAATTCATGATGCCTTGTTAGATTGTAGAAAATCATGAATACCTTCAACAGTCCAGATAATCTATCACGATGGAATAAAACCACGAAATAAAACCCGACAATATACAACGAAGAATTTATTCCTTAAAAACACTAAACATATAAACAGGGCGGCATAACTATTACATTGACACGATCGGGTAATGGCTCTGCATTTACAAGCTATGGTCGTTTAGCGGTCGAATTTGGCGGGGAAGCGGCCCTCGTCAACAAGCTCGTTCCACTTCTCAACCCAGAAGCCCGGGCAGAAGTCCTGAAAATGAGATGTTGGCTTGGATTTCAGGGTAAGCTAGCAAACTTTATTTAGGAGCTAAAATGACTGTTTAAGAATGATATATAGCCATAATTTTCCAAGATAATAATATAAAAAATGTCGATCAAGCCATCAACATTCAAACAATAGAAACAAGGTAATCAAGGACCTTTAAACATTATTTCATAGCTCATGCCCCCAAGTAAGAAGTTTATACCAAAACCGGACATTTTTACGTGTTTCGTACTTAGCATTTTGTAGATATAATATTCATAAATCTCACATACCTTGTAGACATTCTGGAAGAACTTGCAGGGCTTGTAGTCCTCACCCATCAGCTCCTTGCAGCGATGGAAGTCGACGTAGTAGGCGAAGCACTGGCGCTGTTTGCGGATCTGAAAAAGTTGTATTCAATAGTGCTATGACTATATCTACGACGATTTCAAGAGTTTGCGTATCTTTGCGTACCTGGGGGAAGCGGGCGTCATATGGGGCCGACCAGAGCAGGTCAGCCTTGAGCTTCTCGTTGTGCTCGCGGCTGTACCACTCCGGGGCATCCGGATGGCGCAGGGCCTCGCCGAACTTCTCCTTGTACTGCTGGAGACGCTCGCTGGTCGTCAGTGGCACGTCAATCTTACCCGACATCCTGCCAAATAATAATACAATTGATTTAATGCGAATAATCCCATTAATGAAGATAAGAAAGCGAGACATTTGTGACGCGAGCGCCGGACTTTGCTACCGGTTATAATTTTCTAAGATAAATCTCTAGAGGTAACACGTTTGGTAAGGACATATCTAAAAGTATATATAAAAGCTAATAATGTGAGCCTGTTCCCGCGAAGCGGATTATCAAGTTTTAAAAGTGTCCAAAGGGCCTCAAATGTCTGACCGCAATTGCCGGGTAGCCGCAAAACCCTAGTCCCAAACAAAAGAAAATTTACAAATTATAGAGCACAATGTATATAGCTTTAATATAATAATACATTTCTGAAAAATAAGCCTGTCTTAAGATGTCTCTGAAGAAACACAAGGGTGGTCTACACATTTTGAGGAGGTCGCACAAAACGCGCCATAGTTGTTCCCGTCGGGCGCCTTGGATGCAAGCGCTGGCGCATTGCGTGTGCAGGTGTGTCGAACGTAGTCTGTTTGAAAAACGCTATCTGTCGATGATTTGCATGTGTGTACATAGAAAACGTGGATTATTGATTGGTCTTATTGATCGAAATACGGAACTTACTGTCTTATTTACATACAGGTAACCCAAATTCGTTGCAAAAGAGACTTACTCTCGAGAGGACTAATTAAAATCCACATAAATCAGATTCATTTATAAAGCATCTAAAATAGCAATATTGATAAAAAATTATATATGAAGCAATAACATGAGATCATATAAAAAGAAGGGTAAGACCACAAGCGCTGCTGCCGAGACATCCTTCTAAAAACTACCGTCAATTTTTCCACGACAGAAATTATTAATGAAACTTTTGGCTAAAATTTGATGGACAGACTTTAGGTTTCGGAATCCTTTCCATTCATTTTCAGGTTTTTCAGCAATCGGATTCGCAATTTCTCACATCCATTCGCACAAAAATCGTCTCGTGGCCGAACCACGGGCCAGCCGAAATTGCGCTGTTGAATCATAATGTGGGAGACATGTCAATTTCTTCCAAGGAGCCGACGCGTGGCAACCCTTCACGATCGTTTGAGGCTCATTTCCCAGTCCCCAGACTTGATTTAAATTTCAAGATGACGGAACGCCTTGTCGATGCTGGGCGCTCGAATGATCCGTTTGGTCAAGCTGTCTTGACTTCGGAAACTTTGAAGCTGCAAAATGATAGGCTAAGCTTTTGCAGGGTTGCCTCTAAAAAATTATTGTTCGCTCTCTTGGGGATATCCCGCAAATTGGCGCTGAATGGAACCTGTAATTAGGGAGCCGCAAGTAGGAGACTGGTTCGTTGAAAGGCTTCTACCCGAAATATCAACGCCAATAATCCTATTTTTAAAAATGATGGAAGTCAAAGAAATTCCCTGAAAAGTCCGCTTTAAAGGTTCCAGCAAGGCAATCTTCCTTGAGTTTTCCATGATTTTTTTTATTGCTTGGCTTACCATCCGCTAAAGTTACTACCCCGCTGCTTGTTATGTTACTTTTCCTGAAAGCTTTTTCATAACTGAATGTTTTCCGTATGAAGTCGGTACTGACGAATAGACGGTGCTCGGTATCGGGCGAGAGACTGGGTAATGATGGAGAGGAGCGAGAGATAGGTGCACACGGGAAAGGGAATACAATAGGCGCCACGTCGCCTTCACCTCCCAACCACCCACTCGTTTTCCTCAACTACCGCCGCCGCCAGGCTCTTCGATGATCGGAAATAGTTCCTTGTAGGAACATCTTAAAATTTATGGAGTCCTTGACTTTTCTGAAGTTTTTCTTTTCGAAGGGATCAGGAAAATCCATGTCATGCGGAGCTAAAAATTAGCATAGATCGGTTCTGTGCTGCCTTGCATGGGCCCCTCCCTTTGATATTTTCATAGCATTTACACAGGCAGCCCTTATAGTTTGAAACCTTAAATTTTGCCTTCAACAACCCTTTAAAATTTCCATGACCAAAAATATGTCAGTTGATAAGTATCGCCGTAAAATGAGTTTTCGAGATCTGCTTCCCGAGTCAATAAGCTAACCTAACAATTCCGAATCGGTGTCAAAAGACACCCATCAATTTATGATCAGATAAGTACGCTGGGGGGCAGGAGGGCGATGCCGCCTAGACCTTATCTATTCCTTTTGAGACCCTGTGATTTGCCAAATTTTCCCTACGTCAGTTAGATGAATTCAAAGCCCAAACTTCTCGTCATACCCTACCATAAATCAATAAATTCTTTAGCGATTTTGTGCGATCCATCAAGTATATGTTTTTGAAATTGAGGTTGTCCATTTATCAATTTTGCATTGTGTATGGTACTTTTATATGTCCATATAAAAATCGGGAAACAGAATATTTTGAATTTTCTTAAAAGAAATTTTATCGGTTTTTCGGATAGTATCCTACTATATATAAAAAAATAGTGTCTGTGTGTTTGTGTGTGTGTGTGTGCCACTTTGCATGCAACTTCCGTCAGGGTGTCCGGAGGATATCTCGAGAGGGAAAGGGTTTTAAGCAACATATGATACGTCATTAGGTGCGTAATGGCGCTGAGATGACTGCACACACATCAGATTTTGCAAATTATGCTATTTTCGACGTTAAAATTAAGTTTTTGTTAGAAAATCGAGCACCCACTTTGTTAGGAATCAATTAGCATATGTCGGAAATGGCGCGAGCCTATAATGGGCGGAGGGAGAGATTTTCATTTTTTTTGTCATCGGAATTCGCGAGCCTTTGTAAAATGAAGCATATTATGACGCTAGACGGGGGCCAGGGTTGAAGAGACGCGAAGCGGCTTTTCAACCCTGGTTTCGAATAAAAAAATATTAAGCTTGGCGGCAATTTACCAAAATTTAACCGATTGAAACTCGCTGGCTACCGCAAAGTTTATGGTCCCTTAGAAACAGCGACTAAGCATTGGGTCCCCTTCCTTTTTTGGTTTTCCCGACTTTCCCTTCGGTTTCTATGCAGCTTTTTTCCTATCGTCCGGGGTTCTATCTATGGCCCCCTCCCCCGCCCGAAACGTTTCACGGGCCCCGAAATCCCAGCACAAACAATCTATATGCCGACAGCTCTCCTTCTGCACATCTGGCCAATGTGTCAACATGTCAACGGTTTTTATTGTAAATCGGCCGGAAATATATTAAACAAATAATGGTGTTACGAGATGGGGTAGTGTGGTTTTTGATTGTTTTTACGTTTTTTATTGCGTGAAACTGGTTGATTTTTATCGATTCTTCGTGTTGAGATGAATTTGATGTCCTCTTCCAGTAAAATATAGTATCTGGTTTGCCAAATTCAAAGTTTTTACTTTTCTCTATTTCAATCTTTTGTCCCGAAATTTGTAACCAGATCCTTGTAAGGTAAATATTTTTGACTTATGCCTTGTTTTTGGGAATTATTAATAGCGACAAACAATTTAAGGTAGTGGCGAGGTAATTGGTCCAAATTAAGCAATTTTAGCCCCAAATTATTTTCGAGAAAAGTCGGTATTCCTTTTAAAGGGACCGGCAAATCACCACCATTCAACAATTTTTGAGGAAGTAGAATTTGCTTGGAATTTCCTAATAAATATAATCCTACTACGCTAAAATCTATTTTATACCCGTTCTTTACCTTTAAAAAAATATATTTTACTGCTCAGTGTTCCATTTTTATTAGATTCCACATCGCTTTAGCTGGCTGCCGCTCGATGGGCTTTAAAACGCCCATGCTGAAGCGGCCATGCGACTACGACGACCAGCCATTCCATTCGAAAAAATTATGGAGCAAGTGAGCCAATCGTGTTTTGTGAATGAATTGGCGGCCGGGGGGTATTAGCCGCGGAAATTGGTGAAGCCATAAAAAGTACGGCTTTCCTCTGATCGCGGAGAATAATAGGTTGTCTCTGCAAGGACTTCTAAAAAAAAGTTCATAAATAGCCATTAGAAATCGTCTGGGCACTTGGAGAATAATATTGAAAAATAGTAAAGATGGTAATACCGTAGGTTTTCAATTTTAGAAGCGAAACCCGAATCTGGACAGCAACAATGTTTATTGGAACTTGCGTACTCTACGCGTCTCGAATAGCACTACCAATTTGTGCAGCGACGATGTCGCACGAATATGGATGGAATAAAACAGATTCGGTAGGCTTGCAGGGCGCAGAATTCCTGATTCAAATTATTTAAATCCAAGTCATTTTTCTTTCAAGTTTAATTTTTGGTCTCTTTAATTCAAAAAATGAAGCTTTATGTGAATCCCACTTTTAGGGGATAATCCTTTCCTGTTTCTTCTGGGGCTACGCCATTACCCAGTTAGTTGCCGGTGGATTTGCCGATGCGTAAGTTCAATTTCAGGCGGTAAATATGGAAATTATTTTAGGTATGGTGGCGAACAAATCCTGCCCCATTCATCGTTTATCTGGATCTGCTTAACTATTTTTACACCCCAAATCTTTGATTTTGCCTATTGGACTGGGTTTCCAATGATTGTGTTGACGATATTTCGGATATTTACCGGGATTGCACAAGGCATGCGTTTAAAATTTAATATTTTTGTTAATTTTCTAGGTTTCCATATACCATCAATGGCTTCGATAGTTTCTCGACATTTGACAACGGTTGATAAGGGAAAGGTTTTTGGATTTTGTCTGGCTGGATCTCATTTTGGGTAATTTTTGCGAAAAAAAAACTTTGTTAATCGACTTCTAAGGCAAATTGGATGCCATTAAAAATTCATTTTCAGTACGGTATTGGCTGGTGCTGTTGGGTCTGTATTGTTAGATTGGCTTGGATGGCGAGCACTCTTTCAAGTGATGGGTTGGTTTTTGGAAGGTTTCCAGCCGGCTAAGCGATTATATATTTTCTAAAAGTACTCTAAAAAATTCAGGTATAATTTCGCTTTTGTGGTATTGGTGGTTTCGAACACTTCTAACAAGAGGCTCGGAGCAAAGGGCCACGGCGAATGATTCAGATGACAATTCAACACCATTGAAAGAGGTAGGTCCTGTAGGCACCATCCCTTTAAAATGTGAATATCAATGTGGCTAATTAGCATCTGTTTTTTTTTAGAAAGAAGAACCTGTACTAAATCTAAGTCTAATCGCCGTTCAAAATGCGGCCCAAGCTGTACCGTGGGGTACTTTAATTCGCCATCCTGCGTGGTGGTGAGTTTTCCAAGGCTCGCCAAAAGCAAACGATCATTTCAGGGCAGCCGTCTTCGCGCAGTTCACGGGTGGCTATGCCTACTTCACCATGTTCAATTGGCTTCCATCGTATTTCCATGAGAATTTCCCGGCAGCAAAGGGTGTCGTGTACAATGTTGTCCCATCAGCAGCCATTGTCGTCACATCAATGATCGCGCCATTTATTGCCACCAGATTGATCTCGTCTGGGAAATCGATGACAGCAACAAGGAGGATTATGGAGGTAGGTTTTGATGGGGGTTAGAGGCATCAGGGCCGCGTCGATAGTTTGTTTGCGCTAAATGAAACGTCCTTTAAATTTATTTTGCTGCATTAAACAGGACAACTTTTGGTGGCATCCGGGTATTGAAACCGGTTCTAGCAATCACCTGTTGAAACCCTTATCGATTAAAAAGCACTTTATATTTTTTATAAATTCATAATTAATCTTGAAAACGGACTTAAGAAAAATGCTCCTTCAAATTAGCTATACAGTAGCGGTCAAAAAGATGTCCCCTCGGGAAATCCTTTGGTGCTCGTAAACCATAGGCCCAAATTTTATGAAACGTCGTGTCTAGGTCAATTTTGATACGGAGAATTCGATGGTGAACTTGAAATCGACTGAAAATTTGATTTTAGTGATCAAACATTAATTTCTAAAAAACCGGTAAAATTAACTTTTTCCTGAGGGATTTTCGGGTTTCAAAAGTGTGTCCATCGTGTTCGCAAGGGTCGAAAACCTATCTCGAACATGTTTCAAAACATTTATCTCTTTGGGGTTCGCTACTATGAGGCCGAGAAGTTGTCGCCGCGGGCGCTTTCTTGGCCCCGTAAGCCTATCCAAAGTATTTTGGCCCGCGCGACAGCAACTTTCGGCCGTCAGTATGGTCAGGCCCTGGCAGAAAAAGTGTCGTAAAATAGCGGACTAATGGTTTTCGACCCTGGCGAACACGATGGACACATTTTTGAAACCCGAAAATCCCACATTAAAAAGTTTATTTTTACAGTTTTTTTGAAATTTAAGTTTGACCATTAAAATCAAATTTTCAGTAGATTTGAATGTTGCCATCGGATTCTGCGCAGCCGAATTGACCTAGACACGACGTTTCATAAAATTTGGGCCTGTGGTTTACGAGCACCAAGCGATCTCCCGAGGGGACATCTTTTTGACCGCTACTGTATATCGCAAAATTCCTAATTTTACAGAATCATTTTTGGCTGTTAAATTCCGAAGGTTCGAAGCGGATTTATTCGCTGAAACTCACAAAGCAATAAACTAAATTCCGGGAATTAAAACAATCGCCCCAAAAGTCGAAAATTCGAAGGAGTATCTTTTTCACTAATTGTCAGGTATGCCAACTAATTTTCTCAGCAGGTTACTCGAAAACCTGATAGATATAACCTTAATAAGCCATTTTGGATTTTTCGCCTTTAATGCTTCATAATATCTTTAAACTTGCCCTTATACAGATCTACAAAATAGGTTTTACTCATCCAAAACCTACGTGATAGCAAAGATTCCGTTTTAATACATCGGTGTCACAAAAGACGCCTACTTGAAAGTGTTTTAAATTTCAGGGAGTTTCCCTGTCCGGTTGTGCGCTATGTTTCTTCATGGTTCCATCGACAAGCACCTTCACATCAGCCCTTTTCGTTTTCACATTAGCCATGGCCGCACGTGGGCTTCATCATGGTGGTGTCTCGGTGAATCCTCACGATTTTGCTCCTCATCATACGGGAGCCGTATTCGGTAGGCAGTTATATTACCTTAAAATACTCAAAAAAGATGTTTGGTGATTTTGATTTTACAGGTATTTTTAACGCATTCGGGGCGGTTACTGGATTTGTTGGTGTCTACGTCGCTGGCCATATTCTCGAGGCTACAGATAATAATTGGGGGTATGGTTTTCAAACCAGCTCTTATACTTAAATTACTCTTTTTGGCTTTTTCAATCTCTTTAATATACATTTTCAGGTACGTCTTTGTCACAACCGGTCTACAAGCTGTCATTGGAGCCATCGTCTACGGGTGCTACGGAACGGGAAATAAAATTATTTAATTTTATATTACAACTATTAGCCAGCCCTTCCAAAATGCTTCTATTATTTAGGATTTGTCCGCATAAATTTACGGGTCCGCTACTTGTGATAACTTATCATAAAGTTCTTTCAACCGTTTCTATTCATATTTCGACCCTGTGATACTCAGCTTTTATGGGTCCTTGAACCGTGATCGCTACGCTAGCTTCCTTTTGACCTGGTTGTTTTGGGCTTTGGTTTTAAATGTCTGTGATTATTTGGAGACGTGTGATCAAGTTAATAATGTTTTTTCGTAAAAGCTTACAATTGTTACCTAAAATGCATAACATACAAATTTAATAGGAACTTTTAAAGCTCAACAGCGTTCGTGACATACTTGCTTATAGTCTCCTTATAAATGCCCCCAAAATTATAATGTAGAATGACTGCGCCTGAATTTGAATAGAAATTTTTGATTTTTTTCAGGACCGCCGATGAAGGGATTCCCTTATATTTTCCTTACAAACCGTTAAAACCAAAAATTCAAATTAACTAAATTGCTATTTTTGATTTTCAAGACCAACGAATGAAACGCCTTGCCTATAGTCTGCTCCCGAAATGTGTTACACTCGCGCAATGCCGAGAAACCAGCAAGAATCCACGGTTGGGTCGATCCCTTTGGGCCCCAGCGCCACACTGATTTTGATTACAACTGCCTGTCTGACCCCTGTGTTACAACGGATCGCCTGCAATCCCCCGGGGTGTCCCTCAAATGTGATTGGAGCGCCAGGTTGGAGCTCCGTGTAAATTGCTGGAATCCAGCGTTCGGTGGGGAGGTTGATTTGTGTCTGGATCTGAGGGTGGAGAGGTCAACAAACGAGAGAGTGAAAGAGAGAGCCAAGAGAGAGGGAGAGTGAGTGAAAGAGATAGAAGGAGAGAGAGAGAGTCGGAGGGAGAGATACCGGGAAAAGCTATACAGTAATTTCCTCTAAGGTTTGAAAATTTCTATCACGAAAGTTATATTCATCTTTATCTTTATATTTTATCGATTGCTTACTTCAAGTGTTCCCTCTCCTCAATTCGATAAATTTATTGAAATGCAAAAATACATAATAGATGGTATTTGGCTTAGTTGACCTTGAGCAGTCCCTCGGCGATGGCCTTGAACTTGTCGTCTGAAAATGAGAGGAATTTCCTGTGTTTGTAGGATTCTTACTCTTGACAAGTCCGGCGGTGATGGGGAAGTGCTCGCGGAAGGATGCCTTGGCCTCCTCGGGAAGGGCCTGGTATTTCTCGATGAAAGACTTGGCTTGTCCCTGAAAAAAAAACAAGGAATAATGGTTTTCAGAAATTATTTAAATTATGATTTCTGTTTAATAGCCGTTAACCTTGCATACCTTAAGCTCCTCAAGGTTGGGCTTGACTCCGGAGATGACCTGGCTGTGGAGCTTGCGGGTGGCGGCAAGGACCTATACATTTTTTTTTGTTAGGAATTGTGGATCGATTATTAATAAATTATAGATAATAGGTGCGAATACCATACCTCAGTGACGAATTCCTTGGCGGACGGGGCGAGCTTGTCAACCTTTTCCTGGACGAACTTGTGCAGCTTCTGGGCCTTCTCCCAGGTGCCCTCGTTCTCCTTCTTCAGAGCCTCCATGGCCTAAAAGCTTCTTATAGTCATTTTTTAGTTTTTAGAGCTGAAGTAATTAAGGTATATGTTTAGATATTCGTCAATTCAATTAGGCCCACCTCATCCTCGGTCTTGAATTCGGAGTAGCGAAGAGCAACAGCCTTGATGGCCTTCTTGTCGTCGGCGGTCAGAGACTTCAGATGATCAGCAACCTCCGGGGGGATCAGATCTAGAGTAATCTATTGGAACCTATTTTTATATAGCTTTTAGATTTTACAGAACTGAAAAGCTGCACCTACCCTTGTACTGGCTGGGGATATCATCGAAGTTCTCGATGGGGGCGCAGAGCGCAACTCCAGCCAGGAGGACGACGGCGACAAAACGGTACATACCTGGAAATTAGAGAATTATTTCATCACCGTACCCCTAAAACAAGGCGGAAAATCACTTTCAAGGTATAAAGCACCCATGGTATGCCTACAAAATAGACCAACGCCGCGAGAAACAACAAAAGTTCGAAACCGAAATGCCGTGAGCCATGTGAGCAGCGCTCCCCTTAAATACCATCCACTCGGCTGGGCAAAAACGATCGGCCAGGGCATAATTCGGAAAAGATGTATGGCCATGGCCACATTGCAACAGTTGCCCGCCTCATCCTTAGGGCCCAAAGGGCCCAGTGGCCGAAATTTCCCAAAGGTCAATCTGACTCAACCGGCAAAGGCCCCTCAGGGTCCGAAGTTTCTAGATAGTCATAAATTGGGAAAAGCTAGGGCTGTTTTTTACAAAATGATATCGGCCGATGTTCACTGTTTATATAGCACTTTTCCGACGGTCCCGGGGCTAAAAATGTGGTCATTTTACACAAAAACAGCGCAAATGGCCTGACATCGAGGAAAAGGTATAGCATTTCAAAGATTTACAGAAGATGAAAAGGGGAAGCCGCTCTGTGATGATTTCGGGTTGATCAAAAATTATTACTTTTTGGTCGCGGGTCTATCATGATACAGTGCAATAAAATTAACCAATTTCAAATAATAGAAATTATGGCTTTTAACTGATCAGAGCCCGGTACTAATCGTTTTTTCGAAAATTCCAGATACCTTCCTGGAAACTTTGATCGTTGTTTGCGTTTTTCGTGTGAACTTTAGGATTTAGGAGGGCTGCTGTCCCCAGCTGTTCCTCAACAAAAAGATCTGGCCACTGTAAAATGCTCGACCCCAGTAATTAAAGGGAGCAGCCCCAAAAAAAAGCGGATGGATGGCCCCTTGACATGTTACATTTTGCCCCGGTCAGTCCGACCAAGCACAACCACAATTTTGCAAACCATAAGCCTAAAATAGGAATTGTATCGGTAGATCGAATCGAAGAAATCTAAGTAAGTATGATTTCGATTACAGTGATCGACGAGGGTGCTCAAATAGTCCAAAATCGCACGCTTATGAAGGGCTCATCCCCGGCGGGTTCTCGAATTTCCCCCTGCAGACTCAGCCATTAAACATAAACTACGGCGAACGGTGCTTCTAAACGACCGAATGTTTAGATGTCTGGAAATTTGATGCCGCACTTGAAATTGGGAGAATTAGGCGGTTCTGAAATTGAGCGCATAGCAATTTCCGACACACTAGTCTCGTATCTGCAGAAAATTTAGGTTAACGCATGAAAAAATGCACATAATGGTTAGGGGATACCCGAACTACTATTTTTCTTGTAAATTTTATGTGCAAATTGACTATGTAAATTCATTAATGATTAATTCAGGCAGGGGCAAACGTTAAAACCAGCGAAACTGCTTTTCCACGCACGTAAAACTTTTTAGCATTCGGTGGACAAGCTATAGGGCCTAAATTTCCCCGTTTTTGTCAAGTTTCAAGCTGTTTCTTGCCTTACCAAGTCCCATGGTACCCATTAATCACCAGGAATTTTCTGACTCACTCAAAGATTAATGTTTATAAATGCCAGTTGCTCTTGTCCCTATGACAACAAATTCCACAGCTGTCCGGGTCACAGTATTCCAAAAAAACGCCAGGTTTTCCAATTTCTCAACGAGATCAACGACGTGCCGATCAATTCGTGCTCCAAATCAGACCACCCAGCGGGGTGTATTTTAAAATGCGAGCGTGAAGGGTGTATCCGCTGGCCGTTGGATGTTTAGCACCGCCCACTGCGTATAAAGGGCCCACCCTAGTGGTCAGCGGCGTGAACTTGGTCCACTTGATGATTGTAACGGACTCGTATGGCCGGCTTTTCTTTCTTTTGGTTCCCGGATCGAATTCCTTGAAGATAAGTGATTATAGCGGGTGTTGAAAATGCAGTCCTCTGTGCTTCTGGTTGCCCTCCTCTGCGTTGGTGCTGCTCTGGCTAGCCCGATCAACTCGTATGATGACATTCCCGATCAGTACAAGGGTTAGTTAATTTAGACATTATTGAACCCACGTTGAAGCTAGAATATTACTATTAACATTTCAGAATTGCTTCCCGAGGAGGTTGCGAAGATCCTAAAAGATTTGACGGACGCCGACCGTCAAGCCCTCAAGGCCATTGCCGTTCGCCACGGTGAATTCAAGAACGAGGACGAGGTGAAGGAAATTGATAAAACACTGTAGCGAATAATTTTCCAGGCTCTGGCCGCCCTGAAGAACGAAAGCCCTGCCACTTGGGAGAAGGTGCACAAGCTTCACGAGATGGTCAAGGAGAAGGTCAACTCGCTCAACGATGAGGCCAAGGGTTTCGCCAAGGAGGTAGGTCGATGAATAAAGATTATAATGCTTATGATCCATTGTCTAAAAAAGTTGCTTAAACCCTATATTTTAGGTGATCGCTGAGACCCGCAGGATTCACAACGCTTACCTTTCCGGAAACAAGCCCAGCATCGAGGAGCTAAAGGTTTGCTGGCTCAGAACTTACACTCAAATTCAATTTTTCTAGGGCAAGGCCAAGGATTTCATCACCAAGTTCAAGGCCCTCTCCGACGATGCCAAGAAGGACTTCGAGGACAAATTCCCCATCCTTACCAGCGTCGTCAAGAGTCAGTTTTTTCTAATTTTAATTCTTCCTCTGATGTGTTGAAATAACCCCATATATTTTTCAGACGAGAAGATCCAGGCCATCGCCAAGCAGTTCATCGGCGCCACCAACTAATTACTCACGTCACGGATAGTTCAATTTGGTCTTCTCGATAATAAATCTTTTTCGTGAAAACCGCATAGTATGATATGTAAATAAGACTTTATCGAACAAGAAAATAGCAATTTCTCGAGAACCCGTCACAGATGAAAAGGCCGCTAGGGGTCAAGCGCGGCTAGGCGTACACACGAGATCAATGATCAAATTAACCCAAACGACGGCAAACAATAAAGAAAGGAACTCAAAAGTATTTCGTACAAAGATTGTAGGCCGGGTGAGGCATGATATTGCCTAGGACTAGGGGGTAGTATTAATCGGCCAACATTTCAAAATCAATTGCGGGTTAATCATGTAGAATCACTAAGCACAGACTACAACCCAACACTAGACTAAATTGGGATAGTTCATTCGATTCGATTCAGGATCATCGGCCGATGTTCGCGCTGTACCGATGCAACAGTGCTTCCGCCGCTCCGGCTAAAAAATGGTTTTGAGATGCGCTATATGACAAAAAACTTACCCAAATCTGGGTATGCTGCATGGGCCTTGCTGACAGTATTTAGGAAGACCCGGGTATGGTTGCAGCACTTTGTCGATTTCGTCGTCTCAATCAGTTTGTCAGCCAGTCTGAACCATCCGAGCAGCACCTGGCGACCACCCGTTGATGTCAACAATTCATCCCAATTCATTTGAGTCTGCGGATTGATTTGCGAGCGCTCGACGCTGCTAAAATCACAGGTTTAAAATGGTTTTTTCTTGTGAAAGAAGATTAGAAACGATAGAAGGATCGAAAAGCGTACTTGAATCGTAAGATTTGACTTTACCCCCAAGCCGGAACGTGCTAAAAAATTGAAGACTGCCCTGGGACCCAGCTATCATTCTCCGGTCGGAAATTGCAGAAACATAATAAAATTTATAAAAATTAAATTAAGGTTTAACAGGTTTGCCAAATTTTGGTTTTTTTAGGTTTTTGCCATAATTATTTTTGTTTTTGCTATACATTTTTATATTACAATATATTGAGCTGCCAATAAGAGCTAATATTATATTTTTGTTGCTCTATCAAGTGCCTTTTAAAGGAATACCAGAAAATGGCAAACATATCGAAAAATTTTAGAACCTTTGCGCTGGAGGGTAAAGCAATGGCTAGCCATATTACAAACTATAGAAAGAGCAAAAATCGTACTTGAATCCTGGCGCCATCTCCGCCGCATAGTTAGGATGTTGTGCACATCGCCAGACGAGATGGTTGAGCATCGTAAGCAGGCTGAGTAGCTCGCCCTGCTTAGGCTGCCTGGGCTCTTGTTTCTAAACCAGCACAGGTTCAATTTGTTGATTTCAAATACCTCGTGAATGTATTGTGACGTATAATAGTGGTAGATATCAAGGAGCAGTACGGCAATTGAAGGCAAAGGAGAGGCTCCGAAGGCGAATTTCAGCAGGTAGGGAACACCCTTCTGGGCAATGATACTGTGAATGACCTGAAAAAAATAATAATAGTAGAATTATTAGGATTACCGAGACCAGCATTATGCAAGCTTTTAGGTCGCGCTTTCCATATTGTAGGTGGCCAGTCAGAATCCAGTTATAGCGAAGAGCATATCGCTGATGATCATCTTCATCGCATATCTAAATTTTCAAAAATATATTGTCGCTGCTTTAAAGCAATACCAGTGCGATGGCTTGGGCTTGGCAATCCGGGTCGTCTCCGTGAAGTAAGTGGGACAACGTTGCGCAGATCCCAAGCTGCAAAAGATCGTAGCTATTGCCTGCTCTGACGCTAAACGTACCCTTTGGCTGTCAAATATTTTCAAGGCTTCCGGATAGTCGACTGTTTGCGTCATCGGTGGCTGGACCATTTGGAGGGTTGAGAACAGCTCGTCTATAGCTTTTGGTCGATTCGGGGCACCGTGGCTGAAATTCATGCATCTACAAGTATCAGGCGGTGGTCTTACTTGAGAATAATTTGTTTAAATTTTTTATGTTCTGAGAGGACGTCCAGGATTTTGGCGACAAAATCGACCACTACCGCATCAGAGGTGCCAAGAAGCCTGAACAGATTCTAGATGTTAAAACCCGGGCGAGTTACCGTAGGACAGGTTGGACAATCGCTTCAGCAGCTGGCTCGTCGGCTGGGATCAAGGGTGCGAGATTCCAGATTAGCTAGAAATTATAAAATTAATTATGGGTTGGATATACAAGTTTCCGTATTTTACTTGTCCGTTAAATACTAAAAACAGCCTAAAACAACGAACCTTTAGCATCTCTTGAAGTAATCTCGTGGACCCATGCGTCAATAGGTTAGCGCAGATTCGCACTCCATGCAATCTGTAGATCGCGATACCGTATCCATCACTGCCCTCGGATGCATGAATGAATTTGCGCAGTGCCTGAAGAAAAAATGAAATCAGAAGCTGAAAAGCTTACCCTTGCACAAATAAAGAGCACTTCCTCGTCCTCCGGGTTCTTCAAAATTTCCAGGAAGATTTGTAGCGCTCCCTTCTCAAAAGCAAATCTCTGAAATGAGGATTTGTAAACATGGCTAGTAGTTATTGAGCTGTTTTCGAGCTTAACTCAAATTTTTTAATTTACCTGCAACGCCTCCTGACGAGTGATGATATGGTTGAACACACTAATCGTGATTCGTTGTACCAACACTTCTTGTTTTAATTTGGCGATAATGTTGAGCAAACTATAAAAAAATTATTATACGAAGGATCAATAGGAACGAACCAGGCGACCGTCTCCTTATTTCTCCAAGCGTTCATAAAGTATTTCAGGATTCGATTTGCATGTGGTGTCTCCCGGTCAACGCGAAGGATGCCCGAGATCAGCGCCACCACCTGGCCAACGTATTCATCGATGCCTGGGGCCCTAAATGATTGAAATAATGAATGAAATGAATGTAATATTTGTGCTTGTAAAATTTTTAGCCTTTTTAAAGCCTCACCCTGGCATTAGCAGCTGAATAAGACGTAAGGGGAGCATGGATCTGAGCCCAACATCGAAGCGCCAGATTTCATAGGCTCCGAAGCTGACCCGGTTGACAATTAGAAGTAGAGCACGGCAAGCCATTCCAACTACCTAAAAGGGAATCGTTACATATTGAAAAGGAATTAAATAAAATCAGGATTCATCAGTGGAATCTAGCCGTATGCCATAGTGGTCCAGACTTACCTTTGGGGGCGTATCCTGCCAAGTAACCAGTCCGTGCATCTGGACTACCAAGTGCGTTAGATATTGTTGCACGACTTCTGGAGATGCCAGCCCAAATTGAAGACGATCGACAAGATCAGAGCAAAACCTTGTGAGATCATCCTAAAATTAAGAACATTATAACCATGTAGCCTCTTTCCAAGGAGGCACTAGCTTGTAGCATATATTAAACCATACCCAACGACGTGCCATCGCCGACTCTCTGATCACAACCAGCAACCGAGCAATCTCTTCCGCATAATACCTCGGACTATAGTTTTCTTGTTGTGATGATTCGTTGATGAACTAAAGATAATTTAATTATATTACAATAATAGATCTGCCAGTACCATTCTACTCAATTGAGCGTCCAAATCGGTCATGACGGAAAGCGCCGTTACGTTGGACATATTCGTCATGCCGGAGCTGTTGGAGATGGCCGAGATTACCGAGGGAGCATTGCTCTAAAAAAACGAATTGTCATATTTTTATTAAAAACCTACCGGTGGGCGTTGGTGCGTGAATCCATACTGGCCGATCCACTGGCCGATCCTTGCCTGTCCAAGGTTTATCGCTTGTCGCTGAAAATATGACCTTCGAGATCTCAATATTATTTGGTACCGTTTTGATGACAGCCGCTGGGTTCGAGGCGCTCGATTTGCTGTACATGGGCTGGTTAATAGGACGGTTGTGGAAACCGCCGGATTGCTAGAATTATTATTTTATTAATTGTAAGGTGTTTCTATTCGGAATTTTAAATGAGGAGATCCAAGTTTCTATGTTTCGAGTTTCTTGATGGTATATACCTGTTGTAGAGGTTGCGAGCAAGCTGACATGGCCGAGTCCATGATTAGAGAACCATTAGCGGAATAATTGCCGTGGGGGTCCATCGCATTCCTGGAATTGTAGTAACATTAATAAAAATATTTATAAGGTGCTGAAAACAAGAAGCGAAGGGGTGTAAAGGACCGTAAAGACCAAGAGAAAGGACAATGCAAGTGGCTTTATAACTATATAAAATAAGCCTTTGTGAGAGCTGATTACTAATTAAGAAATCCCTCCAGAAACTAGGAAAAAATAGAATCTTTAATAAATGATGAGCGTCACAAAAAGTGACAAAATCGGTGGTGCGAAAATGGGAGGTGAGTAACTTCTGTCCAGTTTGCGCCTGGGGGCCTGATTAGGGTGAACCAACGATATTCATTGTACCCCGAGGGGACATGGCGCGACAATCATTGCCTCCCCATCTGCCAATCTGTCTTCATGCATCAACAGCAAAAATATGACCCCCACGAAATTTTGGTGGCCCTAAAAATTCAAACCTAAATAAATACGTGCGGATGCTGGCCTACCTTAAATTTAACTAAAAGGATAAACTTTAACTGGGGATGGCAAGTCGGTACGGTAATTTAAAAACCCCTTCCGGCTATCTCTAGGTATTCGACAGTTTCGAGGAGTAGCTAATGAGTAATCAAGAAATATTTTGCATGTAAAAACAAACCCCTAACTTCCTTCAAATGTGATTTTTATAAGCTAAAAGGTTTGGAGCTACTTCCGGTTTAAAATGTTTTGGTTCTGAGAGACGACCTCGATTTCTTGGTGCGGAAAAGCGTAAAATTTCGCAAATTATGAATCGGTGACCCAACCAGGGGGAGATAAACTTAGATGAGATAAATAGATATTAAAAATTATTAATATAATAATAAGAAACTATTAAATAGACACCTGTTGTTAAAATTATTTTTGATCATTGACAGTGTTTAGTTAGTGAGTAGAGCAGATGCTGTTATCAACGTTTTACTTATTTCAAACTAGCCTCAGCCATGGAGACCATTAATGGTCGTCCGCATGTCGCGACCCACTCAATTATCACGTCGTTTTCAATTTTCTCTTTAAATGTAAATTGAATTTAAAATTACTCCGAAAATGACTTACACATAAAGAAAACAAGGCCGAATGATTGAGCTATAGTCTAGCTATACGATTTGATTTTTCGGTCGGAAACTGAACCCCGAGGCTAATAAAAATGCCATCCGAAGACAGTGCCATTTGTAACAAATAATATGTCGCCTCGGCCGGGACGATAACAAAATTGTTTTGAATCGAAATGGACGCCGCTGAGACGGGGGAGCACTTTAGGTCTTATAATACATAAGAGCACTTTGTAAAATGGGGGTTGGGTCGGCGATAGGAAGAACTGCAGGCTTATAGCTGGGGGTCTAGGGGTGAACCGGAAGCTGAACCAACGGAATCAGAGAGGTCGGTTGGTAAAAAAGGGTTGCATATTGCATGCTAAATCAAAACCCTTGCTATCGCGTTGAAAGATGGATTTTAACGCCAGAAGCTGATCAAGGGTTTAATTTGCCTATTGTATGACTTTTGGCTGGTTGTCCAAATATCCAAAATAATTCTCGTGAATCCGGAAGTGGCGCACCGGCAACAATTTTCTAGTGTCTAGCTATTATTTCTCTCCGATTGCGGCATAGGATTCCAGAAATTACGTACCCATTTTCAGATAAGAACTTTGATAAGGGGTATTGCGGCTATCGCGTTGAACAGAGGACTTGAAATCATTTAAAGGAGTTCACGAAAATTATTACCAGATTGGGGGACAGCTTATCGAAAATTAAAAGCACCTGACGGGCTAGTAGATTTGAACGGTGCACCATGGCGCGTCGCTCTACCCTGGCCCGCGCACAGAGACATTCAAATCGCTGCCCCCACAGCCCTCGGTTCGATCGATACCCCATTGCATCTATACCCTCACCTGGGGCACCACTTGCACCATTAGTGGGTTTTTTTGGATACGCATCCCCTGGTAGAAACGACAACATCCAAAAAGCTGTTGTAAACCGTTGTCTATCCTGGGGGTTACGGTAGCGTCGACAAAGCTCTTGCCATTCCCATATCGTGTAATTTTAAAGCTGCCATTCAAAGTTCAATCTTTATTAACATATTTAACACAATATTCATAGCACCATAAAAACCAAGTGTCTGTCGTCACAATCATTTTCTAATTGGGGAACCAGAAAAAAAGGGGGGGCATTAGTTGTGTGGGGCAACCAAAGTAGGTATAACTAGGAATTCGAAATCACCGGAGCTACAAAATAATTGTAGTAAATTGCATTAAATGTTGTGGATGGTAGCCTATCGTAACGGTATTTTATTTTAGGTCGTATAGATGTCTATAGGGGTTATAGGGATACATCATGGGGATGGGGCACCAAGGCCGAGAAGCGACGGCCGGATTGGAGACGCGGCGCTAGTACACCGAGCACCGCAGCCGTTTCGAAGACCTGAAAAATTGTGTCTATCGTCGTAAAACCACTAGTGCCGTTGGAGAAAAGTGTCTTAGGATTCACCTGTCTGGCCACGCCACGTGCTTCATCCTGACTTTTGCCCATCAGTCCAAGCTGCGCCTTTAGAAGACGTAAATTCCAAGTGAAATTCTCTTGAGCCCGGGTGGCCTATAATCAAATTTTGTACATTTGTTTGGCCGCGCCTACCTTCAAGCCACGTAGGCCAGTCTCGGCCGCCAGACGCTCGAGATCATCATGGCTGTCCTGGATGCGCTTGATCGAGTCCTCGATCTAGAAGGCATTATTAAAAAAACGGCATTTTTCAAAATTACCTTGAGAAGAAGCGAGTCAGCATTCGCCAAGATCTCTCCACAAACCGAGAGCAGCGCACACAGACGCTCAATGGCTTTGATGAGCTGTTCCGGTAGCTGGCCGATGGTGTTGATGGTCGGATGCTGGATGGCTTGAGTTTACGAATTTAGAGCAAAAGGTATACCCCTTTTTCATCGGCATCTACCGAGAAGGACGGCACGACCTCCGGAGCCTTTCCTTCGTCACTTGGAGATGACGGTGGTGAAGCTGAAAACAATTTAAATTAGATTTTTCTTGGCTTACTGCTGTTAGCAAATGGTGCAATCCTGGAGTGGAGAAGGCGAAGCCCCTGTCTAATGGTTCCGGCAGGGCCAAGTCCACATTCCTCTTGCCACTCCACCTAAATAAAGAATACACAACGTTTCTTTGACTAACGGAGTATGTTTTCAAAAAAAAAGGAGTTTTTTTTTAGTCCGAAGCTATAAGAGATCGCATCCTCTACACTGGCTACACCCCCACACCGATGTAACCATTTCTCCCTTACCATAGCCTCCTCGAGCTTCGTTCGCATATCGATACTATCAGCCAATGGAGCGACAGCCTCCTTGAACTGCTCATCGACCGACTAGAGTACCGTATACCAATGACAATATTTAAAATACCTTGATGCCGACAAGCTTGATGCCGGTCTGCGCACGTTGGGCCTTGCGTTTCACCGACATACCGCGTCGTTTCGCTTTCTAAAAGCCAAGCTCAGGGTCGAACGCATTGATGTGCTCGCAAAAATGCAATATGTCAATGGCAGAAGCATTCAACAAGCAGGGAGAATATTTTTGGGGTCGTAAAATAAAAGAGTTTGAAAAAAATTTTACGAGATGAACTTGTTGAACTTCCCTTGTTAATTGGTCGGGGCTGAGAAAGGGTTGGGTTTTGGATTTGAATATTTTTGAGTCCAAATAAATGCTAAATTGCTGGTCACCTTGATAGAAACTTTTGCTAAAGGACCAGGCTTACCCCTCCTCCTCGGCGATTTGTAACGGCAATGTGGACGAAGAGGGTCGCACTCTCGAGCGGATCTCCCTCATTATTTCGGAGATGGATGTGCCGGTACCCTCAAATTGGGCCAATCAGTCGCCCCTTAGAAAAACGAACCCCACCCACGGACCCCTTAAAAGTTATTCTGGGTACATTCGGGAAGTAACCGGACCCAGGCTTCAGGAGAGGGGTCAGGTCTCAAGATGCTAATGCAACATTCGCAACATGTAATGTTGGATAAACGAGTAGACTTTGCGAATATGTGTAGCTACCGCGTAATGGATCGGGTTTTTGTGCCATTATATCGATTTTTATCACCTAAGATTGTTTGAAAATGCTTATAATTCAGGGAAAGGCCGGTAAGAGTTACGCATTGCACTTATGAAACCTTGGTGAGCTCTACAACTTGGCATAATTTTGCACTTACCAGGCTGCAAACAATCAAACGGCAAAGTATACTGCCCAATAAAATCGTCGCCAATAAAATCGTCATCAAGCACCAGAAACCTAAAATAGAACTTAATTAATCTTTACAAATCGATCCCACCGTACTAGCGCAACCTCGGGCACGCTGACTTGGAATTGGAAAGATTCATCCCAGCATGGATTGACGCCTGAATTTGTTTAAAATCGGCGTCGAACTACGTACTGTCGTTTTTGATTGTTCTTGTCCGTTCTTCAGCACAATCGGACGGCACTCCAAAGATCTGGAAACAAAAATAATTGCACGAAAAAGCCAAAAATCGGTTTTGTTTCTAAATTTTTTATCGACAATCGTTTTGTCAAAATTTCATTTGGAGACATTTCGCAGTGTCGAAACCTCAATGCTGTTTCGCAAAATTTCAGCGCAATGACATTTCGATAAAATGAAGTTTCTACAAGAAACTTCCAAAAACCACCTCAACAACCACAAATGGATCAGCCGAATCCCCCTTCGCTGTACTGCCCCGTGGTCTTGGTAGTTGCTGGCCGGAAACGATGCGGAGATGCACAACCTAATCATAAAATTGTCATTAAAATTCCGGAACCCTTTTCTGACTACAGAACGACTCATTTACTTGCGGTTGCGTGGGCAATTTGTCTC
This sequence comes from Mesorhabditis sp. LJ9110, assembly GCA_038088335.1. Lineage (NCBI taxonomy): Eukaryota > Metazoa > Nematoda > Chromadorea > Rhabditida > Rhabditidae > Mesorhabditis > Mesorhabditis sp. LJ9110. Next base: position 276,007 of record JBBGBA010000067.1, read on the forward strand.
CGGGCACGAACAGCTCGTCCAACATGCATGCCGGCTTCAACACATACCCGCAGCCGCCGTTTTCCGAGAATTTCCCTTCCTAAATTAGGTTAGAAATGAATCGTTAAGCTATGCAGCTTAAATACCTGCAAGTCCATCATTAATCCGGGGGTTTGATAATTCAGAGCCACCATTTGGACACCACAATTCCAAAATTCTTGGGGGTTTAGGTTGGATGAGTCGACACGATTTGAATTTGGCGTTACGCTGAAATTCACGACTTTCCAGGGTTTTCTTATCACCAACCGCATCGCAAAATCCCTGGTAGCCTGCATAAATTCCGGCTGATAGGTGTTCATCAACCGTAACGCTGTCGCCTCGTTCAGACACGGGATGTTCTCCCGACGATTCACTAATGATAATCGGAACATAAAAGCTATATTATTAACTTACGGGTATGTGAATTCGGGGCTGTTGACAACAGGTCCTGTATAAATTTCTGATGACAAAATGGGGCTACCAAATCGGAAGCTTCCTTGCAAAGCCGCGATACTCTTTTCTAAATTATTTCCTATATAGATATTCTTCTCTTTTTACCCGTCCCCGCGGCAATGGTGGCAGATTTTCGTCATCATCCGTCACCTCCCCTTCATTTTCGTTATTCGCTAATCGTTTTCCCTAAATCAAAAAATAAAAAGACAGAAGGAAACTTACAGTTATCAGAATTTTATTGAGAAAATCCCATGGTGATGGCTCGGTTTTTTGGAAAGAATCGAACTCGTCTCGTTGTTCGTACAAGTATGGGGAAAGCACCTAAAAATTTGCTTTAAATCGCGATGATCTCCATGAAAGCACCTGAATAAACAAATTAGCTGCTATTTTCTGCCATTCTATTGAGCAGTGAAACGCGAGGCGAATGAAAAGTGGGTATCTGAAACAGAAGGTTTTTTAGAAAATTTATATATTGTTTTTCTTGAAATTCCGCTTACTTAGTATTTTCAAAAGCACATTCTCTAATTGTTCTCAACGCATCAGAAAGCGGAAATCGATGAGCACTAACGGCAGAAACAGCTATATAAGGCTCGGCTTCTTCGCATGAGTCTGTCGGATCCCAACAATCAACTGAAAAATTGTATCTTAATTTGCTTTTAATTTAGAAACATTCTAATATTATGAAAACCTACTATCAACAACACGACATCCTCGTCGCAATGCACTTGCAATCCCATCAGCACTCGCCGGGCCGGCTTGGTCTTCGACCTAAAACTATATTTTTAATGCTGTATTTTTTAGTTTTTTTTTCCAGCACGGTTCATTTTTATGTTAGTTTTGGATGTCTAAAGCAAATTGGAATATCACTAACCAAAAAGGCGCGATTTGAGGTTGCGATAAAATATCGACCAAACGGTTGCTTCATGTCCATCCAAACACGCGATCTCGCTGGGTCGAATACGGAACATTCCGGTGAAAGTAGATAACGGGTGAATCCTGCAAAAATATTTCTGAATTGGAATTTATTGGCCATAATCATGGTACCTCGAATTCGGCTCCTGAAAAACGTAAAAACCCACCATCAACGGTCATCAGCCTTCTTTGCCGCCCCTCCGTTGATGGCTCAAATTGCTCTATCAATCGTTCGCAATAATCCGTCGTCACCCCAATCATCTAAAAAAGTAAGTAATTCAAATATGCCTTTAATTCACTCACCCCTTGTTCGGTCTCCAAAAATAACCTCAAATCTTGACACGATAAATAATCCTTATTTGCATATCGGACCATCAAGAAGTAAATCTGAACCAAAATTGAAGATCTCGCTGAAGAGTTCTAACCTCAGGCCTGGTTGCCATTTCTTTAAAAAGCTCTACAAATTCCTCGCGTGCCACCTGCCACGGTTCGGCGACCGCCAGCTCTACCCCAGCAAATAATTCCTGAAACAATCAAGGGTATGTGGAGATGTTAAAACATACCCGAATTTTGTGCCGAACCCGTCCGACGAGCATTCGAGGGCAAACCTGAGGTGAATAAGGATTATTAAATAAAAGGTATACTTTAATAATGAGCTGAACAAGATCTTCGTGGTCGACTTTGCCTTTTTTGTCGGCATCCGCTTCATCGAATAGGGATTCCAACCATCTAAATTTATCTTGTTCTACAATATCTGAACTTAAAATTAGGTTAAATTTAGGCACTATCTATGAAAGAACATCTGCAAACTCACCTTTCCCTCAGCGTTGCCATATTTGAAGCACTTGAAGGTTTATCAGCTATGATTTCAGATTTTCGATCCAAATCAGATTCCTTACTATGCCTCGCCTGTGTTAATGCGATCAATCCGGTCACCCATATGTTTGCATGATCTGCACTCGTCGCCACCAGGTCCAGCGTCGCGAAGTCCTCGCCATAAATTATTGAAAATGCGCATTCTTCCTAATATTGAAATTTGGTTTTGACTTGCGGGAGTGATACCTGCAAATCGGCGAGAGCTGTTTCGGACGCACGGAGAAGTTCTGTATTTCTACCAACGCGTATTTCTCGGATTTCATCGACGGATACTAAACGTTATCCTATTTTTTATTTTCTATATTTGATATGTTTACTTCTTAAATCTATGCTATAAACTCACTCCTTGCTTTATGCGGCTTTTTATTTGTCGGGGTCCATCTAATGTGCGATAGGTCGGCGTCAAGACTGAAATCGAATTATTTCTAACTTCCTTATCAATTTTATGCAAATTCCGAACTTTATTAAAAGCCCTCCATACCTAAAAAAGCGGCGGAATTGCCGGACGTTCCCTCTCAGCTTCACCATCTCTGTACCGTTTTGCATAATCTGCCAGCAGTCGTTCACTAAAACGATACAACTTTTAGGGTACCGGATTGCAACGTTTTTTGAAACCGAAACGCGGAAGTTGAGCATAAATACAAGTTACATTAAATATCTATACTACTCACCATTACTAACTCGTTTCTCATCCCTTTGTGAACAGAAGCTAACCGTCTTCCGGCTTGCCGAATTCTTTCCACGCGTTCCGTGCTTGATCAGTGATGAACGGAGCTCGCGTCTAAACCAAAAGTTAGTTTTTAGGGTTAAATTAACGCGTCAAAGCATATTTCCTCATTTCTTAGGCAAAGATTAATAGACGAAGAACGCATTCCCCCGTCTAGTTCATCAAAAATGATCATCCATCCAAATATCCAGCGCATTTTTTCAGGAATTCCCGCAAATGGATGGCCCCGTTTTGGGTGGGGTGGACGCATTTTAGGGGCAATTTCTTATTCATGAGGGGGCGTTTTCAATTGACAGCTTGAATTTTTGGCATGCCGGTAATTTGGGGTAATAATATGTGCCGCATTTTCTCCATGATTAGTCCACGAATTTTTTTAATTCTTTTACATGTCTATCGATTGGTCAAAATACCTAAAATAGGATGTGATATTGGTCGTTTTAGGGGGGAATTCTTTTGGTTTTTAGTATTTTAATCTGGCTAAGAGGCCTAATAATACCAAGATAAGGCAAAAACATTACTTCGATGCAAATTTTGTCGATATAATTTTGACAGATTTTACCGTGCTGGGGGTTTATATTTTTTTGCAATCATGTTTTATGAGAAGGGTTGTTATAAAAGAAATGGGGACTTAGATTTAAAGGGGCACTTTCAGCAGCTCCGTTTTTCCACGAATCTTACAAAAATTTGCATGCGAAACGTCTGCGCCTCTCACCAGGGCGCGTTCTCTAACCGGAAGTCCATGCAAATTTTTCCACGTTTCATGGAAAACCGGCGCTGCTGAAAGTGCCCCTTTAAAGTAAGGAATAGGTATAGAAATTTGTATACTGACCTATTAGCAAAAGGTAGGGTTAGCTTAGCGGATGCCGACTCGTTGCCGTCGTCGTCTCGATCGTCGGAGCCGGGCGGGCTGGACGAGGCCGTTTCCACGGCCATCCCATCCGGCACACGTGCGATCGCTGCTAAAAATTAATGGAAATTTTTGAACAAAAATTCTAAGATTAGACCTTAAAAAGAACATTGCATCAAGGAAAGCCACACCCTTCTTGTAAAACATTTCGAAACACCACTAAAAGCATATTTTCCAGAAAAAAAACCATCGAACGCCGGCGATTCTCTGCCAAAAAAAATATAATTGGTCACAACATATGATTCGAGAATGGCAACAAAAGAATGGGGGGGGGGGGGGAATGGCGGCATCGACGGAAAACGTGAAGCCCTTTTCGCTAGGCAGCCCCCCACCGCCGAGAGAACCGCGGAATTTATGAAAGGCGAACGAATAAAAACGAACAAAATAAGGTATAAACGTGCGATTGACTGGCATGCATTGTTGGAGAAGGATAACAAATGAAAATTTGAGATGGAGAGATGGGGGGAAGGGGATATTGGGAGGAAGGGTTTCCGAATGGGCACATATTTTGGGGATTAATGAGAAAAAGAAGTACTACGGCTAAGAAATTCTGCAAGGGAATTAGATTGAGCATTCAATTAAATTCAACAGGTGGTATTCTAAATATAGATTAATCTGGAATTAATTGTTGACAATTGAGAACTATCTAAGGGGACAGTATGGTATAGAAAATCGATTAGAAAAATACACTTTTTGCAATGCAAATTACACTTATCGTTAATATTGAGGAGGTTAGCAGGCTAATGAATCATCTTTCCGGGTAACGGACGGATTAGTGGCTGCCGTGAGGGCAGCTATGCAAATAGAGATTCTTGAATATTGGTGACAGCGCACACCAAAAAGGCTTCGCGTCAATGAATGGATACTAGAATGTGAGAAAAAATAATAGCAGGTGATTTTTAGCATTAAACAATATATAAACTCTTTTATTGGATAAGACGGATTTAACAAATTTAGCATTTTTTTGCAAAAAAAAAGATTCTTATTGACTATCAGTAAACACCATGACGTTACTATCAATAAAGCCGTTTTTATTAAGAAGTGCACGAGTAGTTCCGCATGTTCCAAACGTCAGGGCAGACAGACTGCGTCTGTAGCCCTCGAAAAAATCGGGGGGACAGAAATCCGCCCGTTAATCCGGATTGAGGTGGCGGGGAGCAGCTGATATTGAAACGTATATATTTTTGCGCTTAGCTTGAAAGGGCAATTAAAAGAGTCAACGCGGATATTAAGAAAAGAGTTGTGAACTCGATAAAGGACCATAGGGTATCCCTGGATATCAGGCAGAAAATGACTGCTTTTTATAGAAGGTTCTACCCAAAATAAGAGCGTGGGAACGATATTTATTCTCAGTGTTTCTCGTCTGCCTCCGAGGATAAATCATGAGCTAAAAGGGCCAATGTCTCCCCCAAAAGGGCCCACCACAGACCCCAGAAGAGACAAATTGCCAACGCTTATTGCCAGCCGCCCATTCTCACCCTTCTGGCCCCAAAAGAAGACGTACACGATGAAACCCCCCACCATCCTCGTTTTTTCACTATCAACAGAAACACGCTGAAACGTCACCAGAAGCCGCGCGCGCGCAAAAAATAGAGTCATTGTAGGGCGGGAGAAGCGGTCGAAGTGGACGGGGCAAAAGCCTGCCCTCCTCTGCGTCCTCCCCCTTTTTTCCACCACGACCCATCCCACGAATTATTCATACAAACCGCTCTCCCGGCACCCACCACTCACCCATACAAAGATAGCGATTTTTTGCGATAAAACCGTTAAAATAGTGTCTTAAGTTGAACGATTTCAAATTGTAGTTATAACCATTTAATAATTCTATAATTAATCTATCTATATTTTTATAACCCTTGCAGGGGATTTTAATACAAAATAACGAAATCAAAAAAGCTAGAAAGAGCAAGAAATCTAAAACATGTGGCTTATTTTTCGCTCATATCATATTTTTTTTCCTTAAAGAACGTGAAGCAAACGTCTATCATTCCAGAAATTTAAAATCATAGCCATAAAAATCCAATTTTAAAAACTATCGGTTTTTTCCAAAATATTTTGTTGGCTATCTTACTCGTAAAAATCAAATTCCGAAAAAGTCGGAAGGTTGAAGTTTCGTATAGCTGAACCCTTTATATTCACAGCTTTGCCAAAAATAGCCCCTGTTATTCCTTACGAAAATCTGTAGATTGCTTTTTTAATGCGCTCTTGAGCCTGTCGACGCGCTTAACAAAAATTATTCATGAATTTGCCCCGCATAATTTTGGGTGTCAGGCGTCGGGTATCAAAATTAAAATGTTAATTTGGGGAGGAGGATGTCTGATGTTGGCTATAAATAAAGTGCGATTTTTGGTGATCTAAGAAATATTTAATACGCAAAAATCTCGCAGATATTTTGTCGATTTTCAGGGCAGAAGCCAGCATTAGCGTGGCCAAAAAACGGCTAGCCCCGGCAGCTTCACTTGTCAAGCCGATTCAGTGGAAATATGGCGATGGCAGGCCTTCTCTGGCCTGGGGAGAAGGGACACACCCGTCTGTCCAATCTATTAAGACCCTTTGGAAGGGCCCCAAAACAGGGGAAAGGGCCAACCCCCCGGGGGCAAAGCGAATTTACACGAAAAACATCTCTTCAGCGAGATTCCTTCTTCCTCAGATCTTCGCCGGGTGCAGTTTACTCTATCAAATCGGGGCTTCCGGGCTATATGGACTTTAAGGGATTTTAGAACCGTGCTAAAATTTGAATTCAAGCTCTGGGATCTGAGATGATAAATTGCGTAAAAATTCCGATGGCAAAAATATTTTTTTAAAAACGCTTTTCCTTGGTATGATCTAGCCCATTTCCGGTCCTAAGAGATAGGCGAACGTATTTGATTATATAAACTGCATTTTGCTATTCAAAGTAGCTCTTGTTGTTATATTGGAATATACGTTCCACGAAATTTTGAAAAACGTTCCTTTCTATACAAAATTATAAGCTATAGCTACAGACTGAAAATTCGAGAAAATTCCAAGGAGTTTCTGGCCCTTCCCTATCCCTTTAAACATCAATTAAGCTTCTCCCCCAAAAAAATAGAAATACCGTCATGCTTAAATTACTGTGTTAAACGTTTCCTTATGTACGAAACCCGGAGGATATGTGTGTGTTTTCTCGCCCGGTCGACCATAAATATTCTCGGGGGGTCACGTTTGCTGTCTCGTCAAGCGGAATTCGTTCCACGTGTGGGTTTCTAAAGAAGAGGCCAAGCAGTAGAGAGGAGGTACCACAGAAATACGCCACCCCACCACCACGACGGCCGGTCCCGCCCGAATAGCGCGCGCGACCCCCCCCCCCCCCCGGGATCGAATTTCCAATTCCGCAATTCTCAATGGAATAAATTGCAAACAGACCCTCCATTGTGGGAGAACCCCCCTCCCCGCCCCCCGCACCGGACGGCAGACTCTCGCAAAAATTGAGTCCCAGGGAATCCCTTTTTGGAGGGGCCCCTTGAAATGATTTGCGGGATATTGGGATGGGTGGACAAAAGAGGTACAAATACCGAGTCAAAAGTGGCATCTAACATTATGTTTACACAGCCGGAAAACCAAGAGCAACAAGTGCAAAATCGTAATCTGCGCCCAATTTTGGGAATCGGCTTCAAAAAGCTAAATTTAAAATTAGGACTATTAAGATTATGATTTTAAATCGCTTAATTCAAGATTAGGCAAATCCTTATTCTGTTTTATTTTCCTCCTATTCAGCAATGGCACCCGATAGAGCACCAAAAATTATGCTAAATGTTGAATTTCAGCCGAAAGGCCTTAATTCTAATTTACTACTTACTTTACCGATAAAGTTTATTAATTAAAAAATACCTATAACATCGGTTTTTAACGCTGAAATGATATCTCTAATTATAATTTTCTACACTCTTTCCGATGGCATCTTCAAAGAAAACCCGGATAACATTTAAAAATACGGAATTATTTACCACCCCCGTCGTCAAGGAACCTTTACCGAATTTCAAAATTGATGCCATTTTTACCTTGCTAACGATTTCTGGACCTAAAGTAGCAGCCAAAATACCATTAACCAATGGCAGCACCCCTCCCCCAAGCAATCACCGATAGACCAAATAATTGCAGCTGATTTTTTCCAGCTCACCCCAAAAACAATAGCAGAAAAAAGGAACCTCCCCCTTCCACTGGTCAATACTTTTGAAATATGTTTTCAGAATCAGAAAATGGCTCATAAATATTCAGCAGCAGGCCGAATTTTGGCTGTGGGAAGGGGGGAAGGCAGCCATGGATGGGAGGGAAGAGACCCGTGGTTCTCACCGCAGAGGAAGAAGGCACTTTACGTTCATCATTCTTCAAGACTTCAGCAGAAGTAAAAAGCAAAAAGGGAATATAAAAAGTTCCGAGTCTTTTTCAACGATTTTCGGCCTAGACTAGGGAAATAAAATCACCAGAAAATCAATATAAGCCGCGTAGTTATTAAGGATATTGTTTGATAGAAGCCATCAACCCAAGCTACACTACATATTATTACTGACCGATATGCCAAAAGGAACATCCTAAAAATGGGCACGTGTTCTGGTGCCGTAAATTGGAATTACTACCTGCAGAAGGGGCTCGAATTCCTTCCCGGAATTTCAGGCCAATTAAAGTTATTGTCGATGGCTTCCCTTTCATAGTAATTTTTGAAGAATTAAGTTTTTTTAAACCTTTTTAATCGGTCATATGGTAGAGAAAAGATTTTTCGGGTGCTGGGTTGGAATTCTTGGTCTTTTGAGCTGCCGAAAAAACCCGGGGGCTTGAGAAGAATGTCGAGGCGGGGACGGAGAAAGAGACAGAGAGAGAGAGAGAGAGAGAGAGAGAGATAGAGAGAGAGAGCGCGCGCGAGGGTGTAAGAGAGGGGTGTTGTAGATTCAGTAACTAATTACAAGTGCTGTGACAAAATCCACAGCTTTTCATTTTTAAGGGCTAAAATTTCAATCTTCTAAATTTTTCCCCAAAACACCACATTTTTAATGGAATCACGGGCACTAGGTGCGACTTGAATAGCGAGGTTGAATCCAAAAATTTCCAGGCAGCTCCCATCTACAGAATCGGTAAGAACAGCCCGTAGTCGCAAGTGTGAAGGCGTGCCTTTGAGTGTGTGTCGGGTTTTTTAGGGGAAGGCTGGAGGGCAGAAGAGGGCAGTCGTCGAGGCTGGGCCAAGAGGGCCACGAGGGCGGGATTTCGACGGCAGCGAAAAAAGAGGGCGACATGAAGAGCAGAGGCCCACTTGCTCCTCCGGCCAACTCGCCGAGGAGGAGGAGAAGAAGAGGCCCAAGTTGGTTGGTTGGGGAGAAGGGCCCACCGACCGAATCTCATTTGGAGAGACAGCGACTGTGTCAAGAGATTCTTCGGCTGGCCACGCCCATTTTTTATCAGCTTGAATACCGAATATTTGGACAAGAACGACCGAGAATAACGTTTTTTTGGCGGAGCTAGAATGAAAATAGGGGAAATAAGTCCATAACTGAGGTATTTCAGAAAGGTCTGTCTGCACTGTGTATACACATCTCTAAGACTTCCACCCCGGAAGATACATCAGCCAAAAGGGCATAATCCCTTCGGGACACCCCGGCCAATGGAGGCACCCACTGGATTTTGTTTTTCACGTAATCCGTCAGATTATCTTGCCCTATTAACACTTTACAAATCAGACTAAGAATTAATAAAATTATTAACGGTAAAATCAAGAACGGGATTTTGGTAACCTAATTCATTACTGTACTGGCTCATCTAGCTATGGAATTATTTAATCGATACCGTAACCTTATCTGAAGCGATCATCAAGGCTGCCTATTCTTACAAAGGTACTTCTAAACTATACAAACAACCCTTTGGTTCCTATAACCAAACGTGCTAAATATAGTCAGCTATCTACGAAGGACACCGCTATTATTTCAAAAATAAAAAATGGTCTCCGAAACGAAATGAGCAAGGCTTTTTGTGAATGTGCTCCTCCTACCCCTGGCCACCATTCACACACATCCTAACATGGGTCCTCCCCCCATCTCCCCCAACACTAATTAGCCAATAAACGCCCCCATACGCTCCAAATCCAAGCTCCAGCCGCCCCAAATCCCCGTTGTTTCCCCGGAGAGAAAAATGGCACACCCAACCGCTAAGATGCTGACATTTTGGGTCGTCTAGATTTGCTTGAATCTGGGGTAAAATTATCTGAGATTCAATGGCTTCCACAGGGATTAGGCAGACTTCGGAACAGCAAAGAAAGTTTTTGGAGCACGCGTATCACTTAAAATCGGAAATGACCAAATTTTCAAAACTTTTGCTACCGTAACCGGGCGGGTTTCCTCGTTTCGGATCCGGAGGATTTGCTTTCGATGGGAATCCTTGCAATAAAAAGATATCTGTAACAAATATTCGTCAGTAAAGTAAGTCAGTAAGTAAAATTTTTACGTCGGAATCTTCAATGGACCAGGATACGATAACTCGCACGCATGCTTGAAAGACCCCCTTTATTATGCTAATTTAGCATTGAAATGAAATTTTTTTTGATTGAATGAGCTGCTCCCAAAAACGAGAATTCTGTAGAGCTGAAAGAGGAACGCACACAAGACCCCGGCAAAAAGTCTATAGTCCTGGCCTTCAACCTGTCGACGCACTAATGACTCCCAAAATAGTCAATAAAGTAAATCCAAGCCTACGCATTTGGCTCTCTGATCGACGCTCTTGCAAAATCGGAGCCCTGTCAACAAAGGGCCCATATGTGTTAGAGGAGGCGCCGCAAAATTAAAGGCGCCAGTGCAACCGTCCTTTAGACAAAATCAAACACTTGATGGCCCTTGTACCACTATCCAGGTGTTAGTTTCAGTTGAAATGTTGAATGTAAAGGGTATTTGGTTTGGGTGGGCGTAGAAGTATTGGTGAAGGAGAGGTCCCGGAATGACTCAATCAGCGCGTCGAGAAGCCGGGTGCCGAAGTGCTTCTGCATCTTCTTCTCCTCCTCCTCCCTTCTTTCGTCCTCAGCCATCCTCAAGTCTTCTCCTGCTCCTTATGTTGGGGGGGCTCTACTCGTTTCGTCGAGGCTGTCGAGGGTGGACGGGCTGCTCTACCCTCGGGATAACGGGATTTCCCCCCGCATTTCAGCAGATCCCGTCTCGTTTACTCAAGGATTTGCACCCGTCCTTGTAGTGCTAAAGGACTCACGGTTTTAACGATGAAATGTGAGCTACGGTTTGAAAGTGGGCATTGTCAGTTCTGGTGAGGCATTAACGATACCCTGACCAGCATTTTTTTTTTTGTTACTGCTATAATCGATATGCAAAAAAGACCCCCGAAAAAATAGCTCTGCGCAGGAAAAATGACTGGTAAGAAACACTGGGAGGCACTCATCGCAAAAGCGAGTTTATGTTTATGAAGTATCGTCCAGATGTTTGTGTCCACCCCGGGAGCCGCCAGAAACCGAGCTTGAAAGGTCACAAGAAGGGCCGTTTAACACGCTCAACACACCACCACTATAACAGCGTTGTCTTACAATCTGTACCGAAATTCTTGTGAGGTAAATTCACGCCATCAAAAATTTCATCAATTCATTCAAACCAAAAAAAAACAAACAATGGGGACAATCAAACACCAGTAGAGTTAGTGGGGTGCGTAGATGGGTAGAGATCAAAATGCGTACGCTCTAAACAGATTTTTAAAAACAACAAAGACAGATTTGGTTAGTATTTCGTCAAGAAAATCTCCGTCACGGAAAAACGTGGTCTTTGGGGGTGGGGGGGGGAAAGTGGCCGGAAGGCCCAACGGGAGTAGCAATTTTGACGCAAACGTTACAAACTGAAGCTAGAACAGCGCCGTGGCGGCATTTTGGGAAAGAGACAATTTCTTACATTTTGATGATAGGCAGGGGGTCATCAAAATCAGCAGCACCATTTAGCTCTAAGAGTCAGCAATATGTAAATATATATAATTTGGAAAGGTTGCTATCCGAAGCGAAAAACTTATTCCAGGCCCCCTTGAGACGCAAAAGAAGATTGCGTTAAATTTCTGGGAGTGTGGGAGGGGGTTACAAATCAATCTGGTCAAAAAATCACACAGTCCAAAACTAGAAAAAAATTCCCACTATACGAGACAAAAATCAGACCTATCGGTACTCATATACAAAATAATTCACAGTTTTGTGGGGCGAAATAAGCGGTGGCAAAGTCGGTTAGCGATGAGCCGCAGTCAGCCTCGGATCCGTGACGCCGTAATTAGCCGAAAGGCCGGCCGAATGCAGTATGTTAACACATTCCGCGTTGCCGCCCTGGAGCGCGTACCACAAGCCGGACCTTCCATTTTCATCGAGCGCTTTCGGGTCAGCGTTGTTCTAAAAGGAAATTTTGCAGTACCAAGTTTTAAGGTGAATATTTGCATACATATTGTTGAAAATGTTGATTTTTTTGAGAAAATTAGAATGTTTAAAGGTTCGCTTGAGCTAGCGATCGAAAGCGGTCACAGTGGTAAGAAATAACGTCGATAATTTTTCGACATTTGGCTTTCGTAAAAACTTTTTGGAAAAAGGCTATTTTCGGAAACATATTTTTAAAAATGTGCTCCTGACACGCAAATTTCAACGTAAAAACTGACCCATATCAGTAGTTGAAGCGTCTCCAGACTTCCATTAGAGCAGGCCAGATGAAGAGGGGTCCTTAGATCAACCGGCGACACAGTACCATTTATGTCGCTTCGCTGTGCACGCGTCAACAGAAGCGACAGTTGTGCCACATCTCTAGAAAGATAAGATTAGATTAGCCAAAACCTAGTCAGCTCACTTTTTCAAGACGGCTTGGACGACCTGGTTCGCGAGAGTCTCGTCTACACGAACCGAGGGCAAAAATTTCTTTTCGATGTACTTCGTTTTGATCCAGAGTTCCTGCAAAAACCCTTGTTACAAAAAAGCATGCGCGCGAAATGGACATGGTGGAATCTTAAGGGTTACCTTCTCTTCTCGACTCGAGTCGGGTTTTGGCTTGGCATCACGAGGAGCATGGTGCTCCCAAAGCTGGTTCGCGGTTTCGTTTCCAAGCGCGAGAACGACGGCCAGCTGGCTGATTCTAAAACGCATCGCGTTAAATCTAATCTCCCTCAATTTTATGGTTTCTTTTCTAAAGCTTAATGTTGAATAAATTGTTATTAATCCATAAAATTGCTAACATAATTTCAAGGTCAGTAAAGCGCTTACTGGGTATTGTCAAGTGTCAGACTTCGAACCCTAGAGATGTGGACTCCAAGTTCGCGATGTATCCCAGCGCATTCAATACAGATGACGATGCCCAAATTCAGACTTATCTAAAAAAACACAGTTGATTTCTTTGCATTACTGCTTACCCAGCTGATATGGTTGGTGCTGTTACAATCCGCACATCGATCGTTCCCCGGTATCCTGAGGATAGTTGCAACCTAGAGGATACCAATGTTAGCAAATAATTCGAGGTCTTCTTGCCACAAAATTTTTAGCAATCTAACAAGGAGACGCTTTTGAGTGTCCACGGCGTTTCGAAATGGGACCAGGCCCCATCTGTGTAGAATTTTTGCTGGTCCAAACGTGCAAAAACTGCGAAACGACACGTTTTGAAAAGTTATCAAGCTATAAAGTGTGAAAATGCCCAGATTGGACAACTTCGACCATTTTTAACCCTCTAAAGCTTCATAACTTTCTTATTGCGGCCGTTTCGAAAATTATGAGATTAATTTTTTAATCAGAAAACAATTTGTGCACAAAACAGGCTTGACCTCATTTCGAAACTCCGCAGACATTCATGGACGTCTCCTTGTAAGCAGTATCGATTTACCTCTGCTTTAACCGGCTGTGACGGATTGGTATTGGTGCTAGATGTGTCCTTCTTTCCACCTTCGCCCATGACGGTCTCGAGAGCATTGCCGATTTGTCGCTCTGCTTCCAAGACCCAAGAATCGCGATCTTCACCAGGCGTGACAGCAAACTCCCAGTGCTTCAAGTCATGGGAGATAATCTAAAAAAAATAATTTGAAAGACGTAGCGACAATCTTCTAGAAGTCGAAAAAAACAATCTCTGAGCCATAGCTACCCATAAATACAAGTAACACACCAAGCACTCAATATCTACCTCAAAACATTCTGCAGCTTGTTCTTCTTCTTTCTCGCTTCTGCTTGAACCGGATCCTTTCTTCTTCGATTTCTTAAGTGATGAAGTTGGGATTGCTGGTATCGCAAAGGGTGATCCCTCATCGCTTCCACCCGGGGAATTTGTCTCCTTCGAGTTGACGTCACTGATGTAGAGCACTGCAAATCAGCACTTTACGACACGTATGCAAACGTACCATCCCCGCGCTGTTCCGGAGTCTTGATCCCAGGAGCAGCCGTTGCTATCGAACTTGGGCGCTTTTCTTTCGACGGCTTTGTTTGTTGCCGTCCAGCTACCCTCACTGTACATAGGCCCAAGAACACTTCTTTTCCCGTAGACTTATTTTCCATAAAATCCTAAATCAAGGATAAACTAATAAAAAAAGAGATAAAAGCAACCTTGAAATGTGGATAATAAACGAGGCGGCCATCGGAATATATGCAGACATACTTCTTTTTCCACTCACGGTTGAGGGTAGCTTTCGTTCGTTTATACAAATGACCCTAGAAAAAAAAGATAAAAGTGATATATAACCCGCTAAACTCAAAGTTTAAATAATTTCTAACCTGTTTGCACGGAATCGCCCGACCCTGTCCAAGGTCTACGTTCCGTGGTTTGTCATCAGGACCATTGTCGCGTTTCTAAATTGAAATAAATAATTTTTTATTTACTTTAGAAAATAGTTTCATACCCAAAAGCATTTAAATAGATACATACCGAGAATAAACTGGATATCCTTTTCTTGCGCTGGGTTGTGGGAGTGGATCCCGGAGTGATCACCGTATGTAGGTGCGAGGTAGATGCCGAGAACGTGTCTGCCTAAAGATCTTACGTATGTTATGCAAAAATTCTAAATGATAATAATTCTAACTAGTAGATCATTAGACTCACGCCAGAAAAATTGGTCGCTTGCGAAATAGACATTTCATTGGTGTCGAGAAGTGCCGCAGAGGATCTAGTGCCAAACCCTAAAAAAGCCTTGCTTGGTGGTGCAGGGATGAAGATACCATTGGTAAAGTTCAGTGATGGGTTTTTGGTGACGCCATTACCGCCTCGAATGCGATAATCCGAGCGAATGGACGACGAAGGTCTTTCTATAAACTCCAATGATCAACGAGACCAGCCGGCCAAATTACCTGGGGGCACCACTGACATTTTCGTGTCGATCAGCATCGCCGAGTTAGAGCGCAGGTGGCTGAAAGAGAGACGTTAACCTTGCACCCCGATTTGAAGAGAACGTTTGCTCTTCGGTAGCTTCATACGCAACACTAGGCAGACATAATTTCCAAATGCTGGAGGTCCCAGTAAAAAAACACCTCCTCTAACTCGTCGCAGAAGTATCGATTCGGAACTATAGGCAGACCCATTCGAAAACCCTTGAAATGGTGAGTTTACAGCAATCTTGAAAAACCTGTGTTTTTATTGCAATGAGCAACTTTATAACGCATTTTTAAAAAATGTTGCAAACTGGCGTTTTCAAGGGCTTTCGCATGGTGTTACTACGGTTTCGATCTGATACTTCTGCATCGAATTAGAGGGTATTTAGTGGGACACTCTGTACAGAAAGAATAAAATGTAAAGAAAACCCTCACCCTTCGTTGTATGTGGTGCGGAGAGGCGGTTGCATACTGGTCGTGCGCAGATCCTAAAAACCAATTATTAAGCTTTAAAATATTTTAAAATGTCTCACCTGATAATCCAAACTGTGCTCCACCGGGAAGCTCTGGTACAGTGAACGTCTCCTCTGATCAATGGCTCGCCTTGCCGCTAAATAGTTTTTTTTTTAAATACCGATCAGTTTCCAGTTTCCAGAATAACACATTTTTAACGATGTATAAGACATACTATCTTTAAATACACGTTCGATGTTGTGCCCGGCGGGTGCAGAAGTCTCAATGTAGGTGCAACTCCTACCTAAAGAACCTCAATTAAAATGCTTCCCGAATCGCTTTACCTAGGTTCATCGCTTTCTTACGTCCATCTTGCTCGAGGATTTGTCTCGGATTGTTTTGTGCGATCGTATCCTAAAAAGATAGTCGTAGATGTATAGCACTGATACCTTGGTTCCGACTAGAATCAGAGGGAAATCCTGCATTTTCCGGAATTGGCCAAGATTTTTATAAAGGAGGTCGATCTGATCGAACGATTCTTCAGAGTGAACCGAAAACGCCATCAGGACAACATCGGCCCAGAGGGAAAACTGAAAATCGAATTAGCTTTCAAACATTTCCGTGACAGACCTCCGCATCTGGTGGTGAGTTTCCCTCGTCACGGATGAGCAGCAAATAACTTTGCCCGTCCACAACGATTTCTTTCTTGTAGCGACCACCTAGAAAAGGATGTTGGAAGATATGTTTATAACCAACCTTCAGGCGTTTCTTCAGCCGTATACTTTCCGGTGAGGTATCGATGGATCAACGCACTCTTGCCGGAATTGTTCGCGCCGAGGACTCCCTGAATAATTATACGGTGCAGGAAGGCAATCACTCACGATTCTCAGTTCTGTCACGGACCTACTCAACGTCCATTCATGGGAGTTGACAAACGAATCTAAAAATCACAAATTATGAAGTCAACCACCAATTTTTCCGAAAAATCCAAAAAGGTCTTTGAAGCCAAAGTAAAAGCTGGTGGATTACCTTCCTGACACCACGAACTTTTAGATGAGAATCTGTGTTTTTCAACTCGTTAACAAAACGGGAAACAAACCTTCGATCAGCAGCACCTGTTGCCGGATCATCTCAAGAAATCGATGGGGCTTTTCTTTTTCCTCGCTCAGGTAATCGAGGATATCGTAAACCTGAAAAATACCCCGATATGAGAAAATATCGCTATTATTCACACTCTTCCGATTCAAAGAAAAAAGTTGACAGATTTCGCCTTGACATGGATGCCACGAGATTTCTATACCACTATATATAAAAAAATAGTGTATATGTTTATGTGTGTGCCACTTTGCATGAAACTTTCAGTGTGTTCCAGTAATATCTCTATCGATAAAAGGTTTTAGGATATGTTTCATACGTCATCCGACGCTTAATGATCTCGGGAAGACTGCACACATGTCAAATCGTCGAAAAACTGCTATTTTCGAAATCAGGTTTTTGCGAAAATCCGGGTCCCTTTTTTTGCAAGGGAACGATTGGCGTATGCCGGAGCCGGGAGAAGACTATATAAAGGGGCCGTCGCGCAGTTTTTGATTTTTTTTGCTTCCAGGTCCGGAAGAATTATGCAAAGTTCGGGCTGCCATAGGTACTAGAACAAGCCAGGGGTGAGAAGCCGCGTAGCGGTTTGTCACCACTGATTAGATGATTATAAGAGTTTACTTGGTATATGCATGGGTGAACGCTCTCAAATCGTTTGATCTCATCCTTGATCTGGCCCGAATTGAGTGCTTTTTGTTGCAGGCGTAAGTCCTTCTGATCAAAATCCCAGTCGGCCTCATGCTGGCTGCCGGATGCCCCCGGGACCGCCTGGGAACAGCGGACCGACATCCGGGTCTTCTGAAAACAAATGGTAAGTGCGACTCAACAACAAGCCTTTGAAAAAGCTCAAAAGGCAACCGTAAAATCAAACTAGAAAATCTCTACGGTCATGTATGAGCTATTGTGAGGAAGTTGCGGCTTACGACATCAAAAAGAAAACAAAGTGCCATTAGAGCCCTACGCATCCACTTTTATCGTTTTCAGCACTTCAGCTAATGGGCCCAATTTTTTAAAATAACGTCGCGCGGACCTAAATTTCAAACAAAAACAAAGGAATGAATCTGTAACGCGCATTAATTCTACGGTTTATGGTGGTGATCGATGGAAACAGGCATATTTTGTCTATATTCCGCTTCCTGAACAAATCCTAATTTTCGTTTGGAAACAACTGGTTAGTGAGATTGAAATGCGGCCCGGGCTTGACACTAGCAGATAAGATCAGCCGGGAGCAAGCGCCCGAATCTATACGCCAACTAAAATGCCCAGTCGACGCAACGCGATTGTCACAGCGTTGCGGCCACGTGAGTGGATGCGAACACCACAATGCACAGCTCGTGCTCCGGGTTCGACCCCGATTTCTAACACGATGTGGGAAATGCAGGACAGATCGAGATGAAAAACTACATTTGCTTGAAAAAAATGGTTTTGGTTTTCGAGATAAAAACGTCGTTTGAAGTACAGATTCCCATTTCCCGTGGTTAAAAATGGAAAATGGCTGACTTGATTGATTTATGCAAGAAAGGATTCAAATAGTAAAATATTTTTCGCGCCTAAATATCGAAAATAGCAGATGTGTGGGTTTAATAAAGAGAGTATGCCCGGATGGACGGGGCACCTGATGCCAGATGGGATGGTTGTTGACCGAATCCGTTGTTATCAGGACAAGCTACTCGAATCCATACTATTGATACCTTTGACTGATACCGGACTTCAAAAATCTAAGAAATTGCCAGATTATTGAGCTAAAGGAATAGCACCAAGGACATACGCCCGGGGAAGCAGTGTGTTGGATGTCATGTATGCTGGCCCTGCCGATACAGAGTCAGTGCCAATTCAACCCCAACCCCTGCAAAAGCTTCCGAATTTCCAGTTTTATCCTATTTTAAATATTCTAAACGCTTTGTATTTTTGACCCAAACCTTTGACGTATAAAAAAATAGGTTTTCTCAATTTTGCTCAAATTCCCAACTCGAAAAGCCGCTTGCCCTAATAATAAGCCATGCTCCTCTTTTCTCTCAAGGAGCTCATACAAAATTCGGTCTTAGAGATCTAAAGCACACCCCATGAACGCTGCGCGAAAACCGTCACTTGTTAGCGTGCAGTTTTATTGTCTTTTTTTTGCTCAATGAATGTGCGCCTGTAAATGGAAGACGCGTTTAGCTCGCGGTCGAAATCTATCCAGTACGAATGACTCCACGTTTTGGGCGGATGGTGCGCGTTATGTACATCCCATCGCGCAAAAGGATTGGCCATTCAAACTTAAACGGAAACCCTTATCAACCCTTTGAAAACATCAACTGGTCCCTGGTTCCTTTCCTAGTTTTTTTGTATGTCAAACCATTGGCGGGGTTTGGGAGGGGTCGGCGAGGGGGTTTCGGCAGCACTGCCCCACCACGGATCAAGGTATGGGCGAACACCTGGGGGAAACCCCCTGCCAACCCCCTCGCAGACCTCGTCGAACCCGGCATTTCTTTTGCTTTACCTAGGCTCTTCCTTGGGGGTACAGTCACTACCCCGAAAGTCACTACCCCGAAATAATTTGCATGATTTTCATAGGAAAACCGCATGAAAACTGGATTTTTCCGGGAAAAACAATGCTATCATTTTTCGGGGTAAACGATTTCGGGGTAGTGACTTTTCGGGGTAGTGACTTTTCGGGGTAATGACTTTTCGGGGTAGTGACTTTTCGGGGTAGTGACTTTTCGGGGTAGTGACTTTCGGGGTAGTGACTTTTCGGGGTAGTGACCGGACGCCTTTTCCTTGCTTCTCCCTTGTTAAACCCGTGCATTTGCATACCTGTCTTTCGAGCGATTCCCTCGCTTTCGCTGCCTCCCACCAACTAAAAGAAAAAAAATCAGTAGTAAACGACAAGCAATACTATTTACGAATCGTCGGGTTTGCGCACAGGGACGTAGCCAGAAAAAATTACGGAAGGGGCCACGCAAATTTTTTGTAACAATCATTAAAAATAGTCTTAAAAAGCGTAATAAATAGCGCTGCAGGCCAAACATTTTTTGAGAAACAAAAAAAAATCATAAGCCCCTTATGAACTTTTCGGGCCCCTCAAATTCTGTTCCGTGAGTCTACTTTATTGTCTGCCATTCTGGATTTCTGGATTTGTCTAAAATCTCTTTCATCGTATTTTGCCGCCCTTTGATTTTTTAACTAGTAACTTTTCAGGTGATGGGGTGGCTTTCCCACGATGATCAGGTCTACTGCTTGATCCTTGTGGCTAGTTTCCTGACCAGCAGCCTCGTACGCACCGGCCATCTACCGGCATGGGTTGCGAAGAACGGAGGTCTCGTCGGCTTTGGCATGGCTGTACTGATAATCGGCTGGAAGGTGCTATATTCCGTGCCACTATCATTTGGTAAGGTTTCGATTACATGTTTTTCCGGTCGGAAACTCTGCTTTTTTGTTGCTTCTATAATGAAACTGGATTTAGGTACGGCGGTTGTAATACGTTTGACTGCCGAGACGAAACAAAAACAGATGCCGATGCTGATCTTCATCTCTTCGTTTACCTACCTGATAGTCTGTCGTTGCCTTCACTTCATTCTGCCGATCAACGAGTTGGCGAGCCATGCGAATGCCGTTGTGCTTTTAATGACGCTCAGGGTCATTGGATTCGCCTATGATGTCTTCGATTCCCGGTAAGCACGTTCTGTTACGCAGTAGGAATCTACCAGTCACATGTGACCGCCGGATACATTTTTTTCCAGCGAACACCGCTTCCTCCGTAGCGACGATCCGAAAAAGTCGAGGCGAGTGATCGAAGAGCCACAGTCCGTCATCGAGATCCTGAATTTCTTCTACCACTACTGTGGTTTATTCACTGGTCCGTACTACTCGTACCAGATGCTTGAAGACTCCTATGTAATCGTCCATCTACAGGGATGGTCACCTTCCCAGGTAAGCTTTAACATCCGTTGCATGAAATTTTTCGTGTGCAATCCTTAATTGACGGATTTTTCAGGAGATCACAAAGCGATTCTTGACGCTTGCTTGGTCAGTTCCGGCCTTCGCTATCCTGAATGCATATTTCCCTCTCGATGGTCTACGTACAGACGCAGTTTGGGATTGGTCGCTGGTGTACCGTTTCTTCTACGCTGCTGCGATTTTCACGGTCTTCCGTTTCCGTGTCTACAGCGCTTGGGCAGCGGCCGAGTCCGTTTGTCTCATGGTTGGCATCGGAATGTATCCAACAGCCTCTAAGGCGGAACTCATCACAGGGCCCAAGGATTTGGCAGTATTCAAGTGAGTTTTTATCACGGGTGTAACTCAGAAACTGAAGTAGTTTTACTTATAAGGAGTGGTTTTTGGGTGATATTGGCCTTTTCCGATTTGTCATAGCTCTTTCGACAGGGGTTGAAATGCTGAACAGATCCTAGCTTAGAAAAAAAATTGATGAACGACGAAGGACTTGAAACGAATTTTGATCTGAAAGGGCTGATGTCGCCCATTTTCAGCCCTTGCTTAACAAAATGCAAAAATTTTGACAACTTTTCAACACCTTAATCGTTGAGCAGTATTCAAGACATAGGATTGGTGCAGAATTTTAAGTGCTATCAAATGAGTTAGTTCATATCGAAAAACTCCATTATCGCCTAGAAAGCCCTCCCTGTTCGAAACTCAGCTGGTTCTCTTCACAACTTTCAATTTAGGGAGCTACACGGCAACGCAGACAGCCCGACATCTTATGATTCGGAGGCCATGGTCAACATCGACATGAAGGAAGTGGAGTTTTCCGAGACGTTCAAATACGGAATCCATGGATGGAATCGCTCCGTACAAAAATGGCTCGCCCTATACGTCTACCAGCGCCTACACAACTACAAAGCCCAACGCACTTCAATCACGATGTTCGTATCGGCGCTGTGGCACGGAACCTACGCCGGATATTTCATGTCCTTCCTTCTGGTACCGTGTTGCTTGGCCGTCGAGGAGATGATCAGAAAGAGGACGGATTCCATCCCCAACTTCAAGTATTTATACATCCCAACACTACGTTCCCGTGGATTCGACTTCTTAGCTGCCGGGTTCCTACTGAAAAACTTCCATGACACCGTACGATTCTGGGGAAGCCTCTATTTCTGGCTGCCCCTCGTCCTACTCGGATTGTTCTTCGCTTTACGCGCCACATCTAAACCGAATGCAGGCTCGAGAGCGGTACCAACTAAACGAGAATAGATATGCTCCCTTAGCTCTCACCTTTGTTGTTGACAAATGTTTTAGAATAATTTTTTGTTATCATTTTGTTGGCTTCTCCCTTGTTGCTCGCGGGAGTATAATATTCCGTTTTCTCCAATTTGGCAAGCAATTTTCTTCCTATTTCTATTACTCTCACGAATGTTATGTAATTTGCTGGAATTTATGTCTCATTTTTACAGGTATTCTTTGCTTAGTCGCCGGTTAGGCCATGATTTCTAATTATTCCTGCCTCCGTTCGTTGGATATGCTTTTTAAAAAAGTCACTAATAAATTTCAGTGGGATGTGGAAACTGATCAACGAATTTGAACAGTTGCTGGACTTCAATGCTTCGCAAACAGCTGCTCCTGAAATCCTTCCACTTGACCACTTCAAGTTGCCAGCGGAAGGGACTCCTCTAACACTCGTCTGCCATGATATGGCAAATGGTTATCTCGCTTTTGAAAGGTTAATTTCATGGAACGTATTATGTGTAAAAGCCGTTTTACCCTGATTCGGAGCTTTTCCCTCGTCGATTATAATTTTTACATTTAGAGACGACGGATGCCAGTTAGTGGACGATCAATTGCAGCCCTTAGTGCTCTTGAACTGGTGGCAGGTTTTGTGCAAATATCAACCAATAAATAAATTTAGTTTGACATCTTTGTCTACTTCAGCCATCACTTTGTCACCTTTCCCCCTGCCGGTTGGCTGAATTTGGCACACAAGTAAGGCTTGACATGTGCAATCAAGTAATCCTTCTTAGACATGGCGTTCGAGTTCTGGGAACCTTAATAACGGAGTGGACGGATGGAGCGAAGATTTGTGAAAAGGTATGCCACACAACGTACTATGAGTGAAAATCAATTTTTCAGATCTTAGAGGACGAGACTTCCGTAAAAAAGACGATCGATGCTCTGATCTCGGTCATGGTATTCTATGGTTTTGACGGGTATCTCATTAACATTGAGAATGAGCTTCCGGTAAGCCAATTTTGGATATTTCGACCGGCTCTTTCAGCGCGAGAAAATCGGATTAATGTGTAAATTCCTGAATGATCTCACCGCAACCGTCAAAGCTACCAAAGCTTACGCACAGGTAATAGCCACTAACTAACACCCATATACTTTAGGTTATCTGGTACGATTCCGTGACTAAAAGTGGAAAGCTTAGGTGGCAAGATGCGCTAAACGATGAAAATAGGTATATGTTTTTTTTGCATAGTAAAAAAACGCTTCAGCTGTTTTTATGATAATTGCGACGGCATCTATTTAAACTACAACTGGTCGGGTTCGGAGAAACTGTGGTCCCGTCTCCAGACGATGAACCGTGCCCGCGAGCGTCCTGGCTCGGTGTATGCTGGTGTCGACTTTTTCAAGCGTGGAGACAAACCCAACGACATCATTTATCGTAAGTCGTGAATCACTTAGTAAAGTGTAATTTCTCAGTTGTCAGGCAAGAAAAACGTTACGAGAAATGTAAAGCTTTAAGCATGGAATCACATCTTAATCTCATCTTCATTATCAACTTTTATAATCAAACATTTAAAGGTGGCAAGGATGCTTGGCGGCTTGCTGAGATCGCAACACGGTTCGGCTTTTCGTTGGCCTTCTTCGCGCCAGGATGGTTGGTGGAAGCGAATAAATGTGGCGCAATCGATCCTAGAGCTGAGTCGATCCGGTTTGTCAAAATTATGATTCCAGGATAGAAAACTGTGTCCTGTGACCTCGTATTCTTTTTTCAGATTTTGGCAGTCCCTGGGAAAGTGCACTACACCGCATCGCGCTATCCTGGGGCCGTTCAGAACTGACTTCGCAACCGGGTTTCATGAGGCCGGTGCTGGAGCCAGGGTACTTTTTTTCGTAACCGTGGATATCTGCTTTAGGCATTTTGTCTGAGCCAAATTGCGGTACAGCCGAACTGGGCAGTGCTGAACCCGAACCTTCTTCCAAGATTTGGTGATGTAGGGCTCGTGCTTCGACGCGGCATCACTTACGAGTGAGTTTTTAAAATAAGCTTGCGGCAGCTTTTCTCCAATTTCCGTTTTATTTTTAGGCTCTTCCGACTTGACTTCGTATCCCGCGGAAATCAAGTGGAGCTCGATGCTGATGGTGACATCACAGTCTACGTGAATGGCTTCATCTTGCACAAAAACCCTGAAGGGGACTATCACCTCCCCTCTGCACACATTCGAAAAATCGCTGTACAAAACCGACACCAAAGTTCTATAACTTTGCTTAAATTCGCAATCAAAAAGTGATGATTTTTGTGATTTTTTGTGTCTTTGCATATCTTTTAGAAGTTTAAAACGGCAGCTAACTTTACGTGTAATTTTTCCTGTGATTCTTATTGCTTGTAACGCCAATGAAACTTGTATTTGTGATCTGCATCTGAGTGACGGGTTTTCATAAATATTTGAATATATCGTTGAATTAGGCCAATCGGGTTGCTACCGAAAACGACAATATTGGGAGATTGCGATCGTTAAGATATCGCCATGATAATTTATTAAAAAGCGCTCGGTAAAAGAATGGTTTGGGAGCTTCTGACCACCCATTACTATACAAGTTTTTAGGCATGAAATATGATCAGTAGTAGAAAGAGCCATGACGAACCGCAAAAGACACGGGTGAGGGTGAATGAAAGCAGACTAAAAAAATCGGACGCCTTTAGTCTCGTTTGCTGATTCAAGGCGACCCACTCGATGCGATCAGTTCAAATCGGGAATTCTCATGCGTCGTGTGCTGCGGCGTCCGAGCTGGTCGGTTTACACATAGCTATTAAATAAATCCTTCGAATTGCATTTCTATATGGTCTAATGTAAGAAGTTCTCATTCTAGGTGTGAAAGTCCTTGCACCATTGCTGGAACCGGACCAGCCGCCCACCGTATGGAGTTTCAAAGGCAAAAACGTGTCGCCGAATCACGTCTCTTGGAGCAAGCTACATGGTTTTTATCAAATTCATATAAGCAAATGTGCTTAGATCAATTATTCGCTACAGCATCCACTTCCGGTGCAATCGTCGTGTGGGATGTGGTTAGCAAGCAAGAAAGTAGGTCTACAGTCACCATGAGAAAACCGTCCTTTCAGGTTATTCATATGATGCACATAAGCGATCGGCGACTGTCGTCCGGTTTCATCCCACAGATCCGAATCTCATAATTTCTGGGTCGAAGGATTCTAGTATTATGATTTATGATACGCGGGAAGAAGGAACACGCCACAAGTTTCTGTAAGTAGAGTAAAGGGACTAGGAAGTATAGAACGTCTATTTTTATAGATCCTCGGATGGAGTACGCGATGTGGCTTTTCACGAAGCTCTCAACTACGCATCTTACTTTGTATCGGCTGATGACACAGGCAATGTCAGATTCTGGGATATGAGGTTTTATTTTCTTCCAATCGAATACTTGTGGTCAGAAACCCAAAAGAAGTCTACCTCCATTTTCTTGCTCACCGGGATTACACGTCGAGTATTGCATTCAACACCGAAAACCCAAGTCTCATAGCGACAGCGGGCGGCCGGGATATGATGATCAATGTAAGAGCTGTTTTCTTTGTTGTATCGTTTTTATTAAAATAAATCCGAACAAATTAATCGCTGAGGTTAGATTTGGGATTGGCGCTTGATGACCAATCGGAAATCTGACGAACGGGAATCTCGCCGTGAGGTCTTCAAGATTGAGACAATGGCTGGGTTGGGAAGAGTTTATTGGAGGCCAGGATGCGACTATCAGGTATTTCGACGAATTTGAACGTCACCCCTTTTTTAGATATCTTCTTGTTCATTGGTGAATGACACCGGAGTGCATTGTTGGGATGTTCGTCGCCCTTATCTACCGCTTTATTCTTTCGAGGGCCATATGGAAAGTTGTACAGGTAACAGAAACCTCAGTTTTTGAAATGTCTTCTTCAGATATGACTTGGCGGAGTTACGACGATCAAAATATGCTCGTTACTTGTGGCAAAGATGGCAGAGTTGTAAGCAAATTTAGAATATTTCGACGCTCTTAATTTATCTAGTTTGTGCACACGATTGACGATGCGATAAAACCACATCAGTTTGCCAATGATTGTGCGGTTGACCTCGCGCCGGATGGGTTATTCGCGGTTGCCGGTAAAAAATTTTTTTTTTGCTTCGACGTTATGCGGAAATTTAGTCAGCACGAATTTGATTGGAATGCGTACCACACAAGTAAACAATTGGTATAAGAAGGATGCGGCAAGGAAGAAAAAGCTGAGTGCGAGGACTGTCGAGGAAGCCGAAGAAGGATCTCCGTCTGATGCTGTTTTCGACATAACTGACAAGTTTGTTATTGTAAAACGCTGTGTAAATTCGCTTAAAATGTGCCAAATTATACTGTTTTTTAGACGATTTCAAATGGGTCATCACATCTTCAAACGCACAGATTCGCAAATTAACGCGGTGGAGGTGAGTATGGGACAGTGTTGTTTGAACAACAGAATCACTAATAAAAATGTCATCAATTTCAGAACAAACACGAAAGCTTCTGTCCCGTATCCAAGACCTTTCCTTCGCAAATGGCTGTTGGCGTCCCAGAACCATATCCGCAGAATAAAGTCCGAAAATTCTATCGCTGTGCCAATGCGTAAGATTTACACAGCAGATAAAATACAGAAATTTTCAGGTATCGTGTGGGCGGGGCACCAATTTCTGAACTTTGCGATATGAATGCACAAATCGCTGAGGAGGTCGGATACTCGGATGTAAGTCGTCTTAAAAAACCATTCCAATTTTCACGACCTTCAGGCTGCGCAAACATGGAGACTGGTCGAGGCTATGGCCGAGCAAGCGCAAGTTGGCAAAAGAAACGCAGCTAAAGAGGATATTGCAAAGAAGGAAGTCATCCATGTGACGAGAAATACGTAGGTTCAATGATGGCTCTGCCAAGCTCCAAAAAGGATTGCAAGCGGATTTTCAGAATACTGACCGCCCTGAAGGGAGGGACGTATCGTTGCGTACAACCGATCCCGCAGTCACACATCAAGTCCAGATTGTCCGGCTGGATTATGGAAAAAGACAAGCAGGTATGTTAACAAGCTTAAAAAGCATGTTCTCGTCTGCTTATTAAGGTAGCAGAACTATGGCGTCAAGACTGCCCCTCACGGAATCGCGTGCTTGCTCCACCTCAAATGTTTTCTGTGATACCGTACTCAAGGAGCGCAGATTTCTACTTTGGACAAGAAGAGCTCGTCCACGACCTGCACTATAATAGGAACTACGATCATTTGTGGTGTGGTCTTATTGCTTAAAATTTAGTTTGTTTTAGTGTTGCCCGATTCCCGGACGTAGTGCCTTTCCGCTCGGATTGGCGTTCGTTGAAGGATGAAGCTTTTATTAGAAGACAACGAGTTGAATTCTTTGAAAAGCATCAAACTGCAGATCCCCTGAAGAAGATTGCTGAGGTTTTGCAGTACCATGCGGATTTGGTGAGTTAGAAAAGGAAAATAGTTAATTTCAGTGAGTTTCTAGGGCGACTATCAAACTTGCGCATGCGTATGCCTGGTTGTTGGTGCAATTTTGGGTGAAGTGGTAGCAGAACGAGCGGCTGGGACATGGCTGTCGAATTATCATGGTAGGTTGTAAAAGGCCATGCAAAAATCAAAATAGCTGCAATATGAAAAATTACGTTTAGAAATGCTGGATAGTCTCGAGCTTTTCGTCCCATCCGCTGCGATCCGGAAATTCGCATGGGTGAAGCGTATCAACAATATGTCATTGACGGTAGGGTAGTAAAACGTTCAGTCTAGTTTTAAATTTCAGGGTACCCACCTCACCATATCGTGCCTTCAATGCCGGAAGCGTATCGTCGAGGCGACCTGTCAACGGTGTGATAAGTGGCTGACGGAATGTGTCGTTTGGTATGTACTTCGCAATTAAGTATTCGAACACGTCGTATCCATCAGCGATTTGGTAAAATCACTCCAAATAGCCTCATAATCGATTTCTAGCGATCTGATGATTTTCGGGATGCATTGGATGTGCGGGAAATGCCGGCACCCTATGCATTTGGATGAAGCCGTCGAATGGTAAGTGGAAAGAATTAAACAAATATTGGTTTTTTTTCTAGGTTTGACGTCTCGTCGATGTGCCCAGTCAGCGGTTGCATGTGTCAATGCAAAGTAAGTCCCGAAAAGAAAAATATATTTATTTATTTAGATCTCTGACGTTCCGGATACCCATCAAGGCCCTAGAGGCCCGTTGTTCTTCACGAATTTGAGGAAAGTAAGTTGGCGCTTGCTTTGCTTTATTCTAGTGTCTTAGGCAGTGAGGCGAAGGAAGCTGCATGTTGTTAGCTACAAATATAAGCGGCAAGTGACCTCGGTAAGAGTTAATTTTTGTGTAGCCTCGTAAGCCACTTGAAGAGAAGCGAAAAACACAAAAAAATTACAGGCGCTGAGCGAGGCTGCTTGGTCATTGGCTACGCACGATTCAGCAAGGTCCGACGTCTCGATATCAATTGGTATCGAGCATATCAAAGAATTGGTGGGTACAGAAATGCTATTTTTGTTTTCTTAGCTGTACGCAAGAAAATGTAGGAAAATGATTAAAATTTCAGGAGAAGAAACTCGAACGCGAAGAAGAAGAAAATCATCCCCAGACTGACCGAAAACACCTTTCATTGCTTGGACGTCAATTCGCAAAGCTTTCATTAGATAGTGAGAGCGATCAAAAGGACGAAGAAGCCGAAACGAGCATCACAAGTGGACGACAGCAAGATCCAATGACCAAAAATCAAAAAGAACAATTAGAGGAATTCACGACCTATTTGGAAAGAGAAGACTCCGAAGATGGTCAACTGGATGGGCCTGCAGAAATTGAGGATCGAGGATTAGCCTTGGAATTAGATCTGGCTACACCGAGCTCAGAAAGTAGCTATGGAATGGAGGATGATGATGACGATGACGATGATGAAGATGATGATCTTGAAGATGAGGAAGAGGATGGTGATGATGGTGAAGGATCAAATGACGGCGATGCTGAGAACGGCTCGGAGGCGTCGGAGAATACACGTAGTGAAGGAGAAGATGAAGATGTGGTGAGAGCGGGTGGATGGATATTCGATGATGAGACGAGTTCCGAAGAAGATGGTGTCACAGATGAATGGGCATTGATTAGACAAGTGGAGGAACCAGATTATTTCAAGTTGTTGCACGAGATTGAAGCCGAGACAGACGAGTCTCAAGACGAAGTTAAGCCCGTTGTGGCTGTAGACAAGGAAAAGGAGGAAATTGTCATGGAGGAGCCAGATTATTTTAGTCATTCTGTATATCAGATGGCACAACGGGAATGGCGAGAAGAATATTTGGACAAGGAATACAGTCGGCATATAGAACGTGAAGAAGCATTGGCGAGCGCCAGGAGGGATAATTAGGGCAGATAGTTTTGTAAGCTAGCAGAGAATCCCACTTGTTTTTATTGATTTCTTCTTTTCCTATATCGATTGTATACTGTTAATTATGTATTTTCCTCTTACAAGTCACTTCTATACGGGAAATCACTATTTCACTTGACTTGCCACGCCTACTGTGCCTTACACTTTTTGCTTTTTTTTAATAAAATTTCTATAATTTGGAATGTGTCCGACAACGGCAAAAGTGGCATCATTAGCATTTGCAAATCCTTGATATAAGCAATTGAATTTATTATATCTACGGTTAGTTCGGAAAGAGGAAAATCGAAGACAAAAAAAATTAGATCCCGCATCGAAAAATGATCACAATGAAAGGTATGGTGGATAGGTGTGGTGTGGGGGGTTTTTCTCTGAGAATTGGGGGAGAATATAAAAATGACTAAAATTCGGTACGACAACCAAGAAAACGGTATTGTAATGGTTTAAAGATAATGCACAGTCCGAAATTCATCACTAGATTTGTCAGCAGGCCATTTCTATATACAATACTGAAGAGAATATATTTTAGGGAAATATACAAGATAATCCCTAGGGCCAGCGGGAGAATTGGGCAAAAATGTTGTAAATAACCATTGCAGTCAGGGATTGTTGAGGGGGAACCGTATTGCGTACCGCGAAAGAACGCATTCCACTGGGGAGGGTGTAGATTATGTGATAAAATATACCAAATATGTTAAAGGCGTTTGAAAATGATAGGGTAAGTAGGTTACGCATTAATGAGGGGTTTCTATCACCTTCAGATACCTTTAACGCATTGTAATGGAATTCTAATAAATTAATGTAGAAGCAGCCGGCGAGGAAAAGCACCACAGAACAGGCATGCATCACAGTGTATTGCTACATTTGGCTGGGGGATTGGAGACAAAGGCATTTTGGGCGGGAATCAAAGTAGGGGATGGGAGTCAAGGGAGCATGACAGCCGTTCATTGCGATTGCGTCCTTGTCACAATCCCTTTAAACCTCCAAACCTTGAATCCCAGGCACTACAAAAAAAAAAGATGAGAAGTGAATTCTAGTGGTGGGTGGCAATGTGTACGTCAAGAAGTGATATGAATAGTGGAAAATGGGTAAGACAAACAGTACAGAGACCGAAATGGGAAACCGTTATGAAGAGGCTCACATTAACTTATATGAATAGAAGAATTTGGTAAAGCCGATCAGGATATTTGCGCCCAGGAGGAATGTGCCGTAAGCGAGCGAGAATTGGGTGAGACGGTGGCGGCGTCTACAAATTTATTTTAGTAAAATCACGGCTAATTTATTGTTATCCTATTTTTATTAGATTCGTGATTTAAGAGACTCACTTTCTAGGGATTTTCCAGGCCTGTAAAAGAGCAACGATGATATGTTGACCATCGAGGGCGAAACACGGCACGGCATTTAGAACACCAAGTGCTACCGATAGCGTTACCACGTATTTACCGAACAGCTCCACAGTATCTAAACATTAAAATGATAATTGATAACAAATTTCATAAACTGAAACTTTTCAAGTTCCAAGGACTCACGTGGTAACACTTTTGGGACCCAAGACCATCTTGATATCAGCGGAGATACTTCAACCAAGTAAAGGAACTACAAATATCATTTATAATTATACTTATTTGCAGTGGTCTTACCTCTTCCATCCTCCCAACGAACAACACCGGTTTGTCCGCTTCTCCCACTTCCAGCCGAACCAACCGCGTCCCATTGTAAAGCGCTGGGTAGATACAGGTGGGTTTTGGGCGCGTCTTAAATTTATATTTTGATTTTGTAATGTGGATGTTTTATGTTAAATAAAAGGATATGTTTAAACTACCTGATCCGACGCTTCACAGGGTGTTGTTTCGTTACAGGATGGCTGTGAAGTGACGCTCCGAGCGTCCAGGCAGGAGAGCTGTCGTTTTAGTTTTGTTTCGACGCGAACGACTTCGCGAGGTTTCTATACATTTGAAAAATTAAATGTGTTAACGAAAATCCCCGTTTAGCAGTGCTAAACTTACTTCGGGACCGCCTAACCGCAAAGCATCAGCAAGATTTGGGGCTCTTGTTTCCGGATGGTTTCTTTTAGTGACCTAAACTCAAAAATCAAAGTTTAGAAAGGCTGCTGACCACTTCGCTCTCAAAACAAATATGGGCTGGGGTCGCGTTCTTCTGCTCGTCACAACAATGGAGCTCATTGTCAAAGATGGTCACCTGGAATTGGGCCGTCTGAGATAGATAGAGAATGTGAGAGAGAGTGAGAGAGAGAGTGAGAGAGAACAAGAGAGAAGCTTATAACGACAATACCAACCTTTGAACTTTTAGCTGCCAAAACCGCATCAGAATCCACGCAACGCCCATATCTCTCTTTTTGCAAAGCTTTTACGCATTCAACCCAAGATAGTGGATGATAAACCTAAAAAACGCATAAAATTTTCCTTTCCTGATAAGCTAATTTCTCACCTCACAATGGTCGATTTTTGTCACCACCTGCCCAGGCTTCAGACCACCGTACAACCCAGATTGTTTACTGACTTCTACAGAAAAATTTCAAGAATTCTTTGGTATTCTACCTTCCACCGTAACACCGGAACCCGTTGTGAAGAATGGAGATAGAAGATATGGCGTTGAATACACGACAAGGCACCCGACGGCCGCCAGAACCAAATTATGCCAGACTCCACCGCAGTAGACCCGAAGCTTTGACCAGGTAGGGCGTTGATCTGTAATGACAAGGTAGTGTTTTTGTGAAGTTTGAAAAAATGCAAGGCTTATGAGCTGTGAATTAATTGCATTAAAAACTATATATAACCGTTGTCGAAAAAGTGACAAATAAAAGGATGAAAAAAATAACTGCTATTCCTTTTAAGGCAGGGATTCAAATCGTGCTAAAACATTTTTCTCCGAAAAAAACTTACTCAATCCCAAGTCGTCAATTTCAGTAAAGGCTCCAGGATAAATCCCAAGCACAAAGACGCCAAACCCAGATACCCGCACGCTCTCCAGCCGCGCCGCCCAGGCATGTCCAAGCTGAATCAAGAGTTTTAGAGCACGAGCTAAAACTGACCTCGTGCAAGACGGCGGCCATGACGAGGACGATCATGAACATCGGGATGTGAGCCCATGGCATGTTGACGCCAGGGATGATTGGTGTTAAGCCTAGGAGGGGCAATAATTATCTTTTACTTTTGAAAGGTGTGACGATTCCGGCATATTTAATACATACCTTCATCTCGATGTGGATGGTCAATAGGATCGTCTCCTTGAAACACCGGTTCTGCTGTATTATCATTAGCTGGTAATGGTGCTGGTGTATGAAATCGGGCTGGAATCGGTCTTGGCATATCCCGGGTGCGCTCATTAAACGATGACGAAGAAGGCAATGCATGCCAGATATGAGAAGTTAGATACCACGTGACGAATACCTAAAATATATGATGGTTCAATGTAGAGGGACACTTATTAAGAGATTGAAAGGCACTTACCGTACAGGCGAGAACGACGATGACACCGAGATCGAACCATAGGGTCAGCAATTTTCTGCCCATTCTCCGTGATAGGGATTTTTCGCAATCGCCGATACCCTGGGGCATTAGTCGGGAATCATATCGATGGGTGTAGAAACGAAGCTAGAAATGTACCGTACTCATAATCTATTTTTCCTATCAATGCTCCTTACAAATACTCGTCATCACCATTAAACAAGAGAATCGCGTTCTTCACCCCGCCCGTCCGCCCCGGCCATTCATCTTTCCCCCCGTTCCCCGAGCAAGCCCCTCATTTCAAATTCCATCTCCTTGTCGGCGTCGCCCCCCAAAATGCGCTCCCCCCGTTCTTACGATATCCATAAAAAGAAATATGGGTGGTCGATACCTGGAAAGGTGATATCTGGATGTGATGCTTCTCGGCAAAATCGATGTACCGCCTTACAGCCAGGGCCCGTAAAACAAAATCGAGCAGAAACAGGCCGCTCCAGGTGAGGAGGAAAAGGCTGAAAAGTTTGGGGGTAATGTGGATTTGAAATAAAGGAAGTTTAAGTAGCATTTGAAAAGGGTTAGCAGGTTGTAAGTGTTAATCCGAAAAAGTAATGGAATAATTTTGAAAAGAAATTGCTCTAGTGTTCAGATTTTGTAGATATCTCACCTGACTGCTGTCGTGAATGCCATCGGATGTTGCAACTGGCTGATGGCAATTTACCCGTAATTAGTACGCATCCTCGGGATAGAATAGGGGAGAGTGGCTGAAAGCTATCGATTTTCATAACAGAACTATGTCGCATGTGCCCTCGGGCACTGATAATTGCCCAAATTTGAGGAAAATTTTCCAGATGACATTGTATGCACTAATGAAACAATATAACGATGTATTTCTCAAATAAATTTCCCATGGGGTATTCAAGGTAGCAACTGAACAATCAGTTAAAAAATAGAATTACCAGAAATTTCCGTTAACAAATATAACGCAAAATTTCGCTCAATCAAAGTAGCTATGCAAATTTAGAATAATTAAAAGTAAAGGAGATCTTTTCTAAACTTTACAGCTTCATGGTTCACCCCAATCGATCTGCCTATGTTTTTCGAAAACCTGATAACAATGCCTAAGACTCACAGAAAAATATGAATAACAGGAATAGCAGGAGAAGCGAGAGGGAGCTGAAGAGGGAGAGGGCAAGGCTTCAAGGGCCGGCCTAGATTCCTACCCTTTCCGAAAGGGCATGGGATACGCCTGTTCATAGCAGCCCCCCGTTCGGCTCCCACATTGGGAAACGTTGCATAAACCGTTCTCCTCGCCCCTCCCGACCACCGTATCTACATAGCGCATCAAAAAGAGAAAATGGATGCGTTGAGTGACGCCTCGATGAATGTGGGCATATTTGAAATAAAAGTGAAATGGGATTTAGAGAGTTAGGGGCGGGAGATTTCGATCAGGATGCAAGAGAGTCATGTGCAACTTTTAATTTACCTTGAAAATTTACCTTGAAATTACAGGGATTTACTACTTCGCGAGTAGATTAATTATTAACCACCGAACATCGATGAATTAATCGGAAGCCTGAGATCACACGTATTTTTTACGTACAACACACTAAATAAATTTTACTGAAATTTTTTAGTTATTCCCTATCCTGGGAGTTCATAGCAGTTTACATTAGCCTATTGTTTATAGTTTGTACAAATTTGCATGTCTCATTTTCCACAAAAAACCAAATTCAAAGCTTTATTGTGTTTTCCTTCTCAAAAAGTCTGTCTAGTTGGCCGGGGTGGTGGCGGGTGGGGCGCCCTTCTTGCACATGAACATTTGCATGGCCTTGTTAATCTAAAATAATTTTTGAGAAGTCTGACAACTAATAATTACCAGCTCCGGGATCTTGGCCGAGTTTTTCACTCCGCTCTCGCACATCGGCTTGACCATGGCGATGATGATGTCGTCTGGATTTAGGGTAAATATGTCGCTTTTATAGCCTATACTTACGGTTAGCCTGGTAGTATGCAACGACATTCGGGAATTCCTGGATCCAGAGTGGCTCGCAGGTATCACGGTTTTCTTCGGCTTGCGTGATGAAGTCAACGCAGTTTTGCATGCTCTAAAAATAAATAGCGCAGAATGGAAGTATTACCTGGGTGAAAACAGCGGTCATATCCGGCTTGTCTCCGCTGGTAAGGTCGAACACCTTGTAGACGCTCTTCTCCCACTAAAGTTGAAAACAAAATTCAAATCAGCTTATAAACGGGTGGAGCTTAAATTCTCATAATTTTAGAAAAAGAAAACCTACTCCAATAAGGAGCTCTCCGCATTGAGCATTCTGCTCCTTGATGCGGTTAACCTTATCGACCTGGGTCTGGTAGAAGGAGTTGACATAATCGGAGAGGTTGGAGCTGGGGCACAGCTCTTTGATCAAGGTAACAAATGACTAAAGGGTTTATGTATGGTATGTTTAAAATACACCTACTTGACGGTCAGTTGCGTGTTCACCGGTCTTGCAATAGTTGTTGATGATGGTGGCGGCACAGTCGAGGTCCGATTCGGTCATCTAAAAATATTTTTAGCCTCGGTTTGTTTTGTTACGTTTTTGAAGAACTCGTAGACATCGTCTTCCATCATTTTCTTCTCTAAAAGGGAGATTTTCATCGATTGATTGATGGGTTTTTCGAAAAATCACTATGTTGAGTCCCCTTAAGTTTGGGTACGGTACATGGATGTATTAGGCTGGACCATAAGTTCGTGCAATTTTTCGAACTCAAAATTTTTAGGGAAACTTCCATGCGTTCATTTTAGTTTTTTTGCTACGATGAAGGCACACTCTTCGTCGTGCCTGAGTGCGAGTAAAAACCACTAACTCCCAAAAAATTTTTAATTAAGTCGCCAAGAGGCTGGGTAACTCGAGTTTCGGCGTTTTTTGATTCCGTGAAGGATATCTGCTGCCATTATGA
Source organism: Mesorhabditis sp. LJ9110 (assembly GCA_038088335.1). Lineage (NCBI taxonomy): Eukaryota > Metazoa > Nematoda > Chromadorea > Rhabditida > Rhabditidae > Mesorhabditis > Mesorhabditis sp. LJ9110. The sequence continues at coordinate 311,760 of JBBGBA010000067.1, forward strand.
GGTCTGACTTGCTAAATCAGTGGCATTAGATAGAAACAAGTTCGGGCTATGCAATGTAGTCAACAAAATTTCAATCGCTTGCTTCATTATTTTTTTGCAAATAATTTTTGTAAGATGCCAATTTTGGTTTTCGGGCTCGGAAATGACAAATCCTTTCGCCCGGCGTTTTCTCTGAATCTAGTGGCTAACTTTTTGCGTGGATTTTAACCAAATGGAGTTTGGCTGTTACTACTTTCAGACCGTAGATTACATATGCACCAATATTCCATAGCGGGTCCCGGACGTACCATAATCCTCCATTTGGTACGCTTTTTATTTTTATTTTTTTTCATCCCGAAACATTGGGCTAGTGGGTTTGGGAATTTTCATGTAGTATCCGCTGCTTATGCCAAATGTCACTGTAGAATATGCAAAATTTGATTGGCACGCGTTGACGAGTAACAAGCGAAAAATTGTGGCGCCTCCACATCTCAGGGTCGACTATTTGGTAATCCACGAATTCGCAAAATTTGGCCAGTTAGAAAAGGCCAGGAAAATATTCGCTATCCATAAAATGTTTGTCATTATAGACTGCACATAATAAGTGTAGCAGTTTAATTCAGGTTGTCCCCAATAAATTCTGGCTAGCGTTTTGGGTGGAACGATCCAGGATCGAGGTTTTGAATCAAACTAACGAGAATAACGAAGGCGATAGCTAATTGGGCACCATAGCTAAAAAGGTCTTATACTGGCATTACACTTGGCGAATTACGGCTGGGGAATTATGGCATCAACAATTTTTCTAGGGCCAGAAGGTGGGAAGGATCTCTGATGTCGCCGCAGGTGCCTCAAGGATAACTAATTATAAAAAAGCTGTCCGGAAGCAGGATCAATTTGTTCTTTTGAGGGAATGTAGTAGCGCTGTAGAGTAAACCAGGGATGCTCAAAACCGACCGGTTAGCTGGCGTAATTATTTTGAAAAAGTCGAATGTACGGACTTTCGGTCCAACCTAATACTTTAGAGTATCAACTAACCATGAGCCTTCTCAATACCGGCCATTCCCTTCTGGAGCATGGCACCTGTGCATAGGATTCCGCTGGTGCAGGTGTCCAAGCAGGGCACAGCTGCGTGACACTAAAAAATGAGTTATAAGAAGTGGTCATACCAGCGGTATGCGGATTTTTCTATTACGCTGGCTTGAATCTTTCAAGGTCTGGCAAGGGATGCGAACGTAATAATGAATTTATGACATTTAAAATAATTGATACAAGGTTTGCAACAAAAAGAAACTCCGATAGAACTGCCCAAAAGTTCGAAGGCTCTTCAAAAAAACGGCGCTGGCTGTTTTCTTGGACATACAATCATAATTCTACCTTTATTTGCAGTGAGGAACGACGGCAAATGAAGAAAATCACGAATAAATCGCAATTCACAAACAGCCCAACACGAAAAATTACTTACCTCAGGAGCTCCCGAAGCGGCCGCCGGAGCAGCGGAAGTGACATCATCAGCCAGGGCCCAAGAAATGAGGATGCATGAGACGATCAGACAACGCATTTCCTAAAAATCAACCTCAACACGATAAAAAACGACTAGAACCACTGTACTTTGAAACCTAAAGCTTCCAGCGTTGGTCTTGGATGCGTAGCTTATATACAAGCGGTCGATCGTTTTTTGTTTGGCGCCCAATTATGCCGGTATGTCCCGTTGTAATTGGACGATGCGCCGGTCATAATCCCGACCGGGGGGAGCTTTACGGTTCAGAAATTCGCACCTATAGAGCCGTTGCCAGGTTGTTTCGAGTGGTTGCCGATCAGAGGTGCATTATTGGGTGAAATATCTATGGAGATGGGATTGGAAGATGGTAAGAGGAATATTTTAATGAGCGCCGGAGTATTAGACTTTCAGAAAAATTAGTTTTTTTTCGAAAATATCAATTTTTGAGAAGTGTTAAGTGTACTGTAGTCTCGTGTTCATAACGCACCCATTGACGCATCATTCACACCGTAAAATTTTTTCCCATGCATGCAAATTCCCATGCAAATTAATATAGAGACACTATTTACATATCGTGGATACGAATTAAGATGTTGAATTTTCAAGGAAAATAAGGTCTACCGGTTTTTAACAATTATAGAGGTTTTTTGGATTTAAAAACAGTTAAAGAGGATTAACGACTTTGATACCGTAATTGCCTTTAAAGGTATCATCCTTTATCATAGAATCGGCACATTACTCAGGCTAACTTCTAGCTTCCAAGAGTTTTCTTTTAGCAACTTGCGCCGGCGATCAATCCCCACTCGTCCTCCGACTCTTCAGAAAAATACTTTCCGTCCCATTCTTGCGATCCCTTTAGCGTCTGCATCTCGGTTTTTCCGGGTGCTGATGTTCACAGATAATTAACACAACCAGGTGCGTGCAAAGGGGGCCTTAATTCTGGCGGCCTCCGTCGCCAATTTTTTATTGCACGAAAATTAAGCGGCCCCGCCGGCAATGCCACCTATTCTTGGGCGTGGTTTATGCTTTGGGATCGGGAGATGCGATTTTTGGATGTTCGAGCCACCAAAAATGGCCCAATCTGCAAGGCGGCAATCCGGTCTGCTGGCTGCGTGGTTTTTCTAAATTGTAAATGAGGTGTTTGCCCTTAAGAGGGGCGGTATCCCGATAATATTTGCAGCAGCGTGGCATCGGCGTCACGATGCGGGCAAGCAGCTGGAATGACTAATTGGCTATCCCGGTATGTCATGACAAATTTCCTGGTTTACGCTATTGCTTTTCACGGGAAATTCGGGGGTTTTTTAGTGGAAGAGTTCAAAGTCAAGGCTTAGGGGTATGAAGCCGATGCTGGGGTCAGAGATGAAAGTGTCTTCAGGTATGAAGTTCATGAACTATGGATTGTTTCTTTTGAATTTGGTAATCTTGAATTTGCATAGAAAATTACTATCAGAAGTCAGCTATTTTTGAATTTGTCGATTAGTGCTGACGGTTACACGAGCTAAAAAACCCCTTCCTCTCATTTTCACCACACTTGACCGATTTTATGCTTATTTTTGTGGGTCGCCTAGTGGAACGGGGCGAACGGGCCGGGAGTGCTGGCCGGGGTTGAAAGTGGCTATCAGGTGCGTGATACGAGCCGGGCACGTGGGGGGTTAGAGGGGGAAGAACGGAGGGGGGTTGGGTGAAGGGACCGGCGAATGGGTAGTGCGGGACGTCGCAGGGATTTGTGTTTGTTGCCCACATCGGCTCCCGTCCGTCCGTTCTGAGTAAAATAGGGGTATCTTTAGCCTAACGGTTAGAAGGTTGGTTCTTTTATAAAGGGACCGAGTAAAATAAAAAATTGCCTTTCGGTCTTACAACTAGGTGTTATTTAGCCGACACGTACTATATTATCAGCAAAATCTTGTCTGTCCTTTAAACCATGCTTTTCGCTTTCCAATAAATCCCCGACCTTCAAAAACTTTCCCATACCCTTAAAAACCCGAAAACCAACATTGGACTTGGGTAATCGAACTGGTCAGCTGCCTTTTTGGGGGGCGACTCCCCACGATAGGAAAAGAGAAAAGAAAAAGCGGATAGATTGGGCACACCTAGAGAGTCGAGACATGGCCATAGAGGCTCCCGACCCGTGGCTCTCAGCTGTTCGGCCTTCCCTTCCTCCCCTTCTCCTCCATTCTCCCCTCCTTCCATCCCTTTTCCTCATTTTCCTTCCTATTCCTTCTCAGGGCCCTCCTCCTCCCTTCAGCGAACATCCCACCACATTCCCTCAGGGCATTTACCTCCGATTTGTTACGGGAACCCACACTCCCCAGAGGGCCCACTTTAGAATCTAGCCAGTTCCGCTTTGGCACGGGAAAATACACAGATTTTGAAGCCCGGAATACACTTGGAAAGGCATACGACCCTTTGTTTGCCGAGTAATTATTGCCATGTAGAAATACAATGATTTTTTCGATTTAAACAGAGCTTTTCGAGTGAAAAATCCATAGATCCAACCTGAGCATCTTACCGCCTCCACTTTGGTACGGGAAACAACACCATTTTTGAAACGTGGGATGCATTTTAATGGTCAGATGACGTCTTTTCCATGGAGTAATTACTAGGAATAGCTTAACCGGGGTTAAATTTAGCAATTTTGCGAATAACTAAATTTTAGCACAATATTGAGCCAAGATGTTTTGTTAAAATTGAGAAATATCAGAGCAATACATAACCCTCCGTTAATTATTTATGCGATATCCGAAGTGGACACTGGGCGGTCAGTATTGGACGTCGAATAATGCATCAAGGCCTTTTTTGGAACATTAAACCTTTTTGGTATGCACATTTCTTGACATTTCTATTTTCCCAAGAAAATTGGTCGACTCTGAGTGGTTGCGAAAATACTCCTCATGACCATTTACGTCCTATATTTAAAATTTTGTCATTCGCCTTGTTTTTTTTGTGTGCTTCGAACTCTTAGAAAGGACGAGTTCGAACCCTTTGTTGCGCCGTTCCCCCTTTCATGCTCGAAGTCATCTTCTGCCCACTGACCGCATTGATCCAGCTGCGCGAAAGTGCAAAAAATGAGCCACGGGGTCCCCGTGGGCTGGAGCTTCTTTCCAATTAAGACCACACCCCCGATATGGATACGGCTGGACTCGACTTAGCAGGTGCCACCAAAAAAACCACCCTTGAAGGAAGTCCACAAAGTGAGGATTTCCGGCTGGTTACTAGTAGCGACTCGTACATAAACATCGCCGTATTTTGCTGCAAATTTTGGAATCGATACCCGGTCTGTGAAATTGTTTATCAGCCCAGGCAATGCGGGACCATTCTATGTAAACAGCTGATATTAAGCTTCCTGTTTTCGGGATCGGCCAGCTGACCCGAAACTTTTTTGGGTGGGTGGAAAGGCAGGTTTTTTATTGTTCTCGTAGTTATATTGGTGATTTTTCTGTCGGGCTAATGGACTGATTTGCTGTAAACGGCTAGAAATGTACTACATTACGAGGGCGCCCTGGCTTTATGATTTTGTATGGTGCGAGGAAGTAAATTAAGATTTCCAATTCCGGGGATGTGGGGACGAAGATCAAAGCATAGACGCATGCTGCGGGGAATGCCCTTTTTGTGCGAAATATGGACGTAGAACTCGTGTCGTCCTTCGGGCAGTCACATGACCACCGCTGAATGGTCAATACTAGGTCAGATGGCTGGCGGAATTCGTTCAAAAATGGGGAATGTTTTTAGGACTTAAATATTGAGCTTTAGTTAGCAGTTTGTAAACTTTAAGCTAGAAGCTAGCTAAGAAATGTCAAGCAACTAGACAGTAAATGCCCTTAAACATGACGATCCCTAAATTCTGGTCAATTTTGAATTTTTTAATGGTCACATGACCATCGCTCAATGGTCAACACTAGGTCAGATGGCTGGGGGAATTCGTTGAAAATGGGGAATTTTTTTAGGACATAAAGATTGAGTTTTAGGTAGTAGTTTGTGAGCTTTAAGCTAGACAGCTAACTAAAACGAAGAAATGCCAAGTCATGTCAAGCAACTATACAGTTAGATGTCCTAACATGGAGATCCCTAAACTCTTCTCTAAAACATCTTGATTTGCATAATTTGACATTTTGTGTAAAAATTTTTACTGTGATGATTTGAATTTTTTTTAATAGTGGTTTGCAGAAGTTCATTTAAAGGCTATAGAGGATTCTATAGCCATAAACTTTAATTTAAAATTTTATTTATTTATTCAGATATTTAAGAGATTTTATAGTTTATTGTTATTTCGCATTAAATAAATACCTACAGCGTTTGTCAGAACTAATCATAAAAAACGCTCACTTCCCAAGCCCTTTGACAACCAATTCCCGCGCCCTCTCGAAAAACAATTAACGATCATTAGCAGTCGACCAGAGTGGCGTATTCTCTTATCCGATGGTTGGCTTTGCATTCAGTGCCATGAGGTGGTTGGTTGTGGAAAACAAGGGGAGAGAGGGTAAGTCAAAGGGGTCGGATGGGGGTTGTTTGTTGCCCGTGCCCCCCCCTTCCTCTTTATTCGCGTGCCACCGGTTCTGCCGTTCATTTTGTTCTCTCGGGCCAAAGGGCCCATTTCCATGGGCCGACACCTCAAATTTCCTGAGCCAGCCGTTGGCGCTAGTGCCATTACTGGGGGCGAGACCCATATTTTCTGCTGGCTACCGATATGAAAATTGGGTTTTTGGAAAAATTATGGCGTTTGCGGGGTTGGTTTCTGGGCGTATGAAAGGATACTGACAGAACTGTCATGGTTTTTAGCTAGCAAGGAGTCATTTTCCCTGATAATGACATGATTAAATATTATAGATATATATTTAATTGTATAGAGGTTAAAATTGTGAAGAAATCCGCTTTTTGAAGTCTACTGACTGTTACGGTTTGCGAGAAAAAGCGCTTCAAAATTCGAATTTTGTTTAAGCGTTGCGGAAAGGCTGGAATACGCCCACTTGCCCTTCCATTGCAAAATTGAATACGCCATATTTTAGCAGCCGATCTATCCTTACCTTGCGTGTCGCGATGCCATCGAAATCCATCGAAATTATAGTCATTCTTTGTCTGTACCTTTAAAAAGGCTTTGCCCAACCTCCAATCTCGTTTCCATACTTTTATTTAATGCTCTACTCTTATATTTTTCTCTCATTTTTAAACAATTTTTTTTTGGCAGAAGCTGACTGCGACGATACCCCAGCTCCATCCCGGGGCCGCATGCGGCGCGTACGTGATAACCGGTGAGTAAACAGTTCACCCCAAAACGCTTGACACACCAACAAAAAGAAGTTGTTTTCTGGCCCTGACCATTTGGCGGAAACGAGTTCTTTCCCCAACCACCCACCATCCACAAATCTAATTAAATGCATTCAGCCGCGAGGAAAACGGTGCGGCTGAAGAGCGTGATCCGTTGAACGCGGTTGGGAGGGAGAGCAGTAGTGGAAGGAGTAGGCATCAAAATGTGAGTAGTAGGATTAATGATACCTTGATGTTGTGACTCGTGTCATACTCGTACATAAGAGCGTTTATTGCTTTGAGTTTTTTTTAATTGTAGGGTTTTACCAAAAGCCTTAAAAAAGAGGGAGGAGACACAACTGGATGTTGATCATAACTTCGAGAAATAAATCATCGTTATATTTAAAACTTAGCCTACGCGTTCTCAAACTATACCTAAATCTACAATTTTAGATGAGCGATGGAGGCGAACGAGCCAGCTCCGGCCATGGCCGCTTCCGGTCGCGTGGACTGAAGGACAAGGGCAAAACTCATCCCACCATACAGGCCAAGCACAATCAGGTCGGTCCGGAAGCCAGCAGTAATGTATTTCTATATTTTCTATAATTTTGAGCGGGAAACCGATCTTGTACAGAATTTTCCTCTGATTCTCAATTTGTTTCTGAAGAAAATTTCCAGAGAGGCTCGATTTCTAAAGTTATGGCGCTTTTTGTGATTTTTTTCAATTCGAATAGTTTTCGGATTTGAACCGGTGAACTCGCAAACAATTTTTTCAAGCACTTGAGATAAGTATTTGTATGATTCATTCGAAAAACGTTTTTTCTAACCCAAGTTAGCTTTAACAGAACCGCAATTCAGCGACTTGGCGTTACTTTGACAAAAACCGCTGCAACTTTCGGAATCTTTTTGAAAACGGAACTTTGCAAACACCGGTTATTTTTGCCAGTTTCAAGGAATTGTGCCACCAGGCATACATCGCAAACAAAAATTCCCCACCCCAGAAAATAGAAAACTTTTTTAAAAGTACCCGCTAAAGTACTGCAAGCCAAATTACCTAAACCCAAAGACTCCCCTAAAAAGGCTCATTAACGCCAGCTGCACTCGGAATTCCTTTATCCAGCCCCCCGAGCACCCTTATTCGACCCTTCCCGGGGACCAGCTCCCCTCTCGGGTTGAGGGATGAGCAAAAAATGGGCAGACAAAGTCAACCTTGAGACGGTGACCGCATTCGATGGGCCGAACTTGCTGCACCAGCTGGCCTGTCCCGGCAGTTGTCCCCCCACCTTTAAAGGAGATCTCCCTAAATGCAGTCAGATGAGTTAGCCGGCTGTCAAACCGGATCTTCTCGGTCGTGTCCTCCTTCTGCTTGTCCCCCACCATTTATGGCTTTGCTCGATCAGCTGGACGGGCGCGTGACGAACAGCTGGACCGAGATTCTTTTCCAGATAGGACGGGGTTTTGTAATTCTTTAAAAATTTTGTGACATTCTACGCGTTTTCGATTATTCAGTCAACGCTATTTTGGATTTTAAATAAATCTTATAAAATCGGCTGGACCCTGGATTCGACCTCTTTTTTTAGCGTGCTTTTAAGCTTTATTGACTCTAATCCGTATTCAGGATGATATATCAACTAAAAGGCCATTCGGATCCCGAGAAAAAAAACAATTGGCAGATCATATTCTAAATTTCAAAGCATTCGGCGCAGCGTTCCCATTGAATTTCATGGCTCGTAAATTGCTCGAGGCATACATCTCCCGCACAGGGAGGGGCTCGCCCATTCCCTACAATTTTAGCCGCGCTCAAACCTTTTTTTGCGCGGGAATTTTATTTTGTTTATATAGAACAAAGAATTTTATACTCATGTCTTTAGCCTTTCTGTTTCAATCTATCTTTTGTCAATTTTACAACGCTAGTTTGTACTTTATCGTCGCTCCTAATTCGCATTTTGGATAGTATTCTGATGCGAGTACAAGATGCGTTCAACGGTGTCGACGAAGGCTTCACCAAAACTCAGAAGGCCTGTATCCTGTTGGCAGCCCATAAATTGGAAGGGGACCTTCAAAAAAATGGCGGTGTGAGCTCTCAGCCGTCTAATTTTTCACGAAAATGGTTCCCTAAACCCCCTTAAAATTTGCTTTCCATGACATAGTTCCGGGATGAAGCATCAAAAAATATCCGATAATAGGCGGTGTAGCTGGGATAGCAATTACCTCCGCACGAAGGGATACTATTTACGGGTGGCGGCCCCCAGAAAAAAGCATTACAAGGAGGGATTAGTATGCTGACCACTTTCACGCTCAAACGCCTAGAACTCATGGTTTTAGATGTATCTCATCACTTCGCTCGCACAAAAACCACCAATGGATGGGGCATTGATCAATCAGGCATTGCCTAGAGAATTGTTGTTAAGGTAGATCCTTATGGATCTATATAATATCTTCATGATTCCAGAATATTTTCACTTCTTGATATGGTATCTCTCTGCCGATGCGCTCAAACTTGCCGCTATTGGAATTTGCTGGCCTTGGACGGTTCGAATTGGATGACTGTTGACTTTTTTGATTTCCAGAAGTTTATCAAGGTTGGTTGCGAAGGTTCTGTCATCGCAGATTCACTCTTTTAGGGACCGGTTGTCGAAAATCTTGCCAAAAGATGTGGTGGATTTTTGAAAGATTTATCTTTGCGTGGTTGCGAAAATATTCAGGTAACTTTAATGTATATTCTGATACCTTTTGGGTGCAGGATTCGGCGTTGCGTTCCTTTACAAGACAATGCCCAAATATCGAGAGATTGTCGTTGTACAAATGCAAACGAGTCACGGATATGTAAGTGCAAGAACAAGCCAATTTTTTAATGCTGCTTTTCAGGACCTGCGAAAACCTTGGAAAAAATTGTCATCGCCTACAAGTGCTGAATCTGGAGAATTGTGGAGCCATCACCGACCGAGCATTGCGCTTTATCGCGTAAGAAAAAATTCCAAAATATTGAATAAAATTAATTTAGTGACGGCTGCAAAAAGCTGGAATACATCAATATCAGCTGGTGCGATGCGATTACGAATCGGGGTATCAGCTTCTTGCTGAAGGGGTGTCCCGAGCTCCAGGCACTGATTATGAAGGGCTGTGAGGGGGTGAGTTCCTTAGAAACCAGAATATTGCTAAATTTTTATAGGTAACCGATTCCGTGTTTAACAACCTAGCCGACAGCATGGATTCCATCATCGAACTCGACATGAATCGCTGCTTCGTAAGGATAATACCAAACCCCCTTATGTAAATTTAGGTAACTGACGATACGGTACAAGCTATCGCAAACGGAGCAGCTCGCTTGGAATACCTATGCTTGTCCCAGTGCCCCCAAATCACAGACCGATCGCTAAATTCGTTGGCGCAGGGCTGCAAGCGGTTAACGTAAGAATTACATTGCAATGCGAAATGCATTCTTTTATAGGGATCTCGAGCTTGCAAATTGCAACCTGCTGAGTGATGTGGGTTTCGGGAACTTGGCAAAGAATTGCAAGGTAAACTTATCAAGTAAAACTTATATTTTGATGTCAGGGTCTCATGCGTCTCGACCTGGAAGATTGTTCTTTGATCACTGATCAAGCTCTCCATGCTTTTGCCAATCATTGCCCACAGATTGTTGGCATGGTCAGTTCAAATAGGCGATTTACGTTAACGAAATTCCAGACCCTTTCTCATTGTGAACAAGTGACGGATGATGGAGTGATTGCGCTTTGTCAGGCTCATAAGGATACACTTGAGGTACGGTTAGCTATTTGATAAGTATTGAGATCTAGGTGTTGGAACTTGACAATTGCCCCATGGTGACTGATGCTGCATTGTTGCACATGAAAAATGTGAAAAATTTAAAGCGCGTCGATTTGTATGATTGTCAAAGTGTTTCGAAGGAAGCGATTAATCGGCTGAAGGTATGAAATTGATAGATTCCGTTTTTTTAATAATATAGCAAAAACATACGTAATTTTTTTAGCAACAACGCCCAGTCATATCGGTGCACGCCTATTTTGCGCCCCCAACTCCACCCGTAACATCGAATCCACCGCGTAACAACATTTGCAGGTGAGCATTGAACAACCCAGAAAAAGCTAGCTCCACTCTTACCATTGCAATTCTAAATTCGAACATTTTCAGATGCTGCACCATCTTATGACTAACCGTCAGTTCAGTCATTGCATTGACATTCCTCCACCGAATGATCACCCATTTCCTAACCCATTTTAAATAATAAAACCACCCAAGTCGATGCTGGTCCAGTTTTGCGATTCTTGCTATTAATTTTTGTACGTTCCAACCCATATTTAATGTTTGTATGACGTTGCCATCTGATTTCTTACCGCCACTTTCTGTGATTGATGGTTGTGTATAGATTGTTGCTTGAAAGGGATAGTGCCTCTTGGCAGGTTCCCTTTAAAATACTCCTCATTACGGGACAGGCCGTTCCCATACCCAAAATTCGGCTGTCTCATTACCGTCCGGCGATTCTCCCGAACTTGCTTTCCATGACTTTATTAATTTTTGGCCAATTTTTCTATGTTAAGTTCTGCTTTATGTTTTTGTTGTTTGTAGATTGGGTCTATTAACTCGAAATCTGGGTTAAAATGCCACCAAATGACATTTTAACCTGTACGAAATTTGAAATCTATTTTCATGTATTAATTACTTTCCATTTGTGACGACCGTTCCCCCCTTCTACCCCTATAATGAAATTTCTCAGCTACGAATATCGCTTATCCCCTGGTAACCCAAGCCTCTAATCGAAATCTCCCGATGCAGATACTAGTGTCCAAATACCGGTTCACCTCTCCCTACTACCCCTAAAAACCTTGTATTCAAGTGTAAACTGTCTGGTTGTGTATTCCATCCGTTTCCATGCTAATTTGGTGGAACTTTCGGGCTGCTCTTTGAGTAAATTTTTCTCGCAAGTCCATTGGCTATGTAATTAGCCGAGCACAAGAGGAGAAAGAGGTCAGGGTAATTAGAAAACATGTTTTTGGGATAAATGGAGAGTTTTCGAGAAGCAGGGAAGGGTCGAAGGATCTGGCGTCTGGGCAAAATTGTCAAATTCGATCTCGAGTACGTTTTGCATTTTTGCTTTTAATCGGAAGACCTTGGATTTGGCCGTCTTGAAGCCATTCATAGATTGCATCGAGGTCACTTCCGCAAACCTTCTTATAAGATGCCGGTTGGTAAAAATTTCATTTTCCAGTGATTTTATAAGCTTACTATCATTCCTTACCAAAACGACAGAAGCTATAGGTTGTTTTTAAGTAAAGAATCAGGTCGTTCTCTTCTCGGCCCTATCCGTCTGGAATTGTGTTAGGAGAAGAGAAGGTGTCCCAGAAATACTTCGTTATGCGGAAGTAGGCATCTTGTGGCTAGTCTCCCCAAGGGTGGTTTTGTGGTGTGAGTACTGGGCACAAATGGAGTATAACGGCTAAAGTGGAAATACATAAACTTGGCAAAGCACCTTGGGTTGCGTGGAATGCATTTAGGTATCTATCCGTTCGTGCATAGGCGCTTGCTGGCATTAGTATTTTATGGTTTGTTTTAGGGTTTAGGTAGATGGAGATATTCTCTTTCCCCACCCATGTTTTCCCTACTTAAGTCAAAATCAGGTGACGACCGCCCAAGACGCTCCTCCAAAATACCGCAATTCGTTGAAAAGCGATTCCATTGAGACCAGCCACCTTCTCGAGCAGTCCATTGGCACTGGGGTGGTAATCTTATTTTGTGAGAAGCGTGAGGGGGCTGTCCATAGAAAAGCAATGGAAGCCCGAGAAGCCTTCTTGACTATGGTCCTCCTGCTCGTCCTCGTCCTCCTCTTCATCTTCCCCGCGTACCCATACCTTCTTTCCCTCTGGGGCCATAATCTAATTATCACAATTCCTCGTCACCCACCATCCAATGCCTCCCCCCGCCCGTTTCCCATTCAACACGACAACCACATTGGATTGAGGCCATTAGCGGATTTCATTTTAAATCTGTCCTTTCCCAACCACCCTCCTTCGAACGAGCGGTTCTAGTAAGCAGTCGAATATTCTAAGAATAGGATTTGGAAAAAGGGGGGTTCATGAATTTATTCCCCTCTTATTGGTCAGAGGATTCTCGGCGTATTTTGATCAGGATTGTTTATTTTTAAGCAATTTTTGATAAAGCTATCAAAATGGACTAGCTCTTTCCGCGAGGCTTTATCTCGGTGCCTCGTTTTGTTATTGTAATTTTTTGGATATCAGCGCAACGATTGCATTTTACAGCAAGCATTTTGGATAAGAAAGAAACGTCTTTTTTTATAACTTTCTTAATCAGATGGTTGAAACTGAAAATAAGAGTAGTCTTCCCAGGTGTTCTGGTGGTTAGAATTGTTGCAATACTCGCCCACACTGTTCCCAGAATTCTTGATAACCAACCTCGTGACAATCCATCCCCTAAGCGAGTTCAGACCCTCAAAAGAACTTCTTGGCGGTGGTAATTCTAGACCAAGGTGCCAAATAATTTATAGAATCTCTTTGATCCAAAGCCATTCGTTCGCCCTTCATCTTCCTCACCCTTTCCCCTTCCTCTACATTTGTTCTCAGGAAAATATTGAAATCTTGATGAAGCGCCGCATAGTACGCTGGGCATGTGGGTGATGGGCGTTGAGCGATCAGAATTTTTTATCACGCCATTAAACCATCCTATTTTTTAAATTCATATTTTCATGTTATTTTGATCCGGTTTACTTTTTTAAATCTTAAGTTACGTTTAGGTGATACTCAAAAACCTAAACTCTAAGATCCGGGCCCAAACCCTCGGATGGGCTCGACCGCTCTGGTGATCACGATCGTCGCATACGCGATTTTTATGGCATTTCTTCTCCATCGCACCACATATTAAAAAAGGTATAGATTCATTACACCCGAACGATAAGTCACTAATTTTTAGTCAGTCGTTTCCCCCCACCCCCGATGCTTGGCCTGCTAGCGCTACTCTGCGGGCTGTTCTATTTGTTGGCTGCATTTTTCATCGTCACCTATTGTGTTCGGGATCGGGATGAAAATGAACCAGCCAATGTGAGTTCCCCAAACCCAATCCCTCAATTTCGATAGATTTCTGACGAAAACGAACCGATGGAAGAGACTCGATTAAATGAGAAATATATCCCTTAAATCCCTTTGTTGATGCGTCTGAGTTAATTTTCATAAAAATGATGCTAATTTTAGGTGGGCCCGATGGTGTCGATCATCATTTCCCGTGATTCGTGCACCCGAAATTCGCTCACCACCCATTCCACCCCCTCCATCCAGTGATTCTCTCCCGAATGCTTATTGATTTTTCGTGCATAAATAAATACAACCGTTTTAGCGCTGAAATCATATCAAGTCACATAATCACATATCAAGTTTTCACATAGATGCGCCGGACGGGAAAGAAGTGTCGGTGCTTCAGCAATATCGGGCTGGGGGCCCAATTTTTCCTTAGAATCCAGTATTTTAAAATAAAAAACCAGGGTCGGAAAGCCGCTTCGCGACTTTTCAACCCTAATACCGTCTGAGCCCATGAAATTCTTGACTTTGCATAATTCGCCCGAATTGCCATGAGAAATAATGAAAAACGCTCCCTCGCTGAAATTATATGGGCTGTCGCCATTTCCGGCGCATGCTAATCGATTACTAACAAAGAGGGTGTCCGAAATTTTTACAAAAACTGAAAATAGTGTCGAAAACAGTTGATTTTGTAAAATCTAATAAGCGTGCAATATATATATATATATATAGTGGGATTGTTTCTCAATAGATTTTTTCTCACAACGAAACATATACAAAATTGTTCGTGGAAATGCAAACACCCCGATTTTTCGACAAAATGGAAGTTTTTCACATTTTTTGGATAGTTTTCTACTCGAAGAGTAGATTTTCCCAAAAAACCCTATAAACCGACTTGTTATTATCTATACAACATGAAATTTGAAAACAAAGGATCGATTACGCAAGGCGTTAAAATTCATGACTTTTTTAGTATCAATGTGTTTAAAAACCTCTGGACCCTAACTATGTTTTGGGCTTGATTTTCGTACATCTGCTGATCGTAGCCCCGAGCTATTTCTTTACTACCATCACCCACTTTTTCGAAAGAGCGGTTCCGTATCCCCCGCCTATAGTACTCTCCCGTTTCCCTATCATTATCGTTCAAAAATCCCTTACCCCAGCTCGAGATTATTCCACAATCACCAACAATTTCTCTAAATTATACCTTGACCGTTTAACACAACCGATTACAGATCAACTGGGTAATTTTGGAGCGACGATGCGGGTTCTCGTCCTGTTAATAAATTTGGCAGGATGGGCGTGGGCCGATATTTTTAGCTGTGGAGGCTACATTCAAAGCCCGGAACCGATCGACTTTTCAAAAATTAAAGTGGGTTATTCTAAAGATTCTTTAGACGCTAATATATCTGGAAAATTATTAGCCGAAGCAAGCAAAAATGATATGCAAAACTTTTAAGATTCAACTCTACACCACTGACAATCACTTGAAACAAGAAGAAGAAGTAAATGCACAGAACGGATATTACATGCTGCCCGTATACCAAAAAGGCACCTATTCGCTCCGGGTATCCACCAAAGAAGGCTATCATTTTGGTAATGGCATATGCAAATTCATACGAAAAATTTGAATTCTAGCTCCCTCGGCATTTGAGCTGGTGTTGAATGGGGTCGATGATCCTTGCACCAAGAATCAGGATATCAACTTCAAAATTCAAGGTTTTGAGATTACCGGTAAGTCTACGCAAGGTGTTGTCTAATTTGCATTGTAGGATCGGTCCAAAGCCAAAACGGCCAAGGTCCTACTGGCTTAGCGATGGCATTGATCAAGGATAACCAGCAAGTGGCCAAGACCCTAACCAAAGAGGGCGGAAAGTACACCTTCGTTGCCCTACCAGGTGAGTCTGAAAAATTCGATGTACATAAAAAGATACCTTATAAAAATTAAACGACCACGATTAAATTTTAGGCGAATACGAGGTATCTACAGCGTCAGAAAGCTCTGTCTGTGTCGCCAAGGGCCGAGCAAAAATTACGGTAAATTGAGAAGCTAAGATTAAACCCTCCGTAATTCTAGGTTAAAAACGCTCCAGTAAAACTATCACAACCGTTGAAAGTTTATGGATACCCAATTCAAGTAAGTTTAGCTTTAAAAATACAACTCAATAACAGGAGTACACTTCTGATTTAAGGTGAATGTCGAGCAAAGCGGGAGGTCAATGAAAGATGTTACAATTGAGTTGCATACAGCTGAGAAATTGGAGGTTGGCTTAAAAAATTACCTACAAGACATGTTTAGCTGCCTGGATGCAAACCAGTCGATAAGGCCCCTAAAGGATTGGCCACAAAGTTCGTGTGCCCAATTAGGGCGACGGATTCGGATGGAAAGGTGTGTTTTAGCGAGAAATGAATATATTTGTTAAATTAGACGATGGTCGATTGCGCTCCTCCCGGAAGCCACTACATCGTCGCAAAATACGAAACTCCCACCACGAAAATTTACTTCGAACCGGAAGCATTGAAGCTGGATGTGGTCGACCAGAAATTATCCGTATGAAACTTACAAAAAATATAAATTAATTTTTTAGGTAACAATCAAAGCTGTCGGCCTATCCGCTAAAGGCCGTGTCCTGCGTGGATCTCAAGGATTGTCAAAAATCGAAATTCATGCGAACGACAAATTGGTAACGCTAAAATCTAATTGCGTCATCGGTTTCCAGATCGGAACTTCTGATTCGGAGGGCTATTTTGCGCTGGAAAAGATTCCGGAAGGAAGGCTCAAGCTCACTGCCAAGGTCGATATTATTATTATGCAGATTCTATCGGGGAAATTTAGGCGGACCACTCCACATTCTCGGTGGTAAACGCTGATGTCACCTTTGGAAACCCGAAAATTCCGGATATTCAGCTTATTGGGTAATTTCACGTGAACTTCAGCCAATGTACTCCTAGATATGACCTATGCGGAACAGTCAAATCTGGTGATGGCAAGTCTGAGCAGATCCTTGTGAAAGGCAAATCCATCGAGGAGGTTATTACACCAAAAAGTGATGGCAAATTCTGCAAAACGCTGCCACCGGGAGAATATATTGTTAAGGTAGAGTTATTAAAAAAGTTTACTTCGTCATAGCTATTAACGCCGATAATTCTAATATAATATTAATTTCATACATTTCAGCCCAAATCGCAAGAATCCGGTCTGACCCCGCGCGAAGTTTCCATCGATCTGACGAATGGCCCCAGACTCGACTTGACCTTTTCTCACTTCAAGACAAATGCTAAAGTGGCGTTTGAATGTCTGGGTAAGATAACACGAAGCAAATGTAGACTATGATTTTAGGACCGTGCGAAGAGAATACAGTCCAATTGATCTATGGATCTACCCTCATCCAGACAGCTCATGGCAAAGATGTTGCTGTGTTCACCGACATCGCTCCGGGCACATATGATGGTTTGTTTTGAGTTCAAAATTCGGATTTAATATGGGATTTAGTGAAAGTTGTTGCCAACGGAAAAATTTGCTGGTCATCTACACTCCTGCAACTACAGGTACTTTGCTAATCCTCTGAGATTCAAGCCTACCTTTAGGTGGATTTCGCCGAACCGGCTCCCATCAAATTCGAGCAGCAAGGCTTCCGCACGAACGTCAAGCTCAGCCATCCTACACCATTGGTATGAGTAGAATATAAGAAAATCACGGCTCTTTTCAGAAATGGGTGCACACCTCCCGTAAAGATTTGCACGGCGAACATGCTGGTGTTTCCGGGCCCAACGAATTCTGTGTGCCACTACAAGGGACCTACCGTATTTCACTTCATTCCTGCAGGACCTACGATCGTCCGACGTTCGAAATTGAGGTAGATTTTGGTTCTGAACCTCTAACCTACTTAATTTAACTTTAAGGTACCGAGTGACCAAGTCTATGAAGCCCGCGCCATTGACGCTAGCGTTAAAGGGAACGTTGCCGGTTCCGGATCTGCTGATATCAAGATTCGCGTCGAGTAGGCAATGTTGTCAAAACTCAATAATTTTTTATAGGGCCCCATCTGGCCATCAAGAAGTGAAAGTGGTCAATGGTGCCTTCAGCTTCCGTCTGCCAATCGCGCAAAAAGGTCAGATAGGATCTAACGACCTCAAAATCCCGCTTCAGGAGATGTTTTGCTCGTTCCTCAATCTCCGACTCATCTCTTCCAACCAACCTCTGGCTCATTCCGATTCAACGGGGAATGCCTGGAAAATGTTGCCAATTTTAAGGCCAACAAAGGTAAACCGGAATCACATTTTCAACTATTTTTGAATCTTGTTTTTTTATGCGTGAATCTATTTCAATTATATTTTTAGGAATATACGTCGAAGGAAAGATTACCCCAGCCGTGGAAGGCGTCGAGATTGTTGGCCAACACACCAAGGATAGGGCTGTGAAATTCCAAGCAAAGACCGACAAGTCTGGCGCCTACAGGTAAATTTTAGTTCTTTTCTAATTAAAATTTTATCTTCATTAAATAAACTGTCTTTTGAAACAATTTTACAAATTAGTAATAATCGGTTTTAGGATTGGCCCTGTAATCAGTGAAGACGAATTGGACATTACGGCGCAGTTGGATGGCTACATTCTGACTGCCGTATCCGGAAAACACGGCCATTTCACGAGCTTGCGATTGAGCCGTCTCTCTGTGGTAGTGACGGAGTTGGGACAACCTGGTACGGCTTTAAAACCTATATAAATAAAAAAATAAAGTAACGCCATCATAAATCTTACCTTCAGATTCTCGTCTGGAGGGCGTGCTGTTGAGCGTTGTCGGCAGTGACTACCGTAGCAATAATATGATCGACAAAACCGGAGAGATCAGCTTTGTCGGGCTGGTAGGTATTATTTTAAAATTCAAAGCTTATCTTTATTCTTTATCTAACCGTCTTATAGGCCCCTGGCGACTATTACGTCCGCCCAATCCTTCAAGAATTCAAATTCGAACCTTCACAAATTACGGTTAAAGTGGCTGAAGGTGAACATGTGAACATTGAGCTGAAGGGCAAACGAGTCGAATGGAGGTAAAGTACAGAGAACGATTGAATATAAGGTTGTTTAGCTGCTTTGGGCAAGTTTTGGACATGAACGGCCGCCCGGCTACAGATGCCGTTGTACAAGCCGTCGCTGCTGACTGTGATCAACACCAAGCTGATGCCACTGTAGAACTGGTAAATCAAAAGCCGGTACCTAAAAGATGAAATTGAATTTAGGAAGGCAGCTACCGTATTCGTGGGCTCAAACCGCAGTGTGAGTACAAGATTACTCTAAAGACAACACCAAACTGGGGGACCGTTGAGCATTCATTCCCAGAATCATATGTGGTCAAAATGAAGGAAGAACATATTCACAATATTAAGGTAAATCCGATCGTTTTAATTATTATACTACAACTATTTTAGTTCTCGGAAGGTCCACTCCCTGTCGGGTATGAAATCATTGGTGAGTTTGATACTTCCGGATTACCAACTCCACCAAAGACTGTCAAGATGTCCCTGTTGCATAATCAGGAGGTATATTTATATTCTCTTTCAAAAATTAATAATTAAGGTGGTTCACAAAAGCGTCCTCTACGATATGGTGTGGGCCATGTCAAACCTAACCTATAGTTCCGCATCTACATTCACCATTCGGGTCGAAGCCGACCAACCGCCCAGGCTTTTCACAACCAAAGAGGTAAGTAATAACCCAAGTAAAACGCTAGATAACCAAAATTTTTAGTTTTCATTCCAAGCTGAAGGGTCTTTAAAAGTCGTGAAAATGCAACTATCTGATGCCAAAAAATCGTCCGAGGTAAGAGGATTCAATCATTTAAAATCTTTTTTTAGACATTATCAATCCCATACAGCCAAATCCTTGCTATCCCGTTCTTCGCGGTCCTGCTTCTCGCTATTCTAAATCCGGAGAAGGTAGCTCAACAGTTGTTAATTCATCGAAGACCCTTGTAGGTGCTCGAGTTGCTCAAACGTGTTCGACAATCGTCTGCCAGTCCTTCGGTGCAAACGAAAAAGCGATTGTGATCTTATTCTATCTTATCCATTCCATTGTTGAGTTTGTTTTTCAATTCTCATTTAGTTCTTTGATGCCAGGGAATAAAAATATTTATAGTTTCTGACCATCGCGCGGAATATTCTTGTCCAAAAAGCGGATTCCGACCTTTGTAGGGATTCGCAAACCTGTGAACTTAGAAACCCTTCGCAACATTTCGTGAAGGTGACCTTGTTTCCATTTCTAGCGCCGCTCAAAATCATTTATTTTTTGGGTCGGATTATCCTCCTAGTCCCTAATCCCCCGCGGAGGCAAATTTTTCTTGGGGCCTAAAACTGTAAAGTTGATCCGGGGGAAATTCGCGTGCCGTCGTTCGCAAGAGGATTGTAGTCTGAGCCCTGGGGAGCTGCATTTTTTGGAAGCTGCAGGGACGTGGTGGTATATATTTTATTAGGAACTGTATACATTTGGGATGAGCAGTCTATAAAAATGCAACTGGTATAGTTTGAAGTGGGAATTCTGGTATTCATACATCCGTAGCGGGGTTCTTCTTCATCCTTCGCACGGTTTTGGTGACGACAGAGCCGTGGAATTTTACCGGTTTGCAGAGTCGTCCTTTTCGGGAGTAATGTGGTGGCGGTGGCAATTCTACTGAAAGTTTTGGTTGTAGGGGGATGGAGTGAAGTTTTTTGGAGAGTCCAATTAGGAAATGCTTTCTAGGGGCGTGGACGCGTAATTATAATTTGGGCCGGCTTGTGGGCGACGTCTGGAAAAGGTTGGCAAAAAATGTATTCTGATCTTCTCTGGTATGTCAGGAATTTGAAATAAAAGTAGAACCAACCAAGGAGTAAAAAAGATCCAAAACTGACCTTGCTTCACTTTCACAACAACCGCCCTTCTCGCCCCAGCGTTCTTCAACATTCTCATTTCCGCCTCCTTCCGAAGCGCCGCCATTTTAGCTTCATATTCCTTAGAGAATACGCCACCGGGGATCCGTCGGGGGATACTTTTCACACGCATACCGGTCGTCAGGTGGGACACCAACAAAAAAGGGACTATGAAATCCCCCTTCCGTCCGAAGCACTTTGGCCCACACCCCCCAGTGGGACCCTTGACGGCCAGACGAACAAGGAGAAGGACACGCCCATTTGCCCCCCAAATCCCGCGCCCAATTTCCGTCGCGCTTTTCCGAGGGATTAGTCTCGAATGAGGATCTGTTATTTTGAAAGTGGGCTATAAGCAAATGTACATAAAAAAAGAACCTGATGAAACCTGCGAAATCAAATTCCGAATTTCCAAATCTAGAATTTTTTCTGGACTGGATGCAAGGCTCTGACGTGTTGTAACCATGTGTTTGTTTGTATTGTATCCATCACCTAGCGGTCTAATAAATTTATGGGAAGCACTTAATATTTAAAAGGACCCTATATTTAATTGAGCAGAATATAAGGTCGAAATGCTGCTTGCAAATGGGAGTTTGGCACCAGGAAAGTAAAGCTATAAGAAAAAGCGGTGAAAGGCTTGATGCACAAATCCGATACAATTTTAAATTCATTCATTAATTTCAAATCACATCAACGATATCAAATGGTCCACGGGGGGCTGGGTAACGACATTTGTCTGCACCACACTTACAATAAAACGTCTCGGTCCATTTGGCCCTCCACCACGTACCCGTATAGTCAATGGTCAGCTCCTCTCCGACTTCAATATCACGCATGGTGAAGAAGGCATGTCGGCACAGTGGGTCTCCGTTCCTCTTGATCAGACACGTCTCCACGTTCGGTTCGCAGGAATGGTTGAAGAGACGAGTCACATTTCCCCAATTCTGCGCATCGATATCCATTTGTTGCCCGGCATAGGTGGTAGCAAAGATGTATTCGCTCTGGTTTCGGAGATCCATGAAAACATCGCCAGTGTATTCGGAGATGAACGATTCAGCGGGGATTGGTTGTGTGGTGCGGATGCCCCAGCCACGGTCATCGTTGGTCTTGAATACCTGTAAAAGAAGGATTATTTTTGTAGGCAAAGTGATAAACATTATTTTTCTGGGTAGTAGCATTTTTAAGGGGCTATGTCAGCAGCGCCGGCTTTCGATCAATCGGGGAAAAAAATTTGCATCCTACCTATCTCCGTCCCCCGTGTTCTCTAAACGTACTCGCATTCCAATCTTTCCAAGATGAAAACAAGAGAGACCCTGCTGACAGAGCCGCCCCTTTAAGAATAAACTACCTCCAGACGCCACGACAATCCTTGTTGAGTACGACGACATTCGACCCGATCGGTAGGGCACGGACAAGCTGGGCCACATTCAACGAAGCCGCATTCATTATATCCTTGCGGGCAGACACAATCTTTGCATTCAATGCCAGTTTCTTCGATGCGGTCGACAAGAAACCGCACCTCGTTCGAGTAGACAAACGGATCCAAGAATGTATCGTCAACATCATTGACTACTGGAAGGTCAAACAACTCCACGCCACATGAGATGTCTTCCGTCATCACGGGCATTTCCTAAGAATTCGTTTCTCTTGCATTCGAGGGTTTGACTTGAAAGACTTGAAAGTAACTCCAAACGGAGATAAGCTGCTATATAAAAAATGAAAGGGTAAGTGGCCTGGGGCACCGATCATCCAATGAATACGATCAATCGGCGCGGGAGAAAGCGTACTGAATTTGGAATGAGCTTCACCCCTGACCCGCTTGCGAGACGATGCCGCGGTCACTATTTTTCCACAACATAAAGGGCATTTGCGGGTAAAATCGAAGTGGTTGATATTGTTTTTGTATGACTAAGAGGTCTGCCATTGAAATGAGGGATTGATGACTCATTATTCAAATTTTCATTGTAAGTCAATTCATTGACTGAAAAGAATTGTTCTCGTTCTCCGATTGGCCGGTCAAAATGCTTGGTATTTCAATGTGTTTGTAGTTCGAATAATTGTGCATAAATTAACATTTGACATCCTGCAAAATCCTTTACTAATCTCAAAGCTAAACAAATTAACACCCAAAATTAAAGAGCATAAATTAAATAAAAGACCCAAACAATCATAATGGCTGCATCAGTATCGTTGGGGGCAGTCGCACGTCGTACGGTTACTCGTCACGGACAGTAATAAAAATGAATACATTTAATACAAAATGCGAGGCACGGTGAGGATCTAATGGAATGATTGAAAGCCAAAGAAATGAGCATAAATAATCTGGACAGGGTAGTGGCGCGTAGCTTCGGAATAGCTGACAACGGCTATGGTTCTTTTGTGTACGGTGGTGGTGGGGTATTTGTTGGTATTGTCTGAAAATTTGGATAATAGGAATAAAATATGCATGGACTAATAGCTAAGTTTTAATATTAATAAATTCCCTTGCCTCAATGTGAACCTGGATGGTAGCTACGGTTGGTTCAGTCTTTGCCGGAGCCGTTTTCTTCTTTTGCACGCACTAAAAAAAATATATTTTTGGTAGCCATAGGGTAGCTGCTTTTACTTAATGGACATGTATTATTAATAACAACCTTTTGTGCAACATATCCCGCCCAAACAGCGGCTGCCGTCGCGTGGATAGTCATGATTGATATCCGATGTGTTCCGGTTCCACCGTCTGTCCATAGCAGTACACCGTAATACCCGACCACGCCAAGACACCGTAGGCTTTCGGCTATCGGGGCCCAGGATCTAGAAAAATTCAGAATTATAATTAATTGAAACTTGACAATACAAAGATTTTAAAAAGGTTAAACGAAGCTGTAACCCACCGTTTATCAAAGAACCCGCCGTAGCACTGCATTGTCAGCAGAAAGAAGGCGATTTTTGCAGAAAAATCGGCATACGATAAATGCGGCCGATCGTATTCAAAGTGGAAGAAGATGGAAAGCTTAAAAACCTTCAAGTCCGACGGTTTTCAACTTACGAAAATTCCGAAATAAGCCATTAAATACAGCTTAATCCAAAGTTCCAGTGGTGGATTGTATTTTACGACCGGGCGCTCGGGCTAGAATTTTATAATTTATCGCGCATAGATTTTTATTTTGAACCTCAGGAACTCCATGCGCTGGATCGACCAATGTTTTCCAGTGGAAAAATGTGACAGTTTTCACCCCCGGGAACCAGCCAGGCGGATATAGCGCTGCTTTGAACTAAAAAACGGCTTAATTTTTGAAAGTAGTATTACTTTATTTAAACATCCCGGGAAAACTGGCTTCCCATCTGTATCTTTCATGTGCGCTTTGCAAAAGAGCATTTCCCAGAGGGTGTGGAACTAAAGAATTGGAGGGTTGGGGTACGGTACGATACCTGGAGCCAGAATTGGTTGAAGTTCTTTTCTTGATGGATAAGACCATAGACCGGAGGGTCATCTTTCCGTTCTGCTTCGAAGGAACCGAAAAGTCTATCCCAAATGATGAACACGCCTCCGAAGTTCTGAAAAAATGGGATTTTTGTGTACCTTTGATACTCCTAAGTTATGTAGGATACGTCATTAGGTGCGTGTTGGATCAGAGAGGAATTTACGGGTTTGGAAATTTTGAGAAATGCTGTCCTCGATATATTACATTTTAAAAAAGCGGAGATATTCATCGGATGTGGACTGGGCCATAGAAAAGGCCTGTTAGATGTTAGACGTCTTTTCTTTTTGTTAACGATGATATTTGTCTAGGAAGTGGTTATGGAAAAACGATAGATCCGTATTCCAACGGGTCTCTGGACTAAGACGTCGCGAAGCAGTTGCTTACCCGGGGCATACATTAATAACTTAAAACCATTCGAATACCTTATCAATACAATAAGGATTTCTTCCATGATGAACACGATGGTGCGATGGTGTATTAAACACCAACCCCAAAGGCCCAAAATCATCGAGGATCTAAAAAATATCCTGAGGTCCATGGCAAAATACGAACGCTGGTATGCATGATGAATTGGAAAATCTCTGAGAAATATCGATGGACGAGGAAGATTGGGGGCGGGATGAAGAAGGCCTAAGTCGAATTCCGCTTTAATGTAGCTTTGGATACCTGCAAACAATCATACAGCGCTAGCCCAGCGTCTTGAATAGCGGCTTGGCGGAGTGCTGTCGTGTAGTTGTAGTATTCACTGCTATGGTGGATGGTATGCAGGCCCCAGAAGAAGCCGAATTCTAGAAATAAACAGTTAGTGGTCTCTGCAAGCTTAAGATGAAGGTATTCTAGTTGGCACCATGTTTTTAGAAATTCTCCCCTTACCATGCACCGCTCGATGACCCAAGTAATACATAAAATCTTGGAAGAATAGGCATAGAATCCAAGTCCAGGGGCTTTCTAATGGTAGTCGCAACAAGGCACAATTCTCCCAAATAAATAAGTAGCCGAAAATTGCCACGGCCCGTCCAGAAAATCTGAAAAATAATTTAGCAAATCGATCAGAACTTTTGGCCGTAAAACTTAAATATAATTTTATGC
This sequence comes from Mesorhabditis sp. LJ9110, assembly GCA_038088335.1. NCBI lineage: Eukaryota > Metazoa > Nematoda > Chromadorea > Rhabditida > Rhabditidae > Mesorhabditis > Mesorhabditis sp. LJ9110. The sequence continues at coordinate 336,974 of JBBGBA010000067.1, forward strand.
TGACTTGAAGCATTGTGACAGCATTCCTGCACAGATCGACGTGATTGAGTCGTTGAGCGCAAATCGATCTTCATGATCTGTGAATTTTAGGAGCGCCAGTTCCACGATAATGAAGATGAACCACCAGGCAGATACCTTGAAAAGGATATGAAGTTTTATTCATCTCGTACCTGTATATTATAATTTGGGACCTCATCGATGGTCGACACAGTAGTCTCATAAGGCGATATTAAATAGAAAGCATGTCGGAGGTTTGTGAGGGTTAGGCGCTCGAGTAATCTGAAAGAATTCGATTAATTTTTGGTCTTGAATCTAACGTACCGATAGCCCAGGGAGGTGTTGGTGAAGTGGCGGGCAATAAACCCATCGGCGGAGGTGTTTGAAGCTGCATCAAGCCAATCTGACGAATTCATCGTACCGATTTCTCAAGCGCATCTGAAGATAATAAATGGGTTTTGGTGATTAAATTGAGGAAAATGTACAAAAAAAAGACATAAATTATAAATAGTCGTTTTTATGGTTTGTCCTGGTATTACCAAAAGTTTTAAGAAATTCATGGTGGGTACAACGATGGAAGTAGATGAGTTTGATTTCCATTTTTTGAAGCGCGGATAGGTATCGAGGCACGTAAAAAGCATCATTAATTAATCTATTAGTTAAAGATGCGGATGAGTTGGTACGTTGGAGGAAGCTGATCAATGAAAAACGGCGCAAAAAACTGATATTTCGTTTCCGCCACCCTTGCAGCGTCACCCCTTCAAGTACCAAAAGCGACTCGGCAAAGCCAATGGTTTGTTTTCGTGGTGCCACCCCTTAAAAGAAAGAGTGAGGATGAGGTAGCAGTGGGGTTAGGGTAGGGGATAGTGGTTCCTGTCTACGGCTTTTGTCACGCAACACACTGTCACCCACCCACCCCTCATCCCTTTTATGAGACAAGCGGGCTTAACGTCTGTTGCGTAATGCGCGGCTGGTACCTGTTAGGAAATTAGGAGCTGTGGATGTGTGGGAGAGACTTGTCTGGATTTGTACGTACAGGTGGTAGAAAGGGGCTGGTTTTGGGGGATTGGGTTAGAGGTAATTTGTTTGGTTGTGTTAGGAGGTGGAACAGGGTATTTGTTTTAGAATCGAGGGGTTTAGAGGGACGGCCTGTTTTTAATACTTTTTACAAAATTTCGGATTATCAAGCTTTTATAAAATTAAGAAACGGAGCTAAGAAATCGTTTTGGGCGGCGCAGCAAAACCGCTTTTAGCTCTTGAATTTTAAAAAATCAGGAATAGAATTTTGCAAGACTGAGGGGCTATGTACTGTCCAGAATCGTCTTCTATGTCCAATTCACTATGTTCTAATCGTTTTCTCAGTACCCGATAACACAATAAAATACATTAAATACGGAATTCTAAAATAAAGCCTTGCCTTCAATAATTATTGCGGATCGACTCGAACCACGAACAAAACCTTATTTACGCTATCACCGCACCAGAACGAAGTATGAACACTTTTTCCGATTCCCAGACACTTCTTTATCACGATGCCACAAAACACTCCAGGGCGGGAGAAGGAGGAGGAGGAAAACGGCGGCTTGCGCAACCCCCCGCACACGCCGCCGCCACAGCACCCCCCGGTGGCGCGCGCATAGGAATTTTTGAGCCGGTTCGGAGGATGCCCGCAGGGAGAAGGAGGGGGAGAAGGTGGAAGGGCTCTAAATAACGAAAGAAGCGGTATCGCCATGCATCGCCCATCTGACCTCGAGACTATAGGGAAGGGCATCTATGAAAACGAGATGTGGCATCTACCTGTGAAAATAACATCTGGGGGCTTTGAAGGTACACTAAGGGGTGCTTTCGCTGGAGCGGAGATCATAAAATCGGTTACTTTATTTAGTGGTTTTACATAAAAATGGTTTGTGTTTTCGAAACCGATTATCTTAGAAACCAATCGCTGCGTGAGGATGCATGATACTTCCGCCAGTATGTTCTAGCGCTATCAATTAGGAAAGAGTTTTTACGCTCGGATGATACGGCATTAGGAGTGTATTAGCCAAATGTTAGATACTGAAAACGGGGTTTTCGATATAGAATTTTTGAAACAATCGCGGCCACTCCTGTTGGGTAGGAAAAATCAGCATACGTGTATTTGATATTTTTACTTTGGGATACGGTAAAGACGGATCGAAGCGTAGCCTTTCGTAGGTCCCCGACGGGTCAAGCTTTCAAATAGAGAAGCTAAGCTTTTAGCATGGACTTATTTCGCTAGTCTTCCCATATACGGTTCTCTGATCAACACCCCCCTCCCCTACCACTCCCCCATTCAACAAATGTACGTGACGAAAGAAAAAGCGTGAAAGCCGTTTTTCCGCCAATATCCGCCAATCGGAGGGGGGAGGCGCACTTGAGCGTGGCTTGAGGAACTGGCTGCTCACGGTGGAAGGAGCAGCTGAGGAGGGCTGATAGTTCTAAAGGCTCTTCTTCCCCCAACAACCAAACCAACGCCCTCACACATCCATTCTTGCATGAAGAGTCGCCGATTGACTCCCCCCCTACAATTATCCAAACGGAACTGTTCATGGGGGGAGTTCAGGTTTAAAGGGGTGAGGGGGGAGGCCAGTTTCCAGGAACGGCTAGTCTGGATTTTCAAAACGGTGCGTTGCAAGAGGCGAAGGGGTTTTAGAAACCACAAACCATACAAATCGGGAGTAAAAAACAGTGTTTGATGAGCACCAGATACGGAGTATCCTCGAGATTATTGCTGAGAGGCCAGTATTCAAAAAAAACCCTATTTTTAAAGAGAAATTGGGAGTGAAAATTAGTTTTTGGTGCGAATCGGACATACAGTATCCTTGAGGGTCTTCGAGGCTGCTGCGAGAGAACCGTGAAATTGGGGAGGCGCCAAAATTATGACCGACGTGTATAATATTTTACCGGAAGTGGTTTCTTCAAAGTGATATAACGGGGCAGAGGGATCACCAGCTTTTCCTTTTTTGAAATAACAGAAACGTGATCAAAAACCGTGGATTGAAATAAAATCGGATAAATCTTATAGTGTAGCAAAACGAATTTTTTTATACTGGTGAGAAGATAATTTACGAGCCTCTATGACACTGGTAACATTTTCTCCTGTGCACAGCAGAGCAGCACTCGAAACGCTTGCAAAAGCGTGGCATTTGAGAGTTTCTGAGGGCGAACTTTGACATTCACCATAAATTCCAAATTTACAGTCAAGTCAAGCGCCTTCCGGTGATGTATTTACTAAGATAACTCAAACCCACACCAGCCAGACCGACCAGCAACAGATATTGAGACTCTAGTGTTTTTGTGAACAAACTGAAAAGTGAGAACAAACTCTCCCGTCGCTGAAAGCCGAAAAGCACCCCCGGGGCATTTGTAGCCCTTTTCGAGATCTTTGGAGATAGTGAGAAATAACGGGACAGGTGCCCGAAAATCGTCTGGCTTCAAAATCTGAATTCATAAAAGGGTGTCGGGTTTCGGGCTGAAGGGAAAAGCCGGGAGGGGGTTGATTTGGCGACTTGCCGGGCAGTCGGATCTTCTCGTAAAAGGTTAATGCGATGCCTCATCGGGTGAAAACGGCAGTGAATTGGCAGAGCGGCGGGTGGGAGAGGTGGATGTGCAGATGAAGCGTAGCAAATAGTGGAGAAAAGAGAGTAAAGTAAGAGTAGAAAATCGTAAAGGTCGTTTAGGCCGAAATTTTTGACTTGGGGTAATTAAGTAAATAAAGGAGAAATTCATGTCTAACGTATAGCATGACAGTCCGACTCCCGCAAGAAGTGCATATACAAAATTAATGCACCGCCAGGAAAATCATTTTTAAAGGAAATCTTGCAACATAACCTTAATTCACGAGCACAAAAATAACAAAATTCTCTGGTAAATAAATTTAGTCTTTCAGAACAAAAACAAGAAAAACCTCTAGCAAAACAAATCAATAAAAGCGAGGCGAATAAGATCTATGCGCCATCGTCGCTAGTGGCACACACCTCTCAATCGAATGTACACGGCTAGGCAGAAGCCTTCCCCCCTCAGGGGCAGCGGAGAGGAGGAGGAGGGCGATGAGGATACCGGTCTCCGTCACAATGCCACAGCCAACCCCTGCTCCTCCTCCAGCTCGTGCTCCTCCTCCTCTCCTTCCTCCTCCTTCTATTCCCCTTACCCTGCTCGAACGCGCCCGGTTCAAAGGCCACCCACCCCGTAAGCCGTCGAGCCTCCGGATGGCCTAGGTGCAATCAAAACCGGACGCTCGAATATGGCTGACCGCTAACCGACGCACCGGCTATGGGAAGGCAACACGACGCAGGGTTTGCACGGCAGAACGCGTCTGCAACTGGCATAAAGGGATATGGTTAACGGGGATTACACATGGAAAGGTGTCCGGGGTATGCGCTTCTGGAGAAAATGGTTGTGGCTGGATGTGTGAATCATCGGGACCGTGAACGTATTCTTAAAAAGAAGTGAATAAAAGGCGCCAGGAAATCTGACTGATCTGACGATCCTTCTCACGCAATTTATGGGATCCAAAAAGATTGCTATTATGAAAACTTTCGTGAGTATTGAAATCAGCCTGGAAATCACCAAGTGCGTAAATTGTGCACTCTTACAGGGCATTATCGATGCCCAAAAATGGTTTGTCCCGAAAGTCCCAAGTGAATTTTACCAACTTGTGACGTGCGCACATGCTAACTTTTTATTTCATATCCCCTTTAAGCATGATCGATAGCTCAATTATCAAGGAAAGCACCAGGAATTCGAATGCCGAGGAGCTTAGCACAATATTATCAAGGACTTTACGATCTTTTCCTTAAGCCGCGCTACAGTACATCTGAGGGCCGTTGGTACGGAGGGCGTTTTTGGATTGGGTTCTCGAGCCCAGATCTCAACGGGCGATAGCCTTTGCCCCCGGGGAATGTTGAAGAAGGTGTATGGGTTTGGAGTACATTGTTCCTTAGCAAAAATCGGAGTTAGAAAGCTTCGCAGAGAGCAGACTTCGAGTTGCTTTCACGCCAAAGACACAACACGATGTTTTATCACATCGAATCTCGCCACTGCGCCGTAGTGCTGAGGAGAGATCCTACCTTATATAATTTGGTCGCGTATCTTTGTGTGTGTGTGTCAGGCGCCAGGGAGGGCTACTTTGCAGAATTCCAAAAAATACAAATTTCCTCATTCTTGCAAGTTGCACGCGCGGGTGTGGTCGGAGAGGAGGGTCCAAGGACCAAGCTATCGGAAAGTCAAATTTCTCATGCAAAGGCCGCATTCCAGCGCCCAAGGCCCGCGAAGCGGGTTTTGGGCGCTGGTTTTTATTATAAGAAAACGGCCAGTTCTGAAAAAAATCACAGAATCCACTTTCAAATTTATGTATGTAAATAGCCTTGTAAAATAATTATTGCGTAAATCCTTAGTCTCTCCTTAGTGCGTAGTTAAGATCAACTGCGTCTTGCTCAACCCACATCCCATTCTCACAACCGCCCCTACCGTACCATGCCTGCGACCGAAGCGCGGTTAATGACTCTTCCGCTCCACCAGTTAGATACAAATCTCTAGCCGGCAGGCAACACAAAGGAGCACATCGTACATTCCGACGGGAAGGCTCAAGTTTAAAGCGATCCAGTTGGGTTCTCTACGGTAAGTGCAGCTGTTTATTCATAGTGGGCTCTTTATTGTCCAGAGTAAGTAACGCGTTCTTTAATAAATAATTTATTGATGTTCTCTAAGGGATGATGAAGATCATTTAGTGTTTGTACTCGAAGCCGGAGACACGGGTGCGTCCTGAAAAATTGAGGGAGGTAAGATAAAATATCGAATTTTAATTCTATATTCTTAAAAAGCAACTGACTCCGTCCCAGGCAAGCACCAGCTGGTGTCGGGAAGTATCCTTGAGCGCATTGGCAGATACCGGCCGGTCCACAAGCGGCCCCACGGACACATGCCGGTCGAGACGGGGCGCATGCAGCTCCAACAGGAATCAGCTGCAATCCGATAATCTGCATGAGGGAGAAGCCATCGACGCTGGATTATTGCCTCGGGAATCTGGATTTGTGCCACCCCCCGCATGATGCCGCCTAAGAAATTCCTGAGACCGCTGGCTTTTGGGGGTCAACATTGGGGAATGGAAGCCGCGGGATGATTATTTTTTTGAAGGCTGCAGACGTACACGTCCTATCTACCTACGAATTTATCGGGGGCAAAAGTTCCAAGGCTTATAATTTTTAGGCTTGTAGCGTAAAAAAGAGCTTACAAGGCTAATTCAAAGATGGTGAGAAACGAGACAGTACTATTTAAATTTTTGGTTTATCAAAACGAGTGATTTTTGCCTATTTTGTGCAAAGCGGACATCACTTAATAAACGCCACTTTCCAACGAAACCGCAAAATTCTTCTCACAATCCATGATAACTAGCTGCTAATCATACAGTTTTGGTAAAATTTTGAAAAAAATTAATCCCTTTTTGCTGGACGCTGCCTTAAGTTACTCTAGACGCCTTCGATTTTCCAATTAAAACGGCGTTTTTGTTTTTATTGATAAAGACACCCATTCCGTGATACCTTGAGAGTCGTTACGGAAGATTAACACCTACCGCCATTGGTGGTGGCAGAACTGGGACCGGGATGACCGGTGGCGGCACGATGCCATACACTGTTCGCGCAACGCAAACGGTTCCTTCCTAGAATTTGAATAGTTTTGGTTATTGCTTGTTAACTGTAGGTATTACGTAAGGTAAATTTGAATCCAAGAAGAATTTACCTGAACGAGCTCGGGCGGGCAGACACAAATTCCGAGAGAGCACACCGATCCTCCGGTGCACTCGACTCCTGGCTCACATGGGGCACCAGGGAGAGCCTTAAAACTTATGGGTGAGATGGGCTAGGTTTTTAGCAAGATTGCAAATGAGTACGTAGATCAAAGAATTTTCTGGTATCATTAGGAGTTTTAGGCAATTTCAAGTGGTATAAACCGGCGAAATTGGTCAAAATTGATCAAATTATACCTCCCAATCCGGATTTTTTGGTCAATGGGGGTAATTGAAAAAAATAGAATCCTTGCGCTTACAGTAAAGAGAATACCGTAACCCTTATTTTCTCATACCTGTGGGATCAACCTGGGCACGACAACCGGGGCTGGCCCCATTGGAATCGGCGGGTAGGCGACGCAACCGACAGCCGGCTGGTACACCAAGGCCGGCTGGTAACACTGGCACGCTCCGCTGACACAACTAAATCAATTCATAGATTACCTGGTTCGAATTGAGCATATTTTTATAACAGTAAAAAGAGGATCCGCAACCTAAGACAAAAACTGACGCCGACTCGCCGACGCAGCCACCGGCGCATCCTCCCGGAGGCCCGTACTGGCCAACCACCACTGCCACGAAGCTCGCGAACGTCAGTAGTTTGTACATTATCTAAAATAAATTTTATAAAAATTATTTCAAGAAAAGTTGTAGTGACAAGATGCGAAATCTTCGTTGTATCTTTCTTAGGAATAGTTGTAAAATCGTTGCAGGATTTGCCGGTGCTCGACAGTCATCCTACCTTATATAATTTTGGCGTGTATCTCTGTGTGTGTGTGTGTCCGGCTGACACTTTCGAGGCCCGATTTGAGGGCTTTCCCGTGTTCAAAACGCCCCAATTCTCCGTTACTTGGGGTAATCGACCTCCTCTTTCCAATGGCGTTTTCAGAATCGCGATAAAATACAAGTTTACAAAGTTAAAGCCGGTTTTACTAAATTTTGGGGCGTCGGAGAGCTAATTTGCATAATGTGGAAAAATAGAAATTTCCTCATTCTTGCCAGTTGCACTCGCGAATTTGGCCGGGGGAGGGGAGGGTCCGAAGGACCCGAGCAACCGAAAAGCCAAATTTCTCATACAAAGGCCTGATTCCAGCGCCCAAGGCCCGCGAAGCGGGTTTTGGGCGCTGGTACTCTAATAATTATAAAAGACGCAAATTCAAATCTCAGCTGTTTCTGGGCCTTAAATACGATTATAATACGATTCATGAAGCATACCAAACACCCGAGTTCAAAATTAATTATATTATTATTTATAAAAATCATTTTTGACCCTTTGGTATTCATAATTTATTAATTGGATTTCTAGAGAATAAACCAAACACGAAACTGTAGAAGTTAGATCATCTGAAAAAGTCTGTCCTCGATGAGTCTGGCTTAAATATAAAGTATCGATAGATTAAACGCATAGATGCTGAGTTAAATAGAGTTTTACATGAACAAATCATAGTAAGTTATCTGACACTTCTGAAGAAACCTCAGGAACACATATGTATATCTTTTAAAAAGCCACCTGTTGCTTCTCGTGGTTTACTGTAGTGTAATGGATGGACCAGATGGGTGGCGGAGAAGATGAGTATCACCGCGTGGCCCCTTTATATGCGAAAACGTCAGCGATTGGGGCGGGCGGAAGGTGCGGGAGGGACTCGGTCCATGTCCCTTGCCGTGTTTTTCTAGTTCGTCCCACTGTCTGGCATCCAAAAGCGGAAGCCACTGCGACTTCTGACCAAAGCCACTGTGTTGATTCTTCGACTTTCCGCGCGCGCGTCCCCCACCCAGCGCGTTGGCCACGCATTCCGCGCGCACACACACGTGGTGGGCCCTAAGGACTCAGGATTTGCAGAGACCCATTCTCCCAGCCACCACCCCAAGCACACACACACACACACACAGCATCACACTGACCATCGCAGCAGGGTTTAGAGAACGGTTGGACCGGGAAGGGAGCGAGCCACTTTTCTTGTTGCGACAAGGGTCCACAACCCAAAAAAATTGTTCCTGGCCAGTACCCGCGTGCACTCGACACTGCGCAACACCTCGGACCGCTTTTTTGGAGCCGCCGCAAACAGGTGTTCCCCGTAGGCGCAAAAAATTTCGGTCTAGTCTGGACTTCCGATGCGCATCTCGTTACGGAACAAGTGGGTGTTTTTTAGACAACGTGGAAGTTTGGGTGCAGCTCTGGAACTTGGCCGTTTTGAATTTCGCATTTAAAGGACTTTCATTGATAGTAAAATCACAGCGACTTGGAAGTCAGCTGAGAACGATACCTTGAACAACAGCTTCTTTGTTTTTGAAGACCTTTCTAATATTCACTCTCTGGAGTAGAATTTCCCATTAAAACGGGTCTTATTCTTTAGCGCCACCACATTTGTGCTAGTTTATGCTTGTGCATACAGTCGCAATTTATCCTCTCAAACAGCCGGATTTTTTTGCTCCCGGCACACTCTGCCCTGCGATAACCGGTGCGGCCTATGACGAGAATCTTCAAACGTCTTTGCTTTTGGGTGCCCTTGCCGGTAAATCACCAACTTCTCAGAAATAATTGCCTAGAAAAGTTTATATTTTATATTAAAAATTTATATAAGCCAATAAAGTTTTTTCCGCAAGTAATTTCGTTTTGGCGTATTTACCGTTGCTAGACCGCGCTAGCCCTGTATGCCAGATGCAAATTGGGGTGGTCTCTTTCTGGGTGGTCTAGCCGGGTGGCGATTTTCGAGGTGGGTAGCTTTGGGGGGCAAGGGCTCTTGGGGGCTACGGTCTTTATTTCCCAACCATTAAATTAAATTAATATTGAATTGTTGTAAAAAGTATAGGAAATTGTCAGTAAATTGACAGCAAATTGCAAGTTTCATTACGCTTAACGCCAATATTGATCACGACTATTTACAGACTCCAAAAAATCTTAAAAAAATTGGTACTCTCTAGAGAATTTCAGTATTTGAAAAAACCTTTTAGATATTTCGCAGGTTGTTAAAAACTCCAGTAAAATTGCATCATTTTCGATTGCAGTTATCAATATTTTGTGAGTAGAGTTCATATAAATCCTAAATCGTCAAAAATTAATTTATATCGACAGCACCATCAAAGTAGTTTGTTTACATCCAAGGAATAAATTAACTTGAGCAAATGCTTATTGAAAGTGAATCGATAAACATCCGGCTAAAAAAGCCATGAGGTTGCTTTGGGGATCATAGATAAACGAGAGAAAATGCAAGCTTCGAACGCGAACTAGATGATTAGCATTGGCTATGGAAGGGGGGCGGCTCGATGGGATCGGATACACGTATCGGGAATGAATAGGGAAGCGGGATATCACTAATATGTACAACATATTCCTATCGACATCACAATGTGAGAACCGGAAGGCCGAGGAGTTGTCGTTGTCGGTATTCCCAGGATCTAAACGTGAAATTGACAATATAGTTTTTTGTAATCGTGAAATATTTTATATTAATGATAGATGTGGTCACTAACCTGCAATATTCATATTTCGCTCCTTTCTCGAAGTTCTTGGGATCGAGTGGTTCGCATTCACCACTGCATGTTCTCGGATAGACCAAGAAATTCATGTGCCGGATGTCAAGCCACTAAATTTGGATTTTTCTCAATAAGATTGCCTCTTTAATATATAATAGGTATATAGGTTTGTAATTTGACAATTACTGCCCTTAAAAGCTTACCTGTGACAAATGGAAAAATAGGTAAGACGCTACGCATGCGTATTCCATATAAGCTACGGTCCGAGGTACTAAATTGCTTTATCAAAAATGTACATCAAAAACTCACGATGAGAATGGCAAACAGGGAACCGAATTGCAACCTGGTGACGATGGAAATATTGTGGAGCCACGTAACAGAATATGGCCGCCGAAAACAGCTTGATCAACAACGAGATCGCGTCAATTTGCTGCATTTTTAATAGAAATTTCTGGTGGTTAATATACCTTGGCCGACTCTTTCAAATGTCCAAACGTAACAATTGACGTGGCCAACATGTTGACACAGGCCGAGATGCAGAAGACCAACTTGCAGTAGCGGTTCACGTCTAAATAACGGTTTCTCTAATAAAAATTATTTTGAGGCTGTAAAATAAAGGCCCTTCCACTTGCCCTCATAATCAAAATGCGTTGTAATAATTGAGAATAATGCCAATGAAGCCGTTTCAAGAATCATCAAAGTTGGCATCAAATCTGCGAGCAGCCGGATGGCCATTGAGACATTGTCGGTAGATGAGAGTAACACCAAGTTCCTGCAAATCATCAATTTACCGTCGAATGCCTGCAATTTCGTAAAATCCCCTCGTCTCCCACTTCCGGTCGAGCCAAAGGATCCCCCCGGTCTACCGGGTGAACCAGTTCTCTATCCCCCAGGTTGTTTATGGCAGCGCACCGTTCTAGCTGCTGATCCCGGCAATTTGCATACTGGGTCAACCGGAAAGTTTGCCAGGATTTATGGATTTTGCATATACAAAAATGTGGGAGCTGGCCAATAATTCACAAAAACTATTTAATCTACTATTAACGAGTTCAAATGACCAACCTGACGACGTAGGCCTGGAAAATTCGGACAGTCATCGGCAGAACAACCGCAACACGGAAAAACACGTTTCCGGAAACGTTCAGCTCAAACAAATTGAGTAATGATGGAAGTCCATCGGCAGCAAAGTTTACGGTGCTCTAAAATGCATTTTCATAGGTCGTTTCTTGTATTTTCTAAGCCAAATATTCACAAAACCCCTCACGTTGCACAGATAGACGGATGTTCCGTATCGAGCAATAAAACCCCGCTTGAGCTGTCGTGGCGTTGGTACATAGTCCGTGTAGAGACTTCCACCAATGGCTGAAATCACCACGGATCAACGGGGATACAAAGTTCTCCACTTTGCAAGAAGTCCCCCTCAAGGTGCAAGGAAAAGCCGCGAACTTGCGGGTTTCTCCTCCCAGTGCCATTCTTTAAGGGTCCTTCTTAAAGACTTCAAGGTGAAAATGAGGAAAAATGACAATGAGGTTCTGAAGGCTAGACAAAGATTTTCACAATACAAATTAATTAAAATTTTTACTATTACTAGCAATTATTATTGCTAACTAATTTTATAACCAGGCAAAAAAGTTTTGATGCCTCGGTAAATCTGCTGCACTACATAAAATTAAATTGTCTGCTTTAAATTTAACGACACTAAGATTTTGATTTACTTGAAACTTAATTTTTGCAGAAATGAAAGGTTGAATTCCGGGCAATAAAAAAATTTCAATTCCGACATTTGCATGTTAAACTTTATGAAAATTCTGGCCGGTTCCCCAATAGTCTATTGCAGATCAGGATTGCCGTGTTTTTCGTTTTAAAGGAACAAAGAAAGCAATTTTGAATAACTTACCGATGCACATGCAAATCAGTGAGATCATGCCGAAAGTTCCGGACCAATAGAGGATCGGGAAATTAAAATAGGAAATGTCTTCATTGTTGTCCTCGATGTGACCCTCTTTCATTCGTCGTTCTTCATCGGCGTCACGAGGTGGGATAACCCGAGGCGGTGGCTTTGTTATTGTGGAGAGGCTAAATTAATCATAATTATACAGAGATCAGCCTACTCTTGAGTGTAAATTGAAATGAAAGACTTACCGATCCGGTGGTATCCGCTTTTCACTTTTCTTCTCCTCATCATCGATCCGTCCCATTAGACTATAAGCATCCATTGAATTGAATTCAGTGTCAAAACAAATAGAAATCCAGAAGCATCGAAACTGAATGCCGACCAGATGGAGGGAAACGGTGCTTGTATGGGGGCGGAGGATTGTTGTGGTGGGGTGTAAAAATTAGCATGCCCCCGTCACTTTCACCCCCAACGTTGCTCTTCCCCCTCCTCCATCTTCTGGATATAGGCAGGTCTCGGGCAAGGACATCTGATTGGCCGCCATTGTCTCGAGAGCCAGGCTCTACACCTAGAAGCGACTAGCCAGCCACGGCAAAAAGGTGCTTTTCCTAGATCGAGCCGTAGATGCAATGTACACGGGAACTAGCGTTTGAGGTCATTTATGGAAAGGTTATGTTTATGGAGGTCAATCAAACGGGTTTTTCAGACTAGGAATTAAAAAGTGAGAGAAAGAGAGAAAGAGAGAAAGAGAGAGAGAGAGAGAGAGAGAGAGAGAGAGAGAGAAATTGAAGGTAAGTTAATTTAAATAAGGGCATCAGCTTTTGAGTGGTTCTACGAAGCGCTCAAATATATTGTTTTCGAGTCTTTGGAGCGAGGTTTCCGCAACCAAACTTGCTATGATCTGGTGTTAAGAGCGCTAAACGGATAAATGATCGCTGCCCTTGGCTTCACAGGATCTGAACGTGTTTAGACCGTACGTACGCCACTTTTTTGGGTATTCAAGGTGCTCGTTGTTCACCATCAGTCATAAAACCGAACTCTTTAAGCACCGCCGGAAATGCTGCGCACGTTCGGTGACTTGGACGTATACACCTCTAAACAGCTGCATTTCTCAGTTTGCCTCACTCCTTTTGCGTAAATAGGTGCATACGTAGGCCTAAACGCGCGCTTAAAACGGGAGAAAATCCAGTATCGATTGAATAGGAATTCGACAGCTTACTAGGTAAAAGCCTCAACCGAACACCAATCTGTTCTGAGAAACCCTTCAACTTTTTTCGTTCAAAAGTGAGAGTGATGTTTGAAAGAAAGCAGGGGGATAGGTTGGAATAGGCAACGGCACCGGACGATGCCCGGAGGCTATGGCAATCAATCGAGAGACATGCAGACCAAAGACACAGACTTGCCAAAGAGAAGCAGAAGGAGAAGACGCCTCTGAAACGGGCTACCCAACGGCACTCCTAATGAGAATGAAGGGAAGGAAGGAGAAAGACACATTGCATGAGAGCTGTGTGACACTGTCTTTCCTTTTCACACAGACTGTTGCTGTCTGTCTCTATCTCCCGCTCTCTCCCTCTCTCTAGCTTCATCCCTTCATATCCCCCTCCGGCTGCCCGTTGGCTGCCCCCCCCCCACACCGCAATCCGCGCCATATCCTCGGGCATCAGCGCCCTCGGCGGGAGGCGCGCAAAATTTTCTCGTTTCAACGAGTGGCAAGCAGCCGGTGGATGCAGGGAGTTTCCAAGAAAATGGACATGGACAAGATTTTTAATAGGTTATTTCGGGAGACAAGGCAGTCCCAAGATGAAAGTATGAAAAGGGGGAGAGGCAGTGCTGTTACTATTAATTTTATTATTAGGGATTCTTTGTGGTTTTTGCTTTGTAAAGGAAAAATATAAAATGTTGCATTTCGAGCATAGGAAACTTTTTAAAACCCAAGATTACACTAACTTTCCGACTTTTAGATTTTCTTGAAAAACTATCTAGATCAAAACAGCAAAAAGTTGCTTTAAAACCGAATACTGGTGCTGTTCTATAATTTTGTTGTTGTTTTACAACCTACTACTGCTAAAGTAAGAACAAATCCAGCTGATAAGCTCCCTTTAAATCCCAAAATTGTTTTCGGCGCTTCCGATGTCCTAAGGAATGATAGGGAAAAGGAAAATCGTATCTCCTATTAGTAACGTGTGGCAAGCAGCGTACCCAGCCAACCCGGTTCGTGACGGAAACCCCCATTCCGGGAGTAGATTTATTGAGCGTCGATTTCGAACGGTGAGGGATGGATAAAACTGACGCGGCACTTAGCTGGTAGTGCCAGATGTTTTTCGTATTAAAATTTTACATACTTCCAAGTAGGAGGAAATAGGAAAGTTTCAAAGATTTAGTTCTATCGTGCCTAACAGCCAAGCTTCCCGATTTCACGGTGAACCTTTATGAAAAGAGATGAAACACGGTTGTTATCTCTCCAAACCCGTGATGCGTGCTAAAAGCGGTGCGAACCGTGAATCAGTCACCGGATGGCCTGTGGCATTTCCAGCAGTTCGAGCATATTTGAAAGGAGAGAGAGAGAGAGAGAGGAAGATCGGGATACGGTGAGCGAAAGCCCAGGTAAGACAGCATAAAAAGGGGCAGCGAAGCTAAACGAAGCGCCCTCTCCGGAGTGCCTTCCCATCCATCCACAGGCCTGTCTGGCAGAAAATGAGAGCTCATCTGCGTAACGGTCCGTCAAAACGGAGTGAAAGTCAAAACTTGGAACTAGAGGTTTAAGCATTTGTTGTTTTAAGTGAATAAGGAAGGCTGTGCAGGTCAGGGCTCATCTATGAATGGGCAGAGAGTGGGGAGAGGAGGACGGAGCAGAGAAGATTTATGCTGATTTTAGAACTAAACTCTGGTTTATGCTAATCAACTGCGCCTTCCTGATCCCTTTAAGGTTTATCTCTATTTTAAAAAAGTAAATGCTGAACAAGGATTCTTAGATTCTTAGATCGAAATGCCAAGTTTTAACGTTTTCCGTAATTTTCAGATAGTTCTCCCGCTTTAAAGAGTTAATCCTACTATATATAAAAAAATAGTTCCTGTGTGTGTGTATGTATGTATGTGTGTGCATTTGCATGCAACTTCCGTCAGCGTGTTCCAGCAGTATCTCAATAAGGGGAGTAGTTAGGGGTATGTTTTATACGTCATTAGGTGCGTAACGGCCTTGGGATGACTGCACACTCATAAAATTTTCAAAAATTCGCTGTTTTAGACGTTAAAATTAAGCTTTTTGTTGAAAAATCGAACAACCTCTTTGTTAGGAAAAATTAGCATATGCCGGAAGTTGCGGTAGCTTATATAAGAGAAGGGAGCTGGCGTTTCTCATTTTTTTGTCATAGAAAATCGTGAGAATTATGCAAAGTGAAGAAAATCATGGGATCAGACGGGGCCAGGGTTGAAAAGTCGCGAAGCGGCTTTTCAACCCTGGTTATTGCTAAAAACTTTATTAAGACATTTTTTAGTAAAGATTATTTTCAAAGAACGGAGGCATAGACTATGGTTCTCCAACCACGCTCAATCTCATATCTTATACAAAGAAAGTGAAGACGATCCCCCGCTCTCAAAACATTCCATTGCCCCTCCCCCTACAAGTGCCATATCCGACGAGATGTCTCCTAAACGACAGCCTCCCCCCAATCAAACGGGTAGTCGAGTGGAAGAGTGCCACTCGATATGCCGAGGGCTTCCGATTCGTGATCCGGTCGTTCTCCTCACTCAACCAACCCCCCAAGCCGGGCAGCTTGATCCCCACTGGCTTGCATCTCAGGCTGTCTCGTCTTGCTACGGCTCGTTCTCAACCTTTATGACAGCTCCATCTCCTGTCTTCCCCAAATTGTGCCGCGGGGAGAGGGGTGGCTTGCCAAAACAGTGTTGTCCTTTTGTGGGGTGAGTTCGGGGCTGGACGTGATGAGTCAGGGAAATTGAAGCTTGCTTCGGTAGAAAATCGCGGGTGTGTAAGTAAAAGGATAGAGAAAGGATAATGGGTGTATTGGAGGCTCAGAAATTCAGTTGCAAATTTTTCTACTCTCCATATCTGATAACATCGGTGCTGGACTGATAGCGGGGGGAAGGGGAGGGCTCTATATGGCCTCTGCACAATTAGTAGAATTTTTACGATTTTAGCATGCCTCAAAATCTTGTTAGTGGGGTTTATTATGTAGAATCATCACAAGATTTTCAAAAAAAATTGTTCAAAAATGTTCGGACTTTTTTATGAACCCCAAACAATTAAAACCGGCATAAAACTTTATAAACAGTGTTTTTTCATTATCGGGATTACAGGCGATGCGCTGAACTTGGGCTATCCCATCCCCCCTGCTAACAGTACAGTACCGCACCACTAACCTAAACGTCGCGAAAAAATTAACCGAAACCTATCCAAAGACAATAATCCAACAATTGAACCAAAAAAGACGACACTCTATCTGAGCGGGTGTCGATTGGGGGGTGAGGTGGGGAATTTTGAGCAGGTCAGCAGTGGCTTATCCGTCGGACCGGAATCAAGAGGGGCACCACACCATCTCCCACTCCTCCTCATTCTCCTCCTCCTCACACAGACTCCCTGGGCAAGGCCGCCGGGTATAGATGTCCGAAAATTCTCCAAGTTCCGCGTGATAAATCCGGAACCCAGCTCGATCCCCCGGGCCGGAGCAGACGGAGGATCAGAAGAAGAAGGAGGAGCAGCATCAGCAGAAACTGGAGCGCCTATGGCCGGGCGTGGCGGGTAAATAAAATTTGTCGCGGTGCAATTGGGTGGAAAATAGGAAGGGTCTGCGCTTTTAAGGGATCGGAAGCTGGCATGCAATGGCATTCAATATATGGTGAAATTGAAAGGGAAAATTAGGCTATTAGAGAGAAAATAAGAATGAAGCAGACGACTTACCTCCTTGGCTTGAAAGCAATCGGGGTAGGTAATAAAAGGGGCCATCCTTGGGCAGTGCCCGGGTGTCATTTACCTGGAATTTTAGGTTCTCTTTGAATGATTGTGTTGAGACTGAATGAGGGTAAATTTTTAAAGATGCTTAGGCCGGGTAAGTCTCTTAGATATGATAATGTTTTTGATTGAATGTCTTCAGAAAAATGCCTGCCTCCTTTAATGAAATGCCTTCAGGCCAAAAAAAAACAGATCGAGGTTTTGGGGAAAGTTTATGAAATATTTGCAAAAAGGTGTTCAGGAATTAATGCATGGTTTGATCAGTAGATGCTAATTCCCATTCAAAATTCTTAATTAAGCGGAATAGGAGCCGTTTCATTTACATAAAATCGGGTCTAGCTTTAGAATTGGGCTAAAGCTGTCGTGCTCCTTCGTGACTGAGCCCGCTCTCTCAACCGTTTTTTGCTTAGCGTTTCCCGGTGGCTATTTGCCGATTTCAGATCTACCCGCGGCTTACTTATCGGTTTAAAACGTTGAATCGTTCTTTTGTTAACAAAGCTGCAGCAGAACACATATAAAACACAATATAGTTGGTGGTAGTGTAATTACAGTAAGGCTTACAGAAGAGCCCTAACGCTGAGCAAAACTTGTTGCAAAAAAAGTTCCGAATAGCCAACAGAAGCATTTCTTTTGAGATGAGGTACAATAAACTGTCAAAAATTGTAATAATCGCGCCCTTGACCTGAAAAGCAAAAATCGCCAAGAAATATAGTAGCGGCTAAAAACAAAAACCTTGAGAAGGCAAGGAGACTTTCAAAGATGGACGGCGGCTCGCCAGCCACCAGTGGCAGGAGAAATCAATGAGGCATTAGGAAGCAAGGCGTCAATGAATGGCGTCTACTTGGAGGGGAAGATGCCAATCGCAGGGGGGGGGGAGACTCGAGAAGGGCATATGGAGAGGAGGAGGTGGAGGTGGATGGGATGTTGAGGTGGATGGGAAGGGGGGAGGGGGAATAGTGGATGGGGTGGTGGTGGTAGGAGAGATACTTCGAGTCCGATTCTCGGTTCCACCCCCTTTAGAAGCTCTCCAATGTACCCTTAGTTGACCAGTTCAAAAAGGGTCAACTTTGGCGCCTTCAAAGGTGACACCACATCGACCTTCTCCATTTCCAAGGAGCCTCCCTCCCCATCCCCTCATGCCGTTGTCTCCTTATGGCATCGGTCAGTTTGTGTACTCTTTTTCTCAGGCTCTGTAAGGTCATTAACCTGTGGGGGGGCGGGGGATGGAAACGGGTCAGGCTGTCGGAAAGAGGTTATGAAATTTTGGATTCAGAGGTCCCATAAAAGTGTAAGTACTTTTTTACAGCATCACGCCTGGACACACTCTGACAGAGGGTAGGAATGTGCAAGGTCCTTGATCAAGCAAAACAAACAAGCTTAAATAATGTATTGATTCAACATAAACTCGGGTCTTCTATTTATTCTTCAATCCCCATGAAGCGGGGGTTTTCTTACAGAGCCGCCAATTTGGGGGGGGGGTCTTTTTCCATCTCTTAATTTATAAAAATACCGACAATAATATGCAAAACTGATCGGTTTAGACCGAATCCATCAATTTTAAATACTTTACCAGGGTTGAAAAGCCGCTTCGCGTCTTTTCAACCCTGGCCCCGTCTAACCCGATGATGTTCTTCATTTTGCATAATTTTGTCTCAATTCCGATGACAAAAACAAATGAAAAACACTCCCTTTGGGCCTTTATATAGGCTACCGCAACTTCCGGCGTATGCTAATTTTGTCCTAACAAAGTGGGTGGCCGAATTTTTACGAAAAACTTAATTTTAATGTCGAAAACAACATATTTTACAAAATCTGATATGTGTGCAGTAATCCCTAGACCATTACGCATCTAATGCCGTATCATACATGCCTTTAAGTCCTTCCCCTAATCCGATACTACTGGAACACGCTGACGGAAGTTGCATGCAAATGCACACACATACATACACACACAGGAACTATTTTTTTATATATAGTAGGATGCTGCTTAAAGCTCATAATAACATCAGGAGAATGCAACCACAGAATGGATAAAAATTGGTAACCTGTTTCGTAAATTAAAAGCCTGGCTCGTTGAAAAATGCCGCAGCTGACCCATAGACAGCCGAAATATCCAAATGATCAATATGAAACGGTTGACATAGCGGATTGTGAAGAGGGCATTGGACTTCCCCCTCCCTTTAGAAGCGAAGTTTCAAGGGGTTTGGGGGATAATAAGCCACTGAACGGGAAGGAGGAAGATCCTCAACAGTCACTCACTCAGCCATGACTCGCTTAGACGGGTCCATCGCATTTAGGCTAACCGGTACTTTCTTCTATCCTACCTGCAATTCTTAAACCACTTCGCTTCATACCCGATTATACGCTTTGGGGTTGAAGAGTTTTACTCAGGAGAATCTTCAAGCTATACTAAAAATCGTCTTAAAAATATCGTATTTTCTCTACTATTTTACAAGCTTCCCCATTGTAATTACCTTGTTTATGTACCTCTATTTTAGGTAGTGAAAAGATAGATTTGGTAAAAATTGATCCATGAAACCAGTGTTTCCGATTTATGACATAAACCCTGCCTTCCTTAAATTCCCAAATGATAAAAATGGTTATTTAGTATTATATGAAAGGGAACACCGTATATGCATTTATTTGCATTTTTATAACTTTATTAACCAATCCCTTTTTATTATAGACATAATTTATCGGCACTGCATGGTGTTGCCTGGCAAGTGTACATATAATCAGCGTAGCAATCTTCCGGATACCTAAACAATTTCATAAAACACGCACTAATATTACCAATTGCTGTTAAAGCCGGTACCCTGTCCTTGCGAGACGCAAGCAATGCTCATGTTGTGGGTCACAAATGGCTGGTAGCTACCGACCTAAAAATTTGGCAACTCGTTTTTTGGCTTTTGTGCATACCTGGGATCCGTCCTCCCATAGATAGGCAAAGGAGCGGCTGAGCTCAAGTCCAATCCAGGTTTTCTCGTTTTTGTTGTTGAACACTTTAATGGGGGGTAAAAAACCTAGAAAAGGCTTACAGCTGTTGACGAAGACTCCCTTAGCCGCGTCTTCAATCTTGACTAGCATTCCCCCATTGTGGTTTTCGCAATATCTGAATGGAAGTCAAAATGCTGCTTGACACTCACCGCTTGGCCAGAACTTCAGCTGCTGGAATCGTTACTGGATAATAACATCCACCATCTGGGAATGGACACACCGGATCCGTGGCATAGGGATTCCAATTTGTGTAGCAGAAGCAGTTTGCTAAAGGCGGACCTATGTTTACGAATAAAAATTTTTGACGCACCATTGCAGAACATATTTAGCAGATCATTCACCCTCAAGTCTTCATTGGAATTTGACAGGCTGTAGCAGGGCGTAGCCAGTGATTTCAAAACCGGAACAGATGCGCCGTGTGTCTGGACGTATTCTAAAAATCGAGGGGAAAATTAGGCTTGCATAATCGCAGCTTGCCTAGGGTGATAATGACACCACCATCCTCGCGGAATTGTTGTGCAACCTGGACCGGATCTTCAGAAGCACCCGGTCTAAAAAAAGCTGTTGGTCTTGAAAGGAGCCCTCAGATTAAGCTTAGAATTTATCTTGTTAAATTAAATTAAAAGGGGAAATATTGCACATTCAACCCACTCGTAATGGGAAGCAGCGATCACGAGAACCTTCTTCACGTTCTCACGATGTCCGCCCGATTCGAATTGTACTTGGGCGAGACGAATTGCGCTAAAAGAAAAAACCCTCATGTTTTGGATATGATTAGAACTCAACAAGCTATTAGTATTCGTTACCTTTCAATGTTCGAACCACCACTGCCATCCATTTTGGGGGAGAATCTGCTGAGGAGGTCATCAACACTTTGGAAGTCGGTGAGCGGATGAAGGAGGATGGCATTGTCACCATAGCCCACCGCACCAATACGAGTGAACTAAATTCAGCAATTTATTAAATGTCCGCGAACTTACATGTCCCTTTTCTATTTGGCCAACACTCATGCGCAAAAAGGCCGTCTCGAGATAATTGGTCAACTGAAAGTACATTTATATAGAAAACATGTTTTTAAGGTATCAATTCATTACCTTTGAAAGTTATTAAACTAAGCATACCTCCTCAATACCGTGTGAAGTCATAGCCGTACTACTGTCAATCACCAACATTACGTCCAACCAAATATTGCTGTAATCTAAACGCCGAAATCGCCGAAATTTGCATTCCAACTGACTCGAGCAGGCGCATGGCGAAACAAAGTTTGAGGGTGTTGTACTTGCGTAGTTCCATGGCCCTTAAAACATTTCTTACTTACTCAGAATACATGGTTCACTTACGATTCGTGGTGGTATCTGCAATAACGGCCACCGTAGTTGCAGCGATTGCTAAAAATAAATATATAGGATCAATAAAAGGAAAATCAATAAGTACATATTTTCAAAAAATCCCTACCGGCAAACAGAAGTCGCATGGTTTTTTACAGGATCAGATAGCCGATCCCTTTGCGACGCCTTCGAAAAGCACGTCCGTTGGGTAAGCTGAAAAAGAGGGCCTTATCGCAAATCGGTGACTGCAGCTGGAGAAGAGACTCGTAAAAGCTCGATATCAGCTTGAGAATGGGGCCGACGCATGTTAATTAGGAGCCGCCCTGTTTCCGTTAGGGTAACCGGGGATTATCACGAAACAGTCCACGTACCAAGTGATGTCAGATGTGTGTGTGGGCGTTTTTTTCGTGGAATTTTGATGCCGCTCGGAGAGATGATTATTGGTTTTGAAGGCGCGGAATCAAGTTTGATAACTTTGTGAATCATAACACCGTCTAGAATTTCTCGATTCATTTAATAGTTGCTTGCTATTTTTGGCGTGTACTGTAAAACAATTGTTTAAAAAATAGCCTTTATCCAAGTGCCAATCTTAGGCGATATCGAATGCTTTTGCTCCCGGTTTATCGCGTATCGAGCCTCGGCCGACCGTTTTTGAGGTTGAACTTCCGAGCTGCAACCAACGATTTCGAGAATCATCTAAATTTTGTTATGCTTAATCACAATTTAAACTTAAAATAAAATCTTACCATTTTCCTCACGACGTGTGCGATGGAAGATAGCTGGATCAGGTGGTGGACCAGTATTGCGGATGCCACTAACTGGTGTTGGCTTCGTCTCATCATTTTCATCCTCAATTTTTGCGATGACCTAGAAGATAATGTAGCTAAAATTAGAAAAAAACCTTGCTAATCTGTTCAATTCGCTCTTCAATTTTTTGGAGGGTGAGTTCAGAGATTTCTGGCCGTCGGATGGTACCGTATCCATTGCCTCTGGATAGGCAATCAGATCGAACTCAAAACAGTACCTTCTAAAAGTGACCTCCCCAGTTTCTCTGGCTGGCTTGGCAACAATAATGCTGACATTGTCATTCCATTCAAAGGCTTGTATTGCGTCCTAAAAAGGGTAATCAATAAGGGGTAAATGATGCATTGTAAATGTTTTGTTATGGTCTTCAAAGAGGTTTGGGTTTTTTCCTGCCTGAAGCCTCTTCGCGGTAACTTGTGGATTTGACGATCCAGAAATGATATTTTCTATGAACGGTTCAGACAGTGTCTCTCCCAATGCTCTCGATCCAATCACAATAAAATCTTCCGGTGTAGTCAACGTACAGCTTGCCTAAAATTTTGCCAAAACATTAATCGATCATGTTCTCCTACCGTATTCGCCCTGGGCAGTATCGCCGGAAAGAAGGCAGTGAATCCGATTTGCCGATCGTAGCGTGACACGCCATTTACAAGGTTTTCCTGAGAAACAACAACTTTAAGATGTTTCGAGTTTTTTTTTAATGAGGTCAGGAAGCTTCTACCTCATCCAAAATCGCATTTGCTGCGCGGAGTTGTTCGTAAACTTGTTGATTGACAGGTTGGGGAGACACTAACGGATGTATTTTTCCGTCTAAATGCGTAAATATATATCTATATTTGGAACCATTGTGCGATGAATTGATGCTGGCACTCGGACCACAAATATCTTATAGAGATCGGGCACACCTGATACAAGCCATGCCCTCGAGCCGCCAACTCCCGCACAGTAAACTTGCTGTCCGATCAGCGATACCAGCAACAAACCTTCAAAATAAATTTTCATTAGATAGCTGATCTTTAATCTTTTCATAAAGCTATTTATATTTAGTTCGTTTGTATTTAAGACTTACTTGCTCCTACACGCTCCCCAGAATCGCCAATCCACTCGTGTGCACTGAGGATCCAATTCTTTAGAGTGCCTTCATCAACTACTTCCTAAAAACTCTCCGAAATTGAGAAATTATTGTTTGAAATCAACCTGCGTCTCGGCGACCCTATGCAAATGATCCAAAATCTCGATTGCCATTTCAGAGCTGCCCGCAGCGTCCACAATGGCAAAAATTGGTGATACATGCCGTTTGAGGGGTAAAATTTGACGGACCGAGAGTCTGAGAGTGTTCATGACAACAATTTGATGAATTAAAATTACCGATTTCTTTGCCCACTAGATTGACTAAAGCCGACAACTAAACCTTGTTCAGCAAAACCGCCGACATCTAGTAGCGCCATCGGGCGTGGGCTCTTTGTTTCATGACTAAAAATGATAACGATAATTTAGGCTCAAGGATAATACCATAAATGATAGAATATTACCTTGAAGGGGTTATCAAATGAGATGGTAGAGCCGGGTTACAAGATAAATCTAATTGCTTTAACCGCTCAGCCATACAATTGGAAAGTTGCGCATGTGAAAGACGATTCGAACAAACATCAAGAATCTAAATAATAATTCCCAATATTAAATGCAAAGAAGTTTTAAACAAACCTTCAAGTTACTAGAATGCGTGAGATCAGGAAGATGTGTCAAATGATTTGAATGGACCCGTAATATCTAAAACAGGGCCTATCCAAAATTTCATCTATACCTGTAAGGCTGGCAGGGCGGTAATTAAAGATGAAAGGCTGGTAAGGCGATTTGTCGATAAATTTAATTCTTCTAGAGCTGTTAACGTACACAATGCACTAAAAATAGATCTCGAAAAGGGTTGAAATGACACGTTACCTATCGTCAAAAACCCGTATGTGGTTGTCAGAAAGATCCAAAGTTTTCAATCTGGAAAAGTTACAAGTAAGTTGTTTTCATCCAACCTTCGCATAGACGAAATTGTCGAAATCACTCTATCATCCAACTCATTCATAGCAGCTTTTAGGATCTAGAATTAATCAGTTGAGATTATAATTTTAGACGTTCTAGACCTGTATTCTATTCAAATCCGGCAATGGATTCGGTGAAGGTAGTTCCCGTAAAATATTTGCACTCAAGTTTACAGTACGTAGCCTAAAATATAATAAAAATCGAATTTTTGAGCTATCTTATGTTCATACCTGTGGCTGGAACGAAAAAGTAGCTTGGGTAAACCCTCCAAAGCATTGTGATGAAGGTCAAGATTTTCTATCTAAAAGATGGTTCGTTCTAGGCGTAAAATAAAAGATTGGTCGATTGAGCTAATATAATTTTTATAGTCTTTAATGGCAACGATACCTGACAATTTTCCACCTCTTCCGGTAAATATGTCAAACGATTCGTATGCGCCAACAGATGCCGAAGTGACGGTATTCGAAAAATTCTGAAGAAAAAAAAACATAATTAATTATTCGTTTTGATAAATTACTTTTCCGGTAGTTGAATCAATTGGTTTTTATGCACATCTATTGTATCGATATGCGGCAAATCGGACACCCAATTGGGTAAATGGGAAAAGCGATTGTCCGCAACGGAGAAATACGCCAAACGAATCGGGATCGGCATTATAATTACGGTTGATAAATCTGTAATGTCCCAAAAAAAATGAAGAGATGAAAGCCCTTACGATTTTTGGCAGCATTCAAATAGGTAAGACTCGTTCCATTTATGTGTAGCTCGCTCAAATGGTTCCGCCCGCAATGGAGAGTCTAAAAATCCGTCTTGAACACTCTAGTAATTGGCATACCTGTAAATTCGAACAATTCGTGATGTGCAAACTTTTAATTGCATTATCCCGAAGATCAATCGACCGTAGCGACTCGGCCGACTGCGGCACCCGTATTGAACCCGTTAACTTGTTTCGGCGCAGATCCAGCTAGAATCGTCAATTTTTTGAAGCCAACACCCGACCAACCCGAGTACAATTATCAATTTCCTCATTTGAAATATCTGTAATTGAGTTGCCAGCCAATTTCCAATGCGTAACGGCACGTAATAGACGTAGAATCGTAGGTATCTACGATGATATGTGTTAATGGGAGTGTGGCAGCTTGCACAGTACCCTTGAAAACCGATTAAAAGCAAGGTTTAGCTGTCCTAGTCTCAAGCATTCACCAATCTGTGATGGCAGTGTTTCGAGCCAGTTATTGGACAAATCCAATTCGGTCAGTCTATATTCGGTCATTGGTGAGAATAATTTGTTTAAAATTTACCCAGAAAGGGCCCGAATCTCCACCGGTACAACTTCGATTTGATTTCCGGATAATGAGAGACGTGATAGATTGGGCAATTGAATCAACGAAAGTGGGAAGAGGCACAATCTAGAGGATTTGAAGTCTTTGAATCTTTCATACCGATTCGATGAGAGATCCAAATGGGTTAGGGCTGTGAGTCTCGCCAAGTCTTCAATCCAGCCCAATGGTGGTCGAGACCAGGCTCCGGAAATGCCTAATTGTTCCTAAACGATCGGGGATTTCGTGGTTTTTCGTGGCTTTTTAATTGATTCTTTTTTTTGTTTATAAAGCTTTTACATACCTGGTGAATACTCCTAAATTGCAACGAATTTTTGCGTAAGTTGAGCGACGTAATTTGGGCCGCGTGTGCTGCGGAAAAGACGGCATCCGGGATCAGAACAAGTCGCTGATCAGAGAGATCACATGTCGGAGATACTTCCCACTGAAAATATTTTTTTTTGTATGCAGCATTCTTGTGGAACGAACTTGCTGACATCGCGCCAACCACAAGTTCAACGTTTCAAGGTTTTCGAATAGTAGCCATGTCGATGAATTTTCATTCGAAAGCCGTAAGACTTTGCCTCTTCTGGTCTCCAAAACTTCGATACGATATCTGGCAACAATGAGAACTTCATCTTCTTCCATTTCTGAAATAGAAATAATACAGGATGTTATCAGAACCATCGCAGCAAATCACTTCCACTCGTTCACTTATTTAATACACACCGTGCTCAATTCTCAATGTACCATTATACAATATACACTTCTTTGTCACCCATCTATGCATTACCCGACCGACCCTCATCTAAATGGGGCTAGTTCTACACGTGAAAGGTGGCTCTTACTAGACATTCCGCCACCAGAATCTCATTGAATCGAATCGAATTGAATTGGAGCTCAGGTCGACCGGAAAAATGTATTGTGAGAGAGCCTGCATACACCCCTACCAAGAAAAAAGGCAAATATGTGCCGGAAATGAGGTTGCGAGACGGAGAGATGAACATCCGAAGCGTCGAAGCTTAATCAGGGCTGATATCTTGTCAAATGGGTCTTTTTACCCCAATGTATTCAAAATATCCCGCTGTACAGCGAGAGGACAACATTCTGGCGGTAAGGGTCTAAAGCATTGAAACCCAAATTTAAGCAGGACCAACTTGATATGCAAATTTCCGATTTGAATATAAATAGTATCGACACGATAGCGAGATGCTAGCTAAAAACAAGTCATTGATCGGCTAATCAAAAAGTGATACTTGAGCGGCCGTGGTTTCATAGGTAATTGGGAGGTTGACGGCCCTTTCTCCATGTGGAAGAAGTGCCCGAAGCGTTCCATCCGGCGTTTCTTCCGCTTCAACACGTGCGCCTCGGGTAAGACGATTTCGCTAGAAAAGTTAGTTTTCCTTTTTTGGATGTTGAAGGGTAATTAATTTGAAGGGATTTTGAAGGGGTAATTACATAAAATATCTCTACTTCAAAAAGTGTTTCAAAAAATTATTATTTTTAAATAATGATGATATCAACCTAAAAATAGCCGTTAAACAGTGACAACTATATAACAAACCGTTCTGTGGGTAATCTCAAAATATTCTGTGCTCTCCGCATCATCCCGGATATTTGCATAGGCCATAAAATAATCCAATGGATTCGTGGAAAGGGGCGAGCCAACGGCGAGGAGGATGAGATGGGATTTCGATTGAAAGGGCTGTGAAGGGCTGAGCGAGCCCGTGCGGCCTACGGCGAGACTGCAATTACTGGGCGCGTGACCACTCTAATAACTGCACAGAATAGCCCGTCACAGTCCCTTCTACCACCATAGAAATATAGACAGGAGAGAGGAATACAGGGGTAGAGAGAGACAGACAAACAGTCACTCCCTTCCTCTCGCCGAGGCACCCTCTAATTGAGGGACACAATACCCCTTCCAAGCAGCGCGTAACCCGGATTTTGAAGAAATGGTGCAAACTGGATTTGGGCTTGGCAGGGTTGACTGGTTCGAAATCGAGAACCAATGGTACGAAAAATCATACAGTATGCGAGGCCGGGTTTCATGTTAAAACAGTACAATTACGTTTTAAAAGTCCAATCCAAGCTTCCAAGCTAAATTTTGGACATTATCCTAAATCCATTTTGATAGGCAAAAATCATCTGCAAGAAAATAGCCCTTTTTATACGAATAGTATTTACAATTTTTTTGGCTTGGTTTCTATCACCATGCTGTCTTTCCAATCCGGAGACCCTTTACCTGCATCTAATCCTTTATTTTGTTAGCACATTTTAATCGATACCTCCGTTTTCAACTACCCTTTACACCCCATCCCGATTATCATTGTAAATCTATTATTTGCTCCTTTCAAACTACCGCTCGTGCATTGGTGCCTTACGTAGCCCACTAGTCCGCTGGCGCCCAATAAATTTGGCTTGCAAGGCGAGGCTTTGTTTGCAAATAAACGCCGATAACAGCTTTCCTTAAGGTCTTGCTATCAAAATCTAGGCTATTGCCTCTGACGGATGACTTCAATCAAGGTATATAGGTTATGTTCTTATTACAGACATCGTTGTATTATCTCACAAACAATCTGGTGTCTCGTTCCGTTATTTAAAATTATTTACTTGCACTTCCCTGCCTTTTATCCCTTGTAGGTCAGATGCTGACTAGGTGATTAGTGTGGCACACCTTATCATTGAGCTTTGATGTGGGTTTTTTTTCTGACAGATGGCCATATGGACAGATGCAAATGGATCAGTTCAGTTGACCTTCCGTCTAGTCTCTTCAAAATCATATTATTTTCGTATATTTTTTCTTGCCAAAGTTTCTATGACAGACATCGTGGCCCTTATTTTTCATTTCTTTTCTGGAAACTGAATTTTATTTGGCTGTATTTTCGAGATTTCAGGCGTAAAATGTCGCGGCCGTCAAGCCGGTCACGATTACCATCAGGGAGTGCTGCCGGTAAGCCTTCATACGGAAATTGAAGCTCTTTTTAGAGGAATTTATCAGAGACAGCAATATACGAGAGTTATCGCAACAATTGCACGACGCGAATTTGCATGGCAGTCGACCGTTAAAGAAGACAGGCCGTGGTTCGAGGGTAAGTCTCAGTTAAAAAAATTTAAATGAATTGACTTAAGAGTTGATTTCCACTCAAAATCCTCAAATCAATATAAAGTAATTTGACTCCAGTTGCTTCAATAAGCATCAACCAATGATTAATTTATTTGCGTGCTCCCACCTGATTTTGAGGCGATAGTTTGTTTGTAAGGTAATGTAAATTTTTCAGTCTGCTGGAGCCTCTCCCCATCATCGAAAATCGCCGACGCCGAAATCACCCCGAGCAAGAACTCCAAGTGCTAGCGCCCGTGGCACTCCCAAGTCGGCACGTTCACCGGCACGATCTCCGGGGCGCTCAAAAACTCCACCAAGGCATAAAACACCACCGCCTGGTTTATTTAAGGTTAGTTTCTGAACGCCAAGTACCTTAAGACGAGGATTGAAGGTTCTATTTTAACAAGATCACCACATATTGAAAAATTCCAGATCCCAGGACGGCCTCGCTCTATCGACGGCTTTTTGAACCTGAGTCGTGCTGAGCTTCTGAGAGAGCATGAGCAAAGGATGAGAGACGTTGAGGGCGATGTAGGCTCGAGCTCCTCCTCTTCGTCATCCGGATCAGCACCTTCATCATCATGCTCATCACCGTCTTCGTCCTCCTTATCTTCCTCTTGCTCATCATTGTCATCATCTTCTGGGTTCTTCCTCGTCCTCCTCTTCATGTTCTTCCGCAATGTCATCAGACGTATCATCGTCGGACGACGATGATGATGAGGATGACGATGATATCTCATCGGGTTCCGACTCTGACTCATCTTCATCTTCTTCTACAACTTCATCCTCATCCACATCGGCAGCGCCTTCTTCTGTCGAGCTAGACAGTGATGCCGAACTGAATGCTTCATTTGCTGCAGTCCACTTTGACGAGACCAATTCTGCCCCGAGTAGCCCGCCTGGA
This sequence comes from Mesorhabditis sp. LJ9110, assembly GCA_038088335.1. Taxonomy (NCBI): domain Eukaryota; kingdom Metazoa; phylum Nematoda; class Chromadorea; order Rhabditida; family Rhabditidae; genus Mesorhabditis; species Mesorhabditis sp. LJ9110. The sequence continues at coordinate 366,599 of JBBGBA010000067.1, forward strand.
CCTGGTATACAAGAAGGTAGGTAGATCCAACATTGATTTTTTAAGACAAAAAGGTGCTTTTTCATCCTCAATCTCGATTTTTATTTTTTATTTTTCAGAGCTCGAATTTCCGGCGATCAAGTTTACGCAGGTGGAGCGGGCCTGGCATTCCTCGAGTAAGTATATAACGTATTATTGTATCCTTTTGTTCAGGAGACCGAGAGCGCGTCATTCAAATGATCCGCAATGAGCTAACGAATACCAGAACATTCTTCCCCCGAATCCGGGAACTGATCCGTTTACGTCTTTGTCAGGTAAGGCAATCACCCATAATCCACAAAAGAAAAATTTAGGAACACCACCTTGATGACCCACTAGAGATGCTCAAGGAATGGCGGTTTTCGATAGGGTACGAATTGTATTTGAAATTGTAACAATACAACCATCATTTGAAAACGCCTTTGTTTTTCAGCTTGGCTTCACCATGGAGCGTCCGAAGCGAGTTCGACGAGGTTCTGGGCCTTTTTGTTGACCAGCATCCGCAACTCGTCAAAGCCGATTTTGACGAAAATTTGCATCAGGCCTTTGTTGATAACTTTGAAGCAGAGCTGAAGCTTCATTTACAAATTGAACGGACCGCACATGGGAACGGCAGCAGCTCTTCCAGTACCTTAGTCGAAGAGCCAATAACGAGACCGGCAATCCATATCAATGGAGTGCCGAAAGTCAATGGAGTCGACCATGATCCTGATGATGGATACCCTGGCCCTCCTAGTGAGGAGGAGACTGACGAAGAGGAAGAAGAAGATCCGCGCCGGAAGGCAACCGTCCAATATGTTCCAACTGTGAGTTTTAATATTGATCTAGACAAGCTTCCACATGATTAAAAGGATCAGATCAGGCCCACGTCGGGTTTTACGTAGGGCTCATTTACAGTTGGCAAGTTTTCAACCGGAAAGCTAATGGAAAATCCGGCGTAGAGAGTGGGCCCATGTAAGAGGGAGCAGAGAAAATTTATGCTAATTTTGAAGTTAAACCAGGATTTACGTTTAATTTATCCGGGCCTTCCTGATCCCTTTAACTGCCTATGCCCCGCTAAATTTATTTGACTATAACGACAATTATCCTTTTAGTATGTTGGCTATCGACGCCCAATAGCCCGTCGACGTCCCGATCGTCACTTCATGGTTCAACAAAGGCAATCAGGCTCTGAAGAGGATGAAGACGAGGATGAGGAAAATGACGAGGAAACCTCTTCGCTCAGCGATGAGGAGATGGTCGAAGACCCAGGGCCGGTACCCGAAGAAACCGTTCCCCATTTTGTCGCTCCCACCGACGCCATGGATTATATCGAAGATCCATGTTAATTCCCGGTCCGATTTTTTTTCTCTCTTTATCCCGCGGTCACGATTCGAATTTTTTTTCTATGAAATGCCTTTTTGTTTTGTTACTAAATTCGTTTTGTGAGGGCCGGTGCGGGAAATACGCCTGTCAGCTGGGGGCCGCAAAGATCTCGCAAAGCAAACCGAGTAGCGAAGCTTGCGTGAAGTTCCAAACAAGCAAGAAAACTAAAAAAATCCACGGGGAACAATATTTCAAGTTTTATTTTACTTTAATTCGGGGTTTAATTTGAAAAGACGATAAAATTTTAAGTATTTTGGACTTTTAAAACTAGAATGTAGCTCAAAGCGGGTGCAATCATGGGGTGGATTGGATCCTCGCGTAGCCCCTTCCCACCGGCCTTTTCTTCAACTACGCGTACGGGTAATCTCTCCTGGTGCCAAAATCTCCATTTTGCGTGTATTTTACTTGTAGATGTGTGCTTTCAAACTTATGAACCCTCATGTTTTCAACGTGCTGCTCATCCCCTCCTTATATTATGTGTCCTGAAATGTACCTCATCATTACTCGTGTTTTTCTTACTGGTAGCGCTGTATAAAAGTTTTTGATTTAAGCATCCTTACTGAAAAACGGTTTTGGCCCGGTTCTATCTCTTCTTGGCTTCTTTCAAATGAATCTATATCTTCTCAATTCAGGTCGCTTGACCGGCAATGACTTCAGAACAAGAGGGTGGGTTTTGTTGCTTTTTCTTTTGTCAGCGTGACTGGTGCCCTGAACAAAATTTCACGCCTCAACACGACCAAAAATCCTGCAATTTACATGCGTGTAATCCATTTTTAGACTTTTGCACAAATTTGAGTCGTTCGCAAAACTTCTGGCGTGCAATTTTGTTCTGAGCACGGGTCCGGATTTTCGAAAATTTCGAAAGAAAATTAGCTAGACCGTTTAGTTTTTGGAAATAAGCACTTTTAGTTATGATGGTTTTTTTCAGACATTGACGAATTCAATGCGTTGTTCTCCGGCGGTGTTTTTGATAAACCGCTCGCGTCACCACGTTCGAATAACTCCTCACCAGCATATGGAAGACGAAACAAGCCTACCGTCCCGCGGCGAGCCGATGCTTATGGCGGCGAAGGCTACGAGTCGGATGCTTCTGCAACTAGTGGTTGGTTTTTTAAACTTTCACTCTTTTTGGATTGGTTAACCTTTTCACTTTTAGAGGGTACAATAAACGAAGACACTGAGGGATGCTCCTCCTCAAGTCCCATCAAGCGTTTTTTCAACGAGGATGATGCTGTGGGCGGCCAGCTCAGTGCGATCCCGAAGATGAATCAATTGTCGAGTTCTGCGACGCAGATTGTTCAACAGGTACTTTTAATACCCATCTAATTATTCGATTTTAGTTAATATACCAAGACGAGTTGATCAATGAAGCTTTAAAGCTGATCAACAGGGTTACTGCCACCTACAGAAAGATCAGGTAAGAGAACATTTTCGCTCTACAGCTGTTTTTAGGGGTTACCGGGAGTACCTGGAGGAATACTACACAACCGTCGACCCTGAGCAAGGCATTAAAATCAAAAAGTTCCTCAGTGAACTGCAGCAGGAGTTTATGGCCAGCGAACGTTGTTTGGTGAGCTTCAAGCTTGTTATAGAAAACCCCTTTTAGAAAAGCAACGAAGCGCTTCGCACGGTTCTACTCGCGGACCTCGAAGAATTCAAAAAGCTGGCAGTTCGCTCACGGTACGCTTTTGCCATCAATACCCATTCTTTATTTAGAAAATCGACTGAAGATTTAAAGAAGATTGTCTCCCAACAGCCCGTCAAAACCGATTATAACGAAGTGGTGGAACAAAGACAATCTGTGCAAAAGTATCGGTATGTTCTTGCTTATTTCCTGCTAATGATTAAATTTTTGTTTTTGTTGTTGCCGGGGTTTATGTTCAAATTTCAGCGAGGCTGCGGAAATGTTCCAAGAGATCATGGATGCTGGCGACGGGATGAAAAGAACTTATCTGGAAACATTGGGAGAAAATAACGCTATTATCGACGGGTTGAAGTAAGAATATAGCGAACGGTTTAAATTTCGATTTAGGGAGTCGATTTCGGGCAATCAACGATTATATTTCGACAAGATTAGCGATGTGGCCAAGAAATTGTTTATGGCGAAAGTAACGGAATTCCAGGTAAAACATTTAATTTTTGACGCCAGATCTAAACGAGTCTAGCTTTTGCCAAAATGGAATTTTCAGGAATTGTCGGCGCTCGAATCGCAGCTGGAAGAAGCGGTAGAAGCCGGTCAATTAGCGGGCAAGATCATAATCCCGAAAAACGGAGCACCATTCGATGAAGAGCTCGACACGTCCGTGATTCTGGTAACAGAGCCATAATTTTCTCCCATTATTTCGTTCTTAGAATTTGAATGCATCGACGGGCTCTGAATCAAGCCACTAGGGCTTTTCATTGCGAATCAAGCCACTGCATATATGCACAGACTGGTGGAAAGTTGCCATGACCGAATATTCGTGGCGGGTCTTGGTTCTCCAATCTTCTTCTCATTCCTAGTAAGATGCCGGTCCTTGATGTATTTTCACTAGCTATGCGCCATTTTACATTTTTCTCTCGTTAAGCGTGTCGTATTATCATCTTGCTTGTGATTCTGGTCTTTTGTTTTTGAAGCTGCATCGATTGTCATATTGAAGAAACTGAGCAATAAACACTTTCTCCAACATTATGAAAGAGTTTTTCGGCGTTGCTTTTGAGTTAACCTAGTGATGATGGCCTGTTGCCTAGTTGGGGCTGCTCGTTTCGAGTATGGCTGGTTTCGATAGTTTTTTTACGAGGAAGCTTGCTACGCCTAATCTTCAGCCCCCAAAAACAGCAGCGCTGGAGGGGTGGGCCGAAAGCTATCCGGGCTAACAGCTCGTGCGACCACTCACGTCAAATGATATCCACCCAAACAGAGGCGAGAAAACGTTTTTTGCGCGGTTTCCGAGACAGTACGGGTCATACAGTGGGAGATCCCGCTCGCTCATCATCGTTTCGAAAGTGGTGGAATAACAGCCGCCTGAGGGGCTATCTGATTGCGCAAATACGGGATCTGGGCCCCCTTTGAGGGCCCGAAACGGAGAAGGGATACGTGGACTTTGAGGGCTCTTCGCACCCACCTTATCCACATTCTCAATTGCATTCGAGTCGAGTGATTATTGGTAAGTGGATTTTGTAGTTTTGGAATTTCATAGTTTGGTTTGGGGGTTTAAAGGGTTGTGTAACCGATGCGGGAGCAATCTGTGGTGGGCTTTCCCATGAGAAATTGAAAACTATGAATAGGCGGCAAAATTGCGGTAGAATGAGAGAAATTTAATAAATTATCGGATTACTCTAAGAGATTTACATTGTATGATCTGCATTTATGATTAACAAAACAGCTTTCCTAGCAAATTTTAGAAAAGTTTGCATTAGATATCGTTGGAGTTTAAAATAATTCTAATCATTATTTTTCGTGCATTTCGGAGCTGTACACAACTGAGGTTCGTATTATAATTTTTTGGTATGCTATGTTCCGTATTATCAGTCTTTGAACGCCAATAATAGCTTTTTACCGGTAAAACAACACGTTTTAAATTGAACTCATCTACCTACCGTCCCCGGGCCCATGAATGGTCTGGCCTCGAACTATGGGAATGGGGAATGTCCGAAAGTGACACATGGACGGAGGGCGGGGCAACGATTCGGGGGGTGAAGCGGTGCATGGGAGGGGAAGAACCATCGTCCCGGTAGGGTCTCTACACCCCTTCTTTCCCCGCCCTCCTTGCTGAGCCCCTGGTCGGAACCGTTGTGTCTTCTTCTTCTCCCGGGACCTTGTCCAATACACCTTCTTGCTACACAAAACAACAGCCAACCCTTTCCACCCCTTCCCGCTGGCCGGCCCATTCTCACCCCCCTTCTCCAACAGTCATTTTTTGCATACCATCATCCTGCGCGCCCCCCATTCTTCTAGCTTGCGGTCTGAAGCTCCCCCTCTAGTCTTACTGCTAGAGGTTGTATTGTACTCGATACTCGGAAAATGCGAAGACTCACTTTCACACGTTTCATCTTTTACTGGCTAGCTGGTTGTACGGTAGCCTGGAGTTCTAGGCCTTTTAACGTTACGTAGTTAAAGGGACAAGGAGAACCCGTGTCGATCATGTCTCATGGCAAAAAGCAAAAAGCCAGGCGGAAACGCTGTGCAATGGACGAGAAGATTGCCTCCGGCCGGAGGGCGGCAGTTTTATGCTAATTTTAACATTGAGGTTTCGTGCTAATTAACATCATCCTTCCTGATACCTTTAAGTAATTTGTATCCCTAAGAACCGGAAAGTCTTCAAAGTTGAACTTAAAAGCAACGATCATTATATTTTAGGCGTTGTCAAAGACGGTAACGCTTGAAATTTAAAACCCTCGAAAATTACAGCAGAACTTTTTACCGATCATTTTTTATGAATGTAAGCATATTATTTTTTGATGGAAGTGTCATGAAAATTAAATGTCAACATTTCATCTTCGCGATCCCCGCGATTTCACTTTTCCTGCCGAAAAAAACGCAAGCCCCGTATGAACCCTTGGCCCCAATGCTCGCTGCAAACCACTAGAGTATCTACGGGTTCCGACAAAGGTCCTCGTCAGTTTTTACCCGTTTCGATACAATGACCTCCCGCACTCACTGAATCCGCCGCACCCCATACCCCATCCACTGCGGAAGACCCCCTCCCCCCCAATAACGGCAAACATTCCCACACCAACCATAGTTTTTCTCTCATTTCCGGGGGCAAGCCCGCGCTTTTTTGTACGAAATTTGATCCGGATGTGTAATTATTGACGCCGGAATTGTACTAATTGTGAATTAATGATGGGGGATACGGGGTTGACCGATGATGGGCGGTCTTTGAAAGGCTTCGTGCCATTTGTAACGTAGCGTAGTCGTCACCGTATTTCAACTTCTAAGAATTTTTGGAAAACTATTTCTTTTAGTAAAAACTACTTTTAGGAGTGAGATGACCTAAGATGACTTTAGAAAAGATGTGTTGTGCCCTTTTGTGGTTGAAGCAGTATTTAATTAATGTCTTAACTAAGAGTACTTCAGTATACAGCGGATTTAGTACTGTAAATATACATATCTATCTAATACACATTCAATCAGCCTTTGATGATTTTTAACGTCCTTTGATGCTCTGATTCTTTCGTTCAATGGCTATTTAGAAATTTTACATACGTTTAGCACCCATTCGACACGAACCAGGCTTCAGCCGGTATTCCGAGCTTTCCCTTCAAACGTCTGCGCCCCAACCCTCCTCCCGAAGCAGCTCGAAAGCGAAACCCTAAACTTCGCCACGGTGGATGCGCATCGATTGTGTGGAGCGGCGCTTTGCCGCCGTATTTGCCGATTATGCCAGTATGCAATTGCTTTATTAAGAAAAATTAACCAGCCTAGGTATCGTTGTAAAATGCCCATGGCCCTTTGTCATCATCCCGGTCATTATTACAATATCATTGAGTACGGGCCTTTTGCGGCACAAGCAGGTAAAAGCCCCCGAAAGCCTCATAACGATTCGTAGGCGTTCATGAAAGATGAGCTCGAGCTGTACACGCCTACAGATGCCAAAGCCAGGGATGAATTGGCACAATTAGATCAACTTTTTCACATCAACGACTCTGATCCGTTTTACGCGACTCGAAGGTGGGCATTTTACTTGTTGAACAAAGATCAGTTATGACCAATTATACCGTATTCCCTTGCTGTATTTGATCCTCTTTACAGACCAATAATCTGTTGAATCACCCGATACTCTAGGCAATATTCACTGAACTTATCGGCCACACCGTTCCCATTCCAATTAGCGCTTGTGCTTCTCTTTTTGCGGGCAGAGAACCAGTTGGTCGACGGGCTTAGCGGGGCGGATCGGGCACCCGCAACAAGGGGCAGAGAGTAAAAAAAGGTAGAGGGAGGACTGGACGCGCATTATTTGCGGATTTTGGTCCGCTGACCTGTTCTGACGGTTGAAGCTGCGGGGGTATGTGAACAATGCTCTTGTCTGGGCGTAAAAATGTCTGATATTTTTTTAGATCGGGTGAAATACCAAAATTGGGGCTTAAAACTAGACGTCGACTAGACCACGTTCATCAGCTCTTACTAATTTAGGGTGATCATTGCTACTCAAAATCTGATGGGGGGGATGGGGCCCATTTTCACAGAATTTGCCTGGCAGAGGCATCTAATGGAGAGTGGCATATATCTTGGCGAAAATATCGTACCTCAACTTAATTCTATTACCACATGTCCTAAGCTAGTACGCTGAATACTGTTTACATGGTCAGCCACCCCTGTACCCGATCTCTCAGATGGCATCCCTTGTAGCGCCTAAAAGCCCCCCCCCCCTAAAAAGGCCAAAAAGGTGTCGTCCTTGGAGGAAGGGCCACCGGCCCAGGTCCTAGTCCCTCCACCAAAAAAGGCCAGAACACCCATTGCGCAAATATTTCCCCGGCGGCGCACACCGAACCCGGTAGCATGGACCCCTAGTGGGGGTATTAGGAATGTCCGGCATACCGGGTCTCTCTTGGGAACGGAAAGGGAAACTTGAAGAATGGTGCTGGGGGTTTCAAGTAAAGGATACTTTTTCCAAAATTATTTAAGGACGCGTAGCCTATCGACAATCGCCACTACATACTAGATCTAGTTTTATCCAAAAAATCCGACAATAAACCTGACGGTTTTTGGGAGCTTCTCGTTATTATTAAAGCTCCAAATTTTGACATGAAAATCATGCAAAAAGCGCGCTTTTTTCGTCGAAGCATTTTTCCGAAAGCATTCACCCCAAATTCGAGCCTTTACAATTAGCAGACGCCTAACGCTATCTTTTTCCGTCTGAATACTCTTCACACCATCATCTGAACACGACCAACACCAGAACGAATTGTTCACACGCGTCTGCACGCGATCCTGAACTCTCCCTTTCTATCACATCAAAGCAACCCGTGTTTTTCTGTCCCTTGCCCCCGTAATACGATACCTCTCAACCAGACTGTCCAGAAACTACGCTAAACGTTGAATATTACGCTGGGAAACTGCAAAAATTCAATAAAAATAGCTTTAGATATGACATCAAACGAGCTGGTTACATAATTGTCACGCATCGAGAAGAAGAACGAGACATTTTAAACCCACTTGCTATGCATGCGGCCATGCAATTATGGTATGCAAATTACAACAAAATTTTGGAACTCAAAAATTAGGTCGATCGTACAAGCGATGACAGTGGAGGATGACCCGACTGGCGGCCCCTTGAGGAGGATTAACTACCCGTCAATATGCGTTAAGTTCCCGATGCCTCCAGAATTTGGTCGAGCCATCCATGCGTTGTTTTCGCCAAACGTCACGACGTGAGTTTTATTTGCTTACTTTGTCTCATAGTTTTGTTAGTAGCCGTTGTTTTTCGCCTCCGAAATTCTTGTCGTCTCTTCTTCCTTAAACCCTTCCCCTAATCAATATCTGATTTGAACGAAAAGCCGTTGACGGCCCTTTTGTCTTTTGTTGTTCTCCGGTGGAGCGCCTAGAGGCGGGGGGTTTTGTGTGCGGACGCATGAAGAAGCCAACCCGGTGGCCGGGCCCTAGTGGGGCGACACATTTGTTCAACCGGGAACAGGGCAGATGAGCGTCGAATTTGTGAGCCGATTTGCGCCGCTTGGGGGAAAGGGGAAAGAGAAGGTGGGACAAGCATTGCTTCTAGCTGACGGAGGAAAGGGTTGGTGGTGTTCCGGTCAACCGGAAGTCCGGATTGTCACAACACACCTCGGGGGCTAGATGGTAAATAAAGGGTTTGGGGCAAGTAGGAGATCGAGTTTTGAATATTGGCACATTGCCATGTTCGGCCTCCGTCTCTTTGGGTTGATCTATGCAAATTCTAAAATAAAGACAATTGAATAACACTGTCTATCTTGTCGGGTCTTATATTTTTCCCTGGCTTCCGCTAAGAAGACACCTAAGCCTATGCTTTAAGACCTATACGAAACTATTATCGGTTAACTCTTCTATTTACTCTTATAGCTCGCAACTATTTTTGTAAGGAAAACATTTCGTGAATTTTTGCGCGCTGGCATACACCTAGCAATCATATCACTTGTCATAAGCACCAAAATTATTGAAAAAGCTTTCCGAAAATTCTGGCCTCTCTAAAACTCGCTTCCGAAAAATAAACGCAACCCGTTCGGGCCGTTCGCTCGCTTCTAAACGGACGGTTGTGTGTTGTATGCATTTGCTCCGTTGTTGCGTGCTTTACGGGGGCGACCTGTAGAGGGCGGGGGGCGGCTCGGATTTCCATGTTGCACCGTTAAATGCCCAAGAGACGTCGATTTGATTAGAAGCGACTTTTTGCAGTTAAAGAAGGCCGACGCATTATGTCGTGTGAAATCGAGTTTTGATGCTCTGCGAGATTGATAACGGTTTCATATAGTCTTAACAGTACTCTTAACACCCGGTTTCAGCAAATTAACATGTATACCAAAAGTTTTTGCTACTAGGTGACCGTATAAGCCACTTTTTCCCCGGAAACCATGCGCTATAGCTCCTTCTACTATAGCAAAAAGTTCCCCACAAACCATCGGGGCGTGGAATGCATCTGAAGTGTTTTCATCGATCCCAACGACCTCTCTCTCCACACATCCTTTCAAAGCCTTGATGAGCCGGCGTGATTTGTGGGGGTGATGTGCACGAAAAAAAGCGCAAGAAGAAGGCTTTTGGTGCGCGAGACTGTGCGCGAAGTGTCGAACCCATGGGGGGACAGGCTGTGCCTTCAGCAAATCTTGAATAAACAAGACCCTCGACGGGCCCCTAGGGCTCAAAAAAGAGGCGAATCCACGGGGATTCACGCTAGAAGGGCTGGGCTCTCACCCATTGTGTCAGGTGGATACGGAGACCGCAGAAGAAGAAGAACTCTTCGGGTAGACATTACAAGAAGACGAGAGAAGCCGGGGGTCTAGCGGGAATGGGATTCCACGCGAATGGATATCGATACTTCCTCTCGATCGAAAGAAAAGGGGTTTCATTACCCGCTAATCCGAACGATTTCGAATAGCCGTGGGGCGTAAACAATAAAAAAGTGCCGCGCGAGATATTTGGGACGATGTAGGGTTCGAAGGCCAATGAGGTGAACGGGAACGAAAGGTTTTTGGGTTGAAAAATGAGTAGGGTGATGTGTAAGATAAGCAAAGTTGTCAACATTAATTGCAAATTTTGGATTTGACATTTTTGACGGAACCGTTCCTTAAACGAACCCTGAATTCTATTTCAAAGAAATCCAACCCTAGCTTCAAATTTTCAGACCCGACGAAATCTGCGTATCCAACCCACTGGTAGAAGTCTTCAAATTGATCCTTGTATCCGATCGATCGTTCCTAAACCGTTCAATCGATGAGATCACCCTCGGCCAAATTGGGGATGCCGTTCAGCTCGATGCCGCTGGCATGACCCATCTACTTGGAGGCGTCACTTTGGATAGCCAACGGCGGATAGCAGGTACAACACTTCCCCCTGTGAAATTTTAACCACAATTCAGGCGCGAAAGCCATGATGCTACCATATGCTCTTCGGCATTCCTCACTAGCCGAAGATCGAGTTGCCGAGCAATGGGAGTTACAGCTAGCCGAATTTCTAGCGGTTCGTATCATTTTTCATAAAAGCAATCGTGAATTAGAACTACGATTCTCCAATTATACGAACAGCTTGGTGGACGTATGAGACATTGGCCAGCGAGAGTGCAAGGGATCGACATCAATTGATCAAGTAGACATATTTTGAAACGGTTTTAAATGTTTAATTTTTGTAGCATGCTTCTGCCCTGCTTTTTAGCTGTTTCCCTCTACACTATCCTTACCTGTTGTGTGTTTTCATGGAGGAGAAGTCGTCCCTGGTTGGCTGTAAGTTTTATATTTTTTAGGTTTTATTTGAATCAAATTTCTATTTTTATTATTTAGATTGGAGGTGTCTTCTCAGCGGCCATGGCCATTGCTTCCGGGGTTGGGCTGATGCTTCTTCTTGGTTTTGGAATGACCAGTGTTGCTTACAGTATGCCGTTCATTGTATTCTGTAGGTTTTTGGGAATCCCAAAAGTTCGTTCGGACCTTCCAAACCACGGCCAGCTTCGAGCATCGGCCAGCCAGTCAAAGACGTTGTAGTGGTGATGCGTGTGTTTCCTTCCAAGGTCCTAAGGCGTCTCTAGGGGGGAAGAATATTCTGATCCGGGGCCCAAACAGAATGCCCTCCATGGTATGCAAATGTGCTCGGGGGGCCAGGGGGTCCTTGCTCGGGGTGGGCGCACGGAGCTAATTCCAAATACGCGTCACGGGGCTACGACCCTGTTCGTGTGTATTCTCGATAGGGAAACGGTTCTGTACGAGGAAATGGGGGGAAAGATTTTGGATGTAAATTTTGACAGAGCCGTTCTTTGTGATAGACACCTTCGAAATATCAGTAATGCATAGATTGTGGAATAAAGCCGCAACTAGTCCCTATATAACGCTGAGACAAAGATGAATAAATTATAAAAACTGCGAATTCTAGCTGTCGGCGTCGACAACGTATTCATACTACTCTCAGCCTGGAGAGCCACGGCTACGCATGAAACCTTAGAACACCGATTACGAGAAACCTTTGCTGAAGCCGCGGTCTCCATCACTGGTATCAACCCATCCTCGAAAGAACTTGTCATTAATTTCTAGTGACCTCATTGACCGATCTGATCTCATTTGCTGTTGGGTGTGCTACCGAATTCCCTAGTGTTAAGGTAACAAACATCATTTGATCGCCTTCATTCAAGAACTCAGATGTTTTGCATGTATGCGGTCGCTGCCGTTGTCTTCACCTACGTCTATCAACTGACGTTCTTTGCGGGTGAGCCCCGAAACGAATTAAGAAGTAGCAAACCTTTTTTAGGAATCATGGTATTTACATGCCGGCGCGAGATCTCCAATCGAAACTGTGTTACCTTCTTGAAAGGAAAAGAAAATGATGAAGTGAAGTTGAGCCGAAAGCTTCAACAGATGGGCGGTTAGTAGGAAAGTGGCTTCTGGAAGCTATAATTTCAGGAAATCCACACTGGCATCCACCGCCAGCCTCTGATCGATCTTTTGAGAAGAACCATGTGATGGCGAGGTTTTTCAAGACACATTATTCCGGTAAATGTCTGGTGTCTTCTAGACAAATTTTTATAGATTTCCTCTTAAACCCAGTTGTTCGGATCGTCATCCTCTGCTCTTTCTTCGCTTATCTGGGTATTGCCACTTATGGATGCACTAATGTCAAGCTTGGGCTTGAACCTAACGATCTACTACCTGACAACTCTTATGGAAAACGAACCCTGCAAGTTGCTGAAAAATACTTTTCGGGTATACCAATCCCTAATTACTAAAGATGCAATTTCCATTTTAGACTACGGTAGTAGTCTCCATGTCTGGATGTACAATCTCTCGCGGGCCGATACTGGAGGCAAGAAGATTTGGGTGCTGCTTGATGAGGAAATTGGATACTACGAACATACAGAATTTACCGGGTCTAGCGATTCCTGGTGGGGACTGAAGGGTATGCTTGATATGCTCATGTTTTAGGCTTCGAACCTTCTTCGCCTTTGTGAAACAGGCCGGATTGTTGATTACTGGAGAAAACTTTGTGTATATTCTGAAGAACGTTTTCCTGTCCCAACCACAATTCGCAAAGTACAATCGGTGAGTGAAAAACAAGACAATATAAAAACTGTGGAATTTTCAGAGATGTTGTGTTTGATTTGAGTGGCACAGCATTGGATGCTTCAAGAGTTCCAGTACATTTGAGACAGGTGGGTTACGATAATTTACTAAAAAAAATAAATTTCTAGGTCGGAGCTGCAAATCAATCGCGAGCGATGGATCTATTCCGAAAACTAGCAGCCGGCTCTCAGCTCCAGACCGGCGTTTATGCCGACTTTTTCCAGGTAAGATAAAACTTAAACGAATAATATACATTTTCAGTTCGCTGAACAATACAATGCGGTACTACCCGGAACTTTGTCTTCGATCGGATACGCCGGCGTAGCTGTTATTGTTGTTTCGTTGTTGCTAATTCCTGAGCCGATTGCCAGTCTTTGGGTAAGTGATTTTTTTAAAGACGCGTGCAACCACCAGCCTTAGCAGGTTTATATCCATTTTTTTCAGGTGTGCTTCTCCATCGTATCCATCAACATCGGTATCTTGGGCTTTATGACCTTCTGGTCTGTCAGACTCGACTTCATCTCGATGGTCACCATTGTTATGAGCATCGGCTTTTGCGTCGATTTTGCCGCCCATTTGGCCTATAATTTCGCAAAAGTATAAAATATTTTTAAATTTTAGTAAATATTTCTTTAGGGAGAAGGCATAAGCGCAGATGATCGAATGCGCAACGCTCTGTATGCTGTTGGGTGGCCGATTTTACAGTCAGCCACGTCGACAATCCTTGGCGTCTCTTTCATGGCGACCGCTGAATCTTATGTATTCCGTTCGTTCCTCAAGGTGGGCAGGATTTTCTCCCTAAATTTGATTTTTTTAGACAATAATTCTGGTGATAACACTTGGGGCTCTTCACGGACTTGTCATACTTCCGGTACTACTCACCCTATTTTCTTGTGGCCCCTCGGCCGAGGAGAAATCGGAGGGGACTGCTAGTGAATATGATAAGCCACCATCGTATCGGGAACGCCGTGATTCCCATCAAGTAAGTCGAGATTCTAAGTGGCTAGCGTCTGGACGCTATAAATAACAAATAAACCGAAATGTTCAGATAGCTGAAGCCCGACTGAATGCCCAATATTCGAGCCAAGCGAAAGATATTCAAGTGAAATATCTCAGTAACCCCGATCTGTTCCATCAGGTAATTTCAAAATTTGAATTTCGTATTTCTATAAAAATCACTTACAGTCAATGGCCGATATCTATTCGGCTCCGTCGGAATATGCTGAAACTGACATTGTAGTGCCGGAAATGAGGCAACTGGGCTCAGATCCGAAACCTATAGGCAAGAAAGATAATTTTACAACATAACAATTTTAGGCGACTTGCCGATGTTAGCTTCTCTAGAAAACCCGCTGCGCAACAATCTTTTCCCACGGGCAAAACTAGCCCCGCGACATGCAAGGTAGTATATAATTTATTTAACAAGTATTCGATTCGAATTAAGATCCCGCGACAACCTCCATTATGACCATTATCACTCATCTCACCACCAATGACCATTCTGAGCTACGCCAAAATACTCTATACACAATGCCGGTTTCATTCTTGACGCAAACGCCTAACCTGATCCTCTAATAGTTCAATATTTTTTTAAAATTTCCCATGTTAGTCTTGTGGACTAAAAAACGAATTTACCCTTTAAAAATCTATAGCTGGCCCCGTTAAATGTAGGTTATTCATTCCACGGTGATTTAATTCAGTATTTTGAACCAAGAGAAGTTGCAAAAATGATTTGAATTTTCCTAACTCACGTGTAGGCTATATCTAGCCAAAAGTCTTGACTGTCTTCTTGACACTTTTGTTAAACTGAAATTTTCTACTTTCCATGTTGGGAGCGCCCTCTCACCACACCCTAGCACCGGTATATTTATATTCTATTGTTTAAAATAATTGGAAAACGAACTATAAATTTGAAGTAAAAAATTTCCATTTATTTTAAAATGTTGCTCAGTGCTTTCAAATTGTCGATGTTATTCAAATGACTTCTAGTCGTTTTCTCCGCTCTGCTACCCAACACATACCGTATTCGCTGACATCAAATTGTGATCCGTTCTGTCTTCGCCTCTCCCTGCTTTTTGGCTGTCGCTCAAAAAGTGTGCCCTCGTGCCCAGCGTTCCACGAAATAAAGCTACAAATTTATTGAGGGCGTTTAAGGAAAAGAGGTGGACACCGGATATGGGGGATCGAGATGGAAAACACTGAAAAACGGAGGTGCTTTTATATTTTGTAGTTTCCTCCATGAGGTCCATGGCCATGAGTGGTGAGTGGGCCATTGTGGGCATATGCGACGTTTGGTGATGGGTGTGGGGAACGTTTCTAAAGGATTTAAGAATATTATAATTAACTTGTAAAATGTTGAGTAAGGCATTTTTTCTTCCTCACCTGATGGCCCCTCGAATGATGATGATGGCGATGCTTGGTGACTCGGATTTTCCGCCTCTTCCCAGTCGAAGCTTCATCCCCAGGGAGCACCCGACCCTCCTCCGTCGGCTTCTTCCTACTGCAATTTGTGGCCCTAACCAACTCTATTTTTATTGACTCTAGCCCCCTCGAGATCGCCTCCGCCCAAAAACAATGAGTTATGCATGCCCTGAAAGTGCGTTCTGAATTTCGGTGGTCTGCGGCAGATATGTAGCCGTTAATTGTGAGAACTGATCATTTCAGAAAACTGGCAATTTTGGGTGGCCCACCCTCACAACAGGCTAATTGTTTGCCCACGATCTGGTTTTTTCTGAATTCATGGTTTGTGGTTTCTGAAGAGAATTTTTGAAACAGAAATCTTCGACCAGATAGAGCATTATTGGCATACAGAGGTAGAAAACTTTCGAAAAATAACCCACTTCTCATGCAACACCGGATGTGCAACCGGCAACGCATCCATTCCGGCCCTCGGCTTTTGCGCATGAACTGCAAATCAAATTTTTTTATGACCAAACCCGCCCGACGATTTTTCCAATTTCCACCCCCCTCCCCCCATCCACTACAATTTTTTTAGAAGATTCTGGTAGCACCCCAGCGGCAGTTCTCACGGATTCTTTCACCCAAAAAAGCAGTAGCGACCATGAGGGGCCCAGGGCGGCCCCGACTAATGTGGTTGGGTGATGTTCGTGTGAAAATGAAACTGGAGATGTGCTCGGGAGAAAGAAGGTAGGGAGAGTGAGCAACTGAGGCGTCTTGATGGATGTGCTCTACTGGGTTGACAAGCGCCATCTCTCAGGGGTTTGTTTTTGTTTGGAGAAAGGAAATGCAACGCTATGAAAAGTGAGGAAATGTGGGGAAGGTCTTTAAAAAATGAACTTCTAGTCGCAATTCGAGTTACCCAGGGTTTAACAAACTGAAAATAATTTTTTTGGATAGGAAAAAAGTTTGTATAAATGTTTACTCGTCTGGTATTGGGATTTTAGTACGGAGCTTACTGAGCTTTATAATTTTTGCTTTTATTTAAAATAAAAGTGACACCTGCCCACCAATATCCACCATACCTATTAATATATTCCCTTACCAAATATTCTCCTCGGACGCAAACCCAACCCACTCGTCGTCACCGTCATCTCTTTAATTCGAGCGGGAGTCGGATGCTTCTCCCCTAAACATTCCCAGTTGGTAGATATATTTTCGAGCCCAGTTCCGCATGCCACCAAAAATCCTGAATTATTTCCGCTTCGAGACCCCCCGGGCGTGGCTGCCATTCGGACCCCGGCCCAGCTAAAAGGGGGGATTTGTTGGAGGGCTAAAAAGGAGTGGCTGTCGGGCTGTGTGTGTGGTGTGGTTGAAGAAGTCAACCCCCGTCGTTTCAAAATTCAATTTGGGCCGCATGCCATGCATCCTTTGTTGACTCATTCATGGCTTATACAAAAAAAAAAGGAATTCAGGTGTTGGGTCCCGAAGCGCCTAAAGTTTGGAAAAGTAAAGGCTCTCCTCTGAAAACGTCAGGGTTGTAGCTTAGATTTTGAAGGTCTTAATATTCATTTGAGGAGACATGATTATAAACCCCAGAAAAATTAAAATTTTGGATTTAAAATAATTGTTACCTTCCTGTCCGGGAGGACATTTGCGTGCTTCCGCCACGAGAAGCAGCGCTCCAATAAATAAGAAAGAGATGGATAGAGCTGACATCTTTCACCCGATTAATCGCACAAAGAAGCGCTAAAGACGGGAATTTTGGGAAGACAAATGAGAACGAAGTCTGAGAGGCAACATGGAAAATCTTAGGAAATTGCGCTTCAAAAAATAGCTCATTTCCAAAAGCTTCGGCTTTTTCCATTGACCCCAGTTGTTGTTGGGACCTAGAAAGCGAACGGGGAAATGAATTCTTGAGGGGTGGGTAAAGCTTGCTTATGATGAGGTCTCAGCCAGTCAAGTGGTGTGGATGAATGGAAAAAGGATGGGGGTATGGGGGGGGGACATTTCTCGATTTTGAAGGGGCCCAAGAGGCCCTGGAGGAGGCGGGCCCTGCCATCCCCAGAAGATCGACGGGATCGTATCGGGGGAAAAACACACCCATGTGAAATTTGAAGACATCCTAACAATTAGGAATTTAGGGACGGCGATGTAATGTTTAAATTCGAATTTATTCGAGTATTTTGGGAAACCCTACTTCGTGAACGGTCTTGGAAATATTGTCTCTGTTATGTATGCGTTGATTCATTGTCAGAATCCCAAGGAAAAAAAATTCTGTTCAATTCTGTTTTAGAAAAGCAAAATCAGAATTTATTCACATACCTAGCATCCAAAGAAAACAACCCAACCTGGAAGAAAAAGCTGCGTGGCAACTTTTGTTAGATCGGATCGCAAAGTTATCGGATCTTTTGTAAGCACAACCTCAAAAATAGCAAACCTTTTTTACATAGCAAAACGGAGGCAAGCAGTTGTGAGTCTGATCGAACACTTCGCGATTCGACCCCTTGGCACCGTAAAGATCTGCCAGGCGGGGAGATTGTCAATAGGATGCCAGGCAATAAATACAACTTTACGCAGGTTTCGACAGGAGCATCTTTTGTTTCGAGGTATGTTCTAGGCAGTGCCGTCACGGCGGTCCATATATTCTTTGAGCAGTCGAATCACCACCTAAAGCCGGACAAGAAATTAAGCGAATAATTTAAAAGCAATCATGAATTAAAGGGCTCTTTAGAAGCGGTGCGGACCCACCTCGTTGATATCCGGAAACTGACCAAGCGAAGCAAGTGGGGTCCATTCCCAGTGATGGTAGTTGTTGGAGCTGACGTAGTGGAGCTCCACCTAGAAAGGCGCTTAAATTCAGAGTTTCGGTGCACACAGTAGAGGAAAGACGGTAAAAATAACGGAGCAGGTCACTAAAAAGCTGTTATTGAAATCCACCTGCATCCCGTCCTGGCCATCCCGCATGCTGGTAACCCTCGCCGGCAGCTGTCCACGCTCGAAACGGTACTGTAAATGTAAATGGATGATTAAGGGCACCAGACGTATCTTTAAAACTGCCTCAATGAGTGCTGGTTTAATTATTAAAAACGTACCACGTCGCTACCACCCCAAGGGTTGTTCTCCTCAGTGCTCGGAACCATTGTGGTCAACGTACTGAAAAATTTCAAAAATTTTCTGCTAGTTTTTAGGATTAAGATTAAAGATAAATGAAAAAGCGATGAATGGACTATTACAATCACGAGATGACCTTGAAATGGAGCTTTTCCGGACGTTTTTCTGGCCAGGGTAGCCAAAATAAAATAGCAAATAAAACATAAAAATTTAAACAAGTACGGTGCGTATTACCCAACCTTTAACAAAATGAAATGAATGGCGTTCCAAAATGACCAACCGAAACGCGGCGCCGGATTTTGTTTTGACGCGTTGATATCAATCTAGCATACGCGCTCGGGCGCGGGGAGGTTCGTACCCAAAAAACAGTCACAAGGTCTGACAATGAGTCATTGGTCGATTTGCATATTCACTTTTCTGAAAGCAATCCAAAGAAAGGAGTTGGTCATCATTTAAGAATAATCATTCACCAGGGTTGAAAAGCGGCTTCGCGACTATTCAACCCTGGCCCCGTCTGACCCATTCTATCCTTCACTTTGCATAATTGTCCTAAATTCGGATGACAAAAAATGAAAAACAACCTCTCCTGCCCCTTTATATAGTCGAAACCCAACTTCCGGTCTGTGCTAATTATTCTTAACAAAGAAGTTTTCACAAAAACTTAAATTTAATTTCGAAAATAGGTGATTTTGTTGAATTTAAAATGCGTGCAGCCATCTCCAGGCCATTGCGCACCTAATGACGTATCATACATACCTTAAAACGCATCCCCTGTCGAGCTATCCTCCGGACAGACAGGCGGAAGTGGATGCAAAATGGCACACACACACAGAAACTATTTTTTTATATATAGTAGGATACCACAATATTCGTTGGTGGTAATAGAATCATATCAGCGGACAGCTGAAAAAAATAAATTTCGACTAAAATGGTGGAAAACCGACCGAAGTGGCCTGCTAACTTAGGCTAGATTTAGGCGTTGGCTTAGGTATGGGTTTAGGCATCGGTTTAGGCATTAGCTTTGGCCTTGGCCTAGGCTTATATGCTTAGGCTTAGGCTTAATCTTAGGACCACCTTCCAATCCCCTACGAAAAATCTAAAAAAAATTTACGCCTAGTTTAAGCACTTTTAAGTGCCAAAAAACCCATTGGGTTCTGGCAAACTGATGAATTTCTTATATCAATTTTGAGCTTTGTCGACCGAAAAAATTCATGGCTCCTTTTAGATTGATTGAAAAACCGGAGAAATCTGACGAAGGGGTAAAATAAGAGCAATCGCGAGAAGGGCATTTGGATGTGCGACGAACGAGGGTGGATAGACTCCGTGAATGGTCCGGAGGCGGGCCATCGAAGGTTTTGCCAGGCCGTTACACGGCCGCCGCGATCAGCCCCGATTCCGATCGGTTGATGGGAAAGAGCGGGACAAGGCCTTTTCTTTCTCTTGTTTAAGAAAAAGGACATGGGACCCTAACTGGGAAGGAGGTGAGGTGAAGTTACCCGATCTGGAGCATCGATCGGGTCTGTATCAGAGGGAACGGGCGTCGCGGCCGTGGAAAATCATATTCAACAGCAGCATCGAATTACGTGGGAGACCTAGATGCCAAAAAGGGGCTCTGTGCGCCTTTGCGGAAACAAAGACGTCATATATTTTTTCAAAAACACAATGCCGCTAAACAAAAACCGCCATAAATTAAGCTTTATCACATGGTTAAAACTCGGAATAAATTAGTCAAGGTATGAGCATCAATTCAGCAGTTCAAAGAAATTCGCGTAAGGGCTGTAGAAATGTGTAGCTGGGGCGAGGCCACCTGGAGCAACAGGGATGACGCATACTTGCCCTTCCAACACCTAGAAAAAGATCGGTTTCTTGCAGGGTGATCGGGGCGAACCAAATGTGGAGGGCACATACAGACACCTTCACTGCATTGAGAGCCGCCAGTGCATTCGGTACCTGCTAGATGGCATGGTTGACGGGGATATGCCTGAAAAAAGGTTGCCAGTGGCGATTGTAACTTTTCATCATACCTGTGGCATGACGACGGTCGGAATTGGAACCGTTGGTGGAGGAAGAGGAGCCATAAATCGCGCCATTTGATAGTTGGGTAGACCAGGGTTTGGGAGGAGCATCTGAAAGAAAAAACGTTACATTCGTTAAACGTTACGTACACCGAGACGTCTTTCGAAACCGGGCCAAGCCAATTTTGTGCAGAATTTTTCGCTGATTAAAACGAAGGTCTCATACTGCGACACAATTTCACAATCCACAATTAAAAAATTAAGAAGCACTAAAGAAAAAAAAACGGCCAAAATAGGCTACCAAAAATCTACAGTGGACTTCTCCAAATTCTTACAATATTAGTACGCTGTCCATTCATCTGGGCTTCCGAGGGCAGCGCAAGCATTTGGGGGAGGGCTGTCGCAACGGAAAGTACCGGACTGGGCATGGGAGCTACAGCTGCGACCGGAGCGACTGCGGCTATTGGGCCAGTTGGTGCGACTTGAGCACCAGAGGAGAAGAGAGGGACTAAATATGGCACTATCGGCTCCATAAGCTCTAAAATACCAGCAGAATGTAGCGGCGTCTTTCCGAGAACCACACAACCAACTAATGGAATGTAGGAAGCCACAGAAGATAGGCATACGCATTGTTTTGATACGCATCTGAATCAGTTTTCGAATGCTTGAAGCTTATTTTTGGACTTACGTCGACATCCCAACACAATTTGGTTGGCATTGACCCACAGGGGCGCCCGGAATACGTACTCCAGGAGGCGCTAGGAGGATTTGTAGATACAGTAAGAAATATGATACCTATCGTAGGCTTCATCGTTGTCACCACCGTAGTCCCAGAATTCAACGCGACTAAAAGGTTACTTGCTCCCGATGAAAACAAACCTTTGGTGGTTGCAACGGTCTTTGGCGTGGCTTGCGTGGTGGTGCTTGGTAATAAAGTCGGGGCTTAAAAATTATTTTTCTACTTACAAAAATACCTTGCAATGGTGCGGATTTAGTTGGGTTCGGATTGGAATTTGTGGAATTTATTTGATTGAGGACGTCTTCGAGCGCTTTAGCAATTTGCGATTGGCTCAGATCACCCTAAAGGAACCTTCGGAATCATGCTTGAGCACAATCACCTTTGTTAGATTTGCTGCAAGTTGAGAAAACTTCAGTCGAAGGCTTTGATTTTGGGTAAGTTGAACGAGGGCGGGTGGTTTTGGAAATGGTTTCTAAAAAATTCAAAATAGATGGGAGGAATTGATCAAAAACTACCAATTGCTCTTCAGCAGCCCTTGTCATCTCTTCAATCATTTTTAGAGCTTTAACGGGATCACCCTTTGGAAGTGCGCCCACATCGAAGACACTTAACCTGAATACTTTTTAGAAATTTTCATTAGCTTACGGTGTAGGCCGTTCTCTCGGCATGCAAATTGACCGTTGACATAGCAATGGTAATTCGCAGGGCAAGGTAGTCGAACATCTTTCGAATAACGTACCTTGATAGTCTCGTTAAAAATGTTTACAAATCTCACCTAGCTTTTGAGCATTAACGCCTATTATTAGTATCGCAAATCCTAATATTCGATTAGCTAGACGTCTCGACGGCATCAGGAGATGTTCAGACTGGCGGTGCCTCCAGGTGGAATGAAGCTGGGAGGAAAGGCCCGTCAGGAATCGTATTACCATGCCTCTTCCACTCTTTTCTAAAAGACACTGTCTGCCCGGTACGGATCCGGAAGGGAACGGGACAAGACGACGGTCCCGAGGCACCTGCGGCGAAATACGAGAAGCTTCTGGAATACAGCCAACGGCGCCCACCACCCAATCAGAATGGACACTTTGCGACCACCCAACGCGTTTGAATGCTTGGTTGGAGGATGGTGAGAAGACTGACGTTAGAAGGAAAGAACGGGAACTGTTCTAGACAAACAGCACTGATCAAACGGTGCTGAAAGGTGATTTGGGTGCCTTGAGTTACGTAATAGAGGGTTTTTTGAAGTTTTGTGCAGCTTCCACGCGGACATTTCAGCAAACGGATCGCCTTAGACTAAAAATAAAATCTCATTATGAAACTGGCAAATTTTGCTGTACAAAAAAGCTGTACGTATGTCATAATCCCGTTAAAACGAAGGATTCCGTACTCGCCTTTCTGGCCCTTGAATTTCAGCACCTAAAAATCTTGAGGTTTTATCTTGCGTACACGATTTCAGAACTTTTCTTATTCTTACGATCTCGATTTTCTCAACATACTGTACCTAGTCCTACGGTAACCCTGTCAATAGTCGTTGCCTGTCCGACCCTCTCCATAGCTCCAGGCTGTCGGTCCCGCAGCGCTGCCCCAGTCCGCTTACGATAGGAAAAACCCCGATCGGCCCGAGGGCAACGGGGCGCCCCGCATATCAGGGTGTAATCAGTTACCGGATTTTGTAAAATAGGATATTTGCAGCAATTCCATTGAATATTTCAGGGATGGAGAAGCTAAGGGAAGAACTGAGCTCCAGGTTGGCCCAGCTCGGTTCGTCGCTAGCTTCATCGAACGAAGATGCCATCGTAAGTGATAATACTGCGAAAATCTGTTGGTAGAAGGCAGAAAACGATATTAAGGTTGTGGTTATCTTCAGATAACAGTAAGACGTATTTTATATTTCATATAGATTCTCTATTGATGGGCGAAAGGTTTTATACGCAAAATTGACGTTGAATGACTGATTAATAACAATAAGATTTGTTTTTCAAGGTTTGGGTTCTTTAAGCAGTAGATATTTGTTTATTTTGGGCGTAGGAAGACACCATGACCAACGACTTTTTTTCTGTCGAGAAATATTTTATTCGGCGGCTATAATGGGGCATAAGGATGAAAATAACAATTTGCATATTCGATCGAAGTGCTACATCATTTTGCAGATGGATGACATGGTGGATTACGTACCATCCCCATACGAGGGTCCTTCCACCTCGGCCGAAGTCGAAACAACAAGAATCCTGAAAAAGGTATGCCATATCCACTCCACTCCGCCTAATCGCAGCCTAGCAACCGAGAATGATCCCACGTACTGATGCCCTAAATGAAGATGAAATTGTCGACTCAATCAATGCCAAATATTTCATCGATGATGAGGAATTTGACGCGATAACTTATGAACTAAAGGTACCTATTTAAAAATTGCATCACCAAGCTAAATAATCTACTTTTTAGAAATTATCAACAAGCAATGAATTATTGGAAGATATTGAACGTGAAAAGTTGAAATTAAAGACGCAGCTGGGTGTGGTTAGCAAACGAATCGCTAAATTAATTTTGGAAAAGGTATAAAATGGATATTCCCGATAATAAATTATGCTTTCACAGAGCCCAGATTATTCCACACAACTCGAGACTTTTTCGGAGATTCGAAAATATTTGCACGATTTGAATGTGCGGGTGACTGGAATACGAAGGTGGGCACTGTATTTATTGATGAAACTTTTTCTAGTATTCTTGGGGAAGCAAAACGGCGTACCGGTAATGCCCTTAAAATTTTGGAAAATGAAGAAGAGAAGGATAGGTTGTTAAAGTTGAAGGTAACTTTAGTGTATTAACGTAATTAATCTGTTTTCCAGGAAACATTATATGTAGTAAAGACTCTTCATGCGACTGA
This sequence comes from Mesorhabditis sp. LJ9110, assembly GCA_038088335.1. Taxonomy (NCBI): domain Eukaryota; kingdom Metazoa; phylum Nematoda; class Chromadorea; order Rhabditida; family Rhabditidae; genus Mesorhabditis; species Mesorhabditis sp. LJ9110. The sequence continues at coordinate 390,837 of JBBGBA010000067.1, forward strand.
ATTTAAATTGCGAGAATTAATAGAAGTACTATTTCAATTTGAATTTGGATGAGTTTTTAGGATTGTCAATTCCCACAAGCCATTGAGCTCTGTGCATCAGTCAAGGAGGCCGCCTCTGAATACCTCGAATTCGATGCTGTCACGTTGGTTTTTACAGAATTTTCTGATTTTTCCACGATTTTAGGGATCTTATGGACAAATTAAACAACACGACACAATTGATAGAACGCGAATTATCAGCTACAATACCTCAGTTATTGGTTCGATTTGATGCCGATCGATATGCATTTGTCTCGACGGCCTATAATATTTTTGAAAAGCAACAAGTATGGAAATAATAATTTGATAGAACGACCAGTTTAGGAAGGAGCCGAAGATTTTGTGGGAAAAGTGTCGATGGCATTGGAAGGTACCGCGAGAACGCTACTAATCGATAATATATCCGCACAATTGCCATCGATGGCTGAGCAATTGGAAATTAATGAATTGGCAAAGGTATTCGGCGAAGAAGATTAGGTATAATTTTTTCAGAGACTAAAAACCGAAAATGTTCCACTTGTTTTTCATCAAATGGGGATGATGCTATGCAAGGTATAAATTCAAAAAAAGCCCCGGATTGAAATATTTTCGATTCTCTCCAATTACCAAGCCATGCTGAGACACCATATTGAAGAAGATGAACGGGCCGATTTGTTGAGAGGCGGAACATCCAGTAAGGGTTGCGCGGTTCAACCTAACAAAGTAATTTTTCAGAAGAAAAGGGCCCCTTTCAACTAGCCCTTCGTGCACATCTACCCCAAGCCTTCAATACCGCAGCCGAAATTCTGGCTTCACTTTTGTCTCCTCACGATCTTTCTCATGCTTCGTTTGATGAACTACTCCTTATCGTCGACCAGGCTAACAAGTACAAATCAAAAGAAAATCCACCGTACGCTAAAAATGTAGATTTCGTCGTTTTGGTATTGCTCACTTCGGTGCGGATCCGGATTCACTTTTAAGGTTACTGGAAGACCAGGCGGTAAAATCAATTACCAACAATTATTCTAATCTATTTAGTTGACATTTTTTGAGCGCTTCCACGCAGAACGACTGGGCGAACTGTGTATGTTTCTGGAAAATGAGGTTTTTGCCCTTTGCCCAGTACCATATCAATTTACCATCTTTGATCTGCAGGTTCGCATATATTATATGGATGTAATGTATTTCCTATCATATTTTTAAATTATTGGTATAAAATTCTTATTTTAGGAATTTTCCTTTCTAAAGGAAGTACGTCCAGAAGAAATGAATGATCGAAGCTCGGATTCCTCGGATTTTGGGTATATGGTGATGAGGCCCGATAGCCCGAACCCATTCTCACAAAAACATTCGAGAAGCCAGGTATTTAAAATCATTATTTTTAAAGATTTTTTCCAGCTAAATTCGGTTAGCTCCATCAATGGTAAGGAAGCCGAACTTCCCACACCAACAACCCACCGGGATTTGCTGTCGAAGTAGGAACCGCAAACCTGACTTTCAAACTATTTGATTTCAGCTACTCCGAGCCGGCCGATCACGTACCACCAAATCTTTGCAATACCGCTCTAAACTTATTGCGATTTTTTGGTAGGGAAAAGCTAATTAACGAAATAAATGTCATCCAGGCCGATATATGAGAATGACAACGCTGGTGCCGACCATTGCTGCCCGTTCAGTTCCAGCAATTACACAACTTTTCAATTTCTTCCTCTATTCGGTAGGTAAAAATTACAGGCAAGGTTATGGTAATTTAGATCTATTCATTTTTCGGGAGAGATGGTGTGGATGTCGGCGAAGTTAGTCCAACGCTGAAGAAGGTATTGGAAGCGGTGAAGGGATCGATTCAATTACACGCTGACGGAACGGTAGGGACTTTTAAGGCAAACACGGTTACGTTTTTTAGCATATAAACCTGGCTTCTCTATCATGCGCGATCCAGCTACAGTACCCTGACCAGCTCTTTGCAGCATCTGAGAGAATCATGGCATTTGAGTCGCTGTAAGTGATAGCTCAAAATCTTTCGAATAACGTTTTACGAAAACTATTCTAATACCCAATTTTTAGGGAATTCGTCGCTCGACAACTCGATCTGATGCGCCCAGTTATCGAAACAATGACCCCAGAAGATTCGTTACTCGATTATCTAGAGCAATTCCATTCTCAGGTATTCAAGGCCTATCTAGCTGATTTCCATCCATTTAGACCCTCTCTGTAGTCCCCGAGGTTCGAACACTTGTTCTCTCCTGCATCTCGAGCAAAGCATTGAAATTTCCGGTATTTGTACAGCAGGTAGGACATCCGAAAAACGTATGCAACTGTCATTTAGATTTCGCAAACCAGATGGGACATTTCGGACTTGAAGAGCCAGCACAGCGCCTATGTAGACTTCTTATTACAGGTTGGACCCTGAAATTCCTTGAATGCTGTGACCATCTTTCAGGATGTTGACATATTTGTTCGTCGCTTGGAGGCCGTGGCAATGTGCGTGAATGTTACGGTGGAAACTAGAAGGTTATTCTGGGATCGATTGATTTATTATACGTTCCGGGCTCTTGTGCAAGGGTTAGTTCGAAGTTTGCCATCCGAAAAATGCATTTTAGGTACTGTGAATCTGGTGGTAAATGTACTTCGGAAGGTCGTGCCCTCATGCAGTTAGATTTTCAACATTTACTTGGGAAACTGGAGCAAATTTCTGGGTTGAAGCCGGTGCCCCACACGGCGTTTGTCGATGCTTATATCAAGGTATTTTCAATAGTTTTCTTAAGAGTTTTTTATAGGCATAAGCAAGTTCCGCAATTCTCATTTTAGGCTTATTACCTCCCCGAGGCCTCACTGGAACAATGGATGTGCCAACATTCTGAATATTCACAACGCCAGCTAGTCTCATTGCTAAATACCGCCTCACACGTCAGCAAAAAAGCGCGCCAACGCATCGCTAGCGCTCTAGATCTATAACTATATTTTATTTACCTTTTATTTATTGAATTCTAAAGCTAATTTATTTATATTTATCCAACTTTGGTTCTATATTCTCCTCCTTACCTATTTTTCGCTCACTTACTCCTTTGATTCTATGATCTCTATTCTGTATAGCCATAGTTCCCGCCGATATTTTAGCATTTTTCACCGCATATTCAAAGAGCTAGTATTGCATTCATATCAAATGTATTTCACAAATTCAAGGGTGATCGGATAAAAATTTAAAGCAAAACAAAAATGTTATCAGCGATTGAATTCTTTTGGGAGCGCAAGCTGGTTCCAATAGTAGTCAGCGAGCGGGCGCAGCTGGAGGATAGCGTCTCTGCAGTACTGGATTCTTTCTTGGGGCTAAAATTCGCTCGTTTTAGGCGTTACAGGAAGAATTGACCGTGAAAAAGGTTAGGGCCAGATCGGCTAAAAGGTATGCGGTCTTCCGTCCTCCACAGCTCATCCCAAGATCCACCAAAACACATTCAAACATTGCTTTTTGTTCTCTAAAATGTGCAGAGAGACTTTGGACTAGTCCTAAACTACGTACCCACAAGTCATATTCCTCACATCATCTGCTGACCAGTCCTTTTTCTCATAACAGTATTTGTAAGTAATATCAGAGAATTGATCAACGCATGGCATGATCTCTTGGTCTGAATAAATTATATCCACTTAATATGCTTTTTCCAACACTCTGGCTTCCATTGATACCCGGCACAGAACTGGCTCAAAAATCTCTCCGCATTTCTAGTCGTTTGGTTCATTCTTCCGGTTTCTTCCCTAGATAAAGTGAAAAGCAATAATAAAATTCTTACCGGCAGAGCAAATTCATATAATATGGCCTTGCCTGCAAATACAATTGTTTTATCTTCAAGCTTATTATCACTAACATTGAAGGGTAGATGCTGAACAGACTTTCCCGAATTCTGGATAGCTTCTAAACTCGGAAATTCGCCGGCGGTAAGGACTGCTAGGAAAAATACATTAGTTAGAAACAAAACTTTTTCAGCCATTGTGAAGTATGCTGTTTACCCTCGCCCCCTATTCTTTTATACACCCACTCATTGTCGGACGGCCAGCCAAAATTCCCCCATCATTCCCGACGGCACTAATTAAAACCGTTCCCCGACAACATCAGACAAAACAATAAACATCAAAGGAAGTCTCAGTCACTAAATGGACAGCTTTCATCAAAATTTATCACGAAATATGTGAGGAATTCATGAATTTATAGCTGTCCGGCGAGCCACATCATTTTCTGTTGATAGATGATGAGGGTCTTGATACGGGCGATCGTGTCTTCGCAGATATTCTGATCGGCCTTGTTGACGAGGCGCTGAAATGATAGATGATACTGTACTTAAGCCCAAAGTTTGATTTTTGAGTCAAAGAAAGGCGAGAAAAGGATTCTTAAGACATTGGGTCTAAATGTGTCTTCTAAGGAAGGGCTTCTTATTCTTAGTTTTCAGCGACAAAAATAAAGAAATACCGAAATTTGAGAGAAGAGCAGCTTATATTAGAAAGATAATGACCGAGCGTAGGTATGGCTGCTTCCATACCTCCAGGAAAAAGATGACGACTTGCGAGAAGAATTTCGTGGCCGGGCGCCCGCCGCAGCTCATCCCGAAGTCGGTGAGGACGCATTCAGCATGGTTCGCCTGGGCCCTTGAAAAACATTTAAAACTATCCAGAAAATTGTTAACTCACATGCATTCGGGGGATCCGTTATCGGCTTTCAATTCCAGGGCGGCGGCCACTGGCTTTTTGCAATGTCGCAACGTCTTGTTGCCCAGTTTGTCGGCGCATTGGACGTATTCATTGTCTGAAATTAAATTTAGTCTTATCGAGGTTTCCGATCCCTAGCTTCTTCTTGCTTGTCAAAAAGCTAACTGTATAATTATTTATCTCCCATTTTTCCTAGCCTGAACTTACACTGAGGCTTCCAGCCTTCCCCTTCGCAGTACAGGTACATGAAGTCGTGGATCAGAACCTTCTCAGCCGGGGTCGAAGCATTTTCAGCTGCCTGGTTGGCTCCCCTAAAGAAGACCTGACCCAACATAATATCCTCACTTGCAAATCAGGTGTAGACGTTCAAAGCCGAAGAAACGCTAAATTATCATATTTGTTGATTAATGTTTAATTAACTCACATCGATGAAATCGGTGGCGCCAGGTTCGGGTTCCACCACAGTTGGGCCATTGACTGGCGCATGTGGCAACTTGAAGACTATCGGATTGTTGACTGGTGCACGTGGCAGTTGGAATGCTAAGCAAGGGGGCCCATAATTTTAACACCAGAGGTTTACTTTGTGATCCCGCAACGCTCGCCAACAGCAAAATCCCGAAGCCCTTCATCGCAGAAATGAAGTAGCGACTTGGGTGCCCACATCTTTTATGTGAGATCTTCGGCCGAACCAATCAAGCCAGACAAAATAAATATCTTCAATTAAGCCATTAAGATCCGGAAAAAATTGGGACAATTAGAAGCCACTCAGAGATGACCGACGAGACAACGGAATGTGCTTTGAGAGCATATCTTTAGCTCAGTTTCCGGATTCACTATCTCGGAACAGTAAGCAGGTCTTGATTGAAGCAGATTCGGAAAATCATAGTGGGTGATGCCCACTATGGGTCCTCAGAAAAAATTTATAAGACTTAAAGGACTAAAAGATTTTTAGTCTTTATCAGGCCATTTTTAGTTTAACGTGAAAAATTCAATTTTATCGGAGCGAAAGAATCAGAAAAAGGAACTTTATTAGAAATCAGGTAGTTCGTCGAAATGCATTGGCTGCACCCGCTGTCGTTTGAAGTTGGGGCAGGTTGTTATGATCCAGGGAAAAGGTGTAGCAGATTGGCCATGCAGAACATAACAAGAGCACCGACGCAGGAACCGGTCTGAAAAAAAACATATTTCGGGAGTTGAAAGGCGCTGAGTCTTAGAAAAACTTAAATTCAATAAAATTGTACTTGGATTGCCGCTCCACACCAAAATAAAGCTCTCGGATGCTCACTGGCGCGGAGAGATTGAGCCAGCGCCGTTTTTGACCATGAGAGAAGACCGGCAGAGAGACCCGCACAGATCTGAAATTGGCGTTTGGCCTCATCAAGATGCTTTTGTATAGTCGAAACTATAGACGAATTAAAGAACCTACACAAAGTATCGCTTCAATGCCAGCCCATTGGACTTTTGTTGTCAAACACGATAGTACGGCAATGAATATTGTCGGAAGCATACTACCTATGGACCACGATTATCAATTGTCTCAAAATGAACCCACCGACAAACAGGATCACGAAATACCGAATTTTTTCGATAAATATAAACAGTTGTAGCAGACAAAACAACGGATTCGTCATTACGAATAATGTATTGGCAAGGTGGTAGGTCTAAATTTCAATACTTGATAGCTTCCACTTTGCATACCTCCTGACCGTATGCTTGAGCGGCATACTGTAGAAGCACAGGCACCACCGAGTTTTGCAAGGCGCCAACGCAAAAGCTGAGTGTAAGTAGCCAAGCCATGCGCGTACCGAAGAGTACTGGCTTCTGAAACGTTATTTGTTAGACATTTAATGTTTCTAGCACCTTCTCAACATCGACCGTCTCCACAGCTTCAAATTGTGCCGGTGTATGATCACCGGAATTGTAACGCACCCAGTGGATCAAATAGAAAAAGGCTGTAGTCAAAGGATTAGCTTTTGAATTTTCGCTTTTACCAAAGATAGACAGAATTCCACATGACGCGACAATATACATAAAGTGTTCGAATGAGAGCCGAGCATCAATTATAAAATCGATATGACCAGTGACGTTATTGATCGTCTGGGTAACGTTTGGGGAACCTAAAAGGATTTGGGTAAGAGCGACAAATTATACCTTGGACGAAGGAGAGGGCGCTTGGAATTAGAGCCCCTAATCCCATTCCAACAAAAAAGGTCGTTAATAGGTGTGGATCGTGGAAATGGTTCATATAGGGCAAAAATAGAACATCGGATGTTGTGCATGGGGCTGAGCAGATTAGGAGAACTAGCAGCAATGGAACACTGTGCTAAAAGTTTTAGATTTTTTGCTGATCAAAAAGCCCACCTCGGCTCCAAAAACATGCCACCGATCCTTGAATGCAAATGTCGATAAGAATAGCCCGACACATGTAAGAACGAGCATCACCAAAATAAAATAATTCTCATAGGCTTTCACCTAAAAACAAGTAAATCTTAACTTATAAACTGTGCTCACAAATTTCGGCAACCGATGCTTCATAACGCCATACAAAAATGGGATTATGCATGATATCTGGATGATCAGCACCAAATAAGAGGCAATATTCCAGGATTCAGGTACCTAGAGATTTTATTTAAGGATTCCTGGCCTACAGATCCTTACCACATTTGCCAAAATCGGCAGCTGGGTGAAGAATGCGTTAATGCTCAGCCACGACGACATGGCAAATATTAATACAGCCCCGTGTAGCAATATTTGCGACATTTTTCATACCCTAGAAGCAGCAGGTGGACTAGAAATTCCCGGAATTACATGGAAGAACACCAATAGTCGGCATATTCACACCAGCTGGCTTATCAGAGGCGCGGGGTGGCGGAAATAAGAGGAGGGCGCCCCGCTCAATTTTGATCATTCCCGACTTCGCGGTCGCGGATTATTTTTAGAGTTTGTGCTCTAGTATTGGGACCGGTAATGGGGAGGTAGAAGCGGTGTCGGGCGGGAAATAATGATGGAAATGTTGCTATAAAAATAGAGACAGCTTCTCTCTGTCAAGTCTTTGCAAGGCCAAGATTTGAACATGACACATCCAACAGCAACAAATTCCAAAAAGCAAGACCTTAAACTGACACTGTGAAGAGTGCGGTACGATTTTTGGCCCAAACCTCCTAACTAATTATGGCCTTAAAATTTCGGTGAACGGCAGTTTAATCCTTTAAGTACAAGAATCGTATTTAGATAACGGCAAAAACGATAAGCTTCCCCCGAAAAACCACTATGCAACGTCGGTATGCTGACGCTCCATCCTGGGGCCCCCGGGGCGCTGCCCATCTTTTTCTCTTGACCTCTCCGAAGTGCAAACAAAAAAAACGAATTGCCGAGAGACATAAGGCGATAAAAGCCTCACACCGCCACCTTTCCTCCTTTCCCAATTGCAAATGGTCCATGGAAATGAGGTTATAAAATGTGAGAAACGAAAAATAAAAAAGGCACAGCCATCCCGACGTTTCCGGCATATTTGCACGCACCGTTTCTACCGATTTTATGAAATCATTCCCATTCAACCTCTGCTTTTTCTGTGACCGTGTTTCATCCTTGATCACTTTTTGCCACCCGCCCCCATTTCCACTCAGGCATGCTTCATCGAAAACTATAGAAATTCTTTATCAAAGACACCAAAAAAATCTCATTGACACAACACTTCCGCCGGAAGATTATTTCACAACTAGCGATATGTTAGAGTCTGCAAGAGAAAACAAAAAAAGAATAAGCATAAACAAAAACAGCTCAGAGCAAATAAGTTAATAGGTTGAACCGTAATGGGGTGATTTGATAATGCACACTTTGGCTGCCTGGGAAGGCCAGATTAAAAAAGTAAGTGGAAGAAGAATTTGCGTGGCTGAGGAGAAATCACAGAAGTGAAAGTGAGACTTATAACGGGGAGTTGGCACAGCAAATGAGTTGGTCCGCGAAATTTCGGCAGGCGTAGTGGAAAGGGTATTTTGAATTCAACTGGGGGCAGTTTTGTGGCGACCTGATTTGTAACTGAAATCTGGATCAGGCTGGAGTGACACAAATTGTTACATAAAATCTATCTCTTTGAAAACCGGGGCTGGAGAAAGGCATGAGGTGAAATGAAAACTGAGGAATAATAATTAAATTAGTTATGTGAGAGAAATAAGTGTTGGTCATGTTTGAAGTGATCGTTTGACTGGCCCGTTTTAGGGAGAGAAACAAAATAAAAAACCATTGGCAGTAATGCTGAGGGGTTGATCTACATTTCGCTCCATTGTTCTCGCTCGTGAGTAAGTTCAGCCTTAAAATTTATGGTATATATTTTTGCATAGCAACTTGAAATATCGATCTGCTATTTCTTTCACTTACCCGATGTAGCGAGGGTTCGTTGTGTCGTTTCCGCTTGAAGAAGCCGCAGCGCCAGAAGCAGAACACGATCAATGCGAGGATGATCAAACCCGCAAGAATTGACCACAGAATGATAGACCATGGGATCGGTCCAGTCTCATCTAAAAAAAAAACAGAAAATTATGTTGATTCGGAGTGGACAAAAAAAAGACTCCAAAAACCAACCAAGTGCTGGCCGATCCGGATATGCCAAGGTTGCAACTGAAACCTCATTGTTCGCATGATCATCAAGAATCCCTTGATTGTGATCCACCAAAATCCGTCCTGTCGATAGTAGCTCGACGTACTCCACATCACTGTAGTCTTCGATGAATGTGGCATTCCATAGGCGGGCTCGGAAATCGATCACTGGCGCCGATCCAGCGTCCAGGAAGTCGAAATGGCACTGGACGGTAAAGCACTTCGCAGTGCCTTTTTTGCAGTCCTAAAATTGTTTTGATTTTTTATGTCGTTAATACAATTTTACTTACAATTGAGACCACGTCAACCTCGACATCACCTTCCATTCGCTTTTCCGGTGAAATCCTCCATAGGCCGGCTGTGATTGGTCTACCTTCGGTCGGAGTTCCATCCCCTTCGACTGATCGCTAAATTTCAAACTTATATGTTAAATTATCGAGGTTAACCTTGATGACGTGATGTTTCCTGGGTTGATTCACTTCGACTGAGTAACGAGTGTTCAAAGGAATTTCCTCCGGGTTCACATGTTCTAACGCACGTTCCACAATACACCTAGGAACACATATTAAAAACTATAGTTCATTTCTCACTGTTTGACATCAGTGGTGCCCGTTAATACGTTATAATTGACAACGGTCGGTACATCGAGTAAGTAAAGAGCGTATTTGCCACGTCGGAATGTCGATTGGACCTGATATGGCCATTGGAACTAAAATGCATACAGTTATAGGTATTAATCGCTGTTACTACCTCCACAGTAACATTTCGTACTGTCCAGGGTCCTTTGTTATGAAGGGTATAATTGTGTCGTAGCATTACACCAATATCTTCCTCCATTTGCATAGCTGCTGTTCCTGAAGTAATGTTTTTTGTTTAAATTGAAGCATTTTTTCACCAACCAATTGGCACGCCACCAAATCGAACAATATTTGGATCACTCATTCCGATTAATTCCAGCTCCGCCTCCTTGAAAAGCCGCACCTCACCTTCCCATTTGTTATCCTAAAATCGATAACAAATATGGAATCCTTGAACTTACATGTGGATTGGTCTCTTTGCTGGTACTGTTTAAATAGGCCTTAAACTGTAGCGGCCGTCCGATGCCTTCAGTTCGACCTCGCATAATTTTAAATCGAACCACGAAGTTACCCTGAAAGAATTATAATGAAAAAATAAGTTTTTATTACCCCAGCGCCTCCATCTAGTGGATTGCCGAGCTGAACTAGGTAGAAGTTCTTTCCGGTTTCAGCGGTAATTCCACGAAGGTTGGCAATAGACTGAACGCAATTTTAGGTACCGATCAAAGCCATACTTGAAGCCTTGGCAACTCCAACTCTTCGGTGTCGTAGGTCAAGTTCAAATGGGCTTGATAGGCCTTCTCGCCCTTATTCAGCACCTCGAACTTAATATCCAGGTGATCTTTTTCGCCGACTTTCGAGATGTATTGGCCGTTTTCGCTAAAACTCGATTTTCAGAAGTCCATTCCAAAACATACAAATGAACGTTGTCAAATTCTGCGCCAAGCGAGAGATCGGTTTGGCAAACATGGTCCATTCCGCAGCGGGTGTCAAAATTTTTCTGAAATCTGAGGTTTTGAGGCGTGTTGGTAACATACCTGAAATTCATAGGTGCTGCCAAATTTGTTTAAGATTGGGTATTGGTTGAGGTCAGCGAGGGCCGCCTTGCCGTGGGAAGACGGGCTTTTTCTCATCCTGAAAATTGAAGCGTTAAGCGGACGCTAGGAACTACTACCTTGATGCGGACGGTAAACCGAAACTTTAGCGGATTGATCCAGTCATGTGTGCTCGCCGTATCCTAGGATATATTCATTATGATAATCCATGAAAAAATACCGGAATGTCGATTTGTTTGACATAATCCTGAGTATGTGTGTGAGCATTCTTCCCGCAAGGCCAAGTATGGTTATGCGGGAAATGGGATGACCGAATAGTGGCCCGTGGAGCAATACCGGGCGCAAAAGGTAGAACCTGGAAATGTTGCGAATATGAATCTAATGTGTGGAATTCCATACTTCAAGGTTGCAAATGAAAACGTCATTCTTATAGTCGACAAGGTGCTTCTTTGCGGCTCCACCTTCCACAATGAGTGATAGCGTTAGATCAAAGCAAGTGGCCACTCCAGATGGGCATCGTCCCTTTGAATCGATGTCGATGTACTCTTTTGTTGTTGTCTGGCCAGCTTGAACAGAGATTACTGGGCGAGCTCTAAACCAAATGGAGGCTGTTTTGTTTTCTACTTATACTCACCTTAACACCGTGACCAGGTTGCTTTTGTATGCGCCAACGACAAGGTCCGGATACCCATTGGCGTCAAGATCGGTTCCACCAGAGAGTGAGAAGCCAAAGGTTTTGATCGGCTTGCCAAGCGGGGAGGGTGGGAGTGCAGATCCAATAATGATCTGGGCTGGTTTCTGGCGGAAATTCTTTCGATCAGGGTTGCCATGGTAGATGTAAACGGCACCAGCACCGTCGTTTGCGAATGGAGCACCAACGGCGAAGTCTGAAAGCGATCAGCATACAAAAAAGCGAGGAGCTTCTGTATAATTAAACAATGTGTTGCATAGCCTTAAGCTTACCAGATGTCGATCTCTTCGAGCCATGCACATTTCCAAGTCGTGTCAACGCCAAACCGAACTGCGACCCATAACCGGAATGCTAAATTATTAGGCCATCCAAAATTTTCTTCCGCGGCCCACCTTCAAGACAACAGGTTTCTCAAAAACGAATTTCGACTCTCCGGCTGGTCTTTCTTTTCCTTGAGAGAAGTAGACGTATACGATGCCTTCAAAATAGTCCTCTTACAGATCCTACAATATCAATCTACCTCCGAATTGCCCATCCTTATCGTTTCGTTGTTCCATCGGGGCACTGACAACCAGATCGTCAAATCTAAAGGCAAAGATGCCAAAAAAAATCAAGAGACGCACCCATCGGCATTCAAATCAAGTACCGCCATCGCGTAGCCAAAGTTTGATCCAAAGGTTTTGCCCTCGAGACTGAATTTGTCGGCGTTCAGCTTTAGATCATTTTCATTTTGATGTTCCAGATCGAATGGCATAAACTGGACGGCACCAAACTAAACGGAAATTGGTTTGAAACCGGTCCAGTTCAAATTTACTTGGTTGTGCCTTGTCGCTCCGGAAACGACTGTCAATCGCTTCCCGTTTTCATGACTAAAATATCCATTTCCAATTTGTACTTTTTCAACCTACGAAAATCCAAATCGTCCGACATTCACCGAATATCCAAGATAGGCATGTGATTGCAGCGTTGGTCGGATGGCATTTTCTAAACGTAGCAAATATTTTTCATAATCCGAACTATGCAAATTATTTGGCACACACGGTTGCGTAGCTTATGGCTTCGAAAAACTAATGAGTCAGGGCTAAGTCGGGGGTTTAGCAGGTAAATGGAGTATCATTTAGGGGTTTTAAAGGGTTTGAGAAATGATAAGTGACATTCCAAAGGCTGTAGTATTAGAAACTAGTAAGAGGGGGTCATCACATTTTTAGAGGGGCGAGCTGCATCAAATACATGTGCACTCAAAGAAAACCTCTACCTTCCGCATCCTCCTGGCCACCTGATTATGAGTAAGAAGATAATTATGGAAACAAAAATTTTTTGGGAGCATTGAATTGGCTTTCGGATCATCAAAGACTTACCTTGACTCATCGTGTATTTTTCCAAAACGGTGTCGAAATCACTTTTGGTGATAGATCGGGCATAGACACCGCCGGTCCACATACGGGCACCAATTACGCCAGTAATTAGCATATTCTGAATGAAATATACACATCAAAGTACGTCTATTGTTGATTTTGAGGTCCGCCAAAAACCATCAAAGCATTTACCTCATCGATATATGCTGATTGTCCTTGCATACAAGCACCATAGGTATTATGCCGTTCTCGATGGTCGAGATTCTTTTGTTCACAGGTGATTAACGTGCTCATCAGCTATAAAATTGTAAATTCAAGAAGCTTAAATTCCAACATACCTCCAAGTTATTATGAAGTAGATAGCAGGCCCCTTGCGCTCTTGCCGACTCGTTACGATATCGAAGAAGTGGGGCGCAGACCTAAACATCGAATTTTAGAAATTTTTCTCGGCAGTTACTTAATTTTTAAAATCAACTGATAGAGTCGAGACTTACCACAGCATTTCCTCCTGGCACACCAGCAGAATACACAGCGCTTCCCAGCAGTTGTCCATTTTTACCCATCCTATCCAGCGTATCGGTTCCAACAATGGTCGTCATATCCGGGGCTTTGTTGTAGTTCTAAGATTTGCTTCACGTCCTGAATTTTACGCTTACGAGTCGATCTTCATATTCTACAAACATCTTCTGGCACCACTTCGAATCTTTGCCGTGGCTGTTTCCGAGGTATTCCGTATTCAATGGGCAGGCATAGGTTGCACCAGCCTAAAATAATTTAAATAGATGGAGCCAACGAGCGTTTCTAGAGGGCGAGAGAAAGAGCGGGAAAGAGGGAGAGCAAGAGAGAGAGAGAGAGAGAGCTATGTCCTGTATAGTATAGTTTATCCTAATGTTTACCTGTTTCGTTCCCATTTGCCCGTTTTCATCGTGTGGAGCGCCGACAATGATTACAGGTTCTTTTCCTCGGATATGCTCAGCTACGGAAAAGCCAAAATTCGTCTCGTCGGGCCCGAATTTGTAGATCGGGGCCGCGTCGTCGAGGTTGAAGGCAGTGGCCGCGCTAAATATTGCCGCTATGGCCGCTAGCCATGCGGTGCGGCGCCTCCGCATCACCTGGAAAGAAAATAGTAAAAAAAGGCACTAAAAATCTGTAAATAATGTAAGAAAAGAAAACAGCTGAGAGAAATTTAATAAAAGTCACCACTATGCCCTTCCTGTCTAAAGAAAAACGTTGGGGGAGTGTGAGATATGAGCCCTCTATATTATGATGTTGGTTGAAGGGGGGTGCTAGTGAGAGCAGAGAAATTGAAACCCGATCCGCTGTGGGCCATGGTCACTGGGGCTGACCACCAACTTGGCCTCTTTTCTCTCAAACCAAGTACACAAAGCCACCGACTACGTTTACATGAACAAATAAATGGGGGCCGGCTAGATTATATATTGTGTACGGAATTAGCGGATATTTTTTTGATTCAAGATGATAAATTTAATTTTAGTAAACTTGGTAAAAATACAAAGAGAGAGAGGGCTAGAGAGAGGGCGAGAGATTGAGAGAGTGATAGCTAGCCACAGAGTAATAGCGAACGAGTGAGAGTCAGAATTGCCCCCAGACCGAGCCAAGAAAATAAATCTAGAAATTATCTCTTAAAATGCACAAACAAACGACAAGCGATTATATATTACGATGAGTCATAATAAGTATAATTTTACGAAACAGGAAGCAAGAGCTACAAAATCACCCCAGCCCACGCACAGGAATAAATTCTGAAATTACACCCTAAAATACACGCCCTCGGGGGGAACGCCGGGAAAATTGAGGCCGTGCGGACGATTAGAAAGCGACGGCGGGGGCCGGCGGACTAAAGCCATCGGCGAATGAAATGACTCACTTCTTATCGAACCGTTTTAGCTTTCGGCGGCACCCCGAAATGATTCAGACGGGGCTTGTCGAGAAACTGTTTTGAGCGGCTTTCACAAGAAAATCCAGGAAGTCTCATCCAAAAAAGAAATCCTGGTGATTCAGGGAGTATGGTCTAGATTTGAGATTTGTCTTGGAGGATGGATAAATCGTGGAATTGGGAACAGGCGATTTTCGGCATGTATGGATAGATGCCGATTGCTCATCTGAGATATCGAGGGTGAAATGGGCAGACGGGCTAGGATATTTTATAGAGTTGAGGTTTTCGAGGGGAAGAAACCCGATTTATTTTTATAGCATTTGAAAAAGCTGTTTTCTCCCACACACAAAGGAAAAATGTCACTGTTCAAATTCGAATAAGCGCTTTAAGGCATTAATTAATCTTAAAAGGCCTAGACTTGTGCTATGCTAATTGTGGGGTTTAAGAAAACTCTATAATTTATAAATCAAATCCAGAAAAATGAATGATACTGCATGGAAACTCCTAACATATGATTAGTGGAGATTTGTCGGGAATGGGCCGTTGGGGAGCGTGGGCGCAGCTGGGCCACTTGGTG
Organism: Mesorhabditis sp. LJ9110; assembly: GCA_038088335.1. Classification (NCBI taxonomy): domain Eukaryota; kingdom Metazoa; phylum Nematoda; class Chromadorea; order Rhabditida; family Rhabditidae; genus Mesorhabditis; species Mesorhabditis sp. LJ9110. The sequence goes on from JBBGBA010000067.1 coordinate 406,299, forward strand.
GACAGCCATCTGGGACCCTGACCCATTCCCATAGCTCGCTTTTTATCCTAGTTCCCCCCTTCAACCCTACCCCTAAATGAAGTACATGGTTTGGGGATGGGAACATGAAATTGGCCACCTGGAGTTCTTTAGAAATCGGGATGTCAAAGGGCGTTTAGGGTTGGGGGTAATTATAATTATTTTTAAATAGTAATCAGGAAAGTCGGGGAATTATTAAGGAAATTTCGAAGCATAATATTGTGCTCAAAAATAAAAAAATTTAGGATTTGTTGGAAAATGCAAAAACGTCGAGAAATGGGCAATCCAGGTTCAAAAAAACAATAGAAAATTGGTGAAAGCTTTGGACAGCGCGTATTTAAGTAAATGTCCATACTACGCAAAGTAATGTTGTTTAAAGTCAATTTCAAACATGCCGAGGCACATTATATTGGGTTGGAACGTAAGTCTCTGCGCTTTTTTCCAAGCTCGCTGCTTGTCTTAATCGTGGACTTTGGACCAAGTGTTATATATCATTAGAAAGATCTTTCTTTTCTCTATCAGAAACTGGTATTAGTTTATTATCTACGTTTACATTGCTCAAAATTAATGGGTTAGAATGAAAATCGTCGCTTTCCTTTGAGCTCGATTTTGAGCACGATCGCTAATTATTTTTACAGTTGACTTTTTAAGTTTCGAAAGAGTTTTTATCCCTCTACTTTTTCATGTAATTAGTTGATTTTCTAAATAGCCTTTCAGTAATTTTTAGCAGATCGAAAAATTGACCAAAATGCGCCCTACCTTCACTTGCTAAATTGTGCGTTAAAAACAATTATTTGGCACATTCCAAGCTCGTGCTCGACTTTTCTGCCTATTTAGAAAAAACTACAACGTTCAAAATCAAACAGAGCTATCTTGAAATTTTCATGGAAAACATCAACCAAGGAGAACTACTGTCCGATGTGATAATTTGAGCCCGGGTTTAGCGCAGACGAATCCATAAACCTGTGAATCTTTGGCAGCAAGATGTAGTCCTACTGGGTGAGTACATAATAGATCAAATTGAATTTGATAATTATGGTAAGGAAAAATTTTGCATGGTGCGGTCGTCGATCCTTTGAGGTCATTTTCGCCGATAATTCGTTCCCCCAAATCCATGCGAAAGTAACGCCTATAAAATAAGCGGCTATTGGAGCCTTGTAGAGCAAAAAATTATCTTTCTAATGGTATATAGGACACAGCAAAAAAGTTAGGATTTCGGCACGAAAATTGAGCTCGAAAATACGCAGAGACTTACGTTCCAACCCAATAGAAGAGAGCTTGTAGAAAGCGCAAAAAAGAAGAGTCAAGAGAACCCAGCAAGGTGGTCGACCCGATTTTTCGGAATCAAAACGGCAATTTACATGCTTGAATGCACCCGCACCCATCCACCCTCTATCACCACGATGCTATAGCATGGGGGCCATTTTTGGTATACGGGTTTTTGGGGAGGGCTGACGGGTGGCAATGGGGACCAGAGGGATGCTTCATGAGGGCTATGTCGACGGCTTCTGCCCCCCAGTCCAGGCTTTTGGGTGAGGGGGGGACCCTCGGCTGAATGCGTGTAATTTGTCGCCTCTCTGCGCACAAAGCCCTCGAAATCTCCTCGGACTGGCGCTCGGGCCCTTGTCTCCCTATCTTTTTTCTCTCATCTTTCGGGGTTTTCTAGGCGTCGACCCACTGGGGGATTCCCGAAAAATACGACACTACGGCTGGGGGAGTGGGATGCTGATGACCACTACCATCGCTCAGTTGTCCACATGGCTTTATGGGGGGCCCTGGGGGAATTATGACCGGGATTTTAGTATGCGAGAATTGATGGCTTTTATAGGGTGAGATTTGCTGGTGGCCTTAAGGTTGATTTTTCCTTTAAAATTCTCCAAAGTTCGAATAGCAGAACCCAAAGAAAACAAAATCTATTGTTCCAGGCGCTATCAACAATATTCTATAACAACGAAAATTTTTAATTTTTAGAGTAATAAATTAATATTTAAAAGAATATAAGACTATCTGTTTGCAACTGTCTCGATGTGTTTAAAAACAACTAAAACCGGGCTTTGAAAAGCATGTTGCCCCAATAATTTGAATATACCAACAAATCTATAGAATAATATTTCTTGCCGTAAAATTGCTAAAAACGAAAATTATGCGACAAATTAATCATCCGGTCACCAAAGAATAACATCCAAAAAATGAAAAACAGCTCGTAATTTTTGCATGAATGAACATATTCAAACTCAAGCTCCCAAAAATGGGCGCGCTCACTTGAGACAGTCAAAAATTCCTTTTGTGGGGTACGAGGGGGGGATGGGGTGTGGCAGGGGACTGGTGCGTACAGTTCTGTAGTCTGTATCAGTATCTTGGCCAGTCCCAAAAGGTACTATTGCGGGGAGGGACGGCTGGGCAACCAACGGTGCGATGACGCCCGTAAATCGGGGGCGAGCCGATGGGAGATGCCTATCTAGTGGTCTTGCGAATAGTGGGTAAAGGGAATCATCAGCTGATGGTATACTAATTGAACATCATGTGAAGGTTTAAAAAACCTTAGTTTAACTCGTTGACTATTTAAACTTCATTTAAAGGGGAGGTGTTAGCAGTTTTTTGTTAGAAAAAAATAGCAATATAAAATTTCAACAAAATACTTTTGATTACCGACTAATAATCAAAAACTCAGAATTTTTAGAAATTCCAGCAAAAACTAACTTCTTAATGGTAAAAACCACCGTCATCCACTGCTCGCACGCTCCCTTTAAAAAAAGAAATTTCTGAAATTTCCGTATGCAGATGAGCCTAATTTTCGCTAAAACATCGTATCCGCAATTTTGCGACCCCAAGGAATTTGACCCCCATAAAATTAGAGCGGCCCCTAGTGGGCTAACCCTCCGACCCGCCAAGGCCAAACCGAAATGTTGCCAATTTATATGCATAGCAGTTGGGCCACCGCGCGACTGGGGCCTACCCCTGTAAGATCAGAAATTTCTAGCTAGGCAAAAGCCGAATCCAAGAGGTGTAGGGCTGTAAATATCGACCTGTCGCGTTAGAAGGGGGGCGAATGATAATAATGGTGAGGGGCGGAGATAAGAAAAAATGGCAAGGCCGATGATGCATAGCAAAACTATTGAGGAAAATGTTTTTGATGAGCTGAAACTGGCGATAACAGTATCCGTAAAAATTAAGGAGCAAAAAGGCTGATAGGCGATTGGACAAGGTTCAGTAATAAATGAGAGTCGAAAAAGTGCTTTGGCGCGAAACGAGCAACGCTTCAAATGATGTAAAAATAATTGCGAATAAACAAAGCAATATCAGAAAAAAATGATCACTAAGTAAAAAAGGCCCTAAAAGCCCAAAATCAATCGAGGCCACCGGTTTGCGCGGAGGACCCCCGGTCGGAAGCCGGTGTATCAATATGAGAGGTTTGTGGCGTGCAAGTGAACGGGGAAGCCGAGGGGTTAGAGGACGGTTAGGAGAGCCCTGAGGCTATGTGTACCCCCGGGTTGTCCCGTATTTGTACACGTTATATGGTGTGGGATGTGGCCAGTCTCCGGGAAGGGTGCCTGGCCTCGTCTGACTGGAAGGTTGGTGTAACTAGCACCAGACCCAAAAGGGGATCTCCTCCGCTGAAAGCCTCAAAACTTCAAATCGCAAACGCACAGAAAAAAAAATAAAAAGTATAATTGCTCTAAGAGATAGAAAATATTTCTATAATCATTCAAAGGTAATTTCAACCATTATAGTTGCATTCGACATAAAAATGTCGACTTCAAAACACGGAGAAACCGATTAAAATAATGAGCAATCCGAAGGTTAAAATAAAAACTTGTCGGTCTAAAAATACTGTAGCCCAATAATTGAAATAAGCCTAGATCAATGCAGTAAAATGGCAAAACAATAAATCTACAGGAAAATTACTCTAGAAATTAATCAGTTCAATCAAACCCAAAATAAATAAAGAACCGCTCGCGATCTCGAAAAACTAAATATATTCAAGCTCCAAAAATCAAAAATTGAAAATCCGATCGATTCAACCACAATCGGCTTTTTTGGATTTGCATGTCCATCCGCTAAAATGGATAAAACTTTGAAAACTGCGCAAGAAATGATCTTATAGAAAAAAACAACAAAAAATTCGATGTTCGCATGAATGGCATATTGAAGCTTTGGAAATCTAAAATAGAGAATAAAATTTCCTTTTACGGGGTACAAGCGAAGATGGGATGTGACAGGGGACGATCTTGTAGTTGATAGTTAAGCATGTCTAAAAACGTTCCATGGGGACCCATTCTTGGCCAGGGCATCTCCTCTCCCTTACCCTACCCTTACAGGCTCTCCAGCCCCCTGCTCCGACCCCTTCCACCTATACAATCGATAACCCCGGTTGACAGCGCCCACAGGCTGTGGCTCCATCCCGCCCTCCCTTCTTTTGACAGCCCACACATGGCAATGTCTCGCCCACCCTAAAAGAGCCTTCTTTACGTTGACACAGGGTCACCTTACCCCCCTGAGGCAAAGACCGCTACCCTCACCACCCGGTGCCCTATCACAAATTTGCATAGGGCCCACGGGGCCCATGGTTGGGGAATCTGGCAGGATCGATAGACTTTTAAAAGAGGTTTTACTGCGGCACGATACCGTGCGGGGACGTTGGAGGAGCGCATTAGGGGCAAATGCCCTTCCCAAAGAGCCACTCTGCAAAAAAAACATATGGGTACCTTCCGACTTTCTTTTGCGAGAAAAACAGGGTGTTTGTATATGTCCGGCATATGTGCTGAAGTAGTAGGGAAAACCGCTTTTTATTTTGTAATTATGGTTTTACGCTCCTTTAAAGGGGATTTGGAAGAGAAGGGAGGGTGGCGAGGAACAGCACCTGATGCACGCCAGACATCAGAAGCTACGTTTGAAGTCATGTTGCACGCCGCGTTGGACCCGACAACAGAGCTTCAAGATGTTGGCATCACATAGTGACTGTGGCCCCTTTGTTACTCTGCAAAAAAGCAACATTTTTTTAAAGAGCGGTGGGCTATTAGTAACTCCCCAAGCCAATATACCGATAACGACAAGCCAGTATCGGAAAAAGAGGGCGTATTTTAAAAATCTGTATTTGCACATTAGTGCTTTTTTTGCCCTTTTCCTACGCGTTTCATTTTAGGACCGTTAATCCTTGCACAAAATATTTATTGACAAGAAGGTTGCAGTAATGACTATACGAGAAATTACAGTCACATAGCTGATGGGGGATATGAACGGCTCGGCGCATGAAAGCGATGATCACATTTGAGTTATTGATACTTATCTCAAATCAAAAAGGACGTCCTTACGATAGGAAAATCGAAATAGCGGGGCATGTTTTGTAAAGGCGTTGTTGGATACAATCGAATCTGTGGTGCATTGCGGAAGCTCAACTTGGGCCGGTTTTAGATAAAGAGAAAAAAAAACTCATAATCAAAGCAAAATATTTTTCTAGAGGTAGTTGACAGGACAGGAAAATTGAGATGCAATTCTGAGAATCTGGGGGAACGGAAAATTAACGAGACTGTAGGTTAGTTTTCGAGGTTAGGAGTTTAGTGCGGTGAGGAGCTGCTGTTGGAGCGGTACACCGGTAGCTGACGCTTTCTTGAGTTTTGCCCGCTTGTTCTGTAAAATAAATATTTAGGTTTTAATATATACACAGTTTTGACTTTTTACTGGCGGGGAGAAGTTCTTTAGTGATTTTTTTTGATCCCGCGACGGTACGCTTTTCAACCCTTCCCCCAATGAACACAGTGGTCCCCCCTTGTCGTTGTGTTGTTCCGAGGTGATTTGCGAAGGACAACCTGCCACCCAAGGCTTGCTGAGACCAACGAAAGACAGGTACGGCATTCAAATGGATTGCGCTGACGGTCTAGAGGGGGATCGGTGTGTGCGAAATTGGCTACAAAGGGCAGCATCGCAAAGATGGGTATCTATGAAGGAAGACACGTGCCGCCAGCTGCCCTCTTAACACTCAAAAAAAGCGTTGCCGAAAGGCTTTATGGAATTGGTTTTATGGAAAGTTGGTAAGGTACGTTTAAAGCGTAACGTTGCCGTAATAGGTTTTTCGAAATATTCGGGTGTTGTGCTGCTGCCTGACCAACCGATCGTCTAATATAGAATACCGTATGTTATTTGTTTAATAAATATTAATGAAAGGACTTTGGCACCTTAGTATTAATAATGTGTTTTTAATGTAAAACTACTTTCAATAGCTACGAAACTTGGCAAAATTGTTGGTTTAACTCCCAACTCGCGGTATTCCAGAGCTTTTGTGTCGGTCCTCGTTTAACTGTCACAAGATGCCAAATGCCGAATTGCTCCCACGCTTCGAAAGATTTTGTACAGTATTAGGCTAGCTCTGCCTTCCCCTACTGTACCTCCAAACAATCCGAATCCCCCACCTCCTAGACCCCCAACAACACCCCCGATTAATAGCAGCAGGTGTGTGAATTCGGAGGGCATAAAAGCCGTCGGCATGGGTTTAGGTTTCGCGCCTTCCGCCCGTCGTTTAGATGAGACGATAGTGCGGAGTAGTGGGCCGGCACAAAATATCAGTACCCGAAAAAGAGTTTTTCGAAAGCGACGCCACTTTTTTCAAAGGGAACGGGCCGAATAGGTAAGATGTTCGTCTAGATTAGAGACAGAGTCAAGAAGGGGGACGGATAAGGTTCAGGGAACGGGGAGAAGGGGGGTTTGGCGGACTGTTTGAAACTGTTTTCGTCTGGAAATTGGCGAGTTGTGAGGTCTAAGAGGTAATGGTCTTAATGGTGGTGATTCGAATTTTTCAATCTGAATTATAAGATTAAAAAATGGCCACGGGGAATGGCCTTAAACCTCGCTTAATATCTCGGATACCTCAAGAACATTTTAATCGCCGTTCTGACAAAAAAACTGATGGGGGATCCTAGCCGACCCTCTCCCTTAAAAATCCACAAATCATGCAAATCGGCTTCTCAGCCAAAAATCTAGCCTACCGACTAATTCCCGTCTTTTGCCCACCTTGTTGAGCTATTCTCCCCGGAATTTCCATCCAAATCCCTATATCTAACCGGCGATCAAAAAGTTGAGACAAGCCGCTCCTCTTGCCCCTTCCTCAATCCTTTCCACCTCACTCCGGTTCGACAAAAATGCGCCGAGGTACGACCGAAATTAGAAAGCCGTCGATTCTTTGCTCGGCGCCCGGCCGTTTCTTCGGCGCTCGGCGAGACTGTGAGAAGGCTATCGGTCCATCTCCGAGAATACACTGCTCCTCCTCTAACCCCCGGGTCATCCATTTACACGATCGGCTCATTGGGGAGCTTCTGTCTCACCCTCAAAATGCACTTCCCTTCCCCTAATGCGCGTAATCTTCACAGGGTGAAGCTTAGGAGGCGTAGAGGGAAAGGAATTTGTACAGTTTTAGCACGGATTTTGGTTTGAGACTCGGATGCTACATAGTTCATTTGATAGAGCTTTAAATGCAAAGCAATTCAAAATTATTTGCCAAGTACCATATTCCAACAAATTATGCTAAATAAGCTCAAACGGGGTTAATGGGCAGAAACACTTTTCAAAGCGAGTTTTGCAAACACCGTTATCTTTTTGCAGTTGTTGTAAAATAGGACCTGTTACGAATTTTAAGCTCGGTCGAATCCGATAACAAAACCCCACTATCAATAAACATAGAATCTTTAACGGCCCGAAAATCCTCACCTGGAACCAAATTTTGATCTGTGACTCGTTGAGGCCTAGTTCGTGCGCTAATTCTTGGCGGCGCTTTTCAGTGAGGTACCTGAAAAGCAGATAATACCTTTTTTTGCAGTGACCTACCGGTTGTCCATAAACTGTTGCCGCAAGCGTAGCAACTGTTCAGGTGTGAACGAGGTCCGTGGCCGTTTCTCCTCTTCGGATGGCGAATCACGCTTCCTCGGCCTTTTTGAGCGTGGTCCTGAATCTTGTAAGCTTCATAGTACCTTATAAATCAGGGAATTGCAAATACCAAGTGATGGTTTAGCAGCGAAAGCAGATTTTTTCTGGTAAACTCATTTAGCATTTTAATTTGACGCCACAGCACAGGGTACATTACTACATTTCTTGGAAATTTGTTTGTGCCTAGAGAAGTGGGAGTAGAAGAAGAGGAATGGAAAATTAAAGCGTATAAAAAGATCAAAATACAGAGTGATTTTAGAAGGACCACCATTTTGAAGGTGTAGTTCGTCTGGCCAGGAAGTGGTGGCTCCTTTTCTTCGCTAATTTTTGGGGAGTCTGGTGGAATATCGGATATCGTAGGTGGAGATAACGAATAATCATTACTTTTTAGTGGATGAGGCGGAGCTGGAAAGTAAAAATCTGGTGTAAATGGTTGCTGGATTATCAAGCAGCCTGAAGGTGACCACCAAAAATAAGTAGAACCGGGGAGAACTGGGAAGGATCGGATTACTGAAGTGTCTAATTTAAGAACATTTAGGTATTATTTAGGTTTAGGAACATTTAGGTATATACTATTTTTATACTCTGCCATCACTTGTCATTCGCCGTACCAACCCCCCTAATGATTTCCCAATCCATATGTCGGCACCAATTATTGTTTGGGCTGACAAAATACCAAGCGAGAGAGAGTGAGGGAGATAGAAAGTCCCAAAGAGAGCTAGAGAACGAGAAAATAGAAATGGGCCCGAGGAAGATCGTCGCCGGCGATAATCCCTCACCTTCCTTCGTCAGCCCCTACCGCACTCCGATCTCAGTTCCAGTGAAATTGCGTGGAAAATTTAGACCCCGCAAAGACGCTACAAGGAGGCAGGGTAGATCGCCGACAAAATTAATGAGCTGCTGAGGCATCTTTTTTTCGTATCGGTTGAGTCAATTTGGCTGCGACGTACAGAAATTCGGTCAAGAGCGAAGTGGTTTAGCCTAGTGCCAAACCAGCCACGTCTATTCACACCGCAAGAACATCGAGAAAGAATATAGAACCTACCGGCAGAGGGACGATCGGAATATCGAGTACAGTAGATCCATGCTGGATAACTATTCCGTAAATCGGGAGGGCTCAGTAAGGGCAACGGGACACCGGAGGAACTTGGATGGTTGAAGGCGTTCAGGGCACAACCTGAAATTTGGGAAACATATAGAAATAAACAAAAGTTACCAATGGCCAATTGTTGTTGATAGTACGCAAGCGGATTTGGAATTGACAACTCCTGGCGCTGCAGCCCAATCGGGTCTCGACTCAACAAATTCTCGATCGAAAAAAAAAAAAAAAAAAAAAAAAAAAAAAAAAAAAGGGGGGGGGGGGGGGGGGGGGGGGGGGGGGGGGGCCCGGTAAATAACAATAACAAGGGTTATTCATTTTTTATTGGGTAGTGAAAGAAAACGCCAAAAATTGAACGTGAGTTGTAAAGGGCGCTGGAGTTTAGCTCTTTTTTAAATTTGCAGCGGTCTTACTAGTCGAGCACGACCCAGAAACCAGGGGTTCGCATCTTGAATCCACTAGCGCCTGCCCGCTTGCAGGTGCAGCCAAAGTAGCTTTATCCCGGTCGTGAGCCACAAACAAAGCTAATTTTGGCAAGCACGGATCTGTTCAAGTACTAATATAGAAATGTATGGGGATGATAATTCGACAATTTGTACGAACCAACCGCTCCCCTGGAGGATTGAAAACTAAAGTCTGGAAAAGTTGAGATCGAGAATCACAGAAGAGAGCCAAAGCTCCCAAGGGAAGAAAAATTAACCGTCCCAGACAAACGCGTGACTATTTAAACTCTCGAAAAATAATTTTTTGGAATCAGGAAATGTGGACACGGCATAAATGAACAAATTGAGGGTTGGATTAAGGGCGGAGGATCGGAGGGAGAGCGACTCATTTCCTGACGATGAGGAGAAGATGGTCTGGCTCACTCCCATCCCTCTCCCCTCTCCGCACTCCTCAACCTCCTCATCAATCCCCCTAATGACGGCCCCCGGGAGTTAGGCTCATTTTGAGGCTTAGAGCATTGAGAGGCATAACTCATTTAAGTATCGGTCATGATAATTAAAGGGGTAAGTTCATCGGGTATTTTGGGTTAGCTTTGTAAGTTGGTGCTCAAAATACCGGACACAGCTAAGTAATAATTGCCGGAGGTGCCGAAAAAATAATTCGGCTTGAGTTACAAACCCTCAACTAATTTTTTACCCGTGCTATTTGAAGCGTGTTCTTAGAAAAATCGGGCAAACCTACCTGGATCCCAGATCAGCAGGTGAAAAGGATGGGTCGTTAAAAAAGCAGACACAAATATAGCGTTTCACCTGTTTGTTTCCGGTCAAACCAATTACTTTAGCGGATACGGTAGCCGGTCAGCTGATTCCTAGGGCAGAGTTTCTAGTTCAGGTTCAGTTTCAAAGTTCCCGAACTTTCCAATAGGCGGTGTAATAAAAATAGAATTTCGAGGTACCATCTTTAAAAACAAAGAACTTTTTTACCGAACTCTATACTTTTAAGCCAAAGAAATGGGGAGCATCGTGCGATGGAGGGTATGCGGGTCGGTGGATGGAGGAAAGATGGGCGTTAGGGCCCATTTTCAGGGCTGTCACCCATCCAAGGGCCGACCCTAATTGCATCAAAGTGACTGCCAATTGAGGGCCTAAAGGAGAAGGCCTCCTCGATTACCCCAGAACCAACCACCGAAAAGGGGAGAAGTGCAAAGAAAGCACTGGGTTTGCACCATAAACCTTACGTTAAGGTGTTTGTATAAACATATTCGCCCAAGATACGGAAAAGACAGAAATAAAACAGAAAAAAGCGTTTCTTTTTTCTAAAATAATATGTCATTCGCGCGATGCTACGCATTTTCAAACACGGTCAATTTTTGATCAACAAGCGGGGATTTGGTTATTTGCAATTTTCATAAACTTTCGATTTTCATGATTTTTGTTATTTAAAGGCAACGAATTAAACTTATTAATTCAGGTTGTCGTTTTATAGCCTTGATATGTATTGCTAAATTCTGCTAACCAGTCACTTCTCCAAACCGCTAGGAGTGCTGACTTCTTGAGAATTCGTTGGGCTAAATCGGACTTCTTCAACTCTAAAATAATAATAAACAAAAGTTAAAATTACTTAGAAAAAGCGAATAACACCGCTGCTGTATCTATGGAACTTCTGGCCACCGATCCAAATCCCGCCCTGCTTATAACATCGATTCCCACGAAAAAGTTTCCCAGAAGCATGGCAATTCAAAAATCATCCCCGGATCAGATCATCCAGAATTAGTAATTTGTAATTCCTAGGTATACAGTTAGACAAAACCTATTTGGCTCGGATCCCCTGAATACCCCATAGTTTTTTGGTCATAATCTCTCTGACCAGAGTATTATTACCCCGGCCCACCGATGAATAGCATTTCCAGAAGTAGGCAGACGGATTAGTTGAACAATACGGCACCTATTTTCAGAGACGGAACCGATCAGTATGAGTTGACCGGCCAGGCTACGGTAGCGTCTAGGGCTAAAAACGATTGAGGGAAGTTCGGCTCCAGGTTCTTTAATTCTGACGCAAGTTTGGAATCATGGTGTCTTTGTACCAGCCGTATCCTCAGAGGATTCACGCTAATTTTTGAATGTACTTTAATAGATTTGTGTACAAGGTAAATAACTTTTCGCAAAAGGGGAGTTTTTGGTGCATACCAACGCGAGGGTTCTGAATTTTCGAAGAAATATTCGAATTGAATACGATGCTAAAACCAATAGTGTTTGTATAAAACTTGGACCACATTCTCCTTTAATTAAGACCGAAAGGTTCCGCCTTTCTATTCGAATTTTTCAGAGCATCCCAGCCCTGATGCTATCTACAACATTACTGATTTGCATCCCAGCCGCAATCGGTGGTTTGCTTGTCACCTCTTGCAACAAATTATAGGTTATACGGTGGATGCGCCGGGTTAGGGGTCGAGCAGAGATGGGAGGAATGGGTCGCGCAATCGGTGTCGCTAGCTCCCTCTCCACCCCTCTCGCTCCCCTTGGTCGCGCAGCCGGTCTAATTAGTGGACGAGTCACGCTCATTACTCGATCCGGACACCGATAAGTGAGCGGATAAGGAGTGAGGGAGGGCCCTCTTCACATCCACCAAAGGGGCCGCATTTTAGCTCCCACCCCACACAGATATATACATACACATACTCCCACCTCCACCACCATCATTACCCATCCAATTAGGCTTTCTTGATGTAGCTGGATTGGTAGTTAGTGTATGTAAAAGGGCAGTATGATTTTGCGGTATCGCAAACACCTAAAGAGTATATAAATCAAATTGTCGCCAAGAAGTTGGCGAATCGGGAATCCGAAAGTACTTGTTTGCTCTCACACCAAGCACAGCACGAAATTTTTGACCAAATAAATGCAACTTTTAGATTATCCCTGAGTTTTCGACGGCACTATAGGTGTCTTACTAAGCCAGAAATCACCTTGAAACAAAACAAATTGACCAAAAAAGTCGTAACTACCGCAGTTTTCGTCTAGCCATATTTCCATCCCGCTTTATCGCATATCCACCTCATTTGATAAATCGACCAAACGATTCCTCACAGCCTATCGTTGATGGTCATCGCTGTCATAGTGCATAGGCGTTAGAGGCTACCGTATCAGGAATTGTCCATCTTTTACTGGATTGCCCGAGAGGGGGCATGGATCATGTTATGCCCATCAATCGCTCAAATGCGCAACACCCTTGCAAGGTCATGAACAGAACGGGGCGACACCTCGAGAAGTTATTCTTAGAGCCCCAAGGATGGAATATTTTGTCGGCTCAAAGATTCAAAGATTCAAACTGTTCTGGCCTTGCAGCTGGCTAGATAAAAACCTTCTCTCTTGCGAGCAGGTGCATGCGCCCCCACCTTCGAAAAGTTCAGTTGCGCAATGTACCCAGGTTTTCAGCGACCGAAAAAGCATACTCAAACGGACTGTATTGAGATATCTTGGTACGATGTATAAATCCAATTAAAGCTCATCGATTTATTATGACAATGCATCATCAGTGTTTTCTCCCACGAAGCAGTTGGCTCAGCCTAGAACAGCGTTTCAAGCCCGCTTTTTGAAGCTTACCTTTTGAGGGATTTCTGTCGATTTGAATTGGGAATCGCCTAAGCCAATATATTTGAAAAGGTTTTGTTGATACCGGATTGCAGGGCATTGGCGTGTTCATTTGCTCAGCTTGTTTTGAGTTCTTGGGGAAGGGCGTCGTCCACCATGGATCTAAAGTGAGCAGATTTCTTGAATACCCAAAAGAGTGTATATACCCACAGATGAAGCTATAATATGTCGGCATTAAAATACTTACAGTCAGTAGTAGTAGTGGGGCAAGGTGGTAGAGTCGTCCAGTCCCAATAGCCAGTATCGCCAGTCTGGGGTGCTAAAAATAAAATAGGTATTATCAATAAGGACTCGAAATATCAATTCCTCATTCAAAGCAATCACAAACCTGCCGTGGAAGTAGTGTAGGCCCACGGGTTGTTCGTCGAGAACCATGGAACGTACGACGTCGTCATCCATGGATTAGGCGTCGTGCCCCAGGGTGCCCAGGTTGTCCGTCCATTCGGAGTGGTATTCCATGGATACTGGGTTGTGTCTAAAGCTTTCCATGACGGTTATTTGGAAATAGCTTACACCAATATGGTGTCGTAGGGTTAGTGTACGGTGGAGGAGTCATCTGAAGGTATTCGTAAAGCATGGTGGCGCAAACGTACTGTGGGCATCCAGGTTCCCGTCGTCATCGGTGCCATGGTCGTCATTCCATTCTTCGGCTTCTGACAGACATAGCAGTTTTTCTCGGCACACGAGCCGTTGTTGGCCCAGCGAGCGTTACCGGACTCAACATCCATAAACGCGCAATCCGGAGCGCTGGTACCATTGTCGGGGAAGCCTAAAATATAGCTAATAGTTTTGAATCTCTAACGTACCAGGTTTCCAACTAGCATAGTTCCATTCGGTCTTATCCCCATGACCAGCTCGTCCATTGATCGGCACGTCCGGCCAGGGAACTTAAAATACGTTACTTCCTCAGTTTCTCAGCTATTTAACAATTAACAACATCGTTCAATCTGCTAATCTCGAAATTTTTCTAATCTTTGTTGATAGACTGGATTAATAAGCTCCGAAACCATCACAAAGACCAGAAACTGTTATCAATATTTTTAAGAGGTTTCCAACCACCATAAGCCTTAATCCCATGACGCCTCAGTTTAGCTCGCTATTCCCAGATGCAACCAAAAAAAAGCCTACTTTGTGGATCCGAAGCGGTTGGCACCAACCCAATATCGGCACTGGGTGAACGAGGTCTGGGCAGCGGCTAAAATTCAGAAATCATATTCAGAGGGTCAACCACCACCTAGCACTTGGGCATTTTGGAAGCCGTTGTGGATCGACACCAAATGACCATTTTCCTGATTGCACGACATCTCGGCATTGAAATAGTCGAGTTTGGCGGTGAAGGCCTGAAACAAACGAGATGTTTTTCTAGTTATTGACGTACACCTAGTTATTTTGCCTTTGGCGATATTCTTCATACCTGGACGCAGGTATCCGTATCGAAATATGCATCCCAGCCATCAGGGCACCCGTTCGCCGCAACAATTTTCTCCTTTGTCGGCTCCTGTCCCTTCAGAGCTTCAGATCTGATCCCAGCAATATGAGCACTCGCCACCCCGCATAATAATGCCAATGCCAATACCCGAAGCATGTCTAAACACAGTCATTTTTGTAGGCAATTGAAAGCACAAACGGAAACTAGATAACAGTATGCGGCCACAGTGGGTGCCCTCAAAGCCAATCTGCTATTTATCTAGGCCGTCACGAAAAAAAGCTTTAGGGCGGTGGCCCTTATCTTCTCATGCTGCCACTCCCAATTAAAACGTCATTCCAGACGTATTCGCATAATTCGGGGCAAATATCATCATTGAGTACAGGGAGATATGGGTCAGCCGGTTGTCAAGATAAAATATGATGGTTTGGTGTAACCGCACGTGGGGGTCAAAATTAGGTTGTAAAAAGAGTACACCAATGTTAGGGCAAAAGTTCGTGCTCATGCCATTCGAATTAGGGGGCAGACGCTATTTGTAGAGTCATGTCAACATGTGGATAGCCCTAGACAGCTCTACCCTCTTTTTCGATCGACATTTTGCGATTGAAAGGGCACCTCAATGAGTCCTCCGCCAACCAGCCCGAGGCGCGCGGCTTATTTATGCGCTCATGTTTATTTACAAACCTTACAAACAGGAATGTAGTTTAACGACTTTTCAATAATTTTATTTGTGTGCTTCGATTTCATAAAAACAAGCCCAGAGATTGTTCCTATTCACCTACGACGTTCCCATAACATCTTTGTGTTTGTAGAAAAGGATATGATTCACCCCTAAATTTGCCCTTTCGTTGCACAATAATATTATTGAGACGTATGGTCTCGCATATTATCGACGGAAATAGAGGCAGTCATTTCTCGAGAGCATTCAGTCGACGTTTATTCAAAGCAAACCCATCCATCTTATTACATTTTCACAGGGTTTAAGGTGGTTATTACTACCCATTCCAAACCTAAAGTTATTATCCCTGATTATGCTTTTAACGCGTAAAATGTCAGCTGAAACTTTTACTTCTTCACAAAAACACAAACTTTTTCCTTCACATAATTCACAAACAAAACCTGTTCTAGAAAAAAATAAGCTTTTGTTTAAAAATTTTAATAATTTTTCGCTGTATGCTAATAGTGTTGTCCTCGATTTCTCGCCAACGGTGCATTTTTTGAGCTCTAGAACCAAACGTTGTTTACCACCAGTTTTGACGATGTCCTTGCCAGACGTTCCAATAACAGTCGAGGCCCCACGGGTCGCTTTATCTGAACCATCGCAAACTAACAAAAATTCACTACATTTCTTGGGATTTGGCTATTGCGATATAAAATTCTTTCCGCGTTGCTAGCCTATCGTTATCATTTCCATTAAAAATTTTCTTGAGGGTTACTCGAAATTTTAAGAGCACTAATTCAGGCATGGCGCTGTCCATATTCTTTCCTTTCTTGCTGGAAAGTGTCAGCAAATTCTTCCAACCGACCGCACTAGATGATTGGACGGATAAATTGAATCACTACTGGGTGCCCTTTATTCATCTTTGGATGGTGGTATTTGTTGGTGCACAGAGGTTTGTTACTCTGATTCAATCTCTCATCCTTTGTTCAGCCAATTTTTGGGGTGGTTTCGTTGTTACCAGCCGGATGACCTCGGAAATAAGTGGGACGACTGGCTCCGAAATTACTGCTTCATTGAAGAGCTGCACTACAAGCCATTTCCAAAAACAATCGCGATCGATGAGATGAACGTTATATTTCATACGCAGGTACCGTGAGGTGCGATATATCAAAAAGTGCTATTTAGTCCACGATCGCCTATTACTGGAGTGCCCCATTATTTATTTTGGCATTGACGGCTGCCTTCGTAATACCATGGAGAATTATACGTTATTTTACTCTTAGAGCTGGTAGGTACAATATTTTTTCGATACTCATAGGATAGCGGGGGGGGGGGGATAAAATAATGGGGGCACTCATCATTATGACATTTGCCATTATTGTGGAATTTGGCGAGTGCCATTCGATAGGGCGTCGAAAAATATACTAAGAGAATTAATTTCAGCCCAAAATAATGTAAATGAAAATTTTTATCGAATAAACAAAAATCTACCAAAATCGATGGGCAGCACCTAGGATAACGAGGGGAGCCAAATTTTGGAGATTTTCGATATTTTGAAAACGCCAATCGATAGAACGAAAAAAAAGGGTTAAAAAATAAACCAAAAAACAATACTAATAGCTTTTCTATAGCCCGAAAAAAGAATATTTTAAAATATTTTTATCATAAAAAAACTGAGTCCCCCCGTTGTTTATCCCCCCCCCCGCGTTTTCCTAGGTATGCTATATTTTCTACTCAATAATGCTAATATATACTTTATCTTTACCGTTATCCTTGCAGGCTCGTTTGATCTCGAAACAAGAGTTGCTCATTTTTCCACAGCTCTTCGAGAATGCTGGACATAAACCAACGTGGGCGTTCGAGGTATGACTAGTAAAGTTTTACTTAATCCTTAGATTAGATCCTCCATACCTTTGCCAATAATGGTCGCTGGGAAGATCATGGATACTTTCCGAGAGTCGCTTTTTGTTATTTCTCAGCGGTAATTTTGCTTCAACTTTGACGTTGTATATCCCCTTTTATTTAGGTTCAATGGTATCATATCCCACAACAACATCGCCCACAATGCATATTATCTGGACAAATGCTTTATGAAAAGATTTTCCTTATACTATGGCAAGTAATCTCCTCCATTCAGTAACCAAAGTGTTTAGGCTCGTTTATTTCATATCTTTTTTTACGACGCTGCATAGCCTCGTTAAAACAACATATAGAATCTTCGTCCCGTCGGCCGGAAAGCGCTACATCAAAGAGTACGCTGTACACCAAATATCGTTACGATTTTTTTAGATTTCTTAGCGAATATGCCCTATTCTACTCATGCATTGACATATGGACTGAAGCGACGTCAATTGAGGTCTCCGACCAAAAACTGACCGGATTTCTCGAGTTTTTAGGAAAAGGTAAAGCTTACTAGTCTCTCGTGTAGTGATTATCGAAATTTAAAGATGGACTAATGGCCCTACATTTAATTGACCAAAAGATTGATAGCTGGAGGACAAGTGCTGCTGTACAATCACTTTACGAGCTTTATATCAATCCAGGATCTTCCGAAAAGGTAAATTAATTTCGAAAGAAACACATCCACGTGTTTCAGTATGTTGCTGAATTAAAAGGGAAGACCTATCCTGAATTCCAAGCATACCTAAAGCCCGAAAAAGACGCAAGAAAGGCCAAGGCAGAGGAGGACTGGGAGAAGGCTGAAAAGGAGAAGGCTGAACGTGCAGAAAAGCCAAAAAAGCCTAGTCCGGAGTTGCCGATTGAGGATAACAATTCTGTCGTTCGTCAGCGCTTGAAAGCGGCAATTGCCCAGTATGATGAAATCCTCGGCGCTTAGATCGCCTTCGGTTTGAAAGTTAATATCGTACATTTTCCAAAGTTTTAACTTCGCATAATTTCGACCAAATTTTCAACATCCCACGGGTGTTTTTTTGCATTACCCAAGATTTTCAAATTTGTACGAGTCCATGATTTTAACCGGTTGCTATTGCAATTTGTGATAACCTTGCCATTATGATTTTATGCATGAATTGCACTCTTCTTCGGAGGCGGAAAATAAATTTTATTTAGAATTATATAGAAGATCGTTCATCAATATTCAAATACCCGCAGCGGCAAATCGCACATAAATTTCCATGAGCTATTCTTCCTTTAAATTTGGTCAAAGTCTAACAGCTATCAGTGATAGATCGAGCAAAAATGAGTGGATTGTTGGCAGCGGATTCTGAGCCCATGTTCTTCTAATATTCATCGATTTCTCTCTGAAATAATATATAGATAGTCATTGCATAGTGTCTTACCGTAATTAATGGTAGAATAGTCTTCCCTGTGACGCCTTCAGCTCCAAAAGCGCGTTTTGCATCGCGTTCACCGGGCTGGAATTGAAAAAAATGTGATGCTGAAAGCCTTACTACTTACCTTAGCCTCTTTAAACATAATTAAAAGTTTGTCTTTACGAATTGGTCCTTCCAATCGTACAACCTTAAAATTAGAAAATTAGATGCGCCATTTTTAATATTACCTGAAGATCGACGCTCATCCCTGGATCCAAAAAAGCAAATACTGGCGCCACCTTGAACAAGGCATTGTTGCTGCATTTCACCTCAAATTGCGGATCTCGATGATTCTAATATTCAAATTACCTTGAACACTAATCGATGCGAGCCGCAATTTGTCACAACATGCTTCGATGCACCACCGAAGCCGATGAATTCGGCGAGAGGTGGATAGAGCTTGAGCTCGAGGGCCGATAGTTGAGCCGATGGTTCTCTGAAAGAAAACAGATTATTCATTACTTTATTTATTTTCAAGGGTTGGTTTCTCCCGCACGCGGCTCATTGTGGATGCAAATTGATGGTGCGTGAATGCCGGAGTCGACAAATGTGTAGTGCTTTTACCAAAGAAATAATAAAGAACGAAATTTTTAGTCCAATATAGTCATTGTGCATCCGAAAAAATACTCTCTTTTAGGGGTCCGCAGAAAATTCGGATTCGGATTTGAAAGTCCGAAAAAGCGAGAAAACAAGCTGTTTTTATTTTTTATGTTTTTTTTATGCTCGCTGCTACTACAATTACTGCGCTTGCTATTAAACTATTTTTCTAAAACAGAGACTTTGCAATTAATATACGAATTATGCATGAATATGCTATATTCGTAGTTTTCGGTGTTAAACGGCGAGGATTAAAATGGTTGATTTAGAAAACAGAAACTACTAGTTTTTTCACATTGTCAAAGTCGTGCTTCCTTCGACGCCCTGTATATCTTATTACCTGGGTGCATGTCCATTATTTGGTGGTGGCGGTGGATCGTTACGTGGTAGACCGGGCGGGAGGGGCAGTAGACTGCCTGGAGATGATGATGAAGGTTGGGAGGAGCTCATCGAGGAGCCCGACCCCCGCCACAACATCCAACTCCACCGTGATCGGGATCAATATAACCCTGGCCCCCGCCCAGCCATTCTTCAGCCGTCACCACAGCCGCCAGCCGCCAAAACGGGGGGATAGCCCGGGGCGAACGTCCGCGGATAAGTCTCGCGCTTACTGTAATTGGGGCAATTTATAGTAGGTGGAATAATAAGAATTGGATGGTCGGATATTAGAAATGCGACATAGGAAACAGATATATCAAAATGCTAACCATATTTTCTAATGGAGTTTGGATAAGCAATAAGATATTGGATAAGCAATCGCGCACTTAAATGAAATTCTCCAGCATGTCAACTGCAAAAATAACCATACGGAACAGGTGCTTTCTATACAAAAACATACCAGAATTATGACAAAATAGACAGCTTTCGTAATTATTCGGACAACAAAATAATGGTATATCTGCTTTACAAATAGCCGAAAAAATCTAATAAATATTTTTTAACGGATACTATTGATTATATACAACTTAGAACTTCCGGAAAATCTCGTCTCGATTTAAGCCCCTCAGACAACCGTACAAACCCAAGAGTTGCAGCCACAAGCCCTTTCGAATTGAGTTATTTTGGGCATGTACCCAGCAACCCGCAAGCAAAGCCAACGCCATCCCCCACTCTCCATTCGGCTTTTCAAAAAAAGCGCCCAGCTAGCTGGAGAATGCCATGGAGATTGCAATGGAAATCGAACGGCTGCCCCGGGTGAAAAAGTTTGGCCGGCACTTCCGGACAAAATGCAAACGAGTGGTGGCCGGAAAGGGGGAGGAGTGTTGTAATAGTAATGGAGCAGCAGGCCATTTTCATAGATAGTAACGCTAAATTTTGGCGTTGATTGTCTAAGGGGGGCTTGGCAAAAAGAGGGGAACCGGAACTTGGACCGGATTTTAGATTCACAGCCGATTTTCGGCCCTACGTAATGAGCAGTCATGCCTAACAGTTAGCATACGCGGGATTTGCGCCCCAAAAAAAGAGCAGATTTTTAGTTTACTTCAATGGCTGATCGAGAGTTAGAAGTTGAGATTTCAGGTAAATTAGGGAAGATTTAATAAAGCAATACTGGAAAAGATGACCCAGAAGATCTAAGAACATTGGAAAAGCCTCGGGGTGTCTTTGAACTTTAAAACTGATAACTCTTGTTAATCAACAACGATGATGAGCACGAGCTTAGGCTTAGGCTTAGGCTTAGGCTTAGGCTTAGGCTTAGGCTTAGGCTTAGGCTTAGGCTTAGGCTTAGGCTTAGGCTTAGGCTTAGGCTTAGGGCTAGGCAAGACTTGGTTCTTATTTGTTACCTGGCGGCCGATGCAGGTCTTTCTCTTGTTGCAGACACTGCAGACCTAAGCCTAAGCCTAAGCCTAAGCCTAAGCTAAGCCTAAGCCTAAGCATCCAGAACGGTGAAAAGGCCCTAAGCATGTCTTCGGAGCTGTGGGCGAGGCTGAGTTTTTTCGAAGGGAGAGGGATCGATGGGAAGCGGCTGGCTGGGGGATGCTGGCTCACGAATCTCGGGACATCCACCACGAGAACGACTCACATACGCCAGAAGAAGAAGGAGAAGAAGAGCGGGGAAGTAAAAAGAAAAACCAAGGAATTTCCTTATGGTCTTTGTAGTAGATCGCGAAGCTGAACCGAAGATCACTTCTGGGCAGAGAAACTAGCCGAGTCAATGACGTCGGCTTGAGGACTGATGGCTCTCGGGAGGTAAACATTTCTAAGTGGCTTGTGAATGGGTGAAGATTGCAAGATATCAAGCTACTATATAGCTCATTAAAAAGAAAAGCTATGCGAAAGCGCATATATCGATCATAAACCGCGTCGCACGCCGTTCAGAAATCATACATAAACTTTTAAAAGCTAAAAAAGCTCTCCCAACTCGATATAGACCTCTTCGGAGGTGCTGACAAGCCAAGAACCAACCACAAGATGAGGAAGCCAACCGGGTTGAGCAGCATAAAAAAAAGAAAAAGAAAAAGCAATGCAAAAGAAGAAGACAGAGACCTCCCTTCTTGCTCCCCGAGCCGAGGAAGAAGGTCTCCCGGGAGCCGTGCCGGCCTTCCAAAACCTTCCCTCGCCGCTTCTCAGCCTTCCCCACCCCGCCTCACAACCCTTATTATTTTCCCCATCCATTCTGACGGCCAACACACGTGTCAGGAGCCTCCATCTCGACCACATACCCCCTTTTCTGCTATAACTACCAGCCGAGGGAGTTGTTGGAAATGATGGGGGGGGGGGGGAGGAGATGGTTGGATTAAAAAAACTATGACATCAAAATTTGGGTTCATGGAAGTGGGAGCAGACTGATTGAAGCTGAATTATAATAGCCTTACCGGGTACGAAAACATAAAAGCCAAAACGAATGTTTTAAAAAATGTAGGGTTGGTCGAAACTTAAGCAAACTGAACTTTGGTGATACTCATTTTAATGGCAGCGCTTGGCCGGCGTTTAGCCTGTATATCTCGAGTTTTCAAGCGCTATAAAAAAAATATAAAAAATATGGAAAAGCAGCATCTCAAGTCTATAAATTTCTCGAACGGCGTGCGTTCTAGAATGCAATTGCTTCATCAGGTGTCAACAAGCATCCACACGTGTTAGCTTCTAATTATATTCAATCGTGCAAAATCTTACTTGGTCAGTCCTAAAAAGGCGTGGGCATCAACGGTACAATAGCGTCGGATGAGCTCGGCCGTACTCTCGACCCCGGGTGTCGGCTTTTCCTTCTGTTTCTTCGGTTTGTAATGATGAGGCATTGGGTGGTATTGAAACTGGAAAAGCACAATGAAAATTACCAACACCGCACAATAATACAAAATAGCTGGGGGAGGGAATGTGCTGTTTGCGATCCAAAGCTCAAATTAAGTTTTAATTCGCGTGTGAATAAACGAAGAATTGTTGGAGTTTTCAAACGCCAAAAAATTATAGCTAATTGTTCTCTCGAATTAAGGTTTAGCAATTTGGTATCGGAGGTGCCTATCTTTCTCTCTCTCTCTCTCTCTCTCTCTCTCTCTCTCTCTCTCTCTCTCTCTCTTTCTCTTCCATGATCGTCTTAATCTAGCCTACAGCAAGCCTTTTAACATCATTTCAAAGTTGCATCTCTCAACCTAGGTATGCACGATATTATTCCGGCAGTATGTCGGCAGAAAAGACTGTTCATTTATTATTTGCTTTGCGATTTTGTTGTACATAGCCTGACATGATAGGAAGCCAAATACAACAAAATCCTGGCCTAAAGGCCTTAATTAAAAGGAATCGGTTTGCCAATCCTTTTTGCTTTGTGTTCCTGTGCTTTTTACAATTCTCCCTTCTTCCCTAAGCCAATGTTTTTGAACATATGGTTCTCGTGATCTTATTCGAATCCAAAATCTCTCCCTCCCAAACCTACAGTAACCCGAGGTCTTTTCGTACGATGAACTGTAAAACGAAAGCCTTACTTTTTTCGGCGGCATCCTGGATAGCAGGCAGCTAGCGGGCACACAAAAAGTGAAAATGGCCCACCTGTGGTTGCTATAACGGGTGCCGTGTCGGTGGAGGGGAAGTTGAGACGGGAAGTGTTTATGTTGTGTGTTGGAAAAGGGAGACCGCTTCCATACCCGACGGGGGCCAAATCCCTAACCACCTTGGTTGCCGAAAAAAGACAGCGTGCTCTACAATGGACAATTAGGGGTATGAAAGGAGGGCTCTTTTGAAATAGTGGTCTTTGTCGAAACATTCCGGCACTTGTTTGATGTGTATTGAAAGTCAAGTATGACGGGGAGAACTGAACTTTGAAAGTCATAAAGTTGAACGAAGTCGTTGTGTTTTGCTTTAGAATATTGCGCGTATTAGACGCCTTATACGCTTTGATAAGTATGTACTTGTGACACCATATAATTTGGTGTGATACTGAATTGAGTCTTAATGTAAAAAATATCTTTCTTGCTTTTTAGAGCTTACGCGGTTTACAATGTCAAATCAATTTTTTAAACCGGTAAGTAGCTTTATTCTTCTAACCGTCCGAACCAAAAGCCATATTAGAATGCAAAGTGCTACACTATACTATGCGAGATCGACAATACCAATCCATTTAAATCAGAAAATGGCAAACAGAGGCGGAAATTGCACAGAATACTCAGCTCAAAAAAGCTTGATTTGTACTGAAAAATAAGTAAAAATGAGTTTCATGGCGGGATGTTTATTTGTCCTTTTGTGGGCGCAGAATATCGTGTTTGAAGGATGGAAAGCGCTTGACACTCATGTTCTGGTTCGGGTCGTTCCTGAAATTGGGTTAAAATTCAGGTCCAGGCAAAACTCAAAACTGAAATCTGTAAGCTTGTAATACCCAAGAACAATGTTGATGTAGCTAGAAATGATTTTCTTGCTAGAATTTAGCTCTCAGTTGCCAGTTGGTTAGGCCGATTTGTCAAAGCCAGTCAAAACCAACTTTGCGGCAAGTGCTTCGCGAACACGCTCCTTCTCCCGGGCTTCAGTAGCAAGCGTTAATGGATCATCTAGAACATCATTTTTGCGACTTGTATCTTTCCCACTCTTCAGGCCATTGTCCAAGATCCTTCTGCAAAGCTCCTCGATGGTCGCTTCTCTGAAAATCGTCTGTTGGTCGCGAGATAATATGGCGAATATGGTCCCAAAGGACCCATTTTTGGGGGACGAGGATTTACGGAGAGCAATTTTCGGGGGGCCGGAAGAGTTCAAAAATTGCTGAGTCGTAACGGGGATAAAAATAAGTTGATGGGATTTCAGAAAGCTTATGATGGCATGGTCAAAACACATACCCTTCCTGCGCCGGTTCCAGCTTATGCGCAGCCATCATTGACCTCACGAAATCGGACAAGGCCTTCTGATCGAATACAGCGGCAAACGCCTTTGGTGGAGGCACACCCGTTTTGTGCGTACTAAAATCTCTCAAAACCATTTAATTCGCCACTTACACAACACCCTTCATCCCTGGCTTGGAGGTATCTGAGAATTCAATCTTGGTCGGGCTGGTGATTTGTTTCCGAATGCCTGCAATTTAGCGATTACAATGCCATTCGTTGTCCCTTACTGTCACATTCAGCCTGCAATCCATGTAGTTCTCCAGAAGACTTTTCCACAAATGCCCTCATCGCAAGGCGGGTATCATTTACCTAAATTGGTTTAAATGCCTGCCAAAAATTGTCCAACCGCCTGCTCCGCTTTTAAAAGAGCCTCGGTGTGCGCCTTGAATCCCACCAGAATCTCACTGTATTTTTCAACCACCTTAAAAACGTGTGCAAATTTGGGAAACATTTACCTTGTAGTCGAGCTCTACCAAGCGACGGTATTCCTCGCCAATCTTTTCATCATGCAGATTCTCGCCGGTGAATTTTAGCTAAAAAAAGTTTTTCGAAACTCACTAATTTTTTTTGCTTTTTCTATTGGTACAAGTTTCTTTATTCCTAAACTTTATAGAATTTCTTACTTTATTTAGAAGTACTCCAGAGAGTAGCTTTGTAGCTTCTTGGGCTTCTTGGGCCGATAGCATGGCTGAAAATAAGAAATAAAGGCATCCAAAAAATTTCATAACAAAAATGCGGGTGTTTGTGCAGGATAAACGGTCAGCTATTCCCCTTAGCGATACCGTATGCATATTAGGGCATTGGGGCGGAAAGTTCGGAAATGTTTTGTGCGCCCACGATTCCAGGGGGGCTTCGAGCTTGGGGCCCACGAAATGATGGCTGATTGGACAGCCGAGCAACAAGTAAGGGAAAATAGCGTCGTAAACAGCAATTCGGGAGGACAATTTATTGCCGTCTTCCACGAACTTTTTCTAAATTTGGAGCTGCGGAGAAGACCCATAAAACGAAGCACGAAGTTTTGAACCAAAAGTTTTGTTAGAGAAATTCCGGAAATTTGACTTTTTGTTGTGCTGTTTTTATGGGAACCGCCGCTCGGCATTCGCATTTTTTTTTGGAAAAATGGCATGGTCACCCGGAGAAAACAAAAGGGGCCCAGTGGATTGATAAATTGAAGCGCCAGAATAAATTGTTGTCAAGCCCCGTTTCCAGCCCGTAGCTGAACACTATGTATAGATCCGCCCGGGGGCGAGGGCGGTCATTTGTGTATGTGGTGGACGGCGAGGCGATTTGTGGCCAAACGACACCCAGGGCCAAGCCTTTATATTTGGACCACACTAGGGGCCCCCCTGGCAATGGCCTCCAGCGAATAAGATTTTGGGGGCTACCCCCAAAAAAACGAGACGCCTACTCCGTTTACGACTTTTGCGCACAAAATGGATGGATTTTACGATTTGGTGGTTTTTGGTTTGGGGAGTTTGTGGTGTCAAGGGAGTTTCCAAATTCCTTATAAAATAGGCTAAAATGTTGTGTTGCGTGATAAAGTTTAAGGTGTTTGAGAACATTTTAAAAAGCACTTTGATGGAGAAATATTTGAACACCTATAACGACAAAAGCAACTTTTTTAAGGCATTTTAAGGCTTTTTTAAGGACGGAAATCCCGCCACCCCGGAAAAGGAACACCTCGCCTGGAAAATATGCTGAAAGCTCCTAATTTTTTTTGCGGGGACGGCGGAAGTGAAGGGGTTTGCGGGGAGTGGAGCAACGTTTTGGAAAAAGTTTATCGGCCAAAAGGGGGGTGGAGGCCGGGGGTGGGGGTGGCGCGGCAGAATTGCAAAAAACCTTGCAGGATTTTGCTTGCGAAAAGTTTTTAGTACACCTTTCTCGAGCGAAATTGCAAAAAAAATAGCTAACGATTTCATTAGACCGGCGCTGAGACTAAAAGTGTGACCTCGTTTCAAATTACCAGGTCGTGGCAAACTTTCCGCTCCTACTTCTGTAATCCGATCCTGCTTCAAGGAATGAACACCGCAATCGTCTCAAAAAAAATCATAAGGGACCCGAGGCGTCAAAAAATAAAAAAGCAACTCGCCGGGGGTGTCTGGGGCCTGGCAATGATGGGCAAAGTGACAGAGTGTTTATGTCTAGGTGCCCCGAGGGGGGTTCTTCCCTCCGAAATGCCAAAATAGAAAAGAGGAACGGCAGAGCGAGGTATGAACGCGGAAAACAGGAACTTCCGCAAAAAAGCGAGCGCGGTTTGAAAATTCCGGTGTAGGTGTAATCCATGGCTAGTATAGTTGCGGAAAAAATACCTTATTCTTTTTTGTGATGGGCAAAACTTTGTCTGAACTTGGTTATGTCGAAAGTTAAATAAAATTCAATTTGTACCAGGATTTAAATATTTAATTGGTACTAAAGCGGATAGCTGATTACAGTAGACTTCAAAATTCGCAAAAAACGCAACTTCCGACCCAGGCAACCCATACTTTGACAAATGCCCGAAAATCGCCGGTGCCAAATGCGGGGAATACCCAGAAGACCCATTTCGAGAAGAGACACGACGCGGAAGGGCCACTTGCCTTATTTATCGCGCCAAAAGGCCAAACCAACCGAGGGCCCATGTCAAGGGAAAAGAGACACGAACAACCCGAAGAATCTTGCCCTTCTTCCAAAAAACTCGCTCCTCCCCCCCAGAATCGGGGGTGGCTGTTGAAATGGTTTGAAAAGAAACAGGAAATGCCGGGAGAAACGCGGGCCGCCGAATCGGGTACATGCCGGGGGCAAAGTTTTGTGTGAAAGTGGAGGGAAATGGGGAACAATGCTAGTGTGAGGGCAAGGGTGAATGGAAATTGTTTTTGGTATTTTCTTTGATACAGGAAGTGCAAGAGCAATTTTGGCCATCATTCGGGTTTTGGAAATTGTCCTAGGCTAACTAGTAAAATCGCACGTAGGAGAAATACAAACGTCTGCTAAAAGCTTTCAACCCCTACTGGAATTTTGAAAAGATAATGTGAGCTTCTTTCAAATTTGAAGACTTTTTAAAAACTAGTAATGGCGTCGCTTAAAGGTGAAGTCAACAAAAATTTCGAAAAAAGCCCTGGTAAGAAGCTGGCATGTCCCAAGTTCAAAAATAGAAAATCATGTTTCCACCGTTATTTCATAGCTTCACTTTCCCACGACCCACCCACATTTGATGCGGATCTAAATTCCCAAATCCTCTGTCGAAACGGCTCTTTTTTGCTAGTTGGCTGTCTGACGAGCCCCGAGACTCCCCCCATGCAAAAAAGCAAAAAGTCAAGTTGTCGGGAATCTCATAAAATGACAGACATCCCCGCGTCCATTTCGAAAATAGCCCTCACCCCCGATGTGAATTGAGAAACAGCAACAACCATGCAAAATCTCAGAAAACTGGTGTTAACTAACACAATGAATCAGTGCTGCGCATATATTAGAAGCCCAAATCAAAAAATGTGAAACGTGATACCTGGCTTGTCATCGGGAACAGACATCGACATTGAGGGCTAGAAAGGCAACAAAGATGCATTATTCGCATACACAAAAGAAAACAAGCAACATCGAAACTGCTTAACCTAATTCTAGAAAAAATGAGCTCTGGATGCTCACGCGAATCAGCATTATATATACGACACTTTCAAAAAAGGGTCCTTTGAAATCTGAGCTCAAAAAACCTTTCAACGGCTCGGAAAGGCTATAAATTGTCACGACGATGTGGGCGAAGAGGTGGGAAAATGGAAACCGATGCCTTTGGGGCAGAAGAATGAGTTCGAGGGATAGAATTTTCGGGATATCTTCTGGTCCAGAACTCCGGAAGGGATCTCTTAAGGATTATTGGACGATGAAATCGGCGCAGGAATCCAAACAAAAGTCTTGGGCGGGGGCTAGCTATATCTTCCGGAAATACGAGTTTTTACAAAACATTATATTACCAGACTTCCGGGTAATAAGGTATGCAGGTTAAAAACTTAGGGAAGCCGATATATCCAGTTTTTGACAAAGTTATTAAAATTTTTTCTACTTCATTGGAAAGGCGGGTGGAAAGAATGGGGCGGAAAGTTGCTTTGTCTCAGAGCCACATATCATGGAAGCTAACCCTAAATGGGGCCCCAGACTCCACCCCCTCCGGTTCCGGCTCTTCTTTAACCCAAAATAGACGCCTCGCCATTTTTCATGTCAGCTTGTCTCTTGACCTCCTAAGCTCTCTAAAAGTTATTGCACGTTGCAACCACAAAAAAATCAAAAAAGAAGCCATAAGCACAGTTACAGCAAAATCCTAATTTGTAGAGGAATGCCTGACTTGGTGACACCAAGGTTTTAATAACATCTACTATATATTAATTACCTTAAGAACACACAGTCCACACAAGATCCGGCTGTAACGATCATATGTTCGAATTGTGTCTTTCGTTGCCATGCACAAACTAGGAACCTCTCTCTCCCCCAATCACTACATTTTGCACGACCTTCTCCCCAATCCCCCATTTAAGCCCAACTTCTTGTCTATATCAACACCCATTCCTCACACCCAGCAACAAGCATGCTAACCATCAAGAACAAAGTTGCTATCGCGCAAATTGGATCCTTGCTTTTCCAGCCTGAAGAATCTTTGGCTAAAATTCAAGCCTATGCTAAGGAAGCCGCGGAAAATGGAGCGAAATTGGTGGTATTTCCAGGTGTTTGTGTTAGTCCTTGTATATGCCTAGTTTAGAAGCGTTCCTCGGTGGCTATCCCAAATTTAGTGATTTTGGGATATCACTTGGTTCTCGGTCAGAAGAAGGGAGGAATGAATTCTCAAGGTAAATTTAGCGTTCCTGTGTAGAAAGATTTTTTAGGTATTATTCCACGGCTATCGCCGAATATGGGGAGGAGCACCAAGCCTTGGAGAAACTTGCTCAAGAACTGAACATTTATTTGGTGACCGGAGTCGTGGAGAAATCCGGAGGGACTCTGTATTGTTCTGTATTCTTCTTTGGTCCGAGTGGCTATATGGGAAAGCATCGAAAACTATTGCCAACAGCCCTTGAACGTTGTGTTTGGGGAAATGGCGATGGATCAACAATGGCTGTAAGTAATTACAACAGAAACTTGATTAATCATAGCCAAGCTAAATTTCAATTTAGACGTTCGATACCCCGGAGCTCGGAACGATTGGCGCAGCGATTTGTTGGGAAAACTACATGCCACTCTACCGTACCCATCTCTATTCCCAGGGAATACAACTGTATCTTGCACCTACCGTTGATGATAGGGATGCTTGGATTTCCACAATGAAGCATATTGCTGTTGAGGGCAGGTGGGGAAACTTAACTTGATTGAAATTACACAGTTTATAAAGAACCAGCGGTTTATAGGTGTTTTGTCGTTTCCGCCTGCCAATACATAACAGGAGAGAATTATCCTGAAGGACATCCGATGAGGGAAAAGCACGGAAAGAACGTATGTCCATGCAACTGTACACATGCAAACTATTCAGGTGCTGATCCGTGGTGGCTCGTGTGTAATTGACCCATTCGGAAAAGTGTTGGTGGAACCAAATTATGAAGGAGAAAAACTACTTTATGCTGATGTGAATACCGAAGAGGTACTTTTTAAAACCTTAAAATCTTTACGTTCTTAGTGCATACGCGGAAAGTTTGATCTGGACGTCGTCGGCCACTATTCCAGGCCCGATGTATTCACGCTAACTGTGGATCATTCTATTAAAGAGGCGGTCGTTAGAAAGTAGAGCCTAATTTCGTTTTGTGATGTAATGATGATTTATTAGGTGCTGTGAATAAACACTCTTTCATCTGCCGCAGGTTTTTATCTAAAATCTTCAAGCCGGAAGAGCACCTTCAAAAATAAACTAATCTATTATAAAACAATTTCCAAGTACGCAAAAATATATAGTAATCATGACCGAAGGAAGATATCTATTTTATTAGTATTTTTTAATTTTTATTTAAAATTAGTTTTTATAACTTTCACTATCTTGATTGGCGCGTGTTACTTCATTTTTTCAACGCTAAACCCGTTTAATCGTCAGCTGCCTATTTGTTCTTCTCACCAGCCCAAAGTCCAATGCACCCCTTTCGACAGGCGTTCAATGTCGCCTCACGTCGTTTACAAACTCCCCTCGTTTGTGCGAGACTACATGGCCATTAGTGGTCTGTATTTTGAGCCGTGTATGTTGCAGATCCTATCATCCAAAGATCACATTGGCCTTGAAAATATCGACTCGGCTATTTGCGCACTTTTCAGCACTTGGATTATCGATTGGTCCGCTGGGGAATGGGATCGTTTCTTGGGTGGTTTTGGGGATTGCTCTCGCGTTCAACACCGATAAAATGCAGCTTTCAATTTGTATTCGGATTTGATATATAAAGTACAAGTAGAAGAAACTTTTAGAAATTGCAGGAGATGTCACTGCCCGCCGCGAAGACGCTCCGAAGCTTGAAGGGGTTGGGCTCTTCTGCCACCCGAGCCGGCAGCTACGACGCGACTCGCCGTAACCTGATGATCAACCGTGACACCAAGGTTTGTTTAAATAAAATAGATTAGGAGGCATTATAATCATTTTGGGAATAGTTAAGGGGTTCACCAATTTGATTGTACCTCTGAAAAGGGAAGGATCAGTCTCGGAAGCCCTCATGTGCAAAAGAGGCTATCGGCATATGTTTAAAAAATGTTAAATAACGTAGAAGGGTTATTTGCGTACAAATCCGGGAAGAATGCGGTAATATACGCTCTCGAATTCAAATCCTAAAAAATTGCTCATTTTTAAGCCAGGTATAAAAACAAGTCATCAGCTATTTTTTTTATCTACAACTAGACGTGAATCACAAATGTCTACAAAAATTCATTAAATAAATTCATAATTCAGGTGCTGGTCCAAGGGTTCACCGGAAAGCAGGGCACTTTCCACGGCAAACAGATGATCGAGTACAACACCCGTGTTGTTGGCGGTACCAACCCGAAGAAGGCCGGCGAGACCCACCTTGGACTCCCGGTTTTTGCGTAAGTTTGCCATCGAAAAAAGTAAAAAAAACGTTGTAGTTCGGTGCAAGAGGCTCGCAATAAGACCGGATGTGACGCCACTGTCATCTACGTTCCACCAAGTGGATGTGCTTCGGCTATTGAGGAGGCTATTGATGCTGAGGTTCGCAATTTAAATTTCAGTCCCATGCAGTCCTTAGTGCTTATTACTGCAGAGATCAGTTCTCCTTATCAAGTTTTCCGTCTCGTATCATTCTGATATCAATTTTCATTGATGACATCTGGTTCAGTTCTGTACCACTTGCTTCATAGAATTTATTTTTCACAAAATCCCCACCTCTAACCCATTTTATTACCAAATTGTGTTTTTGAGTATTACGCCCCGCCCCTCGTCAAGCAAGTACCTCTGCAAAATTTGTAATCGGGTTATTACTGAGAACCATAAAATTCCCTACTCGCGACAAGTTTCCCTTTTCAGGTCCCGCTGATCGTATGCATCACCGAAGGCGTACCTCAACAGGACATGGTCCGAGTCAAGGCCAAGCTCCTCAAGCAGTCTGCCTCGCGTCTCATCGGTCCCAACTGCCCGGGAATCATCGCCGCTGAGCAGTGCAAGATTGGCATCATGCCCGGCCACATCCACAAGAAGGGATGCATTGGTATCGTGTCCAGGTAGGTGCAAATCTGACAAATTCACGGATCGCTCTATTTCGAGGTCTTTCCTTGGTAGCTGTTTATAAGACTCTTGATTCGAAACTAAAAACAAAACAGGCTCTACCCAAAAAGTCCACGTTAAAACCGGGTAGCATGAGTTTAGACTTGACGGTTAAGCTTAGGCTTAGGCGAGTTGATCAAGCGCAAACAAATTTTGGCGCCTCCCACCCTGGCTCAAAATTTCACAAATTAACCGATTGATTTAAGGTCCGGAACCCTGACCTATGAGGCAGTGCACCAGACATCCATGGTCGGACTAGGACAAACACTGTGTGTCGGAATTGGAGGAGATCCCTTCAACGGAACGAACTTCATTGATTGCCTCGAGGTGAGTACCAGCTTTCGAGCCGATTTTAATGAACTCTATTAAATTCTAACCACTAATGTTTGTTTGTAGCATGCTTTCTAAAAATAGCATACCAACCACCGAAAAATTTGCAGGTATTCCTCGAGGACCCAGAAACCAAGGGCATCATTCTGATTGGCGAGATTGGAGGAACGGCCGAAGAGCAGGCCGCCGAATACTTGAAGCTGCATAACCGTGGAGAGAACGCGAAGCCGGTTGCCTCGTTCATTGCTGGTCTCACGGCCCCACCAGGTATCAGAAAAATTCGCAAAATATTTGAAATGTTTTCAGGCCGACGAATGGGTCACGCCGGAGCTATCATCGCCGGCGGCAAGGGCACGGCTACCGATAAAATCGATGCCCTTCGCGCTGCTGGTGTCAATGTGACTGAATCCCCGGCTCAGCTCGGAATCACCATCCAGCACGCCCTTCAGAAGAAGTACTTCTAAAGTGCCTGCGGTTACTTATTTAAAGAAATGCTCGTTGTTCAGGTATGGTACTTAAAACTATTACATTATTACGGGGGTAATTAGCAAATGGCGCACGAGATAATACTATATATAATAAACCTAGTCATTATATTAAACGAGGCCCTCAATCAGCAACTGAAGGTATCAGAGAAGCACTTATAGTTATGTATATTAATAAAGACCTGCGAGCCGTGCGACATTAGCTAATTACCGAACGACCGGATTTGGTCCAGAATCCAACCTCCCATCTCCATTTTTTTTCAGCTCGACCCCACCTCCTTCCGCCAAACGTCCGTGCAACGTGCCTAGGATAATTTCTTTACAATATCATCAGGGGATATCGCCAATTATCCTTCTAACAAAAGCCACCACTCTGGCTCCTCTCTCCGGTTCATTTATCTATTCGCTTTTCGGATTCTGTTATCATTTCTGAAGTCGGTAATTCGCTCCACCGTATTTGCCTCACATCTCCCTTCTTTTTGTTTCTGTTTTACTGCCTGTGTTCAAGTGTTTTCTTAGCTTTCTCATTTTAGTGGATTGTGGAGCCAGTAGAAATAAAAGAATTTATAGGTAGGCTGAGATGGCTGATGACAAGAAGGAGGAGATCCCTAGCGGTTCGAAGGATGATGAATTGGCCAATCTGCTCGATAGTTCATTAAAGGATTTTGGAAAGTAAGTTGACTGTCAAGATCTTTTTTAAATTTTGTAAATATTTACATTAAAATATTTCCAGACAAAAGAACACCGACGATGACCTTGACGACATTATGGCAGCTCATGATCAAGAAGCAGCCAGAAAAGCCGCAGCTGACTTCAACGTAATATTTATTTTTCTCGTGAAAAATTCGTCGGATTTTTAGGAAATGCTGAAGAATATGGTGCAAATGAAGGACGAGGTGTTTAAACAAGGTGAAGCAGAAGGAGGTCCACCACAAGAGGTAAAGGACGATTTCCGGAAAAACACACAAAATTCAGATTCCCGAGGACATGAAATCGATGTTTGAAGCTATTGAAAAATTGATGCACACCAGCGGTAACATCGCCAATGCCCAATCACCAGAAGAAATTCAGCAGGTATACACATTTGATGAATTAAATGTTTCTTCAGAATCTCGATATGCTGAAGGACCCGAACTCACCTCTAGAGCCTTTTATGGGAATGTTGATGGAGGTAGGAAAAAATAACAAGACACGGAAATAATTATTCTAGAGTCTCGTCTCCAAGGAAATGATGTACCCAGCTTTGAAAGATATCCACGACAAATTCCCGGAATATTTTGAGAAGCACGCTGCTGAACTGGATGCCGAGACGAAAACTCGTTATGAGAAGCAACAAAAGGTAGATAAATTTCTAGAAATTAGAGATTAAGAGGAAATCGGCATATTCAGCGTATTTTCAGGTGATTGGCAAACTGTGCGCGGCTTATGAGGCCGATGAAGCTTCGGACGCCATTCAAGTCACAGACGTGACAGACGTTGTCCCAAAAGCAGAAGGAGAGCCGCAGCTTCCTGAAGGGATGTCAACTATTGCCAAATGCTTGGTAAGGAAAAGACATAATTTTAAGGAAGTTTCTTGTAGGTCGAGTTGCAAACCCTTGGCTACCCACCTGCCGAGCTCGTTGGACCACTACCACCTGGCTGGCAGACGGATGAACAAGGATTACCGAAGGTATGTATGGAAAAAGCTGAAACTATAAAAAACAAACAATAATTATTAAAAAAATAACCTTTTTTAGATGGATGATCCGAAATTAGCCGCTCAAGCATGTCCGATCATGTAAATCCTCTCCACGCCACGGCTGCTACCGCAAACTAAACGATCTTTCCCTGTTGTTATGTTTTCTCTTGATTCTAGCCGTTTTATGCGATTCGCTCAAATGTTCCCAACACTCTCAACACCCAGCCACTCACCCAGATTCGCTTTCCATCACGATAGGCCTTTTCTCGCTAGAGCTTATGCGTTGCGCCGGTGTCATTAAAACCATCTAATTGCTCATCCAAATGGTTTGCTATAGATATTTCAGGTGTTACAATTTGTATACTAGTCCCAACCCTGCCCCGCCATCCTAGTGGACAAAGTGATATTTTCCCTTGGCTTAGCTTTATCGAATAAACAATTTCAGTTGACGATTTGTGGTCTTGGAACTGAAAAGCTGTCATTTGGCTGAAATTACTGTTACCACTAACCAGAATACAGAGGATTTGTATGCGATTGCCGTGATTAATTATGATATTCAATATATTACGCCCAGTTAGCAAATTATTTGAATCGATTCCATTTTCAGATCGGGGTATGGCAGACATTTTCGTAATCGACACAAGACTACAGTCGATACAAATTGTTGCCAAAGATAAATACAACGATGAATGGCACGTTCGGCTGGAAGAGGTCCCTGAAGATGTTGCCACGAACCTGCAAAAACTGAGGGTGGTTCCAGATGAAGAAGCAACCGACCAGGATATCTATTGCCTGATGTGCGAGAAATTCAAGGTAATAGACCCCTTACACTACATTGAAGTAACCTTTTAGCATCCCTTCTGCAAAGAGCATCCATTCTACCATATTGGAGATCGGGTTAGAAGTGACACTCGCCCAGATGAACCTCGATCTTATTATACCTGCCCGTTATTTTTCAAAATTAGACCATCGCCATTACATGGACTTGGGATATTCGCTAGCTATGATCTCCCGGCTGGGCTTTTCTTTGGTCCATACGAAGGATTGAAGACAACAAAAGAAAAAGCAGATCGGTCCGGTTATGCATGGGAAATTGCCACAGAGGAAGGAACTATGTATATTGATGCTTCTGATCCAAAGAAATCAAACTGGTTGAGGTTGGTTATTTAATGGATCTTTATAAAATAAGAGACTTAATAGAAATTCCATTTCTAGATACATCAACTGCGCGCCAAACGAAACACTGCAAAATATGAAAGCAATAACTTATTGTGGCCGTATCTACTATTACATCTTTCGGCCGGTGAAAACGAAAGAAGAACTGCTGGTATGGTATGGTGATGCTTATGACCATGCTTCGAATATGGGCCCTCTTCAATCGACTCCACGTAAGCCTGAGAAACGCCCCAAAAAGAACCCATTTGTTTTGTGAATTATGTGAAGCATTTCTTTGGTGCTTGTTGTCTAAAGAAATCAACCATGACTCCTGCCATATGGCATCAATTTGGGACCGGGTTTCGTTTTTCCCCCAAGTTTTACATACATCTTTTTGGTGAAACCCCAGTAACTTTCACGTTATGTAAATATTTTTCGAGACTTTCTAAATTCCATTGTGTTACCCATTTTTCATATCCCGTCGTCACATCTCTTCCAATTTTCGGGCATAATCCGTTTTGTCTTCCATTTCCCCCGTTCCCGGGTTTATTCGGTATTTGTGATGCGTTTTTTGCTTTGCGGTGTCATATTCTCATTCCAATCGACAATAGTGATATTTAGTGCGGTTAATAAAGTCTGATGTACTGGTTTTTTGTTTTCGAAAAATTTTGATGCCTAAAAACCGGGCCAGCCGCTATCTATGCCGGTATCGATGTTCCTGATCAATGTGTTTTTAGCTCGCCAAAATGGGTGGTGTAGAGTCAAAAGTAGATGTGGAAGCAGTAAGGAAAGAGGTAGGTTAAAAACATCTCCGTTTCATGAAGATTTTTAGGTCAATTCACACCCCGTCGTGATGTTCTCTAAAAGCCACTGTGGCTATTGTGTAAAAGCAAAAGACTTGTTGGTAAATGAGAAAATCGAGGTGAGCAAATGTTGTATAGTAGTGATTTTATTTTTAGTTCAAAGAGCGAGATCTGGACGCGATGAAGGCAGAAAGTCCAAAGGAGCATCAATCCTTTGTCAATGGGCTTGTCTATACGACGCGGATCACTGGAGTACCGCAGGTTGGCAATTTCAAACCGCTCATTTTTGTAAATTCTTAAGATCTTTATCTGTGGAAAATTGATTGGTGGCTATACAGAGTTGGCGGCACTAGCTGAAGGCAAGACCTTACTCGACAAGGTAAATTTAATATTTTTTATGGGATGTAATGGTGCTTTTAAGGTTTCCGAATGCGCGAAGGAACACGACTAAGTTCACGTCGTCTTTGCATCGCTTTATGGTTAATGCTTTTTGAAATCTAGTCCTGCACAGAATTCGAATTTACATATCTCAATACCATTTTCTTTAGGAAAGTCGTAAAATAATTCTACAATCTCTAGCTACGCCCTTTTTACAACCAGTTAATTCACTTCCGATCATTCGTCCATACAATACCGGTGTGCCAAAAAAGCAACAATTGTCCCGAAAAATGGCTTCCATTGTCTATCCCTTAAAAGCGTTGTGGTAATTTCAGTTACTGTGACGTTATCCTGCCTTTATTCGTGCATTGCTCCACGAGATTTATAAATGATCTTTATTCCAAAAATAACCTCATCTATTCATGGTCACTACTTAAACCAATATTTGGACAATAAATAAATAGCGCGCACTTCCCTTCAACTATGTGAAAATCATATAATTTGATAGAATAAATAAATTTATATTGCTTGCATAAAAGGACAGGGCTATGTGGGGTGAATTACCAATCTGGATTCAAAGGATCATAGGGTTTTTGTTCCGGCTGAGGTGGTGGTTGTGGGCGTGCAGGTGGTGCAGCTGGCTTTCCTAGAAAATTTTCAAGAAGAAGATGCATTATAATAATTTTTGATTGGCAGAACCCGGGAAGCTGACCAGTCGGAATGGCAGTGGTGGAGGTACCATAGTTCGGGTTTCCGACCGCTTGCTTCCCAAGGTTAGAAGCATTCCAACTGGTTTCTTCTTCTTTCGGCTCGGCCCAATCCTAAAATATCGGGTTTAAGATTCAGTCTATATTTTGATTCACCTGGAGTTCACCGCTTGCAAATACTGCGTAAAAAGTGATTCCGGTGAAATGGATCAATGAAGCGAGTAGAAAGACCTAAACCACGAAAGTATTGCATATAAGCTGCTAAGTTAAATCTATAGTTATAAGTTGCATTGCTTGGCCTACTACATAGTGCGAAAACTAACTTTGGTCCACCCATGAGCACCATGAGCCGTAAAGCTCTCCGTAATCAGCGGGCACATTAGACCAGCTAGCGTACCGACACCATTGGAAAAACCTAGAGATTATCAAGACGTGACCCTTCAATTTAAACTAACCCATCAAAATGGCCGCATATCGAGGAGCGATGTCGAGATGATTCACATTGTACCCTAAGATCAAGGCATTTTCAAATTCTAGACCCAAACCTGAAATCGCGAATCCAGAGCATCCGACCGCCAAAATAAGGCAGAGTACAGCAACGGATTCTTTCTGGGTATAGGCGACAAATAGCATAAAAAACGCCTCGCCACCAAAGCCTGTCAAAATGTTTTTGGATTTTTTGGACGCCTTACCTCCACAGTTGAAGATCTTCCGAACAGCAGTGGTTGACAGGATTTTGTTAGAGCGTAGATAATCAGCTAGCTGGC
This sequence comes from Mesorhabditis sp. LJ9110, assembly GCA_038088335.1. Classification (NCBI taxonomy): domain Eukaryota; kingdom Metazoa; phylum Nematoda; class Chromadorea; order Rhabditida; family Rhabditidae; genus Mesorhabditis; species Mesorhabditis sp. LJ9110. Next base: position 444,742 of record JBBGBA010000067.1, read on the forward strand.
CTCCCAACAAGACGACAATACCCATGACAAGGTGGGGAAGGGCAGCGATGATACCGGACTAAAAGCGGTCTATGAATGTGGCTAACTTGACACTCGCTGTATAAAAAAATCTTTTAAACCCACGTCATTCATCATCAACCCAAATACATCTCTCATATAAGATAGCTGATTTTGTAGCAATAGATAAAACGTCCAGGAGCGCGCAAAATTGGCCACAATGATTGCCCACACGGGTTTTGAAGTCAACATAGCTTTCCATGGGATTGAGGCCAACTAGGGTCATTAAATGTATGATATACGAATAAAATCTACCGTTGGATGCGTGTATGATACATGGCCGATTGCCTCTTCGATATATTTCTTTTCTTCCAGTGAAATCGTTGGGTGGTTGGCTGGCTTTTCGAAGGTCATAGCAAACCAGAGGATTGTCCAAAGTACTCCGAGAACACCTGAAATAAAACCTATGTTGACAACTTGACAAAAAAGATGAAAAATATGAATTTTGGTACTTACCATACAAATAAAATGGTGCCGCCCAACTGACATAGGCGACAAGAAAAGCACTGACGGGTAAGCCAAGAACAGCTCCGGCGTAGGAACCTATAAATTTTGGCTGTCTAAAATAAGCAATTTTTAGATACCTGTAAAAGCTGTCGTTGCCAATTTAGAACGCTCTAAAGGTGGAGCCCAGTATCGCCAGACGCCATGCATAGAAGGATAAGCTATTCCCTAGAAATTCACGACTTTTAAATCTCCACTAAATATCCTCCCTTAAAATACAAAAATTTATTTTAACTGCAGAATTTCAAAAAAATTTACATACCTGAAACAATCCCTGAAATATCTGTATCATCGCCACCATAAAATCAGATTTACTCCGGAAGGCGTAAGGGAGGCAGAGATTTAAAACTGCCACCATGCCTATGCCAAGCCCAAATAATCTGAATGATGTTATTATATGCTTTTGTCCAAGGGTCAAACCTATTTGGTGGATATTTCGCGGCGAGGAATCCAGCTGGGATTTGTGTGACAAGGTAGCCATAGAAAAATGAAGATTCCATTACACCTAGCTCAGTGATCGTCCAGTTAAAATCGTGCATCTGGAATGAAATAATAGAATTATTTTCGACATACAATGGTTATTTGTAGAAAATAATCTTAAAAATCACTTACATGTTTATATATATTATCGTCGATTTCTCAATCGCCCGGAAGTTGCAACCAAAAACCTACTTGGATATCGGCTGTTTATACTCATTAAAAGCCTTCTTTCCCGGTTCCCAAACGTCATTGAATGAACGCGGCAGGTTGCCGGCCATCTGAATGTTTTGACGGTTAGGATCTATTGGCCAGACGAAATTCCCAGACATAAAATGGGAGCAACCACTCAAATTGGGGGAGAGTGCCGACCAGAAGCCGGGGTGGGGCAGTAAGGTTTAGGGGCATTCTCCACCCATTGCCCTCCAGCTCTAGCAAACCAATGAAAAGGCCTGGATAGAAAATGAAAAGCACAAAATTTTGAGGTCATTTCTTCGGGTGGCAGAGATGGAAACCAAAAAAAGAGGCAATGGCGATGCGACGAGGTGAATTAGGGTCACGAATTACGCATGCAAATTGGTCGACAAGAAGCCTACGACGGGGGCCTTTTGGGAGTCTAGCTGAAGAGGTAGCTAATGTCAAAGAGATTCGCATTATACGTTGTACAATCCGTTAACAGGGTAGCTGTGGCAAGTTTGAAGAGTCCGGTACTTTTAAAAACAAAGCAAGGTGTCAAACTTCTTCCAAAAATCAATACACGAGAGCGAAACGCCTGATCATTCCCATCATAAACGAACACTAGCTTTCATTTTTCCGGCCAACGACCGGAACCTCAAGCTTCGTTTCCCCGCCTACCCTTCTACCCCTCTAATATGTTATTTCCTCTTTTGTCTGCTCTATTATTCACGCCCCCTTTTCCAGGCGTCATCAAAAATCCGAAATCTAATCAATGGGCACTGAGATGCGTAAATATGAGGGGTGGAAAAATGAGCTTTCAAATGGAGATGCGGGCAGCGGCATTGGTGAGGGGCCTCCGAGCTATTGTTTGACTTTTTACTCCAGGAGGCACACCGCTTCCGGCCGTAGGCCCACCATAAAATGGGGGCGCGTAATGAAATCGTGGAGGGAGTTGCCGATTCGTGGTTATTGAGGTCATAATGGTGAATGCAAAATTTGAGATCTATAAACTAGCTTAAACTTTTCAGATAAATTCTAAAATAACATGAATTTGTGGAAAAAAATCAATGACCAATATTTAAAAGGCGAAACAGATATTGGATAGGTAAGCTCTGACGCGCAAGCTTATCGACAGAATTCCACCCCGATTTCAGCCATTGGGGCTCACTAATCCGGGATATCCGGCGGGCCAGCGAGACATTTTTTCACTGGCTCATCCCCGGATATCAGCCAGATTAGGGCCCACCTCGTTTTGGTAATTGGGCCATTCTGAAGATTTGCATCTCGTGAAAATTGTCAGTAGATCAGGGGCAAGGCTTTTGTGAAGTATCGATTCGGTTGTTGCCCAAAGTAGAACGTTTATTTTTTCGAAATGTCAGTTTTTATATTAGATCATAGAATGCGGGTATTGAGTGCTTCACTATTTCTCTGAAGTTAGACTTGTATCTAGGCAGTAAGAGCATCGAACGGCAGATGAAATATTGCACGGTAACGTGTGGGGATGCATCCCTTGGGGCGAAAGATGGGCTAGACAGCGTCCGTTCAAAAATCGTAAGCTGGAACGAGATAGATGTTAATTAAGTTTTTTGTATTTTTAATAAACTAAACAAAGACGCTTATTTATCACAGAAGTCTCCCAGTGCCAAGCTATCACGAAAAAACACATATAAATCGATGCCTCAAGTTATTCTCAGCATTCCTAAAAAATGTCTGTATTTTTGGCAGCATATAAGGCACCGGAAATTTGGATTGCGGCGGAGGGCCAGGGCGGACTGGTGGCTCCGGATGTCGGGATTCGAATTACAGGGGGCCTCCGGGAGGGAATGGAGGCTGTGGCTGCCATAACGGCTTAGAGTGGGGCTTCTGATTATCACGCGCCGTGGACGTTGGCCAATTATAATCAGCTTTTTGATGTCTGGCAGAATATCAAGGTTTTGGGAAGGGCGGAAGGTTTTGGTGGTATTTATTGCGAGACAAAGCCGCGATAGGAAAGGAGTGCGGGGGATGTTTATACGATGAGAAGTATAGGTAATGAATTTATGGGCGAGGAAGCAATGAGAGAACCCAATTTATCAGGCAAGTATGAATAGATGAAGGCAGTGTTTTTCGGATTTCCTTATTTAAATTGAATTTGATCGAATTTTGATTACGGTAGACTTTATGAGCCAGGCCTTAAGTCTAATTCTACCTAGATGTCGAATTATCATAGAACGCTAGTTAGCCAAATTTCATTTTCTGGAGATAAAAAGCAAGAATTGCAATGTGCGAGTCTTAGAAAACATGCGAAAACTGACAGGTGCAAACCCCAAAAAACAACGCCCTCGGCTTCAACCCCCATATCCTCCCAATCAACCCAACTATCCGCTGGACCCCCAGATTTCTCCGTCTCTTTTTTAGCAAACTATTGACAGGTAGTAGACTAGGTTGGCTGAGACGACGTTTGATTAGAAGTCGAGGGGTCGGAAGGGGAGAAGGGCGAATTGCTCCCCCCCCCTTTCCTCGGGGCCTAATCGAATGTGAGACATGCCAAGCGACAGGTGCCCCCCACCACCTCTTCTGCTTCACACGGCTTCTGCTCTATTCCGCCGCCAAACCAACGACATATAGGGTCGGATGGGTTGGCTGATGAAAAGGATAAAAACAACTTTGTTAGGGTTACGCTAACGAATATTTATTATTAAAGGGGCAGTGAAGTAGGGCATCAGAACCTCGCAGTGGCAAATGCCTTGCAACTAATTGCTATGAAGATATGCTATACTTTGTAGTAAGGATAAAAATAGCAAGTCATCTAAAGAAGATCTATTCGAATTTCGACTAATGACGAAGGAAAAAATTTCTGACGTCAATTCATCCGTTCAGCGAATAAAAACCTGGTTTCGAAAATTCCTAAACAATCCTAAAGCAGAAACCTAGTATTTCTTTGGCCCTTCAAAATTAATCGTCTCTGGGTCCGACGAGAAACGTGTTGGAAACCCCGCTGAGAATTAATAGCCGCCAAAATGGAGGTTTTCGGCCCGGATGTCGCCCCACCAGCCCACGAATTCTTCGACTTCCAACTCAACCTGCGAATTTTACCGCCCACACTCAGACACGCGAGTATCATTAACAGAAAAAGCAATAAATGGACTTTTTTTGGGGATCGAAAAAGCGTCAGACACCACGGTAATGTTTTTAGTTGCCGCAAGATAATGGTTCTGCAACGAAGTTAGGCGGGGTGTGAATTGGATTTGTCGGTTTTGGCCGGGATCGGAAAATAGGTATTGGTGGTGGTGGTGATGGAAGGGAATTTTTGGTTGAAAGAATGGGGACTAAGGAATTTTGTCTTTTATAATTATATAAACTTTATTACGTTTTATAATTACGGTATTGCATAGGGTAGTATCATGAAAACTTGAGCTTAGATGTATTTTATTTGGTAAAGTAGGCGTTACGGTGAACAAAATCGGATAATTAGATAAATTAGCACGAAGACGCTGCGTTTTAGCTTAAAGGGGGTACTGTAGCTTCGCTAGGCGATAGCTCTAAGATTGCCTCTTCAGAGATTTTTATAGATGAACTTGAGAATACCGTAGTACAATTCAGTTTTACTACCAACGCCACAAAATCTAAAAAAACCAGCCGCACACGGCAGCCATCAACGCTTGCACTATGACAACATGTGCCGCTCATACTTTGGCCCAATGAAAAATGGCCAACACCACCCTAGAAGGGCCCCGCTTGGCCACTCGCCTCGCAGCACTCCCGGGCACTTTCCTGAAGCTTTTACCGGAGCGTTTTTTTGTTTGGGGGCATTTCGGTTTTTGGCGGGGGCAATTTTCGCCTGACTTCACCGGGGAGCGTGAGGGCCGGGCCTTCAAGCTAGAGGCCCAGCCGCTCGGCGGGTGCGACGGCAATTACACGGAAAGCTGTCCCGAAAAAAAGGCGTTAAAGGGGAGTAGGGCAAGCACATTGAAGAGGGACAGAAAGGGCACACAAATACATACACACACCTGAGGTGACAACCACCTATAGCCTCCAAAATTTAATTGGCTGAGTGATTGGTGGGTGGAAATAGTAAAAAACTGTGATATAGACAAGTTAACATCAATGATCCAATTAAAAGAACCATATAAAACCTTCAATTGAGAATTTTATCTTTAGATGAATTTTAGATCTAGTGAACCATCGGTGTGTCCTTTAGCGTAGAATGACAAGAAAAGCGTAACCCTAAGGCTAGGGTTACCGTAATTAGCGCCCGTTCCCCCGGCATTTTCGGAAAAGCAGATTCTGTTGCTTACACACTAGAAAATCCAAGCGTAAATCAGAAACCAGGCCAAAAAAAGACAAGGTTTACTGAGATTCAAAGATTCTAAGGTCAGAACAACGGTTAAATATGGAAAATAATTGCAAACAGACCCTGCCAATCTGCTGCGTACACCTCTTTCTCAGCTATAGTTATTTTTTTCTAGATACCATGGATCCGAGTTGTGAATAAACGTGATTTTAAGGCGCCGCGGTGGCAGGTGTAACTTAAAGAAATGTTGCAACGAAATACAATGAAAATTTTTACCAAACCGTTGTCAAAGGACAAAACTTGATGTCATTTTGGAAAAATTAACGCCAAGTGCGAAAAGACGTCTAAGCCTCGTCAACTATTAGAATGTGTTGAAACGGAAGTCGATGGCTCCGTCCTTCGGTGGGGAGGGTCGAGATGGCTGCTCGGAAATTCATGAAACGGCGGGAAATCACGACGGTCTAACTAGGGGGTGCTGACTACGGAAAGGGTTTGTTGCGTAAGTAGAGACTTAAGTCGTTTTTAGGCTGTTACGGCATGTAAGCTTATAAATATTAGCTTGAACCCGCACATTATAGCGCATATTTAGCTTGCACTAAATACATAACTTAAAACCTAAAAATTTCAGTTAATCACTACAATTTTCACGCTCTGTTGTTTTTCTGATATTATTTTCTTGCGTGTAACCGTAAGACAAATTTATTTAGAATCTGAATAATCCATCTTTTTATTCCAAAGCCTGCATAGAAGATTTCCGGCTCCGCCCCATCCAATCAGACTTGAGCAGCTGGCGGGATACCCCGAGAGGCAAATACGTTGCTGAGGAGGGTGTGGATACTCTCCACTGATGTCAACGCGCTACATAGCGACCTAGAAAAATAATTAATCCAAATTGATTCTCCTACGAGTAATCGATATATTTGATTAAATGTATATCTTGCGGTATGAAGCTGCCCTTTACCAACTCGTCGTTTGGGTCGGCTGTTTTCTTGCCGTACTTCTAAAAAATGTTCGAAGCTTTGTTGCTAATGAAGCCTTGTTTACCTGTTGTAATACGCTAGCATATCTCATAATATCCGGCACATGAACCATTTTTCCGCCAACATTTACAATTGCAAATCGAGCATCCTTAAATGGCAATTTACATACCTCAGCTGAAATAAAAACCTTCATCGCTCGTCCCACATAATGAATTTTGTGTATATATTGTATACCGACCAAATCGATGCACATTGTACTAAAAACATTACGTAATTTTTTGCTGAAACTTACGTTATTGCCAATCCTATTATAATATACAACAGATCAACGACAAAGAAGCTCTTATTTAACGGCACGATGTCACCAAAACCAACCTAAAACACAAGATTTCTGATGTCAAATAAATCCTGGATTACCGTAGTCATTGTTATAAACGTAAAGTAAAATCCTTTAAAGAAATCCCAATTCTCCCAGAGACCCAATAAAACAGCACCTAAAGATAAACATTGAAAAATAAGGTACGGTGGTCCGTACCCAACGCGATATAACCCAACAAAATAATTGTAATTAGGGACATTGGTATCCCAGATTGTTCATCGAGGCCATCAATCTAAATTAAACGCTTTAAGCAGTAGGTTTTTTCAGTACCAGATTAGCATCTTCCTTGTTAGCATCATCATGGAATAACGTTCCGCCATGGTCCAGCCACCTCGTTCTAGCCTTTTTGTATTTAGCATAGAGGTTGGAGATCTGTTCCGACATGAACTAAAAAAGTAGATAAGAAGTTTTATATGTTCAGCTTACTTTTCCAATATCGGCCACTGTAATGAGGATTAGTGGGACGCCGAAGAGGGCATAGAGGACACAAAACATACGGCCCCATAGCGTGACAGGGACTAGGTTACCGTAACCTGAAAATGTTATGGAAATTGTTTAAAGGTCAGTGGCTTAGGCTTAGGCTTAGGCTTAGGCTTAGGCTTAGGCTTAGGCTTAGGCTTAGGCTTAGGCTTAGGCTTAGGCTTAGGCTTAGGCTTAGGCTTGGGCTTAGGCTTAGACTTAAGCTTAGGCTTAGACCCACCAATCGTAGTCAATAAAGTGGCGGTGAAGAAAAGTGCTGTGGTATAAGTCCAACTATGCTCCTCTTCCCCATAGACTGCCTCATCCTGTATCGACATCACGTTCGAAATTTAATTATTAACGTTACAGTTTCCAAATGACGAGCCGTGATAAAATGAGTATCAAAAGCATCAAACAGCATCTTAGTCACATTATCGACATGAGCAACCGCAGCCGCTTCAACGGCTTCTAGAATACAGTCAAGAATAAGAATTAGCGAATAAGAATGGGTTCTATGAGAACTACATAACGCACCTTTCGACAGATCACTATTCACTAGATGCCACATGTCATTGAGCATATGTTCACGGTATATTGCAATTTGGCGAAGATTGGAGTTACGGACCGACACCGAAAAATTGGAATTGGATAATTTTTTGCATTAATAGCGTTACTCGATCGTGTATTTATGAATCGTAAAGCTTCTTAGGTACGGGATAGCTTTGTGCCCTTTCCATTGCAAGAAAAAAGCAACAAACCTCGTTTGGTCGTTCCAGGTGATAAAAAGCTAATGCACCGCCAACAATGTAGAAGAAGGAGAGTAGGATCAGACCGACGTGCGGCAGGATCATCTTTGCATAGGTCCGCCATGCTGGGACCTCTGTTTCGGGGAACTAAAATAAAATTAATACATTTATATCTTTTGCTGAATTGGCCTTAGCCTGGTACGGTATTTTTAGGAGCGGCTCGGTACGAACATCCCGATAATTTTTCGATATCCTTGTTGAGAGCAACTAATGTAATAAAAACAACGACACCCCGGTAAACCTGGCAGCTAAAGAGAACAGGCAAATTGGGCTTTGAATCACATATTCAGGGAGCTTGAACGTATCCACCTATTGACGCAGAGAGACTAGGGCAAAGCAAGAGAGCGAGGAAGACCTTCAACTCCCTGAACGTACGATTTAGGGTAAAAACCTGACCTACAGTAAGCTTTTAATAATGAAGAGTACCTCTTCGTCACCGTCTCCTTGATTATTATTCTCTAGGTTATTGTTCTTTTCCAACAATCGATTAGCATGCGGTAACGTGCGGTGTCGATACGGGTTTGGGCCAATAAAGGGCAAATGGGTTGAGATGAATGCCATTTAGGGGTGGGTGCCGTTGGATGGGGGCATCCATCCGATGGACCAAACCACCGGCAAATAGCCCTCAACGAAGCGATGCCAGGGCACTCACGAGAACGGAGAGGCTATTGGTGTGGATGGAAGGGGAAATAGAAGCCAACGAGGGTGGGTGGGGATCAACGGATCCCCCGGGGAGCCGTTCGCGCACCCCTCCCTCCCAGCTACACCCCCTCCTAACCGTCTCTTCAACAAAAAATCTGCTCTTTTTGGAGCGAAGACACGGAAAAAGTGTGTTGCTGAGAAGACCTTTTGACGTGCCCTGGGGGCTCTATGGCGGCAGGCTCTTTCTCTTCTTGTGGCCGGTGCAACATGTTGTTAGCCATTTGACAGCGGGAATTGATGGCAGCAGTGAATCCCCGCAGCTTCCGCAGCCCCGGGATTCCTCGCCTGGCTATCAAAACTTTTTTTGGGAGGGTTTGGCAATTTTCGCTCTTGCGTCAATTTAAGATGTTAACTGCAAGTTTTTCTGGATGTTGAATTCAATACTGGATCCGTAGGAAGCTTAACCTCGTGCGCCTCTTTAATATTTTTAAATGCAAATGTAGCTTGTAAATGATCACCCCTTTAGTACGTTAAAGTAAATAATGCTAGTGCAGCGGGTCCGGATTGAAGTTGTTTATTTTCAAAATGCAAATCAGAACAGCTGGTTTGAGCAATCGAATTAGATTACGTGTCAAAATTCTAATCTCAAAACCAAGGGTATATTGTACTCCGAAAAGTTTAAATGATTAGAATATATTAATAAGAAAACCCCACGCAAGCAAGCAAAGCAAGGGTATTACGCTTACTTCCTAGCGTGGCTGGAGAGACAAAGAAAGGTCTGGAAGTTTACACGTTGGGTCCTAATTATCCCGACCAAACCGCCTACAGTACCCTTCAAAAAGCCCGGCGAAAATATAGCGGCTCTCACCTGAAAATCCTGAAGCATGTGGGTTGAAGTGATAGCTAAAAACAGAACAGAGCTGCCGCCCCTGGGGTGAGTTCTCCCTTCTATCTTTTGTGTGATGTGCAAAATGTGTCGGGTTGGGTGAGCAGGGCCAAAGTGGGGATGGTGTCGACGGGTGTGTTTGGAGTGAGAGGGAAAAGGCCGGAAATTCAATCTGTGGAATCCACTCCCGGTAATGAGGAGCAATGAAAAAATGAGTCCCAACACACACCCCACCAGCCCTCTGAGTGAATCTATCTTCTCCTATCTGCACTCCCAAATACCCAGACACACGGATGTCCACTTTGGCAGCGGTTTTTGGGGGAAAGATGGTTGGACAGCATGTGGTAGGCCGTTTTTGGGCTGTTCAAAGGAGGTTGGGTTTTGACTTCATGGTAATTTTAAAGCGGCGGGGACGGAAAGCGGCATAGTTGGAGGTGAGGAAGAGAAAGGCGAGAGAGAGAGAGAGAGAGAGAAGAGAGAGGAAGAGATAGAGAGTGAGAGAGAGAAAGGGCCAGAGCGTGAGTGCGAGAGGGGGGAGAGAAAGCGAGATATAGAGAAATGGTCAGTGAATGAGAGCGAGAGAGAGAGAGAGAGAAAGAGAGACAGAGAGAGAAAGAAAGAGAGAGAGAGAGCGAGAGAGAGAGAGAGAGAGAGAGAGAGAGAGTGAGTGAGAAAGAGATCATCGGCCACGCGCCATAGTTAAGACCAATATACAAAACGCAGACCTGGCTGGCTTAAAGGAAAAGTTTACATTCCATTATTCGTCTCTTAAATTCAATATTTTCACGCCGATCACACGATGATGCATATTTCACTACCCCGTTCAGGTCAATTCCGTCTCCAATATCACGACGTCCAACAAACACATCACTATCACGCCCTAAGATCTAAAAAGGGAAAAAGGCGATGAAAATGTCGGGGTCCGGCGGAACGACACGACCGATATCGAGATAAGAATTCGTTGACAACTAGGGCCAAGAATTTATCGCCAATAATTGCTTTAAGTGTTATTTAACCTTTCGATAAGAAAAGTAAAAGGCTCAAAATTAAACCCGACCTGAAGATCAACCGAATCGAAAACCTGAGTGGCGACACGAAAAGCTTGCATACTCCCGAATCGAAAGGACAATCGTCCTCCTCCGCCCAGACGCGTCGGGGATCATCGCCCGAAACGGCCGCCCATAATTCTGATGGCCCTCTATGAGCCTTCCTTTTTTGTGTGTATGCCCTTCTCTCGACTACGTAGTCCGTTTCCATTGCTCCCGGAAAAAAGAAGCGGCAAAACTCCAATTTCTACCTTCTCCACAACCCTTTTCGGCGCTGCCGCACTCCTAGTACCCCCGAGGTTTCAGGCCAGGGCGGGAGGGTTGCGTGCCAAAAAAAGGAGGCTGCGAAAGGAAGGGGATTTGGGGGATCATTGGGCAAACATATGGCTGAGGGCAACCGAGGAGGTTTTGGGTGGAACGCAACAAATTGAACCGAGTTTTTAGGAAATTTTTGTTCAGTTTCTGTTCAGATGGGATCCAAATTTACTGACGTATTAAGCAACGTATCGCGAAAAAAGGATCCGGTTGAATAAAAAGGATTGCCGATGGAAATCTTGACAATTAGAATCTCTAATTTTAATAGTGCCGAATTATTAGAATCCATAACAGAATTGGCATTTACAAACCTAAGTAACTTTACAAGATTTGGGCAATTTGACGTCTGGACCCTCCCTATATGTCCTGGGGCATGTAAATTCGAAATTCTGAAAGCACAAGATTTAGATTTTCGAGTTTCTGACGGGTTTATCGTCCCCGGCTCGTGACTGCCTAATTTAACATAAAAAACACGAACAAATAAACGAAACAACGAGCAATCTAAGCAATACAAACCAACCTGCTGCTCCCCAAGCAACGCAAATTCCCATGGCTCAGCCTCCTGCGGTATTGGCAAATAGTCGAGCTTATCCTTGTCGAGCACCATTGATGATGAGTATTTGGAGTGGGGGTGGGGGTGGAAAAGCTTGGCCGAAGCCGTGGGTATCCCCCCACGAAATCGTTCTGACCATTTGTGGCCCATTCGTCCCCCCAAAACGCCTCAAATCCCATTACCCCACCGGGCAACTTGGGGGTCTCTGCAATACCCTTTTGGGGGAAAAGAGAAGGAGAAGCCGATTGCCCTCTTTTAGAGGGGAATGGATAGCAGATTTGCCATTTATTGAGAGGGACCCTCAATTCACATGGGTGTAGACTGGGGAGGATCTTCAGGTTCAAATGTTTGTACGGAGAAAGGGCCAACTTTAAATTTTATTGCATAGCATCTTTAGCCCTCTAGTTTTGACAACGTCTGCAGATCACCATCAACATTTCATCAGCACAGCCGCACTAAAATATCTTTCTTTCCATTACACATGTTTCTACCAGCTTCGATTCCAATAATTGACGCAAAGGATAATCAACTCCTTCGCATCTTTTCGGGCTGTATCCAAATGCCACCTAATTATGCTAAAAATTAGCGGGCCAAAAACTACACCTACCAGATGACGATCCAACAGGTTAAACTGCCCACAAACAATATTAAACTGAATAGGCATAGATGCTCCATGCCTGGAGTCGAAAAGTGAAGTGAAGAGGGTAAATTCCCAACCCCTGGCATTACCTCAGTGGCCGACATAAAGAAGGCCGTAAATTTCGGTTCGTTGGTGACTGACCTTGTGGCTCCATCAGCCAATTGAATTTCTGGAATCGCTTCGAATTCCGAAACCGAGGGATAAGGGATTTATAAAACTAGGGGGCTTTTTAGCGCGGCTTTATACAAACTTGATCTTTGGTTTCCCGATATGCTCCAACCATTACAAGATTCTTGTCTCAGAAACATGCTCAGACAAAAACCGCCGAAATTCCAAAAAGTCTGTGTGTCTACCAACTTCGGTGCAGCTGTGCCTATCGTCATACAACATTATGCTGTCAGAGACGTAAAAAAACTCTTTACAAAACGTCAGTCTCGGTGCCTGCATGTTTTGTATTCATTTTCAGATTTTAACATTTGAAATTTTTTAGATTATTGAAAAAAATAACGACGAATTCGGTTTGCGTGCTAGGGTTCTGAGTCTATCGGTATATCAGGACACCATCTCTCTTTCTTTCTTTCTTTCTTTCTTTCCTTCTTTCTCTGACCCTCGCACACACAGCACTCTCTCTCTCTCCCTCTCTTTCTCTCTCGTTCTCTCTCTCTTTTCTCTCTCTTTCTCTCTCTTTTTCTCTCACTCACTCTCTCGCTCTCTCCCGCTCTCTCTCATTCGCACTCTCTGGTCTCTGGTCCTTTCTTTCTCGCTCTCTTGCTTTTTTCGGTCCACCTAGCGCAGTGCCTGTGTCGATAATGTGAAGTTTTCGGATTGCATTTCACACTCCTTAGACTACATCTTTATTCATTGTCGGTGAGCGGGAGTTTTGTGCTAACTAATAAGGCAGCGGGATGAATATGAAGGCACAGTAGTGGAGATGTAAATTGTAAACGAAAGCAAAAGCTTGATTTCGGGTCAGAAATGGTAGATGGTTGGTCGCGTGGCTAAGATTGTGGTTTTACAATGTGGTATAGATTACATCGTAGTCGTGTCAACGATCGGGAACGTCTATGGTCCACAGCCGCCTTTGCGCATCCTGAAGAAAATATTAGTTCGGTCCTTTGGCTGATTCTAATCTTCTTTTTTGACTGATTTCAGGTTCTTACTAATCTATAAATTAATAAAAAAACATACTCCATGTAGCAGATCTGGTTCTCGTCTTCGTGGTAGACGTACGCATTTTCAGGGATCGCATGGGGCCGAGCGTTGGCACCGGTGGATTCCCTGAATGGTTCATCAAAACGGCATGTCATACGATGAAGATGGGTACAAAGTTTGCTAAAACTCACAGCACACAAAGGATGGCGAAGATCACAGCAACGAACAGGCACACCCCGAACACGCTGATACGAGCCATTTTGTAACTAAAGCAAAAAAAAGTTGATCGGAAGACCCTATAGACAGGACCTATTGAATGGAACGGTTTGAAAAGAATTAAAAGTGGCGCGAAGATTGCCAGAAGGGGGAGAAGGGAGGGGAAAGCGAGCCGATTGCGGAGGGCCCGATAATGTGGTGGATGGTTTGTGCCGGGGTGCCGATTCGGTCCCCGAAATGTTTTGGCTCGGCTGGGCGGAGTCTGGGACGGTCCCTCCTCATTTGAATGTCCGAAAGTGTCAGCGAAAAATTGGCCCTCGACGTTGTAAAAGCTGGAAAAAACTGGTGGATTGAACTGAACGTAACCTAGAGTTGGAGCAGCAGAGGTTAGAAAAACAAAAATGGTTACATTTAGTCGATGCAAAAACAGAAATCAAACACGTGCTTCAGCTGCCCTTTACCCCCAAAATACGAGCGCTCGCAAATGTGTATGTTGAGGGTCCCATTAATCGTTGAGTCTAGCTACATTAGCTTTGGCAAACACATGACTAACGGACCTTGCTGACGATTCTAATTTCTACATTGGTTTGTTTACAGACTCAGATATATATATTAGATTTTAAATGACTGTTGTCAGGTAGGATTTGCCGTGTTTGCATTTTTCAAAAGTCTATTGTGTGTTTTTTCTAGGGTGGGGTCCTGACTATTTATTGTAGAGCCCGTTTCATCGCAGGAATTTTTGGGATGACACTGGGAATTATTATCCACTGAACGACAATTCGGGAATGGCGAAAGGGGAGCACCAGACCGGGGTGACAAGACCTGACACTAGAGCAAAAAAATTCAAAGACGATTTACAGTAAGATTTTGCCGCTGAAAAAATATTTGTAATTTTTTAAGGGTAAAAAATGACAGCATTTTTCTGAAGCCTGGTGCGCGCCTTCGGGGGTAGGGGATATAAAAAATGGGGTGGTTTGGCTAATGGGCGTTCATTTTTGCGGTCAGTTGGAGGTGGGAAGGTTGAAATATTGGTTGATATCGTTGTATTGGTTGGAGTATTGTAGTGAAGGGGGATAGTTGTGGATTTTTTGAAGCCATCAGCGCGGCGGGGTCGATCAGCTGTGATGCCTCCCTCTAGCACTCGTTCGGCCAGCTGCAAGTATCGAAATTTTGACGTTTTTAGGGTGGGATTTCTTTGGACCGGGAGAAGTCTCGAGAGTAAGAGAGTGTATGAGCTTACCAACGGAAGAGCTTCTTGGGCTCCTCGGGGAAGTCGCTGATGTCGACCTCGATGACAGCGACAGGCGCCGGCTCCTCGGGCCACCTACAAATCAGCTGTGAATAGGTTCCAGTACAAGATTTTGAATATACTGCTATGCTTGGCGTGCTACTAACATCATCCAGATGAACGCGATGATGCACGCGATCAGCAGAATGGTGTAGACCAAGAGGGTGACACGGTACTGTGAGTTACAGATCATCTTCTAAAAGGCCAGATAAAACTTCATGACCCATGTTGCAGAAAAATATAGATAACGAGAGAGCGACATAGAGAGAACGAGAGAGAGAGAGAGGGAGCGAGAGAGAGAGAGGGAGAGAGAAAGTGAGAGAGAGGAGGGAGAGGGAGCGAGAGAGAGTAGAGATAGGTAGAGGGAGGAGGGGAGGAGAGAATGGCTTTTTGAAAAACGCACTAAACCATCGAGAGAATTTTAAGAAAAAGAGCTAATTTTTTAAATTAAAAGAACACAAAGACCGAGATAGGGACCGGTAGAGATTGAGAGACGGAGGAGGGAAAGTCGTTTGATGATACTGAACTAACCGCCGTGAAATTCATCTTTTTATAGCTGATATTATCGGGGCGTGTCGAAAATGCTGTGACGGCCGACGGCCCTGGGCGGAGCTTATGGACTGTCTGGATTCGAAATCCGTCTAGTATGATCCTCAAAAATTTGAATTAATCAAACTCCAGGTGGGAACCAAATGATTTAACCAAAAGGCAATTTTTTTGAATCTTTTTGGGCAGATCATGACAGAAATTTTAAAGGGGACAGACGCAGCAATAGAAATAATCAGGGCTGGCGGATCAATGTTATTCTAGATAGAGACCGGACGCCGGAAGAAGGTGATCGTTTCTCTATGGAAAAATATTAAAAGTCAAAGATGCGTGCCGGTCCGCCTCCGAGGATATTTAGGATTCCAATTCCTTTTGGCGAGACATTAAATTTAGAAAATGGCACTTTCTTTACTTTCTTTACTCAAACCGCATCGGGTCCTAGCTGTCCCGTTCCCTTTAAAGCCGGCGGGAACCGCCAGCTGCGCGTTTTGGTTAGGGAAGGAATTCTCTCCTGCGGGTTTCAGCAGCTGCGCTAAGTTTTTTGTACATTGTATTACTGGTCTTCGTTAAATTCAGACAGTAGAATTTATTCGTCAACAGGGCACTCATTTAAGGGCTGCGAGATGTGTTTTGCTATTGCCATCCTCCAATATATCGCATTCCTTCCTGTCGGTTATTAGACCGGCGCGTGGGATGAGCCAGCTTAAAAGTTATCTGGCCCATTAAAATTTGCTTTAAAATTCAGAGTAGTGTGAGGATTTTGCCAGTCATTTAAGCAAAATTGCTGTAGGCCTTACCACCCGAAGTACTTGGTGCTGTTGCCGCCGCGTCCGGCACGGCCATATTCGGACCTCGCATCCAAGCCGTGACGCTGATCGGCAACCATTGGAGCTCGAAACACCATGTAGCAACTGGAAAATATGGACCAATCCTTTCTCGAGGTTCAATTCATCCGGATCCATGCAAAGCCACCGCTGAAAGCCGCCAATAGCTCTAGCTTACCAGACAAACAACGCAAATAATCCGATAGCTGATCCAAAAAGCAGTAGTAATTTCATCCACTTTTCCATGAATGGAGTATGGCAAGCTGTGCGTAGTTGGTAGATAAGCAGCGCCTCGCTCGTCTGGGGCCTGGCTAGCTAGCCAGATCCTAAAAAGCTACCCGTTTTCCTTTCCGCGAAAAAGGCAGCTGGAGGCCCTTTTCTTGATCGGAACGATGCCCATGGTTTTTATCCTGTGAGGCTGTCAGAACGAGCAAATACAGCCAGATTTTGGCCCGGCGTTAACCTATCCACCGTACATTCAGAAATTTCCTCACCTTTCACCCCGATCGTATGCATCACTATCGTTTTTTAAGACGGCATTGAATGGGTTTCGAAATCAAGTGGCCCGCCAGCTAGGCGCTGCACCCGATTGTTTTGTCTAGCCCAGGGACGGGTACCATTGAGGTAGTGATTTGAATGCCGATATGACCGCCCGACCCCCTTGACAACGAAGAAATTTCGTTGAAATTTGACTACGGGCACCGGCGGCGTTGACGATGTAGAAAAAAAGGCTAAAAATGGAACCAGGGTACTAGAGGCGGTCTAGTTTGGCATTTTAAACCGTCTCTATTAAAGGGGTTGTGACAGCAACCCATCAAAGGCGTGGCGGTATGATTTCGCAACGAATTGACTCCCACAACCGCCCAATTGTGGCCAGCCCAGCTGGTCACCGGGGAAAGACGTACTGCATGCTTTTTTTTGGCGCGTTGGGCGCGTAGAAAAGGCGCAACAGTCGTTAGGCTGCCTTCGTAATTGCGTGACGCGTCTATCGCACGCGTTCCTGTCTTCCCTCGTTTCAAAATCTACCGGACTTTTTATTAGGAGCCGGGCAGCTGTGTCTCATAATTTCCATAGTTCCCGAGGAATTCAAAGGTCTGCTAGATATCAGGCGCCTGGTCTGGGTCTTTAAATGAATACAAATCAAGAGCATCGGTTCATCATCACATACTTGTTCCAACGGTCCTCGGGCTTGGCCGGATTGCCACCCCTCCCCCCGCCCTAATGCAACAGGTAGTTCTCGACGCCTAGCCTCCAGGTGTTCCGGGACTCGCTCCTACTCCCTGCAGAGAGCGAAGCTCGCGTATTTATCATGAGTTACGAAACTAGCCAACCGTTTCTCGAACATCCACGGGCCTACCGCATAGGCCCCGCCTTTCTACCGACCTCTCCCTCTCCGCCGGCTCGCCGCTAAATTTAGCTTAACTGAATTATGAGACAAACAACTGGTTGCGAAAACCGATGGCTGTCATCGCTATGTTTAACGCTTGTCCCGGAATTTTACCGGGCCGCAAGCATCCGGGGTCCTGATTTAAGAGACGATAATCGTTGGGTACGAGGCTCCTCCGATCTCATGATGAAACAAAGGGACGGTTGCGGCGGCTGCCAGCGCGACTGTTTCGAAGGTTTACAGTGGTTAAATGGATAAGGCGAAAAGGTCTCAGCTATAATTGACAAGTATCCAGCTAGGTCAGAGTGAGCGAGAGAAGGCGCCTAGGGGAGTGAGCACAGACCCCCCTTGACCAGCCTCTGCGGTTTTCTGCTGATCTACGCGGGCCCTCCTCGTCCCTTTAAAGGGGATCGGACCGGGGACTGATCTGAATCATCGAAATTAAAAAAAAATTGACAAGTAATCAACCGACGCAACTGGTCCACCCATCCTGGCTGCGTCCAGGAAAGCAAAAGAATGGATCCATACTCGCGCGCATCTGTGTATGAACTTAAACCTTCGTTGTATATTAACTGTGTGCAATTATCCACCTTTACCAGCCCCCCACGCGTTCCAGAACCTTACCTTATGCTCACCGGTTGATCACCCGTTGGTCAATCTTTCACCATCACCTTACTGACTCATCAAAAACAAGTATTCAAAAAATATCGGGTCATTTGACCCGGCTTTGTTTTGTCTACAATGACCTCGGGGCCTTTCGGAAAAGATATTCTTGCCTAGATAACGCACGATTTTCGTCCTAAATCCTGTGAAAGAAGAAGATGAAAAGGGGGAAGCTTGAAAGTGTGGGAGAGCTGAAATGTCGAAAAATTAGCAACGAAACAAAAATGATTAGCCGCATAGGGGGCTCGAACCCCTGACATTCAGATTAAAAGTCTGAACTACCAACTGAGATAGTGCGGCACTGGGTGGCAGAGGCGGTAACCTGTGATCCCGGCACGAGACCCAAGCCAAGCGAAACCCAAACCCTAACCATGCCTAAGCCCATACCCAAGCCAAGCCAAATCCCAAACCCAAGTCAAGCCAAAGCCCCCCAAGCCAAGCGAAAACCCAAACCCAAGCCAATCTACAGCCCAATCTCAAGCCAAGCCAAACCCCAAGCCAAACCAACCCAAAGCCGAAGCCAAACTTTCCTCATCCCTTCAAAGTATTTGTATCTCTTTCCTTACACCCTCCCGTGAAGCCTCTGTTTTTGTTAACAAATTCTCAGGTGTGCTTTTCAAAACATTGTGTAAAATACAAAGTTCACACTCGTAGAAAACTTTATTTATTTTTTTCTTCAAGTTGTGGGGGTGGGGTGGCATCTCTTGCGATCATCATTTTGGAGGGACTCCGCGTAGTCCAACAATTCTTGAAGATCGTGGCGCCGGGTGGCAGTTTAAGCTAAAAAGATATGTTTAAATGTAAAAAAGTTAAGATATTTACCGTTGAGTGAGCGCGGGGGGCGCGCGAACCCTCGCGCCGAGCCGAATGAGGCGCTCGCGCAGTTCTTTGTTCTCGTGCTTGAGGTCTTGCGGCCGGCGGTGGGGCCGGGTGGCAGTTTAAGCTAAAATATACGTTTAATGCAAAAACTTAGAATGAAAAATTGTGATTTTAAATCCTTCAAGTTTAAAGGGAGAAGAGTTAAGATATTTACCGCT
The DNA here is from genome assembly GCA_038088335.1 of Mesorhabditis sp. LJ9110. Classification (NCBI taxonomy): domain Eukaryota; kingdom Metazoa; phylum Nematoda; class Chromadorea; order Rhabditida; family Rhabditidae; genus Mesorhabditis; species Mesorhabditis sp. LJ9110. The sequence continues at coordinate 464,049 of JBBGBA010000067.1, forward strand.
AAGAAGCGCGGCGGGCGCGCAGCTCCTTGTTCTTTGTTCTCGTGCTTGAGCTCTTGCGGTGGGCGGCGGGCGCCGGCTGGCAGTTCAAGCTAAAATATCAATCTTAATCCAGATAGTTAGAGTATTAAAGTTTTGAAAATAAACATCGCAGCGCAAAAAGAAAAGCTTTTACTTGTCTAAAAATAAAAGCAAAAAGATTTACCGCTGAAAGACCGCGGCGGGCGCGCGGACCGTCGCGCCAAGCCGGATGAGCCGCTCGCGCCGCTCGCCCGTAAACTTGTCCGCCTAAAATCAAATGAGTTCTGGTTCGTTAGCGGGGGGGGGCTATTCGGCTGCTCTTACCCTAGACGGGGCTTATTTCAAAAGAGCTAGAAGCTGACTAAAAGAGCAAATCTATAACTAGTTTTTATTTCTTATCGTAACCCGACGAGCTCAGCCCCCGATAAAAGAAAAGCACCGCCATCTGCAATCACAATAAACTAACACGAAACAAAATTAGGGTCTTTCAGATTTCCGGGCGGAGGGGGACCAACTTTTTTCTGGTTCTGGTGTTTTAGTACGTTTTAGCAATTTTTCAGTAAAAAAACTTTCGGATAGACTTTGAAAAATGTGTGGAAAAGTCGAAACTGAGGTCATTTTGGATCGAAAAAATTAATTTTTTTCTATCTAAATATCCATTTTACTAAACTTTGTAAAGTTTTTATGCTTAGAAGTAGCTAGAAACAATGTAGAAACGAATCCGCTATTCTTAGAAAACAATTTAGGCCTGGCCGAAAAAAGTTGGTCCCCCCCGGAATCCTAAAAAACGAAACTAAAGAACTAAAAATTAAAAATAACGAAAATAAAAACAATAATTTTAAATTAGCGAAAGATTTTTGCGCAACTACATACAAGCTGACTTACTACAGGGTGTCCCAAACCCCCCCCCCTCTAGCGGTCCGTGGGAAGCTCAGATCAGGATGATTTTTATATCATTCGAACGCCCGCGAAAAGGCGAGAAAACAAGCGGGCTTCATTTTTAAGATTTATTCTGATTCGTCCGATATTCAGCGTTTTTCTAAAAAACAGGTATCTTTTCAATAGGAATTTCGCAATTAGCATGCGGATGTCGCGTAAATCAGCCGTTTTCATGTATTTTGGAGGTAAAATTCGCCAATAAAAATACATAATAAAGAAAATGAACCCTCCATGCTTTCTCGCCTTTTCGAGAGCTTTCGATAGATACCTAAACGGCGAGAATCGGACACGTCTGGGCGCCGCTAGAGGGGGGTCTTGGCACCCTTGGCTCAATCCCAGATACGATATATCGAAATAACATTTGCATATCGGAATAAGCAGAAAATCCGTCATTCCCGTGAATACTTACTCCGTACGGTCTGTCTGCATAAAAATGCATAAGGTTAGGCGTTTCCGAGACTAGATCATTCGATTTGCATCCATTTTATCGCCTACCGAGCGCCCTAATTTCCCTTAATCCGATATGCAAAAGTTATTCCGATAGTATCGTATCTCGGTGGGTCGGATTCCAATTCAGATACGATTATCTATATAGCATCTAGGATTTTTCAATTTTGATGGCTTATTCAGATGCGATATATCTGGATGCATATCGTATCTGAATAAAAACATCTCTACTATGAGCTATGCAATCAGACCTATCGATTTAAGTTTTAGGTTTTTGCTTTTTTGCTTTCGCATTACCGGGTGGCATTCAAGTTTCTCATTCTTCAAATATTCATAGCTAAGAGACTTCTAAGCTGTTTTTTTTACCATTTTATAAACCTAAGAGTGTAAAACTTTTTGTTAAAAATACAAAGATATATGGATTTTTGGACCAAAAAATTGACGGTTTGACCAAAAGTTCCGCTTATTAAAAATGAATAGTTTTTCGTTCGTTTTTCTAGTGGAAATATACTTAAATTTTACTGAAAACCCGAGGAAAATGTCTCCGTGAAGCCACTGTAGATTTCTGGACGTATACAAAAAATTTCCGTTTTTTCGAAAACCCCGCCGATAATGCAAAAGAATTTTCTTTTCCTACTGGACGTCGATAAATCATAGTAAAAAAATCGGAAATGTGAAAAACTAGACTATTACCACGTACCGGGGGCCCCTCCGCGAGGCGATTTGGTCGCGGCAGATTTGTAGATGGCGGCGCTGGGCGGCGGGCGGGCTGCGGGTCGGCGGCGGGCGGCGGCGGGCTGACGGGGCCGGGCGGCGGGCCGCAACTCGCCCGTGCATTTGCCGGCCTAAAAGCAAACGGGTGCTGGTTTATGAGCGGGGGTGGGGGAGCTACACCCGATAAGCAATAAGGGAAAGCAAGAAAAAGCGCTACGGTTTTATAGTTAAAGCGGCAATGATTTGCAAAGTACAGAAAGTGGTTTTTCCCTGCTAACCCCCCGCAAACAATCTAGAACCATTAATATGATACATTAAGAAGAGAAAAAGTAGCGAAAGATAAAAATTATTTTGATTAAATGTGCAAAAAAATTAAATTCTACTTTAGTCCCGTACCGCTTGCTGGCGGCCTCTCGGAAGGCGAGCTGGGTGGCGGGCGGGCGGCGGGCGGCGGACAGCGGGCGGGCGGCGGCGGCTGGCCCTAAAATATAAATTGAAGTCTAGAAAAATTGGCTAATTACCTCGGGGTGGGCCGCTCCCCCTCATCCTCGCGCTTGAGGTCGTGCAGCTCGCCCGTGAATTTGTCGGCCTAAAAGCAAACGGGTTCTGGTTTATTAGCGGGGGTAGGGGAGCTACACCCGATAAGCAGTATGGGAAGGCAAGAAACAGTGCTACGGTTTTAGAGTGAAAGCGTTTGAGTTCTGGATAAGCTCTGTCAAACTATAAAAAGTCTGCAAAGCGCAAACAACTTAGGATACCGCCGCTATAGCTAGTTAATAAGGTATTCCATGACTAAAATTGATAAGCTAAACATTAAGATGACTACATTACATTAAGGAAGAAAAAGTAGGGGCGATAAAAATAATCTTGATTCAAGATCCGAAAAAAATTAAATTCTACTTTAGTCACGTACCGCTTGCTGGCGGCCGGACGGCGAGGCGAGCTGGCGCGGCAGGCTTTTGTTCAACGCCCGATGCGGGTAGAGCTTCTCGCTTCTTGTGCAGCTTTTCGTCGTTGAGATTCGGCTTCAAAGCGCCTGGAACAACTAGATAAAATGAGTATGAATAAAACTAAGATTCATTCATTCTCATGCTTTTTCGTGAAACAGCGCGAAAATCGTTGTTGGGCAACCATACACGATTACCAATCGATAATTTATTTTACTCCGGATTCGGACTCGACTCGGACTCAGAAATGAAATGAAAAAAATTGACTGTCCTTACACTTTCAAAGATAGAAAAGAAATCCCATATTTGAATCTCAATTTTGCATCTCTAAAGGGGCTCCACACACTTGCACCACTGTTTGGCTGATACTACGCTAACTTTGATCAACAAGATGCAGTAATATCCAATAGTAAAGACCAACCATTGGAGGTGGGCGCGAGTAGAAAATGACGAATCTTTTTCGGGGCCGGGCGAAATTGATGCGGGATGCAAATTTGGCAAACCAAAAATAATTACCCAAGTGGGATAGTAACCCGGCACGAGGGGTCTCTCTACCCTTCCCACCTTGATTCAGCATAGAAAAAAAGAGGTAAGCTGTATGCCTGGGAGTTTGGAATAGATATCTCATTTTAGTTCGTCTTTAGAAACAACATCATATACCCTAACCAAATTTCGCGTAATTATTAAGGTAATCAATCAAGCTTTTTTTATTGGAGATATCTTACGATGACAGATGTCTAGTACCAGATAATCAAAGGTCAGGCTTGAGGTGTGACTCCAGAAGTCACCCACTGCCACCACATCTGTCATCTGCTTATCATTCAATGATAACTCTTGACGCCTAAAGCTATTCATTTTATTATAGTTAGTTCACCACCGTTCCGTTCTAGGATTCAATTCCTTAGATCTTGCTTGAATAGTTTTTGAATTTATTAAGTAGCGTTGTGTGTGTGCAGGCCCGTAGGAGGGGGGCCAGGGGCCTCCCCCGAAATCGGTCGAGGTCGAAAAATTCATATGGGGGGACCCTTATGATTTTTAGTTACAAAAATTTTTCTGCCTGCGGCGCTGGTTTTTCATTTGTGAATCAATTGTTCATACAAATTTTCGCCTGGCGTTTTTGCTGTGTTTTGATACGAATTTGAGTGTAGCAAACGATTTTTTGCTATTTTTTTTGCCTGCGGCGCTATTATTGACGCGATTTTCGGATGTTTTAAAAGTGGCGACCGGGGGGGGGAGGTCGCCAAAATTTTGCCCCGAAATTTCGGTTCCGCTACGGGCCTGTGTGTGTGTGATTAGTTGTCTAGTACCAAAATGGATTTTGCTTTCGTTCCTGGGCGCATGACCTAAGCAACTCGTTTTTACAACAGTTTCTCAACACATTCAATTACCAATACCCTTTAAGATATGTTTTTTTTTAATTTAGAACGGCTTTATATCGATCATGTTTAACAACTACTTTCACGCTCCTTTTGCTCATCTTTGCCGTGGTCAGGCTCACTTTTTCTCATTCGTATCTCGCATCTTAGCGTAACGTCTCGGCTTTTTGCAACAGATTTTTACTTAACAAAAAAATAATTTCCGCTACGTCGAACCTTTGATTTATTATAATATCTTAGGCGATTTTCTCAGGTAGTTTTACATAAAATAAATTAATCAATAATATCGATTGGCTTTGATTACGCGTTGGCAGATGTTGAGTGAGGTTTTTGACCTGTGGCACACTTATCAATGTCATCTGGCTAATGACAGATGGACATTGGTAAAGTGTGCCGCTGTCAAAAGCTTGTCACTTCAATTGCTTATACCACCGCTTGTTGCTTATTCTCTTTCCGGACTTAATATTTTTCCTTCAATTATTTTACTTCTCGGGACCTATTTCTTATTTCTCTCTCTCTCCCTCCGTCTCTCTCTCTCTTCAGTTTATATTTCATTTCCTTTCCGGTTCCCCTTTGCAATATAAAACTTACCCAAATCATTTCAGAAATCATGCCGCAACCGTGTGCCAAGAAACCGAAACTTTCGTTTGAGGTCGAACAAATTGCTGGACCCTCCGCCACCAATTCTCGAATTTCAAAACGTAAGTCAATCACAGCAAACCCATTATTCCACGAATTTACAGAATTTGATTTGAATCAATTGCCAAGTGTGATGCTGGAAAAAGTGCTTACAAAGCTTGACCCTCTCTCCATTGATAAAGTGAAAGCTGTCAACAGGTAATCGATTATTTTCCAAATTTATCCTCTTTTTTTTGGGAATCTAAACGCCCATCTTGAAGCGAATGCCTCAAAATTACAGAGACAATGGTCTGATCTTGAAATTGTTGCCCAGGTAATTATTATTCGAATTATTTTCCAATTTATTCTTAGGATGCTGGAGATATTGAAGTGCAAGTTGATTGGGGATGGCCGAAGAAGACGAGAAATTTCGTCTTCTCGAGCTGGAGCCAGACAGTGGCCACAGCCAATGATATTGCGGATTATTTAAATGATGGTGGGTTGTATCTAATTGTAAATAATAATTTATACAATAATTTAGGCGCAAGCGGAAATGATGATTGGAAAATGGACATGTTCCCGATCCTATTGGAGATGATTTTGCGGAAATATTTCCTCCGAAATGTGACACTTGTAAGCATTCATTTTAATTGCTTTTTGATACTTTAATTCAGGATGAGATGCCTGAATGGTATATGGATATTGTAACGAATGTATTGAAGGAAGCACCGGCTCAGAAGAAGCAGGGACCCACTCATCTTACTGTAAGTCATCAAAAATAGTGAATGCAAATTAGCCTAAAAAATACAATTTTCAGTTGCAAAAATCAAATGAAAATATATTTATTTATTTAGGTAGAAGCAAGCAGCCTACCTGAAAAATCCCTTTTGGAACTGTATAAACAATTGAGGCCGAGCTCAATGGATGTTACGGTACGTATTCAGCGAACAATTATATCCATTGAGACATTTAATTTCATAAAATACCCTAGGGATTGTTCAATTAATTTATTAATCTTCTTTCCAGTTTGATGACTGTTTTTCGAGTGATTGGATGGATATTCGTGGATATTTGCAATTGGAAACCTGTCGAGATGCTGAAAGGATCGCCCTTCATGGGGTAAGAACATTTTGGCCAATTCTATTTATTTCTGTCATTTCAGAAAGTAAGACGGATGGAAGATGCGGATGAATTATTCCAAGAATTGACTGCGACAAGGAACCAAGAGGGAAACAAATTGGTGTTGACGAACAGTGGAATGAATATTACTCCCGAGACGGCAACCCAATATATTCAAGTGAGTGAACTACTACATTGTATTTATTAGACTAAATGAACCAATTCTTGAAGGTGAAAACTACGAACTTAGAAACTTTATAATCAAGCATTTTCAGGACACAATTGCGCTGAAGAACACCAAATTCTTCGGGACGTTCAAGGTTAACGGCGAACTCGACAAGGCCATTTTTGACGATCTTGGTAAGCAGCTTAAATCCAAAATTTGATTTTTTGTTACTTGATTATTAACAAATTTTAATTACATTTTTAGGCATTTGGAAAAACAAAATCAGCTACAATGACGGTGAGCTGAAAGTGTACCCTTGAATAATGAAACGGAGGATCCGAATAATCATTGATATTGTTGGCCGTGTTTATTTTGCGCTGTCTCTCTTGACCCAATTCTTATTTTGTAGTTCATGTGAATTGTTTTTTAGCTATTCTATTAGTTTTGGCGTGTTATTGGAAAATCCGTTCTCTATTTGTATCACATAGATTTCTTATTTATGCACTGTGATTACCATTCCTGTATCGGGTCGGTTGTGAATTATGTTTATTTAGTTTGGCCTTATGTTTTTCCTTTCTTGAATGTTTCATTATTCTATTTATAATATTCAGTACATATGCATAAATTATTCTATTCAGTATTCTATTTATAATATTCAGTACATATCGGGGGTGCCGGTACCGGCGCATGCGCGGCCTCCGCATGGCGCGCGTCGCGGCTATTCTGTTCCGTGCCCGCGGCACGGTTCCTTGGAAAAGACGCCCTCGCAAGCTTATTTGAATTTATTAACGCTAAAGACATGTAATACCCTGTAATAATTAACTTGCTTTGATTATTATGTACCTTAAATTACTAAATAACCTTTCTCATACCCGGTTTGAGCCTAAAAATAAGGCCCCATGTTACCCAGGGTTCATCCGAAGCGACGGCCCACCTTGTCTGACATCCCATAAGTGTCAAATTGTGTAAAAACAACTTAAATCCCCCGTAATCGGCCGGGCCCGAAAATTTCATAAGGGGGACCCTTCTGATTTTATTTTCCAAAAATTTTGCTGCCTGCGGCGCATTTTTTTCACGTTTTCACGGTTTGGTATGTAACCTTTTTTTAAAATTTTTGCCTGCGGCGCTGTTTTCTCGTTAATGTTTTGAATTTTTTTCTGGCTACGCCCCTTGTGGAGGGTGGTGTCTTATCCAGAGGGCGTCTTTTCCAGAAGATGTCCTTCCAGAGGGTGTCTTATCCAGAGGCGTAACGATTAACGTGTTGATTGTGTATCCCTTTAATTATTTGATCTGTATCTCGGGCCACTGAATAAGTTAAATTTATTCTTAGACCAGTGTTTGACGAGAGGGCTGGGTGTTTCGGAGCAAATGTTTAGTAATGACTATCAATTTCTAGAAGTTTGGGGGATTGCATTTGTTTCAGACTTATTTTAGGAGAAGTCAAAGATGCAATTGGGAGAGATATGAAGGGGCGAACACGTGTAAGTGATCACATACAAAGAAGCGTATTAACGGGTTCAAAAGTGATCTGGTTTTTACTTAGCATGGCCCAGGGCCAGCCTTTGCTCCGCTGCAACTACACGGCGTCTTGACTGATTCTCGGAGTTTACTACCTGAAACGGTCTAAAAAGGATGTGGACTTCTAATTTTCAAAACGAATACGCTAAGCGGCATACTTTTTCAAAACAATCTGTATCGGCGGTGGACGCAGTAGGTCACGACGTTCAAAATATATGTTGTGCGGGAAGGAAGTTCCAAAAAATGCTCCTGAAAGTTTCTGTGCCTCAAATTTTTTAAAAGTAACTTACCATCAAGGGTGACGTTTGCTTCGGCATGGTAGAGCTCACGACACCTCGGGCAATATAGCTTCACCCTTGATCGGCCGACTTCATCATACAGCCCGGTTGGGTAGAGGGCTTCCATTTGGCATCCAACTAAAAATAGCTAGTATAGAAATAAATATAGTTAATAGAAGACTATGGGAAGCTATCTGCTATCTTCTTTTCATACCCTTCGAACAACATCCAAATTCACGCCTGAGGTTTTTGTTCATCATCTTGCGAATGCCATCTTTCGTCAAAATGTATCTTGCATGCAGCAGCCCATAGACGTTGATAGCATCGGCTGCCAGGTCATCAGCAATTTTATCAATTGGACGATCCCTGCGTCTAAGGAGGGCCAACCCAGATCGAGCCAGTGAAACCTAAAACGGATATAAAAATGTCATTATTTAAAAGAATACTCGTCTTTTTATCTGAGAAGCTGCTTTCAAATGACCCCTGCCCGACTTTTTTTTTGCATCCCAGCTGGGCTTTCTCCTTCTCCCTTCCAGCTGGTCAGCCACGGAATGTCATCATCGGGTGGTCCAAGAAAACCGGATTCATAGAATTAAATCGCAGCACAAATCGTATAATTTAAGCTGATTGAACTTTGCAAAGTCTGCAGACGACTACGAATGACTGAACGGCTCAGTTGCCAAGTGCGCAAAAATAACTCCTCTCATACTGTCAAAAACTGACCTGCTCATCGATTCCAACCGCATTGAATGGATCCATAATATAATCCATATCAATTTCGCACATCCACCAATGTGCTTTCCGGGCCAAAATGCTTTGCAGCCATGTGACAGGTTCCAATACCACAGCCTTTCGGGCCGTGGGAATCTCCGGAACATCATCAGTCGTCATATCGAAGCTTGGCTATAATACTGATCTGAAATTAAAGGCCTGAAACGATTTTAATGGTGGATGGTAAGGAAATAAGGATAGAACCACAACTAGTGAGTGTAACGGAAAAAGCGGGCAATGCCTATTATCTCTTGGATAATCTTGGCCGGTCATTGTCTATAGAATGTCACTCCATGCGATTTGTAAGAAAGACGTTTGGGCCGCGATCAATCGATGGGTGGTGGTGGAAGCGGCCATTTAGGATTCAGCAGCATTCCCACCACCAGGCCCCCGGTCCTAGACGTCAAAGGGAACAAGAAAATATTATCTTGAAAGCATGGCTATCTGCTGGGAAGAATTTTAAGTATGTTGGGAAATGGATATGGGGTGAATACTAGTTCCGCAAGAATTTCCAGAGGTTTTCCAAAAACGCTAAGATCTTTAATTGTTATTTTAAATTTGACTCAAAAATTGCTGAACATGTACGCTAATTTGACGACATCTATCCTTGACCAACGTTTTGAGGGTTTTTGACATCCGAATTATACATTTATCGACCGCATCGTAGTAGCAAATTTTCAAAAACGTACACAAAAAGCAAAAACACGAACTCAGAATCTTTGGTTCATTCAACAAAACGCCGAAACGCCGGATCATCACCGTAATCCTTCTTTGCACAAATATCCAGACAATTCAAGATACAAAAATAAAGAATTTGGTATGAGCGTTTCCAAGAAGGTATTGCCACTCGAAGAATAGCCAAAAAAAATAAAAGGCTGAGGGAACGGTTGTGAGTTTTTACAAATGTACTTCGGAGGGGCAAGGTGATGGACAATTAGACAGGCCTAGTCATATTTGCGCTGGTTCTCCCTTCGAGTCATTATCTCGATTTGTGCAGATTGTGGCTACATCGAAATGAGATCCGCATGCTGAGACAGCGATCACATCTCGACAGCCGTTCATTGAGACACTGGAACATTTAAATACGAATAATTTAGGTTGACATCAGCTTGATGCTTGTATTTATTTCTTGCCAGTTCGAGAAATTAATGCTTATCAGGGCCAAGATATTATTATCGTACTTACCTGGTATGAATTGGCATCACCATAGCCCTCGAAGCCAATAGAGCATCGTTCAGTGTAGGATACAACGAATTTTTTGGTAAAAGTGAGAAAATCCCAGCTGCGTGCATCGAATCGCGTACTTTCGCTAAAACTAAAATACCGAGAAAACTCTAGTAAACTTACCGTTAACAGCAGCAAGCAACAATCTGACCTGCTGTTCATGGAGTTCAAAGTACACCTTAAAACACAAACGTTCGAAAATGGAACACCATGAATGTACCTGATTCAAGGCATGCATCCCATGAGAATCGACAGCTGGTATTGTGTTAAAGTCGATGATGAGGCAACGAATTAATGGCTGGTCGCCGCCGATGATTTGGTTCTGGATTGAAAGATTATTGGTCAGCCAAAAGCCAAAGAGCTTCAAATCTTACCTGAGGATCGTTAATCACAAAGTTCGTCAAATTTGTTTTGCTCTGCACGAGCGATAAACGGGCCTCTAACGGTGCAGAGAGCCGCACCTCAACCTAAAAATAATTTTGTCAAAACTCAACGAAATTCATACTCCTTTGTGGGGTAGAACATCTCCAAGGGCACCAATCTGACTTCTTAGACTTCCGGTTCTGGTGCCGATCCCAAGAGGGACTTGCCTGAAATTTGGTCCTTGAAATTTTGACGCCAGCATACCCTTTTATCAGCTTCACTTCCCGACGCACACATTCATGGAATTTATCAACGTTGCCGAAGAGCTAAACGTTATATGCGATCAGACGGAACATTCATGAACTTACCAATGGAGCATTGAAACGCAGCACCCTGGCCGGAGCGTCACAGGGATCACCCTCGTATCTAAAAAAATCATTTATGTAAGGTGTCAAGCTCATCAAACCGGCTTTCTTCTGCGAAACGCCCATCAGAATCAAGACGAATTATCGCCCAAGTGTGCGGCCTGGAAAGTTTAAAATTTTTTAGTATTAATTTCCCTACCAGAAACTACGATGTGCCACAAGGAATAGATTGAGGGCAATAGCGCACAGGAACCCGAAACAAATATTGGGGATGACGAGTAGGGTGACGGCTGATAGAAGGTATGCAACCTAAAACCCGAAAGTGTGTTCGAGAGAATAAAACCTACGCAATCTCTTTTCGAGACCCGATAAAGCTGGCGTAGATGGACTAGCTCAACAGGAACAGTGGAAAAGCATAGTAGCAGCACACCACTTAAGACTACCTAAAATACCTCTAGATGCTTTCATTTTCTAAATTACCGTAGGCAAGTAGTGAAGAATCGGCAAGCAGAATACCACAAATGCCAGCAACCACCCGCAACAAAGGGCATTGGCAAGCTAAAATAAATAAAAATAAATACACTGGAGGTCAAGCTTACCAATGAAAACCTGGATGTTTCCACGTTGAGTTGAGAGTGACCGATTGATGAAGCTACTGGTGGGAGATTCAAAAACGCGAGCGGAAGTTCGACTAGTGAAAACGCCGCGGCTTCCTATAACACCGTCCCTTGGTTTTGGACGTTTAAGCTAACCTGCTTCCGGTCCACTTTTTGCATCTTTTCCATTGCTACCTCACGACTAGTCTTTAGATGAGAGGCCAAGAGGAATAACGCCAAGGAGAAACTATCCAATACAGAGCGCTCGAAAAATGTGGCTAATCGGGGAGCTTCTATTGCAGGGGGACTACAATTTTCTTTTTATAAAGATTTTAATTGGACCTACACCATGGATGTTTTATGTAGAACTTTGATTCCATGTGCGCCCAAATCACATGTGTAGGAGAGGAGGATACTGGCTAGGATCTGGAAAATTTAGATGTATTTGAATAAAACTCTGAAATATGTAAAATTATAACTTACCAGTAACATTTCGTGCGGAATCGTAAAGTGTAGACGCTCAAGGGCAGACGGATTAATGACATGGTGGAAGAGGGCAGAAAGTGTGAGCACGGATCCACCAAGTAGTAGCGTCCAGGGGGAGGCCGATGTCACGCAGCTCCAGGCCCACCGAACACACTGTATATTCACGGAACCATCCAAAGAAATAAGCCATGCGCTTGAGGTATATGAATGGATGCTAATTCTAATAGGTTCTAACTGAGTGAGCCACCTAGATAATTATTTTTTCAGAAATTAGTGCTTTGCATCTACAAAATCATATAAATCTACGTCAAGCAGAAGCCTCTCCTATGCGACATTCTTCCCATGCTCATTCCAAATCCCGAGCTGATAAAAACCAACCCAGAATCCCTCACTGCAACTTGGATCGGTGAACACAAAAAAGTGCGGCAGCTGATGAATAACTAATCGAATCAGCAGCCCCAAATAAGCTCCATTTAGTAGAAAATCAGGAACCATGGGGAGGATCCAATTAGCTGGTAGAAGCCAAAAAAGTACCTAAATCCGCCTACTAACGCCAAATGGCTAACCCACATGAAAGAATGCACATAATAGAGTGATCGTCGCAAGGTCGGAACCAGAATGTTGAATTGAGGAGGCGACAAATAGCGAGACAAATGAAGCACCACCTGGGCTGATGTCTACTTCATGTGGCTTTACTTACCGATCGACGAATGCCTCGATGATCCAAGCAGGAGATACAGTAATTGAGGGAAGAATACAGAATATAGACCTCGTATCGGGTCGTTAATGGCTAGATGGCCGCTAACAAGTCCTTGTGGGATTAGGAGAGCTGCTATCAAGAGTGAGCCAAGAATATCACGTGGAAGTTCCGCTTTTGGATTGTATCGGGAGATCCATTGTAGTGATGGAAAGACGTCGAAAATCTGGGAAACGATAGGTAAAAGTATCGGCCTACTTCTAAACGTACCCGCGTTCGGTCCCATTTTGTCTTTTCTCGAAATGCATCACCAATCCACTGGCCAGCCTGACTGGATTCCGGACATTGATGAAGTGGGGGAGGAAGGTAGTTGTATCGTTGATCGAATTCGTCCTAGAAATCACAATATTTCCATCCAATTATTCATCAAATCTAATTTTTTTTGTGGTTTGATCTACAACTATCTCAGCCCTTGCACGCCTCTCAGTGTTTTCAGGAGGTTTCCGGAAATTTGTCCGGCCAACTAATTATCCCAAAAATGGCCTCAACACTGCACCTGCGTCAATCCCTGTTTGGCAGGGCCCGGCCCGGCCAGCAACGAGATCGCGTCCATAGTACAAACTAGTAACGGGACATCTGAAATACAGTTGGGTTCAAAAATAAAGACCAGGAAATCAATCAAATCATAAAATAACACAGTTTTCAGTTGGGAAATGCAATGGAATCTGATGAATCATGCCCAGAGGGGGATAATCTCCAAGGCGGGGTTTGGATTACCATCATACCCTATTATCCCCCATTTCAGCGGACTAGATGCCCATTTTTGAGGTTTTATGGGGGAGGTAAGCTGAAGATTAAGGATACTGAATTAATGACTCATAGAAGTCGGTTTGCAAGGGGGGAAGCGAATCTATCACGCAGGAAGAGGTTGAAGATAGGTTGCCTAGCGAAAAAAAATCATGAATGTCAGGGTGTTAACAGCATTTTTCTTTCGGCAAACACAGAAGGGGCTACTTATATACTCAAAACTAAGTTTTTAAAATTCAGTATTTGCTAATTTGATAAGTGGATTTCCTATGCCGCCGTTAATAATTGGATTATATATACTGCAGAAATAGAAAAACACGTGTTACGGTAGCTCTAAAGGTGCTTTCTTTCCCCAAAATGACGATTACCATAAACATAATACGATATCGCGCAAGAAACGAGAATTCCATCCAAAATTCACGGCACCCCGACCAGACAAAAAGCGAGTGGGAGGTTTCTCACAAAATCCGGAGCCTGGACATCAGTTTTCCGCGCAGATGAACCGAGTGGGCCCAAGATGTGGCGATCGATGTGCTAATCCGGCGGTTCTGAGGAAATTGCCACCGAGACACGGCTTCCGACAATCCACACTGCTGCTCTGGGCCCCTCGTTGAGTCGACTCCCAAATATTATTCGATTCTCTCCGCAATTCTGATGACCCCCTAGCGCTCGTTGCACTCATAATAGGAATAACTTAGCGCTGCGCAAAAAGGGGGAATATCACGTGTAGCGCAAAAATAGTAGAAAACAATAAAGAAAGAACAAATTTGAAAAGAAATGTGTCTTTTAGACGTTATGGATATGAAGTATGAAGCCTCTCCACATTTGCACTCATGCAAATTAAATGTATATTTCATACGATCCAGCCTCGTGGACGTATAACCCTTAGCTGAAGCTTCCTTGGGCTTCCAAAATTGTAAAATTGTGAAAAATGTTCATATATTATGATAAAGTACAACTTAAATTTGACAAGCCCAAAATTTATAAGAGCTTTTAGGGTCTGGTTATAGCCTGAATGTAGCAATTAGCATGGATGTTGCTAAAAATGTGTCAATAGACTGCCGGCCACCCAGGAACGCGGTGGAAATGAGGTGATAGGGGTTGGCTGGAAACGGCGGAACTAATTGGATTCCCGCACGAGGCCCTTTGCCCCCCCCCCCCCGCCCCTTAGAGCCATTCATATTTTTCACTTCAAGATAAAATGACCAGCAGTGGCGGCTTGGTAAGTTAGCCCATGTGATCGTTGGCGTCATTGAACTTCTACCAGATTGTTAAAATACCAAAATAACAGTAAAAACGGACGCGGGACTTCCCGTATGGACGAGTTGGCCGGATGCTGAGACTCTTCCTTCAGAAAACCCACAGCATCCCGGAATAGTCAGGAACTCCCCGGAGACCAAGTTTTATCGTGAATTATAAGAACGCCATGATTTCATGCCTCGAAATGCAACGTCAGTGGCGAAGTTCTCTTCTCGCGAGAAGGAATGGAAGAAGCGTTTTGGCGCTGGAACCCTCGAGGGAGACGAAATTCGTGGCAACAATCAAATTTCCCAGATTAGAGCTCCATCTCCACCCCCTCGTTTTCGCGGCTCGACCATCTGTGTTGCATCGGGAGTGCCGCTAAAGGGCAGCTTGGAATATGAAACTGATGCGGCAACATGAAAGGATTTGCTATCATAATATCGAAATTCATGAAATGTCGACATTGTCATATTTCGAGAATATGAAATGTCGACATTCTGAATCACGATATTTTGCAAATACTCCACCCGACAGGGTTATTGGAGGGAAATTAAAATCCGAAAAGGATTTTTCCGGATTTTTCATGCCTACACTTATAGTTTTTCGCCACGGGCAACTTACGTTTTAAAAACGAAGCACAACAAACATTGCATTGATAAACTTATTTTAGCGGTCAGATAATAGGTAAACTGCAGTTAATTTTTAGAAAACCCCTTTCCACAATTTTCACAAGCCAATCAGGCAGGTCTATTCGCAGCCAAGCTATTTTCGACAGCCATTCATATTAGTCAGCCACCTCACGGTACTGAATTTCTAAGGCTTCAGAAAAAGCGAATAACATCTAGAATACACTTTTTGAGGAATTGCCCTAGCAAGCTGCCGAGGCTGAGAAAAACTAATTGCAGAATATTGAATGATTGGCAAAGTGCATTTTTAGCAGGTATTCTGCCTTGTCTTTGCTTGCGACCAGCAACTTGTTAGTATTATATTTTTTATGCTACTTCTTTTAGTTAATGCAGCTAGGTGCAGTATAATGATCGAGGGGAGCGAGTGGCTGTTGTTAGTGCTCTTTTTGGGGTCCAGAGAGGGGGATCGGAAATGAAAAGGGACTGTCTGCTTACCAAACGGAACTTTTATTTTCTATACGTATTTTTAGACGACTAACGATTAAATCGTATCACAAATCATTTTAATATTATTTATCACGGAATATCCAATCATGACGAAGATACGATTTTGGAGGAAAATGTTATCAGAAATCTATGCGACGGCATTTATGGTGGTAAGTGATGTTACGAAATTTCACGGGTGCTTTGGAAGACGTTGTTTTAGTTCAAAGTTTGAGATGTCGGTTTAGTCGGTCGGAATCTGCGCTACAGGCCAATATATGCTGTCGAATGGAACGGCCTCATCACTATGGATGGTCAATTTAGCATGGGGTTTTGCGATAACATTTGCTATTTATGCCGCATTTAATGTTTCAGGTCAGTTTATTAAATTAGAAAAAGCATAATATTTTTCCTACTTAAATTTGGTGTATCTATGATTCTAATCATAGATTTTTTCATTAATTTCTTGATTTCTCTCTTTATTTATCTTTATTCATCTCTGCAAAATCAAACAAACCATCGCCTTACCCTAATAAGATGATGCGTTTTGCCTCCCAAAAAAACAATAAGCCATACCCAAAACGAAGCCAATAAACACCGCCATGGCATTTCTTACCCAATACCTAAAAAACTTGCCCCGACAGATTACAATACAATCGATCTTTAGGTGGCCACATAAATCCATCAATTTCTATTGCACAATGGTGGTTGAAAAAGCTGACCTTTTTCGAGCTATGCGGATATTTTGTATCTCAAATCATCGGCGCTTCGATTGGGTCGCTAATTGCACTGGCTGTTTATCGCGGTAAACGAAACAAGCGCACTTCTTACATGGAATTTACCCATTTTAACTTTCACTGTCGTAGATCCGATTTTTAGAAGCGATCGGAGAATGGGTACTCACCCAAAATGCTACATTTGCGACTGTGGACCTAAAGCCCTTTTTCGTTTCGATGCCCGCTGGACACCTTACGCACTGGGGAGGATTTTTGAATGAGGTAAGGTTTAAAAACTTCCTAAGAAGGAAATTGAGGTTTTAAGTTTAATGTTTAGACAATTTATCTTTCTTTTTTTAGCTTGTTGGTACTTCATTCCTTGGCATGTTCATCGCAATGGTTTCAAGAGAAAATACACCAATTCCACCAAAAGCCGTTCCACTTCTCTTCGGGTTGAATGCGATGATGTTGGGTAAGTATAGAACCAATACTATTTTTAAAAAATCATTGATTGAAGGTAGCGCTTTTGGATATAACACCGGCTGTCCGCTGAATCCGGCCCGTGAAGTTGGGCCTAGAATTGTTGCTTATTTTCTGGGGTATGCTGATGACATCTTCAGGCAGGCCTTAAGGTTTTTAACGCAGTTTTTCGCGCATTATAAATCTCGAGATGATCTACAAATTTCAGACATGATAACTTCTACCTGTGGACATTGGTCGCCGGTCCGTTGGCTGGTTCCCTTCTCGGGGTCATTGTCTATAATTTATGTATCGTCAATACTATTGAATACCAAAGCAGTGGCTGTGAATTTTGTGGTAGCTTCCAAATTCGTAAAGAATTAGAAGCGGAAAATTTTTCTTGATTTTGATCCATTTTTAATAAATTTGTCTTTCTTTTCAGTTAATGACAAGAATTTCTTTGGATATCTGGATATTGAGCTTTCGTAAGAACCAGGAGTGGTTCTCCAGTGCTTACAAATCTCAGGCGCCGCATAATCCGCCGCAGGATTACGGTAGTCAGCTCCAAACGGTGTCGCCATAGGTCTGTTTATCCCCACGCAAGCCACACCACTAATCTTACCAACCCGTCAATTACCCAAAGTGGTTACTCGTCATCTTTCGCAAATAATCGACTTCAAATGTTACATTCAAATGGGTGGTGTAGGAGAAAATATAGGAGGGGAGGAAGAGAGGAGGGTGGTGGGTGGAGGAGGAGGGCGAGCTTTTGGTACCGCCCCCTTTTCGAGGTTGTGAAGGGCCCACCTGATGGTCACTAGTTGCCCTCATCGAACAGCAATCATGCCTAACCTAACACAGCTTCTGCTTCTCGTCTCTGCAGGTTTGTATATTACGTCATAGTAAAAATGGCAGTCAGCTTTAAACGGTTATATCAATCCGTAGAACCGCACAAAACCGCGCGGCAAGCTTCGGTTGTTTTAAATAAGTTAGGTAGTATTACGGTATCTTTCACTTCACTTTTGTATTTTTACCCTCCTCTTCACATCAATGACACTAACATTCTAGGTTGAAAGGGGCCAGAATTTCTAATTTATGAAACCCCACCACACGTGGCTTCTAAATTAATCCCACTCTCCCTTATCCATTTTCCCGATCTTAATACAAAATACATTACGCAACACTTCCTCAACCCTAAGGTCACTAGGTATCTCCACCATCGCGTGGTCTTTTTTTTTCTTGAAGATAATTGGTTTCGTCTCCCGCAGCTCATCCTTTTCACCATTGACTTCTTCCATTTTAAGCGCTTTTCCACCAGCCAGCCGCCTGCCCGTAAACAATTTCCCATTTTTCTGCCTACTGGAACTACGGAGAACATCAGTTCGTTTCGTTCCGGGAATCCTATAGAGTGCCATCCCTTGACAATCCGAGAAGATATCAGTGCAGCCCTGCCATTTAAATTGCGGGTTTTGAAAAAACAAATAATCCGTGACAGCCGGAAACTCACTTCCAAGGCAAAAATAGTCATTATGAGGAGCGATTTTAGCTAACAAATTACAATCCAGCCACCCGGCGTTGGCCAAACAAGAGTAACCTTTGCGCTCCTCATTACGGTCACAAATTGAATTTATCGGGGAAACAACATCCATCGTAGCATTTCATTCAACGGCCCCGTTTAACCCGTTTTTTCACTTCCTATAGGGAGATATTGAAAACGACATCAGACTATGCTTAGCTTTGATTGGGCATTAAATCCAAATTGGTAGCCTACTAAAACCATTTTTAGGTCTCTGGTCCTCTGGCCTGGTCCTTTTGCAAGTATCCATCCGGTATCCTAGTTCCCAGCAAAAAGACAAAAACTTTGAATAGCCAATTCTAAAGATATTTATGTTTATAAGCCGGTCGTTTCCAAAGCCGCTTGCTGGTCAAAGCCATCCATTTCTCGGAAAAGTGTCCCCAGAGAGCATCTTCACCGGGGTTGCATTATGACAAATTGGCGAGCGTCTGAAAATAGCCTTCGAAGCTTTTTGGGATAATGGTCA
The DNA here is from genome assembly GCA_038088335.1 of Mesorhabditis sp. LJ9110. NCBI lineage: Eukaryota > Metazoa > Nematoda > Chromadorea > Rhabditida > Rhabditidae > Mesorhabditis > Mesorhabditis sp. LJ9110. The sequence goes on from JBBGBA010000067.1 coordinate 483,063, forward strand.
GGATTTTGTAAACTCGAATATGGTTGATCCAGGATTTCCGGGGGTTGTTCAAGCGGTTAATAGGCACCGGGCGGTGAAGCAGGTAGAAGGAGGCGTAAAAAGGAACCTTGCGTCAATGAACTTTTGCTGGAAGCAGGCCAAAGACCATAAAAACCTAGCCCCAAATGGAGAACAAAGTAAAATCTGGGTTTTAGAAAGTTTTGACAATACGCGACCTCCCTTGCGGTGGCTTAATAACGAAATCTTTCAAATACATTTTGTTTTGCACTAATGCATACCCCTCAATTCGCTGGAGTTCTTTCCAAAGGTCAATGACCAGGTCTTTTTCGGTCAGCATCCCCTCTAACTAGCCTACGCGTGGGATTCAATTTCCTTATAGATCTCGAAGCTATACGGAACTATCGAAGTTTCACGCGAATTCTTAAAGGGTCGAGCCCACGCAATAAGAAAAGTCGGTTGTCCCTTGTTGCCCTTGGTCAGGTGAATCTGATTTGTAGGAAGAGCAAATTGGGTTTACCATGCGGTGCCGGTCTTCAGGGAGATAAAGTGTGAAAATCCGGAGTGTCTATTAGAAAAGATGCCCGAAAATCCCAAAAACCTCCTAAACAAAAATCGTTTATGCAAACCGCCGGCAGGCGTTAATGGGTAGGACCAGAAATAGATTCCCATTCGCCCACGAAACTTCACTATTCAATTCCATCCTACTCTATTGGTTTTTGCAGTAGTCCTTCTGGCGCTAGCCGACGATCAACTGGACACGGATGCTATGATGCGGTATTTGGTGAGTTTAGCCTTAGCCTATTTGCATCTCATTCCGAAATTCAGGAGAAACGCGGAGGCGGCCGCGGGTTTAGCCTGCTGGAAGAGGAGAAACGCGGTGGAGGCCGAGGTGAGGGAACGACTCGGGGGTTCTTGAGTCAAAAAAACTTCCAGGCTTCCAAGGATTCCGGATGGAGACACGAGGAGGAGCGCGAGCTTTCAAGCGGGGTGGTGGACGGGGATTTATGGTTAGTTAAAAAGTATAAACTTTATTTGGCGTGTGAGAGAGAGAAAGAGAAAGATTCCTGCTCAAAACCCATCCCTCTCAAGCCCTTAAAAATGCCATCACCCTATTTTGCAACACGAACACACATGGCTGAACCCATTGTCCAACAAAAATCAAAAATTCTGCAGGAGCGTGAGACGCGAGGAGGAGCTCGAGTGTTCCAGCTGGCCGACGGCGCTGATGGAATTCACACAGTACATTAAAAATTCTCGAAAAAACGTTAAGAATCTTTAGGTGGAACTTCGCGACGGAAACAGCCAATATTTCAATGGACTCGAGGTAGACACATCTCGTCAAAATGCATCTTTATTTTTAGATGCCAATGAGAGAACGAAGGGGAGGCGCCCGAGCGTTTCCTGGTCTGTGAAGTGTAGCACTGTGTGTGAGTTTCCATAACTTCTCCATGCTATCAACTTGGCTTTTGTTTTGGGTCCTGTAACATGCTAAACCTAGTGGTTTTGCTTGTGCTTGTCTTAAAGGGATTTCGAAGTGGATTCTTCAGATCTTTGAAAGATCTTTGAAAGATTTTCGAAACCCTTTGCTATGAAAATTACCTAGCTTGTTCGGAGGTTGGAAAGCCTAATATAAGACTGATTTTTCAGATAGATTCATCCGTGGTGGAGCCCGATCTTTCCCAAATCAACTCTCCGACTCCAATGAGAATTAAACGGTGGACAAAACAATTTTCTAAGCCACCATTGATACGCGTCATTCGATGAAATAAAGTGTTTCTTGTTTAATTCTGATTTTTTTTGGGCGCAATCAACAAGCTCTTTTTATAGGGTACCTCATGGAACTTTTAGGAAATGTAGTCGAAAAGGACCTCGCCTAATTTTGAGTTTTTCGGTGCAATCAACAGCATCGTCAGATAAGGTACTTTCTGGAACTTTAAGTACAAAAATACTCAATGATTTTTGAATTTGCTATAGTCTGTCCAAGATCCAAAACACGTGTTTCATCCTTTCAATGGCGAAAAGCCGATTTGTGGACGAGATACAAGATGGACGGGAACAAGCCACCCTCTTTTTATGAGTGATCCAGCTTGGACAAGTGAAGGATGTGCGCCTAGGGGGGAATCCCCCCTGGTGACGTTATTCCCACCGGATGGATGCTTTTGAAGCTTCTCTCCATCCCCATCTTCGCTCCTCTTCTCCTCCTGCTCTTACCTAGACATTCGTTCTAATCACATTCCACCCCGAAGATGCCCCCGGCTACCAACAAAACCTCTGGGACGCAAATATCCGGTGGGGCTAGGAGGGGGAGAGAAGAGCGAACAGACCACAGCTGTTTTGCACTTCAAAGAAAACATTTACGAATCGAGCGGATGTTTTGGATGCAACTTTTTGAAGGAAATTGCTTGACCAGTGAGGAGCAGGTCATCTATTTCGAAAAATTTTGAAAAATCGAATTTATCAGAGGAAAACTAATTTCTGAACCTCTTACAGCACATCTGCCCTTTGCATCCGGCCTACTTCCGGCTCTCAAACGTCTAAAAAATACACACCACCTACCAATTCCGGCTAATGGCTCATAAATTTTCCATCCGAAAATATTACTTCAGGTTCAACGCCCAACATACTCTCTCTTCCACCGAAACACGAACTCGGTCTTCAAAGCGTCTGCCGTAAATTTAGCATGCTAATGACACGCGGATTCGGCACAGCTTGCCGCGCGTTTCAGCACCCCTGTTAAATATTCATTGAGTAGAACAAAGCTGGGCGAATTTTTGCGGGGGCTGCCTGAAGGGCTATGGTTTTTGGGGGGAAGGTAACGTTCCGAGCATGATCGTGCTGTTTTAGGCATCAGGGATCGAGAGATCTGGGAGAAGTTTGCTTATGCTGCGTGAAGAGAAAACGAAATTGAAAACTATTACGCATTATTTTATTCAGCCCTGAAAGCCTCGGGGTTTTACAAGCCGTAGCAGCAAGAGACGCGGGTAAATTTCATTTCAAGTAGTCTCGTTGTGTGGACGTAAGCAGCAATGTTGAGGCGTTGGCGGAGATTATTCCAATTCACTAGAGATAAAATATAATATTGGTTTAGCAGGCATCAGTTCTACCTGCTCTCAATAAAACCATTTGTGTAGACTCGGAGCATGAACTCGGCTTCCTCATTGGGCTCGTAGGTGGATGGCACGACGAGGTATTGGCCTGGGGGTACACGATATCGGCCGGTCATCTAAAAACATGTCACTAATCGTGATATTCTTTAATTGCGACACTTCTATCTGAAAAACTGACCTCACGCAAATTGATGAAAGCTGGGCTCCTCATGCTTGATTTATTAGCTTGGAAGAACTGCTTTGCCATCTTTCCACGTGCTCCAGAGCTCTGAAAAATGTTGATAACAAAAACGTCCTGATGCTAAACGCACCGAAACATCATAGACAGCAAAACCAATTGGCACGTTGTCGAAACCCTCAGCCTTCAGGTTCCTTCGGTATTTCTGGAGCACGGCGAAGATGACCTAGAAAGAGCCATTTTCCAAATCTCCGAACACCTACCGTGCAAAGCTCGTCATCGTCGTCAGGGTCGGAGTCTTTCAGTTCAATCAAATACTGAGGATTGTTGGCGAAGGTGTCTAAACAAAAATAAGTAAAAGGTCTATACATAGTGTTCTGATTGTTGCTCCAGGTGCCGGGTGGAAGACTTACTAATGTAATTCCTGCATCCGCCAGCCGTCTGGTTGCGGATCCAGGCGCCATCATGGTTATTTACAGCCCATGTGTTTGCCGCAGCTCGCACACCGGTCATGTGGTAGACCTCATCCATTACATCTGGGCCCAGGTTACAGATTTCCATCTTTTCAAAGTTCTTCATGAAGTCATTGAAGGACATCCTGCAATTTTAAATGTTTTTATGTAATGGACAGATTTTTTGGTGCATTGTATGTTCATTAAGACACCGTTAAAAGTGGGAGAATAGTCTTTTTAACGCATACCAGAACTCTCCGTCATGGTCAAACTTCAGACCCATATCCTGCTTTATCTGATCTGACACCGATCGCCACTCACGGGAGTTATCGGACCTTAAACGCAAATTTTGATGTATAATAAAAAACGATCATTGTATAAAAGACGCTCCGGAGCAAAATATACCAGCGTCCGTTCCATTCGGCCTCATTACCCCAGGGGTTACGCACACGCAGAATACACTCCTGACCATCTGGCCCGTCAACGCTTCGAATGCCCGTGATTGAGTAGGCGTGACCCTGAAATTAACGATTGCTTCGATTTGTCGGCAGCTTTCAGGTTTATGCAAATCAGGCAATTTTTGCACCTTAATGAGCCCATTGGGAAGTTTGGCCTCCCACTGGTTCGGGTCAGCCTCAATGGAGCAGCCCATCAGCGAGCCCATCTCCATAGCCCTGAAATCGCTCAATTAAATATGAACATACGACTGTCATTACCTCATCATCATCTGCATCAGATTCTGAGGCGGATCCTGCAGATCAATAAACTCGGTAAGACCGCCAGTCATGTCTTCCAGGGCTTCTGAGGTGGTACCGCCCTTCAGCGCTTCGTATGAGCCGGCAAGCCTAAAAAATAGCTGCTAAAAATGTCAAAACCCACTTGGCGTACGCCTTCTCAAGCAAGGCGCTCCAGAACTCGCTCTTTGACCGCGAGTGCATATAGAGCAGCTCACCATCAGCGGTGGGAAGACTAAATTACGATTCAAGATTGTTGCCGTTAATTTACCGATCATCGATGACAACGTCTACCCATTTGCCGTACTGCCAGAATTGGAAGTGGAAGATACCTAGAAGAATAAATAGAAATTAGGGGCTACACAAACCGGCATAGTTCTCAGTGAACGACTGATCTGGGGGGACGACACGGTAGAAGAGCTCATCACGGAGTGTGAGGTTGGCAGCTGCAGCCAAAAGCCAGCAGTCTCCAAGCTCTCCTTGGATCACATCAAAACGAGAGTGACCCTCATCGAGAAGCTGTGGCTCTTGACAGATTTCTCCTGGTCTAAATAAAGCAAAATTCAACTATCTATTAAACGCACCGAAGCCATTGGATACGCTTTGGTGGGCGCTTTGAGAAGAAAAGGCTCGTGTCTTGAGCCGGGAAGTGAGGATCCTCAAACAGCTTCTTTGACTGAAGACACTTGTCACGCTCATCATAGAAGTCAATCGGCTCAAAGCCTTGTGCTGGGCGCACGGGTCCGCCACCACCACCTAAGAATTTGGGTTTGTCAAAAGCTTTGTTGTTTCACCTCCATCACCTCCACCGGATGGGAATGGTGAGGGCTCCGGGCGCACGAACGGATCAACCTAAATACTTATTAGATACGGCACATTCGCCCTCACATCTCTGCGGAATTTTCCGGAAATGATATTGTCGAGGATGACTTTGCCGATGTTGCCCAGGTTGTTGTCTTTGCCACCAAGGGAGAAGATGACGTTGCCAGCGATGGCTCCTGCAGAATTAGTGTTATAAGCGCCAAGCTATAACTCACCGATAATACGACCGGTCGCCGGTTCAACCCCGAGGAAGCGATGAGCCGCTTCGCCGATCAAATTTCCAATGATGTTCACCATGCCTCCATTCAGATTGTTTGGATTGATGTTGCCACCTGAATTTACCAAGTTTTAGAACTTCAATTTTTCTTCTTTTACCTCCGCCGCCATATTGATCCTGGTTTCCGCGGTTTCCACCACCGCCACCAATCAGAGATCCGATCAGGCTCCCAATTCCTGGTCCGCCAGATCCACCTCCTCCTCCTCCTCCTCCGCCGCCACCGCCGCCTTGAATCGAATTGATGACGCCGGCAATGTCGTTAAAGTTGAAGCCACCGCCTAGAAAAGCAAAATTATTGCCAAATATTGTTACTACCTCCGCCTCCTCCTCCGCCACCGCCTCCTCCTCCTCCGAAGCCACCAAACCCTCCTCCGCCTCCACGATTTCCGCCGCCACCGTAGTCATCGTATCCACCTCCTTGCGCGCGATTTCCTAAATTCAGTTTCGCCATTTTCCCTTGTAAAATTACCTCCGCTATTTCCTCCACCGCCTAGGAAGCCACCAATCAAATTCCCGATATCACCGCCACCACCTGGAAATTTAATGTAATTCGGCTCCATCATCCCAATTTTTGTTAAAAAAAACAGGAAATTACATTAGTATTATATTAATAGAAATGTCCCGGGGAATCGTTTTTGGCATGCTATGTAGTCACCAGTGTTTTGTTTCTGCTTCTTCTTGAAAATGCCACCAATAAAACCGCCGATTCCCGACGATTTTTCGTGTGTTGTGTTTGAGGTGTCGTAATCTAACCAAGGTAAACAAAATGTACTACAACAAAAAGGGGTGATTAGAGACGACTATAAAAATTATTTTTTTAAGAATTACCTCCACCGCCTCCGCGGTTTCCGCCGGAATTATTGAAGACGTTGTCAGCAAGTCCTCCTAGGATGTTGCCAGCATTGCCTCCGACCTAAAAACTTGATACAATTTCTGATTTAAGGTTTAAACTAATTTTATTTTATTTTTTATATCAAAAAATTTTGCATAAAATTTTAGAATAATCTGGAAATTGCTAATAGCAGCAAAAACTCGTCTCACCTTGTCCCTAATCAGATTGCCAGCGATACCTCCAAGGAGGCCACCAAACTCATCTTCTTTAATAGTCACCTGAAAATGGGTTTACTTCGTAATCAATTTCATACCTTCTTGATTTCTTCTTCTTCACCCATCCTTGGTCCGTGGTCGCCGTGTCGACTTCGAGCTAGATGAAACAATTGTTTCAATTCCATGAACCTTACCAGGGGCTTTTTGGTAATGATCCCCGTCTGAATGGCCTACGAAGCGATCGGCGTCTGGAAATTTGGCGTTAAAGTTCGCTTGTCGCGTCAGTAATGCTTTGGAATTGGACAGTGCGTATGGGGGACGAAGCGAGGACGTTAGGTAGTTTAGAGGAAGGGTGTCAGCTAACCTTTGATTCTATTGAAACAACTATTGAAAGCTCGAGAATCGGAGATAGAGAGAGAGAGAGAGAGAGAGAGAGAGAGAGAGAGAGAGGGATACATCTATTTTGAGGACTTTAGGTCTCATCGTATAAATTTTATGTAGCTAAATTTCATAGTTATTCAGTAAAAATTTGTAAATGTGATGAAAAACATAATTTAAGCACCATCGAGTTATTAACTATATACACTATTTATTAGATCAGCCGGTGAAAAAAGCCTAACAACTGGCCTTTATCTAACCGGGTTTATTCCTGTGTAAAATGCCGAATATACAGGGTGTCCCAAAACCCCCCTCTAGAGGCCTTCAAACGGATCGGATCGGAATGATTTTTATACCAATCGAAAGCTCTCGGAAAGGAGAGAAAACAAGCGGGTTTCGTTTTTTAAGATTTAATCCGATTCTAGCGATATTTCAGATTTTCCTAAAAAGCCGGGAATTTTTCATAAGGAATTTCGCAATTAGCATGCAGATCTCGCATAAATCAGCAGTTTTCATGGTTTTTGGACATAAAATTAGCCAATAAAAAGGCTTAATTAAGAAATTCAACCCTCCTTGTTTTCTCGCCTTTTCGAGAGCTTTCGATAGATACCTAAATCGTAAAAATCGGAATCGACTGCGGACCGCTAGGTAGGGGGGGTTTTTTTGGGACACCCTGTAGAATTATCAACGAATCCGTGCAAAAAAAAAAACGATTTAAAGCTAAGTTGATACCCAGTACAATAATCGTGCTAAAAATGCTAGAAAATCGTTATTTAGTTGTCTATATGCAGCCAACGGATTCCCGAAGAGGGCAGGAAGCGGTTGTTTTGCGGCGGGCGATTGATAAGCGGGATCTCCCCCTCCCCCCAAATATTGGGATCTGGTCGAATGGATAGTGGATTGGATCCAAGCAGACACGAAAATATATGGATGTTGCAGGAAAGAAACCAAGGACAAAACGAGGAGACACCCGAATGGATTGCCGGCACGACTAGAGGGGGGGGGAGCCCGGGAATTTTTTTTGGGCACATGCTGGGGGAAAGGGCAAACAAAATGGCGAGGAATGGGGGGAAGGAAACAGCCGCTTTCAAGGTGTAGGTGCTTGTTTATTTTCTGAGGCAGTCATAATCCAGCCACGGTGAGTCAGTGCCGATTTATTTAATTAAATGGATTTTCTAGAACGAGAACAAACGTGGTTCAAAAAATCTTCAAAAGATCGAGGCCGATCATCAATAAATATTTAAGATGCTTTTATGCAAAAATTGACTTTCAGATGGGCTAAGCATAAAATACTGCCATTTTGCTTGGCGTCTAATATGAGACGGTAGAAAAAAGATAATTTTTGATTTTAAGAATTTAGAGTGTTTGTTAATGCTATTTTCATAACAATTTGCGGATTTCAAATTGGTGAGTTTGATATGGCATAGAAAACCCATCATCTCCCATATTATGAAAAAACCCGAAAAGCAATTAGCTTCGGGAGGTAAACAATTCGAACATATCCCTTATTTACCAATAACCTCCCAGCCAATAAACAAAAACAAGCCCTTCAATTACGCCAACGGTCGTTACAAACAGAACCCGATCAGGCCGTAATTTTTTTTGGGGCTTCCCGCGCCCAATCAGTCGGCGAGGAATCGGAAATGCATTAACGAGAAGGGCTGTACGAGGGATCAGGGTCATTGAGAGGTTGGGGCAGGATAGAAGGAAAAAATAACTGGCAGGGAAGGGGGCAGGCTGGCGATCAATGGCTAGATAGATAGAGACAAACAGCGAGAAAGAGGAGGGCCGGCTGGTCGCAGAAAAATAAAAGGAGAAAAAGAGAAGGAGACTTCCAAACACACCGGTCAACAACATCCACCCCACCACTAGCCAGCCAGCAAAGCGGGCTGCCAACCCCCACAACAAATTTCTTGTTCTGGCGGTAATACAAGTGGAAAATCCATCAAATCAGGAATCTAGGAGTTTGAGAAAGCTTTGAAAATTTGGAGGTAATTCTTCGAAAAAACAGAGGGATCGAGATTAAATAAGCCAAAAAAGGGCGAGTTTTTTAAAATTAAATCCATATTCGAAGAAAGTGGCAGCAACAACCGAAAAATTCAAATCATATTTCAATGCCAAACCAAGCGCATTTCTGTCTCAAAAATGTCGCAAACTTTTCGCAAAGATTTAGAAGAACTATGGCATTATCGAGGCAGAATAAAATACGGGAACAACCGTCAATAAACCAATAACATGCAAATGACATCCAAGGGCAAATGAAGAAAGACCTAAGAATGTTTTGGCCGTGGATGGGCGGAACCCGCTAGCAAAACAAACATACCCCCCCCACCCGCAGCAGCCGGCAAAAGACGCCCTTGATCTGTGGAGAAGATCTGAGAAAGCAACCCCTCAAAATGTGCCGATGACTGATAGAATTTGGCTAGAATTTTATTGGACCATGATAATTATCAAAATATTTGCTGATAATACTAATAAAAGTTCCACTAAAAATTCAAGCTCAGAACTTTCGTGGGCGCTGATTCGCTGTCGAAATGAATCAGCTTCACTGAAAACTAGAATGAATCTGAATCTGTCAATTTTGATTTAACAGTCGCCTTGGAAACATTAGCCTACTGCAGAACTAATGATATAAAAATTAAAAACAGCAAAAACCAAAAGTTACACCGATCCCCGCCAAAACGCCAACCGTTTAGCCAGCCCACATCAAAAAAGGTTGTTGGGAAGAAAAGAGTGCCCGCGAAATGACGGCCCGCCCCAACTTTTATGTTCGATTGAGAAGCGGAGCCGCCGATTTTTGGGCGCCCTTCACCGGGGTGAAAAGAGGAGGAGGGGGTAATTTTCCGCCGTCCGTGGTGGTCATAGATTTTTCATTTTTATATGGTTTGGAATAAGCAGCGGGCGCGGAGGAGGGAAGTGGGTCGAGAGGGATGAGGAGAGAGGAGGAGAGGGTTCGCTCCAGGAAAAAAGAGAAAAATAATACCTGTTATGCAGCAGTTCAATAGGTTCGACATTATTTGGGGCTGGTGACGGGGATGGCTAAAAATATAGTAGTGTATATAGAAATGAGCCTTGAAAATAGAATTCGGCAAGAATATTATTGATGAAATCGAAGATTATGGTGCTCAAAGTAGGGAAAAGGGAAAAATAAAATAATTTATATAAAAGAAAAGCCCAAAATCTGGCTCTAAAAGCCAGCATCAGGTAAATCGGAGGGCTGCGCAGGCTTCGGATCAAGGGCCCATTAATGGTAGGAGAAGTAGGCGAGACCACGCTTAAATTTCTGGAACCGATTTGGGTATTAGTCGCGGGTATATCGCTGTTTATCCCGGTGCACAATGTTTTTTTCTGGGCGTTGGGTGGCAGTAGGGATGAGGGAGAGAGGGTAAGCGTCACAGGGCCCTGTGGGGGAACGGGACAAGCTTCTTCTGCCCCTAAAAAGCCGATAGGCTGCCCATTGACTCTCATCCCCGGTTGACTGACCCCTGGCCATTCCGATGCTTGGACTGGAAAGTTCCAAATCTCAGTGGTTTATTGAAATTTTAAAAGCAAAACTACAAACTACTTTCACAAAGCCGAATTTCATCAATTTTCTTAAAATACCCCTAATGCGTTTGAGCTGCATTTTGAGCAGCTAACTAGACCCCCAGAATCATATTTATTTTCTCGGAATTTAGCAATTGATATCAGCATCCTAACTAATTTTTACGCCATGCTAATCTTCGATGGGTTTCTAAGCTTTTGTAACGTTTACGGATTCTGAAATCGCTGTATTCTAGAAAAAAGGTTAAAAATACGTTGCAAATCAAAAACCGATCATTTTTGTTGCGATAAACATATATTTCATAGATAATTATAGGTAATAGATAATTATTAACAGAAATAGATATTTATTAAACAATGGTAGGCAGCGCAACGCACACATAAAATTTGAATGCAACCATACGCTACTTTTCCATTACTTTCTAAATTTTCCTCGTTTTATTTATTCTTCAAAAATAGTCCAAACATCAGAAACCAACCGTTTTTCGTAAAAACCTATAGCACCACCACGCAGCGATGTAACCACGCAACGAAGAGGCCAAGGGCCAAGATTTGTCGAGCATAAAAAATCGGGGGCCCTAGCGTCCCATTCCCGGGAGAGGCCCCCGAAACGCAAGCAATCAACAGCATTGGGGACCCATGTCCAAAATTGACACGACCCAAATGGAAAACGAGCATATTTGAAAAATCTAGGTGGAAGGAATCCGAAAAATATTACTTTTCCTTTGCCACAAGAACCGGAGGTGGGCCAGCTTTTTCAGATAATAACGAACCCAATTAGGGCAAAGTTTGTCCGTTACAACCGGGGGTTTTTCTAGGGTTATTTATAAAATCGTATAGCTTCTCACCCCATCGAGGGTGTGAAGAGATGGAAAAATGAGGCGATACCTGGAATCCCTGGTTGAGACGACCTCTGTTGGCATGACAGCAGTTTTTAGGGTATGAGCAACCACTTGCCAAAAAATATGCACGAAATTTATAAACCTTTTTGAGCAAAAACTGCTATTCTTAGAAGCCTGAATGCATTTTCTGTATAAGAAAATGTCGAAAAATCTTTATCGCAATAGCAACCAATCGAAAGAAAGTAAAAAAAAACACACCGAAGAAGCAGATATGCAAAGCGAAGCTGCCCGGAAGTAAAATTATCAAAGGAAATCTGAAATTTCAAGTGGGTGGCTAGTTTACCTTTGAATTTATGCCAATTTCTGTAGCTGTAGAGGTTACATATTAAGAACTACTTCACAATCAAAATCATATCACAGAAATTGTTTAAAGCTTGACTAGAAGATTGACCCTACTGATGCGGAAAGCTCAAAGTCCAGTTTATCTTCCCGAAAGCTACAACATGTCTTCCTCTTCGTCGGCAATCAACTTTTCCTCCAATAGACGTCGCGGATCGAGTCGAGGCTAGAAAACACGATTCAAACGATTTTAAGAAGTTCCATACCGAAGACTGTCTCCGAATGATCACATCAACACAAATGACCGCTAGGCATAGAATATTGGTCATCAAAAGGGTAAAAATTATCGCTAAAATGGAATTCTTTTAAATATTGCGAGTTGGACAAACCCCAAAGTGGGATTGTTGAGGAAGAATTGGGTCGGCCGCATTCAGCATACCAATCCGTAGGATAAAACCTGGATCATCGATTACAAGAAAGCTTCAAAATTAATCCTACTCTTTCAACCTTTCTTTAATAAAATCGACTTCACAGGGAGCCGGGCATGATGGAATTTCCATTTGATAGATGGCGCCGGAGTCGGTCACATTTTTGGAGTATATCTAAAGCAATGTCAAGCCTTAAAAACTGTTTGCCCTGAGCAATGGCTAGCATCTTTATCTTTCGTATTTACCTCAACAATATCCTGCCCGGCTATATTATGCATTTCCAGGATGACTGTCGATGCATAGAGTGGAAACACATGTGGAACAATCCCGAATGTCGACAAAAATGCGGCAAGTGTAGTATCGTGCTGAAATTTAGGTTAATTTTCCAAAAGGCGATCTGATGCCCTACCGCTGAATACACATATACTTTAGTAGGGCCCTTTGCATCCAAAGTACCATTCCTTTTCGCCTGTAGCCGCTCGAAAATTTCGGCAACTAGCGCACCTGAACATTACTATTCACAATTTTTTTCCAGAAAACCTGACCTCCTCTCAATTTCCTCAATTGCTTATTATGGAAAATGAACTGGCTGCTCTGATCGTAGAGGGTCTGTACTCTACCCCAGATCGTTGCATTCATCCAGTCCGGCCATTTATGTGTATCTTGGTGATGATACTAAACTTAAATTTCTGTTTTTCTCGGTTATACCGCCAATTCATAATGTTTTGCACACTTACCTCGCAATTCAACGCATCAAAAATGGCCCACATTCCCCGCAGGCGCAGCGGTTTCTTGACGCCTTAAGGTTGTCATAGCTTTTGAAGAAAACCTATACCTGAATGGATCTCCAAGTATTTCAACAAATCCTTGTGTGCTTCTTCGATTTCGTGAACCTTGAAGGAATAAAAAAAATCTGCCTCATAAATATACCTTTGGATCGTCATTCATTGCGTCCAACGCCGCATCTGCATTTGGGCACTTTAGCTGCTCATTTAATTGCTGAATTATTGATCTTAGAAGATTACGTAATATATTTCTTACAATATCACGGTCTTTGTCGACAGTGTGAATTGGTATCGGTATCCAATCATCCGGCTTGCTAGCATCTAGTAGTGACGTTGGAAACATTCCTCAAAGAATTAGACTGTTTCAGTATTTTATAATGGCTAGTTAAAAATTTAGATAGATTAAAGGAGCCATACCTGCCAAATTTGCTTGCGCCGACATGATCGTCCTTGGATAGTCTGAGCTTCTAACATAAATCTAGAAAAAATTTAAAAACTAAATTACATACTTACATCTCTCCTCGAAAAGTTCTTTCCTAGAAAAGTATCGTATCGATTTCGCAACCATTTTCCAAGTCGGTGGTGTTGCTGGATACCCTAAAATATAAGCAAGTTTCATAGAATTCGGGGTTTGATATACCTTTGGGGTCAATTCCGATAGTCCATTTGGCCAGGAGGATACACCGTTATTTGGATCATTTGGTAAAAGCATTGATGGTGCTCGGTCGCCATGTCGATATAGCTAAAATATAATTAATTTGGATTCCAGAACGATAATTGATTGAAAATGAATAGAGCAAGAATTTTTGGTCACTATGGAATAGCTTAGGGTGTCAATTCAAGCGGTCTTGATACCTAGTAATTTTGGAAACATATCATTTGGATGAGCCCCTAATCAACCGAAAATAGCTTGATTTTGCAAAGAGCAGTTTAATTCTTTCGAACTCGGTATTTTCAGCAAAACTTACGATATGTACAAATTTTAGCGTATCTCGCTGCGTAATCGGTTCCGCAAGCTTCGCCTTCGGTGCATCAAAATAATATTTCGCCTCTTCAGGGAAGTCGGGTGGGGCGGCTGGGCTAGAATACGATGTATAATACGATAATATTACGATATTACGATGATTTCACAGTTTTTATGACAATAGTCTGATTCCAGCAGGATTTGAAGCATATTCAAGGCTTGTAGACCTCAGTGTGTTCCCTATTCCTCAGAACTCACTCTAATTCTTGTTGTGCGCCTACTGGAATAATAAATAAAACAGCGAGTAACATTGGGCGCCAATAGCAAACGCGGTTTTCACAATAATCTGCGCATGATTGGCTGCCGGACCCAGCAGGAAGCGGAAATTCGCCGTCTAATATTACGCTGCGTCTCTATTCCATGGCCGATATGTTTGGCTGTCTGGTCCCAGCGTTAGCGCATGCTAGGTTTGGTTTAGTAAAAAAATGTGGGGGACTAAATAAGTAAAATCATCTTTTAAATTTTTTATCAGTTTGAAAATCTTCTTAAAGATGACATGACCTAGATGCTAGTTAAAATAATTTTTTTAATATTTGGTAAGCTAACTTTTTGAGAAAAACGGAAAGAAACGCGTAAAATCTCGAAGAATCTGATCAAGACCAAGATGAAACATTGACAAAAATTGTGTCGAGGCGTCCGCCGAGTGAATGTTCATATTTTCCCACTCAGCGCCCGACCCTCGAAAAAAATCCATAAGAAAGACGCGGCAGTGCCACATTCCCCGAATTAGTCATGCACCCCGCGAAAATAATGGTTTGATATTTTTTATCCAACCTTAAACGTTTTCTTTTTATTTAGTAGGTTTCACATTTTATTATGATTATTACGGGGTGAAGATCATTAGTCACAACGACAAAACACACCGAGGAACTGCACCGGTAGAAACAAATTGGGTTCGGGATTTATTGAGAGGTAGGGATATCGGTAAAAATAGGTCCAGCAAATTTCAGAGTTTGGGATATGTCATGGATTCGAATCATTCGTAGGTGAGGGTTGAGGAAAATACATTTGGACCTGGGATTTAGAAATGTTGAGCTTCACATTAAATCTAAGTAAAGAAGTGGGAGATGCAACATAAAAATTTATAAAAATATAGGACGTTTACTTATTCAAGAGCAAGCATCAATGCAGCAAGAAAAGAAAAAGCTTTAAAATTTTAACACAATCGCGCTGACGGTCCTGGTGCGTCTGGGTCTATTTTAATAACTTTTTGGAAATTCGGCTTTAGGTTTTTCACGGCTGACGCTGAATCCTGCTCGACGACGGGCTTGTGTTTTTGGCGACGACCCGCGTTTGCACGAGCCGGCTGAAAATTGCGGGCCTCATATAGATTAAGGAAGGAAAATACCTTGGGCGCTGGGTGTCGCGGGACCACAAATCGCTCATTGGGTTCGGTTTTGAAGCGGAGGAACTTGGGTAGTATGTCATGGATGAAGGGAGGGAGGTAGCTTTTGATTTTTGGAAGATCGGCATCATCGATCTGAAATAATGGGATAATGTTTTTTGTCGATTTTTAGAACTTACGCCTTCGCCGTTGATGCCGTAGGTATGTCCGAGACGTTCCATCACTTCGTTATCGGTAACCACCTAAATAGAAATAAATGAGCTGTAAGAGCTACCGATGAGTTTTTAAGTCTTAGCTAGTATTATTGTTAACCTTACTAACCTTTGCTGCCGCTCCAAATTGGCAGACTGCATCTTGTTGGTTGGTGTCGACGCGGCAGCGATAGCCGTATCTAATTTATATTTTTGATAAAGCGGCCTGTGAAAGCATAACACAGTATTATTCTCAAATACGCTTCACTAGAATATATACGCCTATTATATAACTCACTTCGGGTTTGCCAACAGCAGCGCAAAAGGCGTTGTGATGACGTCATCAGAATGGGGAACTCCATGCACCTGTTCATAGGTCCTGAATCGTGCATTTAAGAATCCCGATACGCTGCACTTACGCATTTCTCTCGCATAGACTCTTTGTTGACACAATCTCACTCAACATTTCGCCGATGATCTTTTGCCGGTGTTGAACTATTTCTCGCAATGCTGAAACCTCGGTTTTATAAGTCGACATTTCAAAAAAATACCGTGAATTTCCTCGCTCGGGTAATCCACACGGGTCGAGTCAACGTTCGCCCAGACGATCGTCTACAGATTAAAGGTTTTGGGGGAGATGTACGATAGTCTACCTTTTTGTCCCGTTTGATCAGCCTCAAAGCGATCAACACATTGAGGGCATCGTAAACCCTTCTTCGAATATTTTTCCCATCCGAGGCTCTCTTTTCTATCGATTCCATTGGGACCGAATCAAAATATTCTTGTACTAGCTCTTCAGCCACCTAGGGGAATTCGTTTAAAGATTCGATTGCAACCAACCTCGGCATAGGTTGTCACGCCCTTTCGCTGAACCTTATCTCGCACTTTAGAGGCAAATAATTTCAAGGATTTTGAAGAATCACGATCTGTGAATAACAAAAATTAATTACAATGACAATAATTCACCTTTCTGGTCAGGCTTTTTCTTTTTCTTCTTTTTACATGGAATTTGGCATTCGTCTTCGGAGCCGTAGGAATCCGCATCCAGAGCCTCATTTTTCCGGACACTGTTTCTACCTGAACTTTATTGATATTTATATTCGTTTGCGTAGTGGAACCAAATGATTCGCTTTCTAGACCCACCTAAGGTATTGAGCAGCAACGTTCCACCAAATTGATCTCGCGGCTCGTCTATTGGTAAGCTTTCCGCAGCCAGGCTCAGAAGCTCAATCCCAGATTTTGATTCATCCAGGATTACCGTGTCATCTGAAATATTTAAATATCTGGCTAAATCACATCAATTTGACTCAGTGCAGATCTACAAAGACTCTCGTGAATATTTTATATTAGCATATTTTAGCGGAGCCATAAAGATAGTTCTAGCAATCTATGCCGTCATAATTTTGGATCGCCGCTGAGTTAGATTTATATGTAACATTTTCATAATCTCGATATAATATAACAGTGTCTTCTACCACTCATGTATTTTGCGAAAATCTTGATAACCGTCCACATGCCCCGAGGCAACGGCAGATTTTTCGTGTCAAGACAGGTGACAGAAAGGTCATCGCCAGGGTCGGAGGGCCGTAAAAATTGTGGGATGAAAGGAAGGGAGATTACGAAAAGTACATAAAAACAATCATTAACCGGTGGTGGTTTAGAAAAGAATTCATGGAAAATAAGGCAAAAATTAAAAACGAATAGATTTACCATCAGGTAGCCCTCCCTCAGTCGCTTGATTTACTGCAAAAAATTCTTCATACGTTGCCCCGGACATTGCCTCATATTCTTTTGGGTTCTAAAGGCTGAGTTTAAAAACCAAATTTTGATACTTACATCTTGGGGTAACAACAGCTGATTAGTATTCCCAGAATCTTTACATGGCGTCCTCATAATTACCGAGTTTCCTAAAAAAATAATAGAATAAAAGTTTAATTTTTACATTGCTCGCTTACCGATGGTTTTTTGCCGATACCATCCGCTATGATTGGCAGGCATTACGGTTTCTTGGAAGAAATTGTCCTATATTAATTTTAAAGAGCGATTACTGAAAAAGTTACCGCAACATAAATTTCGCTGATATTTTCGAGGCCAGGATCGGAATCTTGACGATAGTAGGAGTTTCGATGTTGATTAACCGTTTGATACTAAATAACGATCACCTTGGGTTTTGATAAAGCACCTTACTTGATATCTTACACCTCCAGAAGGTACAAGAAGATCAGAAAAATCGGTTACGGAATCAGAACGAATTTCGTCTAAAAAATAATAATTGAAATAATTCTAGTAACAAATAGCAACCTAAATTCAATGCTCTTCGTGCTGGATTAGAACCATTTGAGCATTCGGGTTCCGGAATATCATTCGATGCTTCATCGAGAGAATCCTAAAAATTGTCATACGGGAAACACTTTCCACTAACTTGTCGCCGCTCCCCATTTTCATCGTAGGAATATGCGACGTTTTTTAAATCGCCCACATCATCGGGCATCGGATACACTAAAGGTGTTTTAAAGGGCACGTTCAGGGACGTTTTTTGGAAAAAAGCAAAGATTTTTGCCGCGGCCGGGGGTCGAACCCGGGGCCCCCGCTCGGGAGGCGCGGATGGATACCAGTCAGCCACAGCTACAACCTGGCGAGGAGGCGAGGGGCGCCCCACGCCGCAAAGGAGGGGAATGGCCTGTCACAGCACGGGCAGGCGATGCGCGCGGTCCCTACGTCCATAGGGTGTACACGTTGGGACGAGTACACGGCCCCTCCCTGAACGTGCGCTTTAATAAATTTGTTAAAAATTAATTGAACGGATTTTAAATTACTACATAAAATTTATGATCTAAGTTTAGACCTGAATGGTCCTAATACTAAATACAAAATTTTGGATGGTTAATCAATAGGGGCAAGGGACTGGATAGCACGTTGTCATTTGGTGTCATCATGTTAATTGCCATCCCCCCCCCCAATATCGATTATGCTGTCGTAACACCCCCCGTTCCATTAATGATCAATACTTACCTGGATCAAGGGTAGCATACACCTTATTTGGCGATGGTTTAAATGCCGCCAAACCATCCCCTAATGGCTTATGCTCAGCCTCGTCCATCCCGGACTGCTAACGACGTGAAAAGCCGACTTCCGAATTGTTGAAGCCGGATTTTAGGCAGAAAATTTACCGCATTGGCCGCACAGCAGGGGGTGGACAATCGAATGACCCCCGATCGCGCCACGGGTCAACCCAAGGGACTACGGTGGATGGGTCGCGTGTAAGGGGGGCATGCAATGTCTGCTGTTCCCATAATAAAATATTTATTCTGGCAGTTGTCATTGAATCGCATGCAAATTTGGTAATACAGATGAAATCACAGGTCTATGGAATGAAGGCAATTTAGGAGAGCTGGGGGAACCTGTTAGAATCTCGTTAAACAGGATCTCAATTTTTGAGAATCATGGATTTTGAAAACCTCGCATTTTCATAATTCCCAAATTTTAGCATGAGATTTTATCCTAAAATTCACACAATTTATCAAAATTACAGTTGCGGAACATTCGAGGTTTTGTCTGGTAAAATCTATAAAATTAAGATCCGAAGAACCGAGATTCCAAGAGGCAAACGAGAACTGAAAGCATCCCTTTCAAAATTATTAAGATGTTTTTGATAACCAGGAACGTATTAAAATTCTACAACTCAGATAAATCTACAAAGAAAAAGATAATTAAAGTAAAATGGGGTTTATGGCAAAAATATACCTGAAATCACAAGAAAGGTCATGTAAACTACCCGAGATAAGACAAAAAACTAAAAAGCAACAATAAAAGGGTTCAAATCTCCTATGATTTGGAAGTATTTGCTGCTGCTGCGGCCGCGGCTTTATCTTCCATTTCTTTGTCATCGATTTGTGCCTTAAACTAATTCTTAATCAGAATCTGAGGAAACCACCTGGAAAGATTGCGTTGTTATGCTAATATATTCGGTCGGTGTTATCGTCAATAATGATACCCATTTTCCTAGGGATTTAAAGGAATCCGAGCATAGGGTGTAGGATTTGCCGGTGCTAAAAATATTGATGGATACAAAATGGGTAAAACATACGTTTTGTAATTAATTTTAAATGTGAATTCCTTTCCCAGCATATTATCATCTCCTAGCTCAACAAAACAATCTTCGATTATCAACAGCAAAAATGGAGGAACCGCATCGTTCTTCTCAGTACCTGTCCTGATCATCACTAAAATATGGATCCCACCAAAAATAATTACCTCTCAAATACAAAGAACATGTTCGCCTTCAAGACAGCCCATCCTGCACGCCATTTCAGCTCCTGAAAACAAAAATAAATAAAATATTTCCATTATTCTGCAAAATTTATGGGATCCTGCAGCCAGCGATCCTTCGATGTTATTGTTAGCGATCCAAAAATCAACAAATCGCCAAAACCCCCGGATTTCTTCAATTTTTTTTTCCTACAGACGGTTTCCGAGCGATAAAGCTTTTTGGAAGAGGTTTCTTCAGACGGCCCATCATTCAAAACACTCTTATCTTTCCTCGCTTCCCATCACCCATGGGGTCAGGCTGATTAGCCGGCAAACGGGAAGCTTCGAAAAAGCTCGTGGCTTTGCTTTTTGATTTTGCGCAAGTTTTAGGTCCAGGCTTTTTCAAGAAGTAGCCGATTTTTATCGGATTCTTTGGATTTTTGAAATAAAATTCACGATACCTGCTGGACTTCAACAGGACCCGAAAATTTCGTCTCAAATCCGGGGTCCATTGCTAATCGAATCAATGATTTCGCGTTGCCTAGCATCTTTCTGGAATTCATATAAATTGTCCTGTTGTTCGATATGAAAATATGATTTAGAATGTGGGCGAGGGTTGTGTTAATCGGGCTGTTATTGGGGTGGTATTCTCAAGCGAATGGATATCATCTCAAAACCGAAACTGATAGCTATCCGGATTATGGGGAGAAGCTAACAGCTCGTGAGGTGAGGAATTTTGTTGTTTTCTTGTAGAAACTACTGGGCTTCCTCAAGGTTCACGCCAGAAACCTACTTTTTTCAATAAATCTATGTAAAGACGGATAAATAGCAAATTTTATTTCCTAAGCTACGCCATTTATTTTTAAAATCTTTAGTATGGGATCTGTGAGCGAGACGATGGCTCCTTGCATCAATACAAAGTCCGTAATCACGATCAAACCGATCCAGAATGTGCCCATGAACTGGCGATCGCCCGAGCGACAAATGGAGTCAATGAAACCGGGTGAGATCTGACACCAAGCTGCAAACTTACCATCAATATGATTTTAATTCTAATAATTAAATTATGAGGGGAAAGAGAGATTGTGTAGTCAGAATACTACATCATAAGTGTACGCGGGAATCCTTTTGGCGGTTTTGTGGTGGCGCCACTCGGGGGCCCGCGAAGTTTGATGTGACCTTTGGTGGCAATGATTTATGATCTAACTGAAACTAGCTGACACATAAGCCAGCCAAAATAAAAATAAAAATTGAAAATGAAAGAAAATAAAGTAGTAAAATATATTCTTTTGAAGACAACCATCCAGGATGTCAAACGGGAGGTTTTTAGCGAGTTTAAAAACTGTTCTTCTAACAGAGTAGAATTAGAATAAAGTAAAGTTTATATTGCAGATGGGGCTATTTGGAAATCGAGCTCCATGATGCCGATATTCCATTGTGGCTGCAGGGATATTCTGCTGGTTTTGTTGAAGGTAGAATGCTAGGAAAATAGAAGAGATTGCCATATTAATCATGGCTTCAAACCATAATTTCCAGGTCGTGCTACCCGAGATATAATCAGAATGCACATCCACAACACAGTCGATGGATATTGTGATGGTGCAGAGGAGTATTGCCAAAAGCTGAATAGATTCTTGGTTGAAAACCTGCTCTGGATGAGAAATCAAGTAGAGGAGAATCCGGAGGATGAGTATTGGCAACAGGTAGCGCTCGGCGTTATATCGATTCATACAGGAATATAGATTAACGTTACTCTGAATCAACTGAATGGAATTATTGACGGTTATGAGGGCACGCTCAATGAATTCCGAAAGGTCGAGGACCTGGTGCAGCATCCAATTTAGTACGTCTAATAAGCAGCTTAGCGGAGCCAAACTATTTCAGCTATATCCAGCTTGCTGGTGATATGGAAGATTTGGCGCTTCTGTTCAAGCGCCCTGAACATCTACGATCAGCTTGGAAAGGTGGTCATTGCTCGGCCCTTGTCAGGCTCCTTCCTGACCATTCCGACCTTTATTTCTCACACGTCACTTGGTCCAGCTATTCCACGATGTTGAGGATGTTGAAGAAAATCACCTGGAAAGTGAAGGCACCTGGATACGCGTATTCGTACTCCAGCTATCCGGGTAGGTAAAATTCAAGAAATTCAAGATTTTGGCGTCCAGGAGCTATTCCCTCGACTGACGACTTTATGATCTCCTCTTCTGGTTTGGCTATTCTCGAGACAACAATTAGCAACTACAACCACAAGATCATGAAGGAGTATATCGTGCCGGAGACGGTACTGTGCTTCATCCGAGCTCAGGTAAATCGAATAAGCAAAATCAAATCGTAATAGCAATTGATTGAGGCTTCATGACCACTATTTTCCAGATTGCCACACGTCTCTCTTCGGGTAATGCTGAATGGGCAGAAATCTTCGCAAAATACAACTCTGGAACGTACAACAACCAATGGTAATTTGGAAATCTTTTTATTTAATTTATTATATGTTTTTAGGGTGATCGTCGATTACAAGAAGTTCAAGCCCGATTCTCCACGTCAACCACGCCAGGGACTTATTCACATCTTAGAACAGCTACCGTAATACGTTAGCTCCGAAACTTAGCCTGATTTAGTGGATACATCCAACACAAAGATCTCAGCGAGTTCTTGCTTCAACAATATTATTGGCCCAGTTATAACATGCCGTAGGTCACCGGAACTGTGAAATGTCATGGCTTGCAGGTTTTTCCCGGATGTCTACAACGACAGTATGACGGCCAGCTTTGCCGAGCAGTACGGAGAATGGTTTACCTATGATCGCACGCCGAGGGCCCTGATCTTCAAGCGGGATTACCACAAAGTCAAGAATATGGAGAGTATGCGACGATTGATGCGGTTTGGTAAAAAACGTTTTGGTTTAACTTTTATTAGCTCCAACGACTATACAAACGATCCGCTGGCCGCTTGCGAATGTGATCCACCATATTCAGCTGAAAATGCGATTTCATGCAGGTAATTTTTAGACGTGAAAAATACGAATAGACTCGTATCCAATAATTTTCAATTCTAACGTTTTCTTTGCCTTTAAAAATCATTATTTGAGAGATGACCTTAACCCCGCCAACGGCACATATCCGTTTGAAAATCTGGGGCACAAGGACCAGGGCGGAACGGATATGAAGGTGATTATTTGTTCGGTTTTTCAGATCGGATTTGAACCCGATTGACGGATCGTACCCGTTCTCTGCATTGGGACATCGGGACCATGGAGCTACCGATATGAAGGTGCTCGCACGAAATCACCTTTAAATTTTGTCTTAATCCTCCTCGACCATCCTCGATTTAGTCGACAAACTACAAACTCCATCGCAAGCTACAATTCGTCGCCATTTCTGGACCTACAAGCGACAATGTGCCGGAGTTTAACTGGAAGACCACACCTTTCAAGTGAGTAAGATTACGCTATGATACTTTTGACGATATGTGAGCGTAATAATTTATTATTTCTAGAGACTCGGTACCGCACGAAGGTATGCCCGATCGTTTCAACTTCCCACCCGTTGTCTATCGATGGAGCAAGCAGGGACTTTTCCACGATCGCGTTTAGCTAACCCTAAAAAATGTTTCTTTTCTAAATTCACGTGGTGCTTTATATTTTCAATAAACTTTAGAAATCCTTGAGTTTCTTGCCTTAAATTCCTCTGTTTTCAGTTGTTTTGAACTTTTCCCAAAATTCAAACATGAACATGAATTTTTATCGTTTGAAAAGCACCAAACATAATAAATAAATAAAGACGACGAATTACCAAATCTGCCTTAGTTGTTGGAAATTACTTACAAAAAATTAAACAGATACAGCTGGCAGATATATCAAATAAATAACTGGAAAATAAGGACATACACAGGTGGAGCCACCGGGGAAATGAACGTTCAAGGAAAGATATGGCTTGCAGGAGACCGGATGAATCAAATACAGTATAATCAAAGAGCGAGTGAATGGTCTATTCAAATCACAAATAATTTATGGATGCTCGGAAATTGTCGTTTTGCAGAGCTCCAAACTTTGGAGACGTTGAATAGGTTGTCCTTGTGGTAGAGATGAACTAAAAATTGTTATTAAGTTTGTCAAATTGTTTTTATTAATTTTGTTTATACGGGTCCCCTAATATTTTACTACCTACCGTCGTTGATATCGGATTCGCGAATAATAACCGTCTCTGACACCCGAAAAAAGAGCCGACATCAGTTGTGACCAGGCAAGTAGCGTCTCGCATCGCTAAAAAGGTATATTTGTTTTTGCATTTATTTGTTACGCAATTTAGTAAAAATGTTCGATTTTTTACTTACCTTATGCGCTCCTGCATCCAATTTGACACATTCAGCAATGGCGCCATCGGCCAATGGAGCGAAAAAATCGGGCCTGAACCCGAGTGGGGAGAGGAGTGCAAATGCCGAACCAGCGTTACGCCCCGCATTTTCTACCTATATAATTGTATTTATACGGTCTAAAGTCTATAAGCTTACGTGATCCACGGAATCCAACCTGGCAACGCCTTCATTTAACATTTCGTAGAGTACTCGTCCCAGATCGGCCGCTTGTTCATCGCTAAAAAGATGAATTAATGGGAATTTAAAAGTCTGGTAAAGCTAAAAACAAATTGATCTACTAATTTAGTTTACGAAGGCAACTCCGTACTTGCAAAAAATTCTCACTTTAGTTTTGAAAGAAAGAGCCGGATTTCTGGTCTGGAGGCAGATGTTCGCTTCAGGATGGCTTCACCGATCGTTGGTCTGAAAGTAGAAAATAAGTACGAAATTCATGCGTTTCCTACTTTGACATTTTGAAGGCGGATGTGATTCGAATGCGATTGAGGGAAGGGACGACACCAGTTGAGTGCTTTCTAGATTCTCGCGATGCTTCACGGTGTGTTTGCGGTATTAGGAGAGGTGAGTTTGTGATCGCCTAAAATTTTCTATTTACATAATTTCTTCTGGATCAATAATTTTATTTGGGTTTTTTTATATACCTGAACATCGTTTTCCATTTGTTGTGCACAAAGGGACCGACTTCGTTGGCGCTGTGGTTGGGGTGTCAGAAGGCGATTAGTCCCAGATGATGACGGTGTGACGGGCACCGAATCTGAAATTAAATTACGGTATTATACCGTAGTAATTTTAATTGCAATAACAAAACAGATGTTTATTGTTAGAAAATTTGCTGGCAGTCACTTACTTCCCTCACAAGTCGTTGGCGAGAGTGCGTTATTCTGGCCACTACTGGATTCTGTAGATGCTGTCTCAGTGGTCGGGGATCGCTTTATACCATCTAAAATTTTAAAAATAATATGTACTATTTAAGATTGCAAACCTTTTTTAAGTCTTCCTGCCTGGCTGGATGTCCGTCGATTTTTTGTGTACATCGGCACGTTGCTGAAAAAATATGATTCAGTAAGCTGCTTTAAGAATTTCTAAAATTTTTTGATCGATTTAAAGCGTAAGATAGATTTTAAGTTCGGGGGCTATTTCTCGGTCTATCTAACACATCCAAATCAAAAAGGGGCATCCGGAATCAACAACTACGTAGCTACTACCTCACCAAATATTCGGCTAAACGGATTCGCTCCGGCTGGCACATGGCGATAGCGAGGGATGGGGGAAAAGCCGGATGCTGCCGAAAGATGAAAGAAAAAACGATGATAAAGACGAAAAAAAGGACACTTCTGGAGGCCCTTCTAACGCAATTATCGCCGTCACCCACCCACCCATCCAACCATTACGCGAATTCACCCACCCCATATTTCGAAAAGCTGTATTCGAACGTTTATTTCCTTTTAGACAACAAAAGCGTTGGGCCCCAAAAACAATCTGCCGCGCTCCGCTGACCCATATCTCTACAAGTCAAAAACATTCTACCCCCCGCGTAGTCAGAACCAGAGCTTTGGGCTCAACATGAAAATCCAATAGTATCCGTGAAAGGGGCCGGATGGGGGTCTGTTGGATTAGTCCGGAAAATGCGCGCTGCTGGGCAGACACGGTAATTAGTTGCGGAATTGAGTCCTATTTTGCGAGTGTCTTGAGCCTTGGGTGGTACAGCTGTTTTTGTTGGAAATTCCTGTGAAGGGAACGGATGCTAAAAACTGGAACGGAAGTTTTGTCGGAGTCGGCCGGAAAGCTACGCAACAATTCGGTATAGAAAATATACTGTAAAATTTCATTTTAGGCATGAAAACAGTTATACCGTCAGTATGCTCGGTGATATTCTTAAAGGTACATTCCGCGCTCGTTAAAAAAACCTAGGTCGGCGGCATGGATTCGGCTGTCCGGCGGCCGCCGCCTCCGACGCTTCATAGCTCTTCGCCCCATCTCCTCCCCGTCTCTCCCATGGCCGAGTGGTCTAAAGCGCTTGCCCCAGGCGAGCGTCCCGGGTTCGGTTTTGCCCGACTTTTAGCACCTACCGTAACCCGGCATTCTAAAACACAATTTGTCTAAGATCTTAAACGATTCAAACGAGAGCGGACTGTACCTTTAAATAGGACCAGGGCTTATTTTGTTCTCGCCGATTTAAATGGATGAAAATTACTAATACGCAAATATAATGCATCAAGAAAACTTTTAATGTGGCAAAGGACACAAAATTGAACAGGCTATTACTGGCATGTTTGCCAGTTTTGATTATACAGGGGGCCCCGTTTATATATTACAGGGGGCCCCCGTGTCTCTTATATTCAAAACAAACTCTTTTAAGTGGGGTCAAAATCTTGGCCGAAGCGTTGAAAGCAGGTGAAGCCTAGAATGTGCGCAAAAATGTGGGACCGGCCAGGGGGCCCCGTGTGTGTGGATGGGTAGGGGTGGACGGATTTTTGATGAGAAAAGTTCCTAGCCATCCTTTCGAAGGGGAAAGAGAGGAGGAGGAGGACGAGGGGGAGCAAGAGGGAATTGATGAAATCCGTCGATGGGTGCCCCCCTAGGCAAATAGCACTTGGGCCAACGTGAACCGCCGAAAAACGCCTTAATTCCTTGCTTTTCCAACTTTTTAACCTTAACGCGTATTCTAAGAATACTTCGTGGAACATCATTCTTTGTGTTAGAAATCAGGAACTTTGTGTTAAAAAAACGTATAAGCCTTCATCACACGTAACTCAGATCAATACAGATAAGCTGATAGCTCATAAGATCATTAGTCATAAATTTCAGTACCCATCAATTTAAAAAATCCTCATAACCACGTTCAACACTCACAGTCTACCAGATCCTAAAGCTCCATTTAGGCGGCTGCACCCAAAAGTGTAACTAAATCCGCCCCCCCACCCCTCGCCCAAAGTTTACCCAATTTCGGGACCTTTTGCAGCCAACTCGTTGCCAACATTTTGACAAAAATAAGGGCATGCAAAGCTTAGAAAAATAGCAATTTCGCAGCCAGTTTTCATGACAATACGACGTATAACCTACGAGGAAATATCGGTCTCTCCGGTCACTTCGTTTGGGGACCAAGCGGGTGCCGGGAGACAACGTTTCTCGTCCCTTTATTAATGAATTATTAGAAACTAGGTAAATTATAAGATTATCTTTTGACGTTCATAAAAACACCGGCACGGACGTCAATTTTAAAAAAGCGTTAAGTAGCTGAATTTAGAAACTTGATGTCCACAATGCGGCAGAACTTCTATTTTCCCTAGACACTCCAAAATAGACGAGCCATTTGCGTAGAAATTGCTAAATCACAGGATCTAAGATTTTGCGCACCAAAAATTGACGCATGGCGTAAATTCCGGGTTCCCAGCTGTTCCCACCCTGTAATTAAGTGGCATAGAAGGCAAGACGTTAGCCCTCAATTCGATTTATGAACGCTACTTTTGTAGTCAAAGTCTGTTAAGACAAACATACCTCTTTGTGAAGCGAAGAATTTGATGCTTCTTCAGCAACGACGACCCTTCATTGCCCATTTCTGCAGATGGCTGTGGAATCCACTGGAAAATTGCGGGAATAACTGTGGAGATGACGGGACGGGGGCTGGGAGGGTGGTGGAACGAAAACAGTTGAAAACGAAAACGGGCCCAATGCCGAGAATAATTATCTTCCGCAGTATGATGGCCATGGAAGGGGAATTGGAAAACGGGAAGAGATGGAAGAGATGGGAGGTGAGCTGTGTTGCTATCCAGCAAAATCCCCCGGGTTCTGGTGGTTTTGAAGGGAGGGATTCTGGTATATCATCCTTTTCCTGGGCGTTTTTGAATTCGCAGGAGCAAATCTGCTGTCACTCCACTTGATTAGATGGCCGGTTCGAAAGCTGGGATAATCTAGGGGGGATAAACCGAGAACAGCCCCTTTTCTAAATGCCCTGGAATTGAGATTTGCTGGGAAAGTAATTGGAGAAGATCTTCGTAGTTTTGGGGAAGTTCAGGCTTTAGAACAGCAACAATTTCGAAAGTGATACTCAAGGGAATTAAGAAGACAATGTCAATAAACAAACCCTTTGGAACAGAAAGGAAATGAAGCTACCATAACATACATACTCAAAAATTGAGATTTAAAGCCAAAGCCAGCCCTCTTTATATAGCCACAAAGCTCCTATTTTCTTTCCTTTTCCGCTACAGATTATTAGAAAATCCGCTGGGAAAAATTTCAGAATATATCCGCGGGGCGCAAATACGCCCCAAAATGGGCGATTCCCTCAGGAAATTGGAGGATACCCAAAAACTGTGGTCCCATTGTGGCTTCCCCCCTTCGTAGACGGAAGTCATTTTTGAGCAAATTTTGTGCGCCCAGATTTCCCGACGCAGCCAGTCAATATCTGCGTCGTCATCACCCGTCCGCTCCCTTTTTAAGGAAGACTGCCATGGATGACTGACTTTGACGACTGTTTTCCAGTGTATTTTAGGAAACCGAAGTTGAAAATAAATGGCCGATGCGGCATGCGTTTTGATTATAGTAGTTACGTCGTAAATGGAAGTAACTTGGTCGCTAGATAGCAGCTTTACGAGAATCGAAATACATCTGCCAAGCGACGAGTGCAAAAACCTTAATTACAGTTCACACGTACCAGAATAGGTTTCTTGGAACAAGACCCCAAAAGTAATGATATTTTAGATTAAAGAAGAGCCCGAAGATGCTTTGGTAAAAGAAAGGGCCGGATCAGAGAATGTTCCTGGAGCGGAAATTAGTTTGGAGGCTTGGGGGGATACCGAAAACAAAAAGAAAACGGAGCGGATGGTTTGGGACTTTTTGTCGCTTACGGATTTTGGAAAAATACAAGAGTAATTTCCGTAATGCCTTGCAGAATTGGCGGGACAAGAAAGTAAAAGTAAGCCAAGAACAAACGATAACATTATTTTTCAAGAAGTCGGTTAGCCCAGCAACAAGTTGTGCCTTTTTTGACAGAATAGTTTGTTATGATGTTCTGACCTTTTAGGTTAGGGGTTAAGTAAAAAATGTTTAGCTGTTGGCCCCTAGCCATCACGTTCAGAATTTGTTTTGTCATGTGGTCGCTTAGAAGAAGAAGAAGAAGCGAGCTTTCACTGGATGCCTCCCTTCTCTTGTTATTTATGGGGTGGGCAAGTGAGGGTGGAGGCCCTAGAAAATACGACATTTTTCGGTTTGAGTGCTGAAAGGGTGGGGAAGAGATTCAAATAATAGGGTTTTTGGGATAAAAATATTAGGTGGAAGTGTGTAAAAGACGGATTTTTGTCTGGCGTTTTTGGAAATTTTAAGGTTTCGATTTTCTGTTACAGATTGAAAAATTTAAAAAACAGGCAGAGTGATAATCGTGTGTAATCAAATTCCAGATCATGAATTTTAGGTTTTACGAACCATTTAGCAAGAAAAAAAAAAAAAAAAAAAAAAAAAAAAAAAAAAAAAAAAAAAAAAAAAAAAAAAAAAAAAAAAAAAAAAAAACAACGTTTGCCCACCA
This sequence comes from Mesorhabditis sp. LJ9110, assembly GCA_038088335.1. Taxonomy (NCBI): domain Eukaryota; kingdom Metazoa; phylum Nematoda; class Chromadorea; order Rhabditida; family Rhabditidae; genus Mesorhabditis; species Mesorhabditis sp. LJ9110. The sequence continues at coordinate 512,695 of JBBGBA010000067.1, forward strand.
GAAGATAGCCCCTATTTTTAGAAAGAAATATCCTCAAAAATAGGCGTTGAAGAGGGGTCAGACGGGGGGCGTTGACAAGGAAGAAAAGAGGGGTGGAGGGGCATGGTGGGTGTGGTATGAGAAGATCTCTTAGGGCCCGAGGAATGGCCCATCCAGAGGGTCGAGAGTCGTACTCCCCAATCTGATTCCCTACATAGCCTCCTTCTCCCCTTCTCTTCCTCCGTCCGACCAGTCAGATGCCCCCCCCTACTTTCCGCCTCTGTAAATCTAAATCTTCTCCCTTTCCCTCTATGACCGGGGTAACGAGCAAAGAACATGCATATTTTCAGGTGGCACCCAGAAAAATTCGAACTAGAATAAACTCGTGGCCGCCTACGTTTTTGGGCCCCACGAAAAGAGTTGTGGGACCCGGCGGCTCATCCCTAAATTGGGAACTCCCCAAACCAAACTAAACTGGGTCAGACCAGCCCAGCGAACTAGTTTTTAGATCCGAACGTTGGTCGTACTAAAGTAAGTGCTGGGATAGGAAAAAATGGGATCTTCGACCAGGATGTTAAAAAATTGCACGAGAGACCGCCTGTCACGCAATGATCATATTAGCATCAAAACTCACGGAAGAAAGGCTTTCCTTTAATCTACTAAAAGCATGAGCATGAGCGTGTCAAGTTTTAGATGCCATAATAACTAACTGATTAAACGGGAAATGATTTCATTTAGCTCCCGAAATGAAAGCGCACCCGTAATAAAAAGCCTGCTATTCCTGGAAATTTTTGAACAGCTGGAACTATTGCGTTCCGCATTGGATGAAAGGCAGCTAGGGGCGAACCCACCCCGAAATCTAATCGAAGCGTCGCTGGAAATAAGGCGGGGGCGAAGTGAATAAACAGGTGGCATCCCGAAATCATAGGACTTTAGGGTTGCACCTTCAAAACAATGATACAGTATTTAAACCCATAGAAAAACTGTTTCTGAATTTTTTCGCAAAGGGTTTGCTCGAAAGAACAGGATTATATAGTGCAAAGATAATTCAAATTCATATGTGAATTTACGCTACAGCCGCCCACAGATACTGAACATCACAAGGCGACGCCCCCGAAGACCCCAGCGCAAATGAATAAATTTAGGATTTGTTTTTGGGACGCCCACTCGCATTGGGGCTTAATTTTCAATCTATAAACATCTACTATGTCCCGCAAAACTGATCAATATGCTCTAAATTACCAGCAAGCATCAAAATTCTTGGCAGCGGGATACGAAAGGTCTGCGCGTCGTCCGGCAATATCTTAACGACCGGTTTCAGTAAATACTACCTAGGCGTAAAAATGGTGATTGTGCACTCAATTCAGTCAGTTGTAATCCGCTTTACGAGTGCTTTGAGTTGGCGGAACACTATTTTATTGATAGCTCCCCGAATTGCAAGTTTTGCAAACGCGAACTTTGAAGACTGGAGTGTGTGGTTAAAGGCTCCTTGAAAACCAATTTTGGTGCTGAGTAATTTGAACGGAATAGAACCGCTGTTCGAACAACCGACCAGACCGCTAATTGAAAGAAACACCGCTGAACCCGGGGTGGCCGGGTGTTCCGGTTGCCCTCAAAAAGTTCATGTCCCTTGGGGGGAGGGCTCGTCATCAATAAAACTCCGCGAAAGTCTGGCCATTTAGCACGAGTTCTTTTTTAAACTGACGCAACTTTTCGGATTTCAAAAAATAGGAAATGATTAGGAAATGGTCATTTGGGGGTGGCGGGGGCGATGATGGCGTTTCGAGTGGCATTTAATTAAGTTTTTAGATGCTTGAGAATAATCAAAAAAAGTTGCTATTTCAGAAAGTTAATAGCAACGCCAGTTTTTAGAAAAGTTCAACGCCGTAAATAAAATTTTCCTGGGCAACTCCTTTTAAAAAGCGGCCCTACCGACTCCTTAGATCCGGAAATAACCTTCCCCAAAAAGCTATTTCATAGATCAAATCCTCGCGGAACTTGAACCTTCCCCCCATAAAGTCTCAGCTGCTACCGCCTTCTCGCCCAAAAATAAGACTAACAAATTCCCGGGAACGCAATATCTTTGAATACTCTATCAGCCCGACCAGGCCATCAGAAATTCGAGTCCCAACGCCAGGTTCGGGCAGACGAATAATTTTGCAAAAAAAGTGTAAGAAGGTAATGTTTGAATCAATAAAAAACAGTTAGGCGCTAAATCGCAGCCCGGCTGGATTCTAATGGATTTGTCCGGATTATGGATCAAGGGGATTGGGACAGAGACTACGGGTCTCGCAACCATCAATTTTTCAAATTGAAAAACTAAGGGAAAACGTTGAGATTAATGATTAATAATGTCCACGAAACACTGAACCAGGAATTTCTATTCTCCCCGATGAGCAGGAAACGTTTGTGGCGGAGCAGCTGGAAATTAGGGCTAGGACGGAAATGTCACCAAAAAATAAGTCTAATCACGCATCGTACTGTATTTTGCTCGATGATACATGCGTCATAAAACGTAGGAAATATTACTGTATAGAAGATAGCTGACTTTCGGAAAGAAGACCCAAAACCGGCCTTCTTTGCTAAAAATTATGTAATAAGGTGTAAAAGGTAATTAGGTAATATAATAAGGTTGCGACGGGCTGGCAAATTATAGATAAAGTTTGGTAGTCATGCAAAAGCATATTAAAAACCAAAAACCATAAATTATTTAGCATAACGTTCGCGTAGGGGTCTCTAACGATGAGCTGAGATTTTAAAGTCCAATTTAGCACCCTATGCCCGCTCATCCTCAAAAAAGCCTCAATGCGTCAGAAACCAACCCCAAAATCAATGAGCCCCAGCCAGCGTGCCGCACATCCCACCGAGTTTAATTAATAATTTCGCGCGGAAATTCGAGGCGTTAGATGGACGATTCTGGGCCGTGGTTTGCGTGCCTCGTTTCGCATTCTGCTAGCGCCTAGGAGGGGTCCCGCTGAAATCGGAGGAATGTGGGAATGGGTTTCTAAAGGAAAAGGGACCGGATGGGGGTCTTGCTTAAAATTCGGCAATCGCCCTCTTCCCCCTCCCCAAGCACAACAAAGTCAACACCTTCTATGCCCTCAATAAAATATCCGGTGACAGTTTTGCACCCCCGGAATGATCGGTGGTATGTGAAATCAGAGCGTTGAACTTGTGGTGTTGTGATATAGACAAACAGAGGTTTATGGAAGGTGCTGCTGAATGCTTGAATTTATAGCCAAGGAAGCGTAAGTCAATTTTTATTTTCTGCGTGTTTTGCGCCATCTCCAGTGTCAAAAATTTAGTAATTACGCAGTGGAAACTAGCGTCAAAACATCTTTTGCGCCAGAGTTTCCGCAGGAGGTCAATCAGCCAGGTGAAGCTTTTTTAGGGCATCTGCGGGTGCTCGAAGAAATGGGCAGCTGAATAGAGAGAGAGAGATAGAGAGAGAGAGAGAGAGAGAGAGAGGGAGCGAGAGAGATTGAGAGAGAGGGAAATTGCTTCTTATTCACTTATAGTGTTCGAAAATCTAGAACCGGATTGAATTCGTGCGCTCGAATAGCTTATGCTTGTTTGGTGAAGCGCTTTCATCGTAGGATTTCGAGGATTTGCGCACTGAGTTTCGAAAGTGTCTATTAAAACCATTTTCTAAAACGTGTTATTCATCTACCAGGGCCCAAAAATTCTGGACGTCCTTCCTTCTGTTCGAGCCGAACTATGAAAACTAAGAAAAGAAGTGAAGGAAGAGCCCCTGAAACTACATTCCAAGGCAACACCTGCATCAAAACAACCCCGAAAACTAGGCCAATTTAGGGTATTCGACCGCAATAACACACATGTTTATTTGCAGAGAATAGCTATTTAAGGTTATTACAACTAAGTTTTTATGTGCCCCATATCCGGAGAAGATGGCGGGGCGCAAAGACCAGAATTGTAGTGATTTGCAGGAAAAGCAGCCATCTGTTGAGGGAACTAGTGCCGCGTATAATTGTTTACGTTTTCGGGAATTTCACTTTACAGATTGTAATGCGCAAAAGGAGGCTTGCGTTGTTTAGCGGTCGTTTCCAGATGCCATCACCGTGGTTGCGGTGTTTTTGATAGGTGTCAATGTCGGGGGACAAATTAGACTTGGGGCGGTGTCATATCGTAAGCGAATGGAAAATTTTTTCGATGTAAATAAGAATGGATATGAAAAACTACTAGCAAATTTTCGTCTAAACAATAAATTCGAAATGTTTCCAAACAAGGAAAAATAACTGAGATTTTCAGAAAATTAAAATAAAAGGTAATTCTCAATAAAAATAAAAATAAAAATTACTTATGAAGTGAAGGAAGTCATAAAATTCACACTCTTTGCATAGACCGTAGGCCCTTCTGGGCTCCTAAAATGCAAAGAAAAATTGCTCGAATAAAGGATTTCTGTGGCACTGATTTTTTTGGTTCATGCTTGGACAAACACATAATTTGGAGTGTAAATAAATACATTTACTCGGAAATTTACGTCCAAAAAGAGTTATCTCTTCTAGAAACCCCCCTACTACAGATCATTAAAATCAGGAACTCTTTACACAGCAAAGAAATCCGAGCCAACGCATCCAAATGCCGTCCGTGGAAGCGAGATTCCGGGATTGTTTGCGAGGGTGGCATTCCTAACACGCCACAATAGCATAAACGCCGAGCCCTCCGGGGGCGAACAACTCGAAGACCGCTAGATAGCAGAGCCGCCCCGGCCAGGCGACCACAGGCTCATTAGGGGATCGTGTCCGCTGGCCGTCTTCTCTCAAGCCCGACCCCCGACTAAAGGGGCTGTAAAAGGAGGACATCCCACACACAAATTGGACAGCAACCCCTAACAAAACTGCCGAGGTGCCATTGCCTCGATTTTCTTCTTCCTTCAAATCGAATCAGGAACCAATTGCCGTTTTTGGCAACAATGGCCTGCTTGGTGGATTTGGGACAAACAGAAAACTTTTAAACCTTAAAAAAGCAAAATTTAGGCGCGCGTGGGCCGTGTAGGACCCGGAGTAGAAGGAATTTATATGCGTCAATGATCGGGGTTTTCGCATCTAAACTGTACTTAATCAATAAAAAGATACGCAAGCAAAATCCGCGACACTCCAGCTGACAGCCATTTTGCTCAGTGGTCACCGCGTCGTTGCTTCCTGAAATCGGAGACGTCGGGCGAACTTCTGGGGGCGACAGCAGTACGAGGGGCTACTGCAGTCAAGATATCTGAGATGGTGATCGCCCATTTGAGGTGTCGTATAAAGTGGGATTTGGATCAGATGCGATGACACATTTGTCTTAAGAGGGATTAGAATGATCAGAATCAAAAGGGATAGCGGTTTATGCGTCTTTCCAAGACACATCCCAAAAACTCCTGAGGACTTTTTAAAGATTTTTCAACTCTGTTTTCGTGCAGCATACGTCAAAACCATGCTATGACAACCGTCGGTTCAAGTGCTTCCTAATCACTCGCAAAACTCAATAATTTTTCTAACATCAGAACTACCAAATCCCTTGCCAAATCTTCTATCGAAGAGCCAACGACCGAACCTCGACCGACCAGCCTTTTTCCGGGATCAGACCGAGTGGGGCACAACCGTAAAACAACGACTCATCGCCCCCTTCTTATCACCCGTCATCACTTGCAACGATCAGAGAATATGGTTTTTCGAGCAGCCACTCTGGATTTCGCAAGCATCTCCCTGCAACAGAGGAATTCTGAAATCACCATTTTCCATGGTCGATCCGGCCGTCACCGGGTGATTCACCGGAGATGGTCGGCTTTGAAGGGGGACCTGGTATTTACCGATTTATAGGCGATACGGCCCACTCGGGGCATAAGGCCAAGAAGGATTGGGGGACAAAAAGTCAAGGGGGAGGTGGAAAAGCGTTGGCAAACCACTTGAATCAACCAGCATTTTATGGCCGTTCAGTCTGATAGCGTGGGGGAATCTCTTTGTGGTTTCTTGCTTTTTTAAGGATGTTACGTATTTATTGATTAATCAGGAAATACGAAAATGTGTACCCGCGACCTACTCCAAAAATTATTTATCATCTTAACCTCTTTGCCAGTTTCTTTTATTTATCTAACTTCTCAACATGCCAAACCAACCCACGTAAAAATTCGCTTTATTTGCAGAATCCGGGGTGGTTTCCAATAATACCGGTACCCCCGAAAGTGATCACCGATTGCGAAACCTGAGCTTAATGATTGGGCGTGTAAATAGAGAGTGACCGGCTTTTCTCAGGGGCTCTTGCCGCCTTGGCCCCGCAGCCGACCACATAGTACCAATCTTTGGCCAGTACTTGGGGCCCCATAGCGGTATAGAAGGTTCGGATTACGGCTGGGCGTTTTTCATTCTATAGTGAATTTTTGGGTAAGTTCTAGTCGTTGTGTATATATCCGGATATTGCAATTACCATTCAAAATTAATTTTTCTCTGGCTTTCTATATTGAGTTTCCAAACAGGTTTAACGAAATAACTACATAAAATTCCTTTACAGTCCATTTTTTTCCAGATATGATGTCCAATTTACAATACCCATTTACTAACCACCATCCTTTTTTAAATCATCAAAAACTTATCAGCAATCCCAGCCCCCATATCCACTCTCCCAAAAACACATTCCATACCTAGCCCCATTTCAAAACCCCCAGCCTTGATGATATCAAATCCAGATATGCGAATGTCATCTAATAGTCCCCTTATTAGCAACTCGAAATAACATTCCAAGGGTTAGTAGTCACTTGACTTGGTGTGATCCTGAAAAAGGGAACACGGCTTGTAATCAACGGCTCATCCGTGACGCCGCACCATCCAGAATGGCTGCGTCGAATCATCGTGTGCTTTCTGACTAGCTTCGGCCATTTTCTGGCCCCGAATAACCCAACCGGGGTAGATAAGCAGACTGTTTCGAGCGCGGTGTTCAGTTTCTGACCGCTGGCAAGAACAGGCTTTACATACAGATGCTTTTTTAAATTCGGATCTGTTTGTCAGGTTCTTTTGCGTTATCCGAATAATATTTTTTTGCATTATTAGATGCGGCTCACAAGGGACTATTTTTCGAGGGTATAGAAACTTAAACTTAAAAGCATTTTTTAATGGTTATTTGGTAAAAATTAAAGCAGATTTGGGATCAGCTATTCGGTTTACCACCTTTACTTTAATTTTCCTTGTCTGTCAAAGCGGGGTCAACTGTCAACACGAAGCAGCGAAAAATTAACTAAATTAATTAGGAGCCACAAGACTAAAGACCCCTTTTTATCCTTGTCTGATTTAGGCATTAAATTCAAGCAATGCGACATTTTTCCGCAATCATTGCTCGATCATTTTCGAATTCACGATACAAGCCTAACCATGCGAACAAGCAGCTGCCAATTAGACACTAAAACTATGACCTTTTTAAAAATTTTGGCATCAATTTCGATAGGTGACGCTAAGTAATGAGTAAGCAATGGTCGGCTGGGGCTCGGAACGGCCAATCGTCCCGGGGACCCTATGGGATGTTTGCCGAAACGTTTGGACAAACATCTATCCTATTCTCTACCCCCTCAGGGGCCTACCTGACTCTCCTATCCCTTCCTCGTTCTTTTTTTCAACAATTTGCAAATAAAGCCGGATTCAGCGTGGTCTAGCCATTTTTGCTAATTTTCTATTATATTCCGTTGCTGCATCTTGTTTGCATATTTTACCCCTTGATTGCCGTTTACGTTTCAAAATGCTTTCAAATGCAATAAAGCTTGAATTTTTTCAAAGCTCGAGTTTATTAATATCACCGATTTTTCAAAATGTTTCCGAAGAGGATTTTTTGGGTTGTAGGCTTGTAGTTTAGTTAGACGAAAAGCAGTTTGTAAGGAAAATTTCAGCTTATATAATTTCTCAAATCCAGTAGCCAGGCATTAATTCTCGGATTTTCCATAAAATCAATTTTGTCTGAAATTAGTACGTAAGCGTTAACGACGTAAGCTTCCAATTCAAGTGAAAAGACATTTCGTCCCAATCGCTATTTGCTCATTTTTGACTCACAACTTGATTGATTTCTTTGAAATATTTTGTCAACCTATTGGCTTTTTTACTTTGCATCGGGAATGACTAGTTATGGGTGTAACCTAAATAATCTAGTCTACTCCTCACCTCCCCCAAAAAAATCTCAAAAAAGACAAAGGAGGCAAGACAAGGGGTTCAGGGGGTCCGCACGTCGCTGATAACGCGGCTAGATCAAGAAATTCCACGCAAACGCAAAGTTAGACGGATGACGGCAATTTCACTATTTTTCGATAACGATTTTTTCCTTGGCTTGCTTTACAATAATTTTACAGTTAAAATATCCAGTTTTTAGCCCCGTCCCGTACGCCATGGGCGCTTTTGCCCAGCTGCGGCTGCTGTTATGGAAAAATTTCATGCAGCAGGTAACGAGATCAGCTTGAAGTCATCATCGATACTTTCAAGGTCCGGTCACCATGGTTCACCATTATGGAATTTTGTGTGCCGCTGATTCTGATCGGGGCTTCATTTGGGTTGATGATTGGGGTATGTAATCTGACCCCGAGAAGGCGTAAAATTTCTGATTCGACAGTCCAATCCGCTTTGATAGCAACTTCCTAATACCGGCTTTCAGCTTCGTAATACCTTCGAGAAGCATGAAAACCAGAAAAATTACGGCCGCTGGCCGATCACGGGGCAAGCTGTCGATCTCATCGTTCCACCGGATATCGCTAATCGGGAAAATGCTACGTTGAAGGTATCATTGGCAGACCTTAAATAAAAAAAATTTCTTTCATTTTCTTTCTTAAGTTCTATGCCATATTTAGGGTATGATCTTGGATGCATCGATTTTTGCAACGGGAAACCGAACAGAATGTCAGTTCCTGCAGGCATATTTTGAATTAGTGCTAGTAGCTCCAAATGCGTTAAGGTGAATATAACGGACAAACATTATGATGTTGGTGTACGGTTGGCGTATGCCCCAAAGACAAATTTCACAGATGAGGTCATGTTGCGCGTCCAGGTTAGTCTTTTAGAAGATATTGTTCGCGTTTTTTGTTCTTTTAATTTTGCTAATTTAGGATGGATACACCGGAACGCTTGACGCCTTCTTCATAGAACTGCAAGGCATTCTCGGTACGGCAATCACAATGAATGTCGTAGCCGATATTACGCGTAACTTTTTAAATGGTTGCAGCATTCCTGCGGGTTCTAGCATACAATACCGCCGATGAATTGAAGAATGCAATGGTTAAGGATTTCACAACCCAATGTGACAACCCGCTTTGGGGTGGGATCAACATCTAAGCATTAACTAATTACCGTTTTAGCTGGGATTGTGTTCGACGATTCTATTGCAAATAATCTGGATACGGCCACAAATCTCACCTACACTATTCGGCTGGCAAATACGAAGCGGAGACAGGTAACCTAAATTTTTGGTTCAAAGCAAATCACGTCTCCTTTAGGTCCGAGGTTTTGATGACAGCAGTGGAATGCCATGGGATACAAAACAAAAATTCGCCGTCCAATACATTAGTGGACCCATCAACCCAAAGGACATCGATGGAGGAGATCCAGGTTTGACTCCCCCAAGCAATTGCAATTTCCAACAATTACAGGATACTGGGAGGAAGGCTTCATGTCTATACAAAAAGCTGTCGATACTGCCATGCTCAACTATCTCGATAAGAGAAATATCTCGAAGGTCCAAAATGTTACAGGCTGGATCGGGGAGCAGGAGGTCTGTGGCCAGCTATTTCCACTTAGCATGCATAAACTTTGCCAGCATTATCTGTTAAATTGTAAATTTAGGTTGGGCGTTACCCATTCCCGGAGTATACACGCAAAATCATCGAAGTTGGTGCCTATTTCCTGCCGGTTGTGATCATCTTTTCCTACATGACATCCGTGATCTACATTGTCCGCTCAATTACCATGGAAAAAGAAGACCGTTTGAAGGTCCCTAACTAGAGTATATCGATTTAACCACCGCATATTTAGGAATACATGCGAGTGATGGGACTCTCACAATGGGTGCTTTGGGTTGCCCACTTTATCACAAGCTTCATTAAGCTGCTATTTTCGGCAAGTGCAGCCTGATGTTTTCACTGAAACGTTTTCAGGTGATCATCCTTACCATCCTCATGCAAATTGTCGCCAAAAAATCGGACGGCTTTATTATATTCCTTTTCTTCACACTGTACGCCTATAACGCGACCTATTTTTCGTTTATGGTCTCGACTTTTATGCAATCTGGTGAGTTGTATCATTAAAGAAAAACTATTATAAAATTTAGGTATGGCCGGTACGATGTTGGCGGTGCTCGGATGGATGTTGTTATATTTCTGGTGAGTCTCAAAATCATACACCATCGAAAATAAATTGAATTTCAGGTACGCCTTCTTCTCGGGAATGGACACAGCCAAACCCTACGATTTTGGCGTCAGAATGATAAACTGCATAAACCCAAATAATGCGCTATTTTTTGGCATTAACAAGATTGCCCAATATGAGACGCAGGGTGGGCCAAAAGACTGTGGATTAAATATTTTCTTAGGTGACGGTGTGAAATGGGGAATCCTATTCAGCCGAGCATCGCCCGATGATCCGCTAACCCTCGGCCATATGTTTATCATGCTCATCATCGATGGTATTCCAGAAAAGTCAATACTTATACACACCTTGTAGGCCTGATAATGATGTACATCACCTGGTTTGTCGAAGCGGTCAACCCTGGAGGCGAAGGAGTTCCGCAAAAGGTCTACTTCATGTTTCAGGTATGCTTTTTGCATATCGCAAAACCCAAATTTTAGCCATCCTATTGGTTTCCCCATCATGCAGCCAAAAAAAGGGATCTGAGCGCCCAGACTGGTGGTAGGCGAATTGACCCTCAACCCTAATAAAATGCTAAGGAAAACCCATCGAACTCGACTATGATGCAAAGTGTGAAGAAGAACCCCGGGGACTTCGAGCTACCATTAATGTCGTCAATCTTTGCAAGGTCTATGGTGGATCTTTCTTCAAGGCAAGTGGAGGAACTAATTTTAACATTTAGTTTAGAAGCTCTTTGACTGCAAATTTGGGAAGGAGGGTGAAAAGCGAGCTGTGAATGGGTTGAACTTGAAAATGTATCACGGACAAATCACGGCACTGCTTGGACATAATGGAGCCGGAAAGAGTACCACTTTTTCGATGCTTACTGGTGAGTGGATTTTTGAGCAACAGCGCAACCGGTTATTGATGAAGTGAGTATCAAAGAAATATTTTTCCAGGTGTCGCCGCGCCATCTGGTGGCACGGCTTACATCAACGACTACGATATCCGGGATGCTTTGCCACAAATTCGGTAATCTGATCAAGACGGGGTTTTTAAAATACTAAATTCAGCAAGCAACTCGGACTTTGCCCGCAGTACAACATTCTGTTCGGAACCTTGACGGTATTTGAGCACCTTGAGTTCTTCTGCAAGGTAGAATGTGAAGGAAATTTTTACGGTACCAAAAACGTGTAGATGAAGGGCCGCCCATGGGATCCGGAAGAGGCTTTGAGCATACTGAACCGTTTGAGGTAGACGATCCTCACTTGGTGCCACTTATGCCGTGTTTAGAATCGAGTTCAAGAAAGATTTCCGAGCTGGTGCTCTCTCTGGTGGGCAGAAGCGTAAGCTTTCCTTGGCCATCGCCCTGATTGGAGGATCCGAGGTAAAGAAGTGATAATTTTTTAGTGAAATGGCATTTAGATTGTTATGTTGGACGAACCGACCTCAGGTATGGACCCTGGAGCTCGACATGAGACCTGGACGCTCTTACAAGAAGAAAAGAAAAATCGGTAGATTTCTTATAAGGAGTGCTTTTTTTGAGTCATACGCAAATCATTTCCAAAGATAGTGCATTCGATAGAGAATTTCATTCTGAGTAACGCTATAAGGTTCATTTTTGCAGAATGGCTGTCCCCGATTTTATAAAATTAAAAAACTAAAACGGTGTTTTCCTACATCGCTCGGCGCGCACCGATGGAATCATGGCTCCTCCGGGACAAGGGGGGCCTAGATGGTTTCCAACCACGATTGACGATAGCGCAGTCGGTAGTGCGGTTGTCTTTGAAACTTTTTTGGACTTCTCTGGGAGGTTCGATTCTTCCAGGTGTAATTCCTTTTGCTTTTTGAATCCCGGTGACATTGACAAGGCTCGGACCTGGAGACTTCACTTTGATCAACTTTGAAGCAATTGCCAACTCAAAAGCGCAAAAATCACATCCCTATGTACGGAAACGCAATTGACCATAAAAAAGCAAAAGAAATTACATTTGGAAGGATCGAACATCTCAGAGAAGTCCAAAAAAGTTTCAAAGACAACCGCGCTACCGACTGCGCCAACGCCAATCGTGGTTGGGGAGCCATCTAGGCCCCCCTTGTCCCGGTGGCTAGTCATGCCTGCCATGGATGCGCGCCGAGGGATGAAGGAAAACACCGTTTTAGTTTTTTAATTTTATAAAATCGGGGAGAGCCATTCTGCAAAAATGAACCTTATAGCGTTACTCAGAATGAAATTCTCTATCGAATGCACTATCTTTGGAAATGATTTGCGTATGACTCAAAAAAAGCACTCCTTATTAGATTGTAGAAATTAAAGCCGCATACATTTTAGCACAATGCTCCTCACAACTCACTTCATGGAGGAGGCCGACCTTCTCGGTGATCGTATCGCTATCATGGCCCATGGAGAATTGCAATGCTGTGGAAGTGGAATGTACTTGAAGAACCAATACGGTTAGCACTTTTACGCGCTTAAATACTTAAATAAATCAAATTCCAGGAGCCGGGTACCATTTGACGATTGTCTACGGAAGACCCGGACAAAATGCCGCGTTGCCTGAAGATGTCCGAAATACACACGATTTGTTGAGAAGGTCAAATACCAGTCACCAAGTCAAACCAACCAAACTTTTAGATTCTGCCCGGATGCGATATTGCAATCTCATGTTGGCCAGGAAGCATCCTTTTTGTTGGCGGCAAGCAATAGACCAAAGTTTGTTGAATTTTGGCTTCTAAAAAGGTATTAGGTTCCCCGAAATGTTCCGTACCCTGGAGGGCAACAAGGTCCAGCTTGGAGTATCATCCTTCGGTGTCTCGATCACGACTATGGAAGAAGTTTTCTTGAAGTGAGGATCTTCAAAGATACCTTTAATATTTATCCAGGGTCGGTGATCTGGCTGACGAACGTATGAAGATCCATGATGAAGAAAATGAAGAGACGCCACTACAGGAGCAAGAGCGCTACATTAAACGTAATTTGCATAGCAGCCATATCAACAAATGCAAAAATTTTAGAACTGCGCGTAACTACTCGGCTCACTGGATTTGCTTATCAAATGCAACACTTCAAGGTTCAACGAAATTTTGTTGCAATACTGAGCATCTTTAGGCGATGTGGATCAAGCGTATTATCTATTTCCTTCGGAAATGGACGATTTTCATTCCGCAGTTCCTGATCCCGGTATGATCCTCGGGACTTTAGCTGAACTGCTTTAGATTGGATACCTTGCGCTTTTGCTGTGGACCTCAAAGATGAGCCCCAGTGCTGAGGAACAGGTATGTATCGTAGCTTAAATCTAACGCAATCTCGCATTTAAAGGATAGCCTTGCCGTCAACATTTTCGAATATGCCAGTGGAGGAAAGCCTGCCTTCTTCACATGCACAAATGACCCGAGCGAGACCCAGTGCACACTTTAGGTGTTGACAATCAACATTTTCAGATATTTAAATGCAACCCTGCGGACAAGAGCACCAGTTGATATACAAATCGATAATAGCTTCACCAGCGCCGAACAGACGAGTAATTGGATTATTGAGCAGACAAATAAGCAGGTTGGTAGTTTGTAGAATTCTTCTCAAAACACCTATTTCTTTGATTCAACTTATTCGACAATCTAGGGCTCACGCGGTTTTGGACTTCATAATCCGGTCTCGCTGACGACCTCAATGTTTGGAAAGATAGGTAGTGGCATAGATATTTCTTTTATAGTACATTTTCAGCCTTGTTCAACAACTTCGGACTCCATTCCCCTGCCCTGGCGGTCAGTATCGCTGACTCGGTAGCGCTCAGTGAAGCAATCGGAAAGCCCTATACGATCAATGTCTGGAATCATCCCCTGCCTCCAGCTACCGCGGATAAATTGAAGAATAAAGATGCCCAGTCCGGAGCTGGTTTCTTGATTGCGTAGGTTTTGTATATTAAAAACCTTCATTCGTGAGAAAGCCTGCAAAGAAAGCCTCTTTTAGTTACGCCATCATCATTTCCGTGTCAATGGTCGTTTCTGGGTTCTGTTCATTTATTATCCGTGAGAGAAAGAAGAAGTCCAAGCACATGCAGGTTCGTATCCTTCTCAAGATGACCATACATGATAACATTCCAGATGCTTTGCGGTGTTCGAGCTTGGATGTACTGGTGGACAGCATGGTTGTGGGATGCTATTCAATACTTGCTCACGGTTGCCGCTTTCGTGGGGTTGTTTGCCATTTTTGATATCACGGTAAGATACCTTTATTTATATCAAACTATGATATAATTAAAGGAATTCACAAAAGGCGGAAAGACACTCGGCACCCTATACTTGGCATTTGTCCTGTTTGGCTGGAACGACATTCCATTTGTCTATTGGTTCTCCTTCATGTTCAACACGGCGCCGAAGGGTTATACGCTAATCGTTATGTACCATATCATCTCTGGTAATTCTATATTCTCCTGGTAAATTTCTTCGTTTATAGGAATGATCGGGACGATCGCTATTCCCATTATTCAACAAACGGCAAGTGATGATGCTGCCCATACCTGGAGCATTTTCTTCTCGTTCTTGTTCCCGGTTTATAACATCGCAAACGTTATTACCACGGTATGTCATTTAAACGCAATCGTGAGCGTTTCAGCCAAGATTTTTCGACAACGAGCATCGTACAAGAATATATCCGTTTAGCTCTATAACAACGAATACGGACGTCAGGCTTGTGAAATGGTGACCTGCTCGAATTCGCTCATCGCACTCCCGCAGTGCTGTGGCGATTATGATGGTAAGTTATAAATTTTTTGTATGCGAATTTTTCTTCTAGATAAAATCTACACTGATACTCCTCTCACCAATACGGGGAAGCATGGTATTCTGATCGGATTGATCTTCATGTTCTGCCAAGGTTGGTTGATAAAATTTTCGCCTCAAAAATTTTACCAAAGCTGCAGAATAATACTCGCTTACAGGCTTTTTTTACTGGTTCCTTGTCTACGGCACGGAAACCGGGCTCTTCAAGTGGCTCCGGGCTGCGATGTCCTGCAAGAAGAAGCCGGAAGAGCAGGGAGCTTCCAATGCAGTATGGAGTGACGATGAAATGCCAACGTTTTTCCATCTTTAGGCGTTCAGCTGGGATCAAGACGAGAAGCCTGCCGCGAGCATCGAAGATTCCGACGTTATCGCTGAGAAGCAGGTATCTGCCTAGGTTGTTCCACCATAACTTCATTCACGTTTAGAATGTGCTAAATCTGGACCCGGATCATACCGCTGTCTGCGTGAAAGATCTAAAGAAGACCTATGGAAATTTCACCGCCGTTAAGGTAACTGCCCAAGTCTTTTCTTTTAATGCGTTTTTAGGGCGTGAACTTCCACGTGAACATTGGGGACTGCTTCGGACTGCTGGGTGTGAATGGGGCTGGAAAAACAACAACTTTCCAGGTCTGCATAATTTGACAAGATTCCATTAAGACATTTTTTAGATGTTGACTGGTGAGAATGAGATCACTGGAGGTGATGCTACGGTGAAGGGATACAGTGTGAAGAATGATTGGAGAGGAGTAAGCCTTGGAAAGATTCGTAGACATAGTTTTTGTGTTTTTTGCTGCAGCTAAGTATAAACAAGCCATACATTTTTAACTATATTTTCACTTTTAAATGCTATTACGTATGTTTTCAGCTATTTTTAAGACTTATTTTTGTCATTGGGCGCGTTTCGTTCGCTGTGGGGCATGTGGAACCGGGAAATTCCTCGGCCGAGAAAGCATTCTCACCCCGGTTCTCCGGGACCACCCATTGCGTGCGCCGTGGGTGGTCAAAATCTGTGCAGTAGGGCGAATTGTCACAGACACCTCTGAAGCTTATAAATAAAACAAAATCCTAATAAATATCGCCTACACAAAATTATTTGCATCAATTGAAATTAAATAAATTCCAGGCCGGAGCCAACATCGGCTACTGCCCACAGTTCGACGCAATCATCAAGGAGATGAGCGGAGAGGAAACGCTGTACATGTTTGCCAGAATCCGCGGCATACCGGAAGCTGACATTCCACAGGTAAAATTGGTTCTACCCTGAAATTAATCTGAAAAGACAAAAATTTAAATCCTAAACCAACGTAATTTCAGATGGTTGATGCTGTAATCCACTCGATCGGTATCGGCATCTATGCCAAACGCCAAATCAAGGGATACAGGTAAGTATAGAATTACTTTTCTTACGGTACATGCAAAATTATATAATTTAGTGGTGGAAACAAGCGCCGTCTTTCCCTTGGAATGGCGCTTGTTGGTCTTCCCGATGTACTTCTCCTTGATGAACCGACCACCGGTGTCGACCCAAAAGCCAGGAGAATCATTTGGAACATTTTGTCCAAGGTACTTCCGCGCAACCTCTCAAAATAATTTGATTAGGTCCGAGAACAAGGCACAGCTCTTGTGCTTACTTCCCATTCGATGGACGAGTGTGAAGCTCTATGTACAGAATTGGCCATCATGGTCTATGGACAGTTCCGTTGCTACGGAAGTTGTCAGCATATTAAGAGTCGGTAAGTGGAAGGTTGAAACAAGGGTCGAAAATGCATTTAGATATGGTGCCGGTTACACCCTGCTGGTCCGTTTGAAGGATGGGAAAGACCCTAGACAGGCGATGAACCGAATACTGTCACAATTCCCTGGGTCAAACTTGAAAGAGGAGCACGTACAACAGCTGAACTTTGAGTTGCAGCGGCGGGATGGAGAGACCTGGTCTGGGTTGTTTGAGCAGGTGATCCAGATTAACTTGGAGAATAAACTCGTAAAAGTTCAGATCGAGAAGATTGCCACCGAGCTCGATTTTGAGGACTATTCGCTGAGTCAGACAACTTTGGAACAGGTTAGTTTGGCTTCAAGGCTATTCGAAAAGAGGCTTGAATATCCCACAAAGCCGCTTTTTCAGGTGTTCCTCGAGTTCTCGCGAGATGCTGGTGTCTCTTCAGAAGATGGACCGCCACTTATCCAGCCGTCCAAGCAGAACGGACATTCGAATGGCATCCAAACTTCCGTCTATAACACCCTTGTCTAAAAACATTCCCTGCTCAAATTTTTACACTATGTGGCCCTCACGCAGCCCTACTTACCTAGCCTTTCTAGTTCTTTTTTCATTATACATTAATTCCTGCATGTTTCACATCGTTTTTCACATTCCAGGCTGTATCGGCCATCCTTGAATTACGGGCATATTAGCCGGATTATTCCATTACTTCCACGACCCCCCCCCCTCCCTGTGCACTTGACCGTCTAGTCTTGCTCAAGCTACTGTATTATTATGACTATTGTTGAATAAATATTTTGAATGTATTTATTGCAAATCATATCATAGAACAATTTAACAGAGGGCGCAGGTCTTGGCACACATTTGTTTCTTTTGCTGGGTCGTGTATTTTGAGGAGGAGCAGTAGCCACGTCGATTCCAATCTGGGCATCTAAATTCGGATTGTTTTTGTAAGAAGAGGTGGATACTTTGCGGCTGCATCGTAACATCCAGGTTCGCAATTGCCACATGTTTGACGGCAAAGTCGATTCATCATCTCCCGGTATTGGGGCTGATTGCAGAGTTGCGCCTGGATAGCCATATGGGTTATAATTAACAGATACCACGGCTGAAAAGCCGCTTCTCGACTTTTCAACCCTGGCCCCGTCTGACCCCATTGTATCCTTCACTTTGCATAATTGTCCTAAATTCGGATCACAAAAATGAAAAACAAGCTCCCCATCCATTTATATAGCCGAATCCCAACTTCCGGTCTATGCTAATTATTCCTAATAAAGCCGTTTTCACAAAAACTTAAATTTAATGTCGAAAATAGGTGATTTTGTTCAATCTCAGATGCGTGCAGTCATCTCCAGACCATTACGCACCTAATGACGTATCATACATACCTTGAAACTCATCCGCTATCGAGATATCCCCCGGACAGACAGACGGAAGTGGATGCAAAGTGGCACACACACACAAACACTATTTTTTATATATAATAGGATAATACCCACTTTTGCAACACAGTCTGTTGCCTTATCTTGACAAATCACCGGCTCAATTGTCGTACTTCCGGTCTCACCACCATGCGGACACCGCTGACATGTTGAAGGGCATTTATCCGTCATCGTATCATAGTAATCCACGCTATTGCAAAATTTCTGGAAACTTTTCATTTCTAAGCTCCTCTCACTTTTAACGCCCGACACGTCGTCGCTTCCTCAATATCCAGACATGTTCTAGAATTTTCGATATTACAAAGCCCACATGTGGCTGGGCATTTCTCCTAAAAATGGTTTCCTAAACCTTTTTGAAAACGTTATACCTTCATCAGCCCATAAAAACTTGTATTATTGCACTCTGCTTGCAGTGCGGTGCAATTCAATACAGTATCCGGTTGCGGGTTTGTGCAAGAAAATAGGTTACATGCATCACAAGTCACTAGACATTCCTAAAAGCTTTCCAGTGTTCAGGACATTGTTTGCAGGACAGTACCTGCAAAAAATGTTCAAACTCGGGATTCAAACAGTCGGACTTGTTTTGAAAAATGCTTTCGCATCGTTCGAGTGGGCTATCCCGTTCGCAGGATTCTAACTCGTCGGCGGCAATAATAAATAAAAAGCAAAATGCGGAGAGTAGCAGAAAATGTAGCTTAAAGTATGCCATCATAGCTCTCAAGTTGTAATAGTTATTCGCAGACTATATACCCACTGTATCGCAGCTACTCAAATAATGGGTACCGTGAAAACAGGCTGCACAATGGGGCTTTTGGTACCATGGGATATCTACTATTTTGAGCAACAAGAACATTCAGCAATGCCTTTTCCACACAAAAAAAGTTTGATTTGTTAACTTTTCCGCAACTTTGAAGCTAGCCTGCGTACTGGTTTCATACAGCCATTTTTCGATCGGTACTTGGCTTAAAGGGCCAAAATTTATTGTTCGATGCCGTCTCGGTCTCAAAACCATTGTATTCGAGCAGTTCCGCTATCCGTCAAAATGGCGCCAAACACTGGCGTGACCCGCAGCAACCTGTTAGTGGATGATGGCGGCATGCCGGTGGTTACCCTCCCGGGGTTCTGGATGAGAAGAACTGGTTCAAACCCTCTGTCCAGCTCTCCCATTTACTTGACCCACAGAAAAAGAAAACCAGGAAATACTAGTAGTCGTAGTAACTATTTTATTGCCTCTAGAAAATAGGCAACTTCAAAACAATTTAGAAATATTATTATTAGAGATGAATATCTTAGCCGGTCGCGCTGTCACTATTTCGCTTGTATGTGTTTTCTAAAAAACCTTCAAAATAATTTTTATTCCCGCTTCTCTTTACTAACAAATACCCGGGAAGAATTGAGCTTTTACTGACGACGAAGAAGCTTCTTCCTAAGACGTGCTCCCTCTGAGTACGTTGCTCCACTTCCGCCGGATTGAGCTCCTGAACAGATGTGATTAATATCTCTGCACTTGTCATACCTCCTTCGGAGTACGAGGCACCTCCACCTCCGCCACTGCTCTCTGAGTAGCTAGCTGCCGGAGCGGCAGCTGGAGCTGGGGCTGGAGCGGAGTAGCTTTCTGGAAAACTTATGTCCAATTTGGCTATAAAGGAACTGCGAATGACATCATACTGCACTCTCGAATCATGAGGGCTTTAGACTTACGAGGAGCAGCTGCAGGAGCTGAATAGCTAGGAGCAGCGGCCGGGGCAGAGTAACTTTGAGCGGCAGGGGCCGAGTAACCGCCCCCACCTCCAGCAGGAGCTGAGTAGCCGCCACCTCCAGCAGGAGCTGAGTAGCCGCCACCTCCAGCAGGAGCGGAATATCCACCACCTCAGCAGGCGCGAATAAAGAATATCCACCTCCAGCTGCGCCGGCATATCCGCCTCCACCAGAAGAGGCGTAACCACCTCCCATCGGAGCGGCGTAGCCGCCTGAAAAAAATGAAAAATGAGCGTAGGTCACAAGCTTGTAATATCGCTTTGTCCTGAAAACCTACCACCACCACCTGGGGCAGCATAACCGCCGCCTCCACCAGATGTCGCGTATCCCGAAGAAGCCGGTCCGCCACCACCTAAAATACAAATGATACATCTACATACAAAACATACATCCAGAAGGCGCAGAGGCATAACCTCCGCCGCCTCCTCCTCCGCCGCAGCCTCCGCCCGATGGAGCAGTAGCGTATCCGCCTACACCACCGCTAGGAGCAACGGCGTATCCGCCACCGCCTCCTCCGCTAGGGGCCACAGCGTACCCACCGCCGCCTCCGCCTCCTCCTCCACAGCCGCCACCGCTGCCTAAATAAATAGTTGCCGTATTTTCTCAAACCGAAACCGGGGGAGGGGGTTGTCTTAGAGAGAAGGATGTTTTTTAGTTTTAGAAATTACAACTATTTTAAGCTGTTGAAACTGCTAACGACCACTTAGGAGCACCGAGCAACTCAAACAGAAACATTTTTTCTTCTTAAAGCAACTTTGAAAAAATGTTGGGGATTCTATTAGAGGAAATACGGTATCAGATCCATTGCAACGAACAATACTGCGATAATGCGCGAAGCCACCCTTTTCCACTTTGGGATCCGAAAGAGCCCGTAAATGGCTTACCGCCGCCTCCGCAGCCACCTCCTCCTCCACCACATCCACCACCTCCGCCTCCGCAGCCTCCGCCGCCTCCACCGCAACCGCCGCCTCCTCCACAACCTCCCCACATCCTCCTCCACCTCCGCAGCCTCCGCCGCATCCGCCACCTCCTCCACCGCAGCCTCCACCACCTGAATAGATCATGTTGTATCTCGGTCCTTCTTTCGCATCAGATCTTTCAGCATTATGAGAATCGCGAGGCTATTAAAATAAGCTACCTCCACCGCAGCCTCCTCCGCCTCCTCCGCATCCACCTCCTCCACCACATCCGCCGCCTCCTCCGCAACCACCGCCTCCTCCACATCCACCGCCTCCACCTGAAAAATTAAAATACATAGTTCAAATTCAACGTCCTAAAGACGCTGGAACAATCAGTACTAATCATCAATATTTATAGTTGACAACCAGTAAACCAAATCTGTGAAAGCCGTTGCTCCGAGCTGAACAATCCGGATCAACTCGAGATTTCAAAGGAGAAACTCTATAAAACTTAGGTCCGTACCTCCACATCCTCCTCCGCAACCGCCGCCGCCGCCTCCGCATCCGCCTCCACATCCTCCACCTCCTCCTCCACAGCCTCCTCCACCTCCGCAACCGCCTCCTCCGCCTCCACATCCGCCACCTCCTAAAAACGATATTCATTTGTTCTAGCAAGGCTTTGTGCGAATATCGAATATCGAATACATGAACTATCCATGAAAATCGAACTTACCTCCGCCGCATCCACCGCCACAAGACGGAGCCGGAGCAGGGCAAGGTGGTGGGCATGGTGGTGGGCACGGGGGTGGGCAAGGTGGTGGACAGCAAGGTGGTGGTGGGCAACAGCATCCACCTCCTCCACCTCCACCGCCTCCACATCCACCACCGCCTCCGCCTCCGCCAAATAAGAAGCGTTTCACGCGGAGATGCACCTCATTTGATCCGACGGCGGGCATCGGCTCCAAGAAGCCGAGCACGGGCACCGCCACAAGGGCGAATGCCGCGAGCACGTACTTCATCTGAAGGGATTGGCAAGTTTCAAAGGTTGGAGAAGAAATCTAGAAAGCTAAAGAAGAAAAACTGAAAGCCGGATGCTGGAGGATGATACGAAAAACCTGAAAATTGATTTGCAGAAACCTAGATTCGCAGGATTACGATAAATGAAATTTCCAGGCCAATCTCTGCTTGATGAGTGCAAGTCAAAGCGGAAATGCTGAGCTAGTTAGCGGATGGGTTGGGAAGAGAGACGGTCCGGGCTTAAGTAGTTGGTACGACATGGAGGGGGGCGGTGTAGACAGAAACAAAGAGCGCCTTCATGGAACTGCCAGTTCTGCCCAACCCTCTCCTTCCCAACCACCACACTCCATTGGGTAGACCGGGTTGTCAACTTCTCCCTCTAGACAGCCCGCAGGGCATAAGCAAGGGTCGGCATGGACCTGCCAACTTGCTGCCAAGAAGGTTAGCCCTTTCTTTCGATCATATGAAAGCGATGAACCGTCTTGGGTGGCATGCCCACCGCATACATTCCACAGTAATTCAGAGGAACATGACTGGGGAACCACAACACACCTTTACGTACGAAGAGTTTTATCAACGTATCCAATAACGTGTACAAGGCCAATATACACTTTCTGATTTATTTTGCACCATAGGATGATTCGATAAGGCCGAGTTGTCCAAACAGAATTCAATGTATTAACGAACCAGATTGATATAAACATTCACGGGGTTTCCTCAAAAACTGATTCCGGTTAGCTATGTTATTGTTTGATGCTTAGTTATCTTAACTCAAAGAGATACGGTGACTTCAAGAGATCCTGCGAGTACAAATCCACATTTTCAGTGGATTACAGAAAATTTTCCAGATTATACCGGCTTTGGGCGCCAATACCCCTTATCATTCCACCGCGCACTAATGAGTGTCATACCATCATAAATCTCGTGCGGAAAAAGCAATGACTGGTTATAGATCCCATATGGCTTTAACTTTTTTTGAGCAACTTCGATTTTCGATTGTTCCAACTAATAAATGGAATTTCGGATTTGCCCGATCTAAAGTTCTTCAGGTGTTACCATCCAATCTAATGCGTCACCCGCTATCGCTAGAGCTCCTACTCCCTGGAATCGCTGATTGATTCCATCATTGACAACTATCTAGCCATCAAGGGACAAAACGAGAAAGTTTTTGCGTCTACTATGAAGAACAGTGAAAGAGAATAGAGGAACGACGACGATAGAAAACGAGACCTACCGCTGTGCAGCTCTTCTAGTAACTGATAGGAAAGGTTAGAGTGTTTCAGAAAACAATATAAAGGGGATAGAGGCCAGGGAGGAGTCGTAGCGTCACATCTCCCCGATGTCACTATATAAAGAAAACAGGATATGCTAGTTGCACCGTGTTGCCAGCCGTTGCCATCCACAGATTGGCATCATCCGTATAAAGGCGTCGTAGGGAGGGGTGGCTACTGGTTTAGTTAGACACACATTTACTTCCAAGCAGCTAACGCTTTTTATCTAATTCCTAAAATGCTTCTAGGATATAACCAGCGCAGTCCGGGTAATTTCTTGCCTAAATAACAATCCCTTGTATTTTCACTCAGTTTAATAGCGTTTATCTTATCTCATCTCTTTCATGTCTTTGCGATTTATTCAAAGTTACCATTTTCAGTATGAAGTATTTGATATTAGCATCCGCCCTTGCGGCGGTGCCGGTGCTCAGCTTCCTAGAGCCGATGCCCGCCGTCGGATCGCACGAATCCGTGCTAAACGTTTCTTATTCGGGGGAGGCGGAGGCGGAGGCGGAGGCGGATGTGGAGGTGGTGGTGGCGGAGGATGTTGTTGCCCACCACCACCTTGCTGCCCACCACCATGTTGCACTGCAGCAGCAGCCGCTGCCCCAACATGTGGTGGAAGAAGCGGGGGATGTGGAGGTGGATGTGGCGGAGGTGTTGAAGAAAGTTATGCTTTGTATTACCATTTTAGGCGGTGGTGGTTGTGGTGGAGGATGCGGTGGAGGCTGTGGAGGCGGCAGCGGATGTGGCTGTGGAGGAGGCTGCGGCGGAGGAGGTAGGCGCGAGAGCCATTTTAAGATTATTTTTTAGGTGGTGGCGGCTGTGGCGGAGGATGCGGTAAAAGTACGTATTGGAATGGGGGAGTGAAAATTTTTAAATTTGGGTCAGCGCCGGCCGTTAGCGGTGGTTGCGGTGGAGGCGGCGGAGGTGGGGATACGCGACCGCACCAAGTGGTGGAGGCGGTGGATATGCTGCAGCTGGTCCATCTGCTGGCGGAGGTTATGCTGCTGCTGGACCCGCTGGTGGCGGTTATGCCGCCGCCGGCCCAGCCGGTGGTGGTTATGCTGCCTCCGGTGGCGGTGGAGGTAGGAATACTTTCCGGACAATTCCAACCAAAAATTTGACTAAATAAACATACCCGTTTAGGATATTCTGCCCCTAGTGCAGGTGGTGGAGGGTACGCCCCTCAGCCGGTAGCTCCAAGGCCGCCACCACCTCCACCGGCCCCAGCACCCCAACCTGCGCCTGCACCTGCGCCCGCACCCGCTCCATCAGGAGGTTACGAAGAGCAAGGAGGGGAGACAGAAGAAGCTTCTCCCGCTACTTATCAAGGAGGTGCTGCCGGTAAATGGCCCCATTTTTTTTGTGGATACGACAGCTTTCCAGAGGAAGCTCCTGAGGGGGACAGTGAGGTTTCATTGCCTGGACCCGCTCCTTCAGCTCAAGGAAGCTCATATCAAGGAGGACAAGAAAGCGAAAGCCAGCCAGCCGCAGGAGGATCTTACCAAGTAAGCCTGTTTTTCATTAGGCTCTTTTAGCGTCTTAGGCTCGTGAGGAGGAAACGCCGACAGGAGGCGAATCGACAGTTGAAGAAGCTTCGGCACCAGCCGAGACAGTAGAAGAGGTAGGTACCCTAAGCATCGGTTAAGTTTTTTGAGAAATCATCCGCTCCGGAACCGCCGGCAGCTGGTTCGTACAATGGAGACTCCGGAGGGGAAGTTTCTGGCGGTGATGCCCCAGCAGCTGAGGTATATTGATAACTACCTGAAATATTTTCAAGGATACGGATGTCGGTGGAGACGAAACCGCCGCGGCCGCCGCTGAAGATATCACGGGTGTGTCACGAAGTCCGCGTAACTTCCACTTTTAGGAAACGGAAATGAGGTAGCGAGCGAACAAACCGAATCTGGGGGACAATATGACGCCACCAAGGCAGTAGGCAGAGTTTCATCGGGCTTATTAAAATGTTTTAGTCTTTCCGCCACCGCAGGTCTGACAAGAAATCTGAGCATGGTACGGATTGCAATTCGGAGCGACTGGAGAAGGATTCGAGGGCAGTCCGAACAGAATGCGGTGCAACGCGAAAGGCTTCGCTAAGCGATTTTAACAGTTTTGTCATAGGCCATTTTTGCAAGCCGTTTTAGGGTGCACTGTGTTCGAAAAGAGGGAAATTTGATTTGTGATTCGTAAGTGATACTTGAAAGAGCCGGGCATATCACTCCATGTGGTTTGAATAATCCCAACGCTTCTTTTGCTAAATGGGAAACCTATTTTACAAGGAAATAGTCTTTCTGAAAATCTTTATGCATAGTACAAAGTTCTTCAGTATTCTGGCAATTTATGGGGGTACTGAGGACATCAACGCTTTGAAGGGGGCCAAATGTGCGTCAAACCCACATTCCTTGCAGTCGTCAACAGGATTTGATAATTTAATCTCACCTATCTGGATGCAATCCGTTTTTTTATTGAACTTATAAAGTATTTTCTTAAAAAATGGCCTTATTGATGCTACAGGAAAAACACAATTAAGGCCGCTTCCAACATAGGGAGCTTGGGCATAATGTCTGTGTTCGGCATTTGGCACGAGTTTCAATTATCATGGATATCAAGTTTTTTAGTAGCTGGTGCCTATAAAACTCTATAAAACTAAAATTAACGAACACTCCGAGAACAATATATCTATTTAATGTTCCCAATCGCCTCTATAATTCCGATTTGTCCCTACCGTCTCCATCAAATAATCGCTCTTCACCCATAATATCTCACAGCTAGTTAAATTTTTTGATTTCTACCTAGGAACGCACTCCGGAATTTCTGTAATTCTTAGAGACCCTGAAATGCAATGTGTAGTCTTGAACGACCGTTGCAAGATTCCTTGGTCAATTTCCAAGGCTTTTTAGACCAATCCCTCCTGCTTTCAAATATCTAAATCGTAAAGTGGTTTAAAACGATATCTGATTGCTGATCGGGTGTATGTGTGAAGATGTTCCTGCCCCTCGACACGGCCATTGGATCCTGATCAGATAACGGATGTTTTGTCTGCCAGTTGACGGAGCCCCACCCCAGGGCTCCTTCTCGATTCCGGTATCCATACCGTCCCAGCTCATTCGCTTTCTGCTCCTGGATTTTCGTAAATGGCCCAGACTTTCAGTAAGGTCTCGATGCATCAATTCTTCAGATTTACATATAAACCTATCTAACTAAGATGCGCGGCTATGAGAGTCAGAAGGCCTAGAACGATCACCGCCGTTTTGAGGTCCCCAGATGTCCAACTGTGTCAATATAATCGGCATCAGTTTCTTTAATGATTTCAACAGCTCTTCTTATTAAAACAAGCAGTGCTGATCCCTAAATGTGTAATACAATGAATCATTACAATCGATCTCTTGCTTCCAAAAACAACGTTGCTTGTTTTTATTCCACCTCCTTGATCGGGACTGGTCATAATATATGCAGCATATTTCGCAAGACAGACGTTTTAGAAGGCCACCTTTATGAAATATCTTCTTTTTTTCGGACTTGCGTAAAGGGGTAAGCTTAGGCTTAGGCTTAGGCTTAGGTTGGTTAGGCCAGGCCAAGCAGGCTTAGCTTGGGGCTTAGGCTTAGGCTTAGGCTTAGGCTTAGGCTTAGGCTTAGGCTGAGGACTTCTCAAGCAATATCGGTCCTGCGAAATTAATTTTTTCGTTATTTCAAGGAACTCTAGCAAATCGTGCACAGCTGTGGCCCTGTGCTGCATTATTGCATAGGCGCGATGCTTTTTCGGGCACTTTGGAAGATGCTTCCTTTCTCATCGTAAGACTCCACTTTCATGTCGAACGATTCTCGGGAACTTTCTGCCACCATTTCTGCTCCGTTTCAGACCAAAAACCCTCAACAGCCCTTTAAGAAATACCATTTAGATAATGCCGAATCCAAAGGTCCAAAAGGTGAAGCGCAACGAGTGCTATCTGCGAATCAAATCTCTGACTGATATCGAACAGTTTGTCGACCTCACCCATGGAATTGAGCTGCGACAGTAAAAATTGGTGCATAATTCGTTACCCACAGCCATTTAGGATCCAGATTTGGCCCGATGATATCCCAATGCATTGCATTACCTCGCGCGTGAAAACAATTCAGAAGGATACGATTGTAAGTTTAACTTCTAAGCATCAAAAGTTGACTCAAACTCTTCAATTCCTGTCGTTAATGATTAACTTTTCGGAAACCACTTGTACCCCATTGAAAAAGGAAATCAAGGCAATTAGCCGGCACACCGTGGGGGAAAACACGAGCTAAATTATTTCAGGGACTCATCCACGATCTTCGTTCGCGTAGGCTGTGCGAAGCGAGCAAACAAGTGTTGTCCGGACAGATGGATGGCGATAAAAAACTCTGGGAAATCGTCGAACACCCGAAAGCCTGGAATCTCACCGCCCGTGGAGTGACTTTTATCATTCGCAAGCATCGTCCACCAAATCAGCCCAGTTCCTGGAGTCCTTCCGCTATCCTGGCTACCGTACGCTCGATTCCCTCTCGCATCATTTCCCGTTTTTCGGTGCGTCAACAGGAACGCGAAGTTCCTGTTGACGAGCTTAATTTGATTGAGGATCAGAAATAAGGCATCACGGCAAGAAAACCTGCGGTTAGGGGCCTCTTTGCTGTGATTTTCAGTGGCTTTGAGTTTTCCAAGCTCTCCCCTGCCTTATTAGATTCAAAGCGTTGCACTTAGTTGTCCATCTTTACATTTATTAATCCTGAGCTTCAACCAGTTTTACATCCGCTACCTTCCCCTTCTAAACGGCGATAATTCTCACAATAATTGCAGGCTTGCACATAAAATACACCAAGTGCGTGGAAGCTGTAATATATCATCTTCCCCTGAATTTCCCCGTGCGCGCTGTTCCACTCATTGTTAAAATTCCTCGGTTCGTGTAAGAGTACGTGCCGATAAATTTATTCGCGCAAGAATGTTATGTGCAACAACCGCAGGACAACACATATGAAAGGCACCAAACGATCAGGCACCCAGTTCCGAGAAATATAGACATGATTACACCAACAAGACTCAAAATAATGTAAACATCTAAAGTTGAAAGCAAGACATTCGATATCGTCAGGTGTCGTGGTTCTTTGTGGCTTTTCACTCCGTCTATATTTATTATGCTCAAACGGAAAGCTTTCATTCTGGGGGAAAGGCAATCGCCGGTCCTGCCGGACTTCCACCGCTTGAGCGACTGAAACCAAAACAACAACAGCTTTTCATCGAGTCAATACTCTATAGAGTCTATTTGGCGTTGAAATGTTACCATATGTTTCATACAAGATTTTAGGACCCATCCCGAGGCCTCAACACTTATTTAGGCGAAATATGCCAGTTTCAGGAAGCTCTATCGAATTCCGCAGCCCAGCTCGGCGTTAGAATTTTTTCAGGTTACCGTTTTGCCGATAACATGACCAACCACTTCTTAAAAAACCATTTCACCCAGACCTGTTGCTATTCACAATCAGTAATTGGTCATAAGGTTTTTGTTAGAGCCCTATTTTCATCTAGAGACTATCCTAACTTTCTATCCCATATTGAGCGGCGCAAGTCAAAAAAAAGTTGCATCTTTTTCGTTGCGCATCTAAAAATTCTAAGCATATCTTTCAGACAAATCATGCGAAATGTTTTTGTCTTTTTGCCGTTTTAGTAATTCAGGAGAAGAGACCCTTTCACTCCTTTATTTGCCGTTGCCTCTGCCCTCTTCCCATTGCCCGCTATTTCCTGGCAACGTGACCGTCCCGTGGGTGGGCTCGGCCGGCCAGCTTTACCCCGCGTAAAGCATCCGGGATTTATTTTTACCAACTTCTTATGATGAAATTGAAGCGTTTAACCTTGTTTTCGAACCTTTACAAAAGTAATAAGCTAGACTTTGTTTTTCCGACCCCACAATTGAGTTTTCGGTGAATCCGTTCTCTTTCCATGATTTTATTACGCCATTCCCGTGTACTAATTTGTTTTAGACGATGTCGAACGGGCTCATTATGGCCGGTATGGCCATAGCGGCCGCCGGTTTCGGTGCAAGGATGCTGCTAAAGAATAGGGTATATCAATCGTTTCAATTTTAGATTTATACTTATCATTTTTAGGCTGTGATCAAGAAGGGGCTCGAACAAATTCCTATTGCCGGCGAGGTCTTCGATAAATACCACCGTGGCGGCTTCGAGGTTTGTTATTTATCCTTTACGGTGTTGCCTTACAAGTATTCGAGGGAATAAAAAATGCAATTATACGGGGTTGATTCAAGTTTACGGTACTCTCCCAAAATGCGGTTTTTTGTGTTCAAATTGCTAAATAAAGGTCAGAAACGGACTCAGCGACAAAAATTAGGTGGCGGAAGGCACTTTTTAGGGGAGAAAACCTCATTTTAGTTTTGAGATCGGGTACCGAAAGTAGTATACGGGGTGACTACTTTGGTACTCCCAAAATGCGGTTTTTTCGTTCAAATCGCTCAATAAAGGTCAGAAACGGACTCAGCGACAAAATTAGGTGGCGGAAGGCACTTTTTGGGGAGAAAACCTCATTTAGTTTTGAGATCGGGTACCGTAAGTAGTATACGGGGTGACAACTTACGGTACTCGCTCAAATGTCCTTTTCTGCACGAATAGAAGCAGCAAGGTCTGAAACGTATTAATCAGCAAAATAAGTGGGCGGAAAGGCCTATAAAGGGACGATTCGGACACAGATTCCATCTCTCAATCACACCCAGTTTAAGCCTAAAAATAAGGCTTCGTGCCACCGGGGCCTAGTCGCTTCGGATGGGTGCGAGCTCACGTGTTTCGAAATCGGGCGCCGAGGAGCGAAGCGCCCAGGCGCCCTGATTTCGAAAGAGTGAGCGCAGCCCATCCGAAGCGACGGCCCACCTTGCGCGACTTGTCATAAGCCTCAAACTCGAAGTCTCAAATCACTCATTTTTAGGCCTTTCCGCCAAATTATTTTTGCTGCTTCATTCGTTTCAGCCCTTACTGCTCTTTTCGTGCAGAAAACTACTTTATGAGTACCGTAAAGTAGTCACCCTGTATACTACTTTACGGTACCCGATCTCAAAACTAAAATGAGGTTTTCTCCCCTAAAAAGTGCCTTCCGCCACCTAATTTTTGTCGATGAGTCCGTTTCTGACCTTTATTTAGCGATTTGAACACAAAAAACCCCATTTTGGGAGAGTACCGTAAACTTGAATTTTCCCATTATACGTGTTGTTTTTTCAGCAGAAGATGTCGAGGCGTGAAGCTGCCATGATCCTCGGGGTGCCAGCTACAGCGAAGCCAAACAAAATCAAAGAAGCCCATAAGCGCATCATGATTGCGAATCACCCGGATCGAGGTGGGATTTTCGTTTATTTGAGCCTGCCTTGTTCGCGCGGAAACTGTCATAAAGCTTTTTTAGGTGGCTCTCCCTACTTGGCCGCAAAGATCAACGAGGCAAAGGATTATTTGGAAACGAATAAGAGCTAGAATCTGCCCTATAATTACGTTTTTATCGCTAGAATTAGTTGTTTGGAGGTTTTGGTTTTGTGTACTGTTTACTAGTGTGTGTTTTTTTGTTTGTTTACGGGTATTTAACAAGGCGACGAATAAAGTGGTTCATTATTTGGCCTTGATACTGAAGTGGATCGCCGAACCTAGTATTTAAAAGTCGACCATTTTTTCTAACTAATCTTTTGGCCAGGATGCCCCGTAATACCATCAGGGTGCGCAGATCCTCATCGCCAGACTCCTTGTTTGCCCCCTCATTTCCAGGTAATTTTTTCATTCGTTCTCTGACCATAGTTCCTTTAGCTCGCGTCTGGCGGTTTCTCACAGGTGGTGAATCATGGACGTACTACCACTTTTCTGTCTTCTTCATCACCTTTTTTAGGTAAGGATTTACGGATTGTTTTAAATGTTGTTCAGTTTTGCCTTTATCCATGCGACTAGGAAGACGTTATCGACTGTTAAACCTACAATGATACAGGTGGGGTTTCTCGTTTTTTTCACGTTTTTTTTTCATTTAGAATTGGATACACAATCGATCATCTACGGAGCCTCCTCTTTTTCCATCAGAGGAAGCCGCGAAGGAATTTATGGCGTTCTTGGATTTCGGCTTTTTGTTCGCTTATGCAATAGTAAGTTTTTCGAGCCTTTATGATCTTATCGGTATGCCATTTTGCTGCGTCTTAATCATCATTACGTCTTTTTATTTCCATTTCAGGGTCTATTTTTCGGTGGGATACTTGGCGACCGATACAACCCACGTCTTGTGCTAGCGATTGGGATGTGGCTAGCGGCGAGTTCTGTAAGTCTCTTATTTCCTTTTGTAACCCAAGTTGAGGCGTTCTTCTTCGGTTTCGTCTCGGAGAGATATCACATCTACAACACGTACTTTTATGCATTTTTTTGGATTGGCAGTGGACTATTCCAAAGCGTCGCTTGGCCAACTGAGGTATGTTTCATTAAAAGTTGTCATTTTTGCTTCCTTAACTCGTACCGTTAAGTTTTAGCTAAAGCTGGCGTGGTCGCCTTTTGAAGACTGATAGCCAAATTATTTATTTGTAGGTCGCGGTTATGGGCAATTGGTTTGGCCATGCATCTCGCGGGATTGTCATGGGCTTCTGGAGCGGATGTGCCAGCGTTGGGAACATTATTGGAACCCTGATCACCAGTAGGATTATTGTGCTCGGATATGAGGTAATGATTACAAGCTGTTTTTCGAACCTTTTTTAGTGGGCCTTCGCCGTCAACTCCTTCATTTTGTTCATCTTTGGATTCGTCGTGTATTGGCACCTTGTCCCCTCTCCTCGGGATGTTGGTGAGGGTCCAGCTTTGGGAACATATGTGTAGATTTAGGTCTCCCGGAGCCGGCGGAATCTCCGGATGAGCGTAATCGGGTCATTGAGGAGGCAGCCGACCGTCCAGCGCCAATTTCATTCTGGAAAGCTTGGTTGTTGCCTGGAGTGATCCCGGTAACTTAGATTTTATGCACGCGTAATTATCTTTTTCTAGTACTCGCTTGCGGATGCTGGTTTGAAGCTGGTGAATTACGGGTTTTTCTTCTGGTTACCGACGTATCTTCTCAACGAATTCCAATGGTCGATAGGTAACTTCTTTAGCATAATTGAAGGTTTCGTTCAGAGGAGGCTGATGCACTTTCCACATGGTATGATGTTGGTGGAATTTTGGCAGCAATTGTTGCAGGCGCTGTTTCGGTTGGCTATTTTCTTTCCGCTTTATTTTCGGCGAGGTATTTTCATGTAAAGTTTTTTAAGGATCACTTCTCGACTCGAACACCGATTGTTATGACGATGTTAGGATGTGGCATTATATCACTATTGGCTTATTCAAGTGAGAATTATTTCGCTTTAATCCTTGTTTTAGGAAGCCCGGCTAACTACTTCATCAACGGAGCATTGTTAACGATTACTGGGTTCTTTGTTGGTGGACCAGCCAATATGATTTCTGGGGCTATTTCCGCTGATCTAGGTAACTTTCGCTCGTTTTATGGACTTTGAATTAGGAAAATCTCGTGAATTGCGCGGAAACATTGCCGCTTTGTCTACTGTAACCGGGATCATTGATGGTACCGGAAGTGTAAGTGCTCTTGGAATCTTTTTTATTTTTTGGATTTTTATAGGTTGGCGCTGCGCTGGGGCAGTTAGTCATCCCTTCGATAGAACTGTGGTTCGGATGGGTTGTGATTTTCTACTGCTTTGTTTTTATGGTGAGCACAAACATTCGAATTAATTTTCCGTTTAGCTGATTCTGACGATGCTCTGCATTTCTCCACTGTTATGGCGAGAAATCCAGGCTTGGAGATTGGCAAGGGCTGAAAGACATGTAGCTGGCGAGCAAGAAGGCCTGCTTTTCGTAAGTTTTGATGACGCTAAT
Source organism: Mesorhabditis sp. LJ9110 (assembly GCA_038088335.1). Classification (NCBI taxonomy): domain Eukaryota; kingdom Metazoa; phylum Nematoda; class Chromadorea; order Rhabditida; family Rhabditidae; genus Mesorhabditis; species Mesorhabditis sp. LJ9110. The sequence goes on from JBBGBA010000067.1 coordinate 545,752, forward strand.
TTCTGGTCGTATCTGTTTGGAAATGGAACGCAGAAGCAACCGCTAAATTTCAGGAAGACGACGATGAAAACGGCCATCTCCATCACGCATGATGATGTTGCACTAAATGTACAAACGCACCTTCCCCTCGATCATTAGTTTTCCAGCGTCTTTCTGGACGATAGCTTTATTTGCGGTGTTCGCACATATCTGTTTTGTTAGTACTTCATCTCTTGTTTGAAGTCTTTAATACGGCTAACAACTTCCCGATGCGTATCTTATAATACCCGGTTGGGTGGTCCCCTTCTTACTGTGATAATGTGCACAGCCGGATTGGCCTTTGTGCTTCAGCTTTTCCAAAGTGGCCATCATAATAAAGTATTACAAAATCTTTCTGTGTGCAGACGAAAGTACACGAATTGCGCAGCTTGTAGGCGGTGATGTTGGCACTAGATGAGTCTGCGCTTTTCCATTTTTTCCCGCTTTGGACTTACCGAATGGAATAGAGAGGGTGTTTCCTCGCGGCAGCAGGCTTGGGTGCACCTTGATTGGGATCTCCGCCACGAAGACTGGGTCAGCCTAGGGGAGGATCGGGGCAGCTATTGGAGGTGAAGCCCCCCTCCTCCCTCTCCTACGAACTTATTATTTCTTCTTTTAATTTGTCTTATGCTCCTTCCATTGCTATTTTCCCCCACCCCTCACATTTTACCGCGTGCCAGATCGATTTCCGTCGGATTACTTGTGGCGCTTCTAATTACAATTTCTCTTTTGGCCGGAACACTTTAGTTTCCGCCTGATGGCCCGGGTGGCGAAAATGGTCTCAAGGACCGTGGCGCTATTCCAGCGTGCCAGGAGGGCATTGGAATCTCGATGGCAAAATATGGAACCACGGGAATTCTCCACTCTGGTGCGTATCCCCTAAAAACAAAGCGCATCAAATTGTCCGGTCTGTTCAGGTTTTTCGGCTGTGCTTGATCATCTCGGCAATTCTTGGAGGCATGGCCATCTACCAGCGTACAATCAACATGTGGTCAATGAAAAACATTGGTAAAAATCTGACTACAGGCAATCGCATTGTATTCCAGGCGATACGTTTCTGCGAAAAGAAATAGGATCTAGGCAGATCGTACTTGGTGCATTTTTCCGCGAAAAAAGTGAGCAGAACCTGGAAGGAAAATATGCGGTTAGTTGGGTGCTTGGTTGATATGAAATTCTTTACAAAATTTTATCTTTTTTTTCTGCTGGCTACGGCTACGGCTTGGTCCAGAATACTATGGCCAGGTTTAGATAATTCACTTTCTGGGCGATGGTCGGTTGGAACATCCACTTTATTGCCACACACCGATGGCTAACGGCGAAACCCTAACGACTAGAGCACACGTTCAACGGATACACCGTGGTAAGGACTTGGATTTTTTAGAAGTGACGATTTTCTTCTAATCGGATATTTTCCAGGTAAGCGAGCAGCCAACGATATTTGCGCTTGGGCCGGTCACATCGCCGAATGTGAAGTCGAAGTGCATACACATCATGAAATGCGGTATAACGAAACAGAGAATCGACAGTTTAATGATATTTTTAGCATTGGCACATCGCCAGACCCCCTTGAATCGATGCTCATCAAGCCGGAAATTCCGATTCACACCAAAAAGAAGGCGGAGCTTGTCGTAAGTTGTGGTGAAGCGAAGATTGTACGTATGCTGAATCAAGGTATGCATGGCACCGATGTATATCTATGTCGAATGGGAGATCCTTTTGCTAGGCCTCGAGACCTGGATTGCAATGGGTGCTGAGGTGAGAGAAAAATTTTGGCATCAAAGAAAAAGAATTCTTAAAAATATCGTTCAGAAAATCATCGTCCCTGTTCAATCAGCATCAACCACCGCCTATGCTATTTTGAAGCAATATGAGAAACAGGGTAAGTGCCGTTCAAAATTAAACTTTAAAGTTCTATCAAAATACAAGAAATATTACAGGCATCGTCGAAATTCGAGATTGGCCAAAATGGCCCGTGCTCTCCGATGTGAACCCGAATGGTTTGTAATATGTTTCGGGTTCTACCGTATCTTAGGGCTTGTGCTGTCGCGTGGCATCGAAGAATCGCATGTTAACTGCCTGTTCTATGTTAAGCCATTCGCTGATATGGCTGTATTCACCGGTTAGCTTGTCATCTAATTCTAAACGATATTTTATGTAGATATTGACGATTTTTACCTTCCACCGGATCCATCGAAGGTGGTACCCGGCGGGACTCCAGCTGCGTTCAGGGTTTAATTTTTATGTTTTTCCACAATTTTGTGAATTAGGGACTTTTCTACGAACACCCTCAAGCTGGCAGTTTATTGTTCGAGCACAGAGATGTTCAGCTTCGACTCCCAGAAGGTAAGCTTGAGAACCCCAAATTGCTGACTACATTTCAGAAGCCGCCAAATCACTAGACACTTTCAATTTTGATTTCCTAAAGAGTACGAACTACAAGCAGAATTGCGCTGTAAGTTTTCCTAGCAATATATTGATACATGAGTTTATAGGTATGGCGCATGAAGACACGTGTGTTGGTTAATGCCAGTGAGTTTTTAATACTACAACCAGAATACAGCAACAACAACCGGGTATGAACTATTTTAAGGTCGCGTTGACAGCGTGAACATGCACGAAACGGGTATCCATCGATTTGGCTACGTTCAGGTGCGAGTTCCATGTAGAAGAGGTAGCTTTTAATAAGCAATTAGGTATTGGTAAAAATTATAGGGCATTTTTATCATATGCGCCACAGTCATCGAGCAGTCCCTAACGCGGCTGCAATCGAGATGGAACCACTGATGAATATTTTGGATGGGTAATCGTTTTAGAAAATAGCTCAAAATGTTGATGTTATAATTTAATTTATCTTAGTTTGACATAACATCGATGGTAAGCAGCGAAAATTGTAATCTTCTAGCGCCTGGAAGACGAGGCTTTCTACCACTTTGAGTGAGATTGCTAGCGCCCCGCTGAGCTCGTCCTCGACAAAATCGTTCGAAGATTTTGACAAATGCATGGGTAACTCAGTGGCATTAACTATGTTTTTATGAAATTTTAGGAGCCATTAACGAAGAGCATTGGACGATGAGTGTATCGCGTTGTCTTACACCTCACGTTTGCTACAGTAGAGTCAAGCGGTATCCTTTTTATTCCTTTAAATTTAATACTTAAATTTCAGGGATGTCAAATGCGTGGCAGCAAACACCAACTATTCCTTCCATTTTTCGGCCAGTTCTGCTTCTTATATCATTACCTCCAGCGTAAGATCCCTCACCAAATCTTAGCGTGAACATTTAGAACCACACAATCAGTGAAGCCGAATCGAACTGTGAAGCTCCTCAACCAACATTCACCAGTGGCAATCACTATTATATTCCGTAATTGACCGACGGACGGGTCCCGGATTTGATCTCTCGAACTGCAATAAATATAGTTTGGTTGGGCTACAGTTGCTTCAAAAAAGGCTACAAAATACAGGCTTGTCATGGCCAATTTGCTCTTCGAAAATGCAGGGCGTACCCCGGAGTGGGAAGTGAGAATATATTTGTTGACGATGAGCAATGGGAGGGTTTTGTATTGTTGGATTGGTAGAGCGGGGTGGCCGAAATGCATCGAGTGTCCATGGCCACAATCCAGCCCCGCTGCGGGTTCTGGCCCTTGACATGACTGACCCATTTCATCCAATGCCCCCAGAACGTACCAATCTATTCACAGGTTATGACCGCCGTTTTTCTATTTCGAGTCTCTGCTTTTTCAAATAATTTCTAAAATCAAAATAACCTTTTGAGTGGTTTTAGATGCTCGTACAATTCATTACGATTTTGTTTTGTATAAAGACAGCTTCAGCTCAATGGGGCTTTGGAGCGAATCCATTGGGTGGGTTTTTTAACGTTACCGGTTCTTTTAAAGGAATCAGTTTGTTGTTCGACATTGTTAACACCCCTAAATGAATCAGAAATAACTTAAAATATCGAGTTTTTTATGAGTGCGGAATACCTTAGGGTGAGAATTAAGTATTATGCTAAAGAAAATTGCTTTAACCTTGGCTTGCAGAATACATGATGAGCCCTTACGGTCTTTCCGGTTATAATCCCTACCAACAGATGATGATGGGGTCGATGATGAATCCCTATGCGTCTATGATGACCCCGGAAACTGGGGCGTACGGTATGTTTTTCTGCAGCCTTGGATTTGTATTTTTGCTTCTTGGAACTCTCGTCAGCGGTATTAAATAACAATTATCCCGTAGTAATAATAAATCCCATCTTGGATTCAGATATGAATTACATGCAGAACTACGGGCTGATGGGCGGCTATGGCATGTACGGTGGAATGGGTCAAATGGGTCAAATGGGACAAATGGGTCAAATGGGACAAATGGGTCAGATGGGTCAGATGGGACAAATGGCTCAAATGGCTCAAATGAATCCGATGGCCGTCGGCGGAGCGATGGGCGCTGCTGGCCAAGGCGGTGGATGTGGAGGTGGATGTGGTGATTTATTTCCAAAAACCATAATCCCTCCTCTTTAGCCGGTAATAGCAACCAAAATGGAAACACTAATGACAATTCGAATACGTTAAATCAAGGCAACTCTTACTCGTACCGGACAATGTATGGAAAACGGAGAAATTGTACGTTAATCTCGTTTTACTTATCTTCGATTTACAGCCCAATCCAACTACGGGACCGGCGGATGGAATCGGGAGAAGTTATAAACGACTATTTTTTATTTTTGTGTGAATAAAATTTCGAGTTTTTATCTTTCTGTCTTATGTCTTGACAACAAATAGCTAATCGCACGCTATTTTCAGGCTGGTCTCTTTCAGGTCCTTTTTCAAGCCACCCACCATTGCGCAGCAAAAATGCATAAGGAGTAACCATTTTCAACAAAACAATCTGAATATCAAAACTAGCCTTTTTTCGAAATCGGCTTTTCTTTTACAAACTGTTTTCAAAAAATGGTCAGCGGTGATCTCGAGGCTGCTTAGGACCTTACAAAATACCTTTAAAAGATTTATGATAGCACATACACATGCCCGATATGAGTTACATACACATGGAAGTTGATTTACATCTTCACCGAAGTACACAAAATTTTTTGTCATTTCTAGTAAGGTAGCATGGAATTTGCTGCGAACATTTACCTTTTGCAGCCTGCCAAAAAGCGTCTACTCATCGCTCAATTTCCTAACCCTTAAGCTATACGAGAACAGCTGATCAACCGAGAGAACACAGAGACGCTATAGTAAAGCTGGAAAGGTTAGGAAGGGGACAACAGAGAAGAGACATGTGGCCAATCGGGGGAAAAGCTATGCCGACCCAAGGCGCCTTCTGCTATCTGTGAGGACCGAAGGGAGGAAGGCTGTGTACACACTATCCCCTTCTTTTCGATGGGGCCTTTCCTCCTTCACTCTGCGTCCCTTTATTTCTTCAAGGACTGTCTCTATCTATGGATCTCTCTCTCTCTGTCTCTCTCTGTGTCTCTCTCTCTATCCTTTCCACACCAGCTTCCCCTAAGACAAAGTATCAAAAAATCAGCCGTGCCCCGTTAACACCACCCCCTTTCCCCCAATCTCCCACCTGATTGCCAGCCATTGTGAACACGCATTCGAGTGTTTCAGTTCGGCTTAATCGTTGTTTGTTGTTCTAGTGCCTTAATTCTACGTTACTCTTTCTACATCTTACTACTGATTACTACTCGAGGGTATTCTATTTCTATAGCGGATCTACACTGTTTTTAGAAAAACCTTGTAGTTATTCTGGCCGCCCGTCTCTCCTATCCAATTGATACAAATTATTGCTCCATGCTGAGAAACTCGCTCCTTTCTGATTTCTGATTTTTTAAGCATCTCAACGCTTTATTTTAGTATGCACAGAAATAATTGTTAAACTTTCTAGCATCAACTCTTCCTGCCACAACCAAATAATGCGCCGGTAAAACAAGCATATGGGTAATTATAAATCTCGACCACCAACCACATGTGCCGGTGAGTAAGAACGTTGCAAATGGCAAAAGACCGCGGATTCATTCCTGAAAATTCATTTTTTACATTTAGATGAACTGAAAAAGAAAATCAGTGAGGGATATGCGGTGATGCGTAGTCGTTTGGCTGACGACGTCAAGCAACGCCAGAATTTGTCGGAACCCTGGAAAATTGCGTAGTAAGTCTTAAACTGATTACTTTTGAAAGTCTGAACATTTAAAAAACAGTAATTATGTTACGTTTCAGTGATGGCGCCCTTGATTCATTTATATCACTGGCCACCGCTGATTTTCTGGACAATCAATCGCCACACGGGCTAACGCTATTCCATACAGTATGTGCCGGGGTTGGAGAACAGGTTGGCTTTCCTTAAAAGTAATTCGGCGGTATTTTTCAGCAAATCGATAAACTGAACCATTTGGCGCAATTGGTAAAGGCGATGGAAGAGGATAAGAAAAAGGACATACTATCCCGACTATCCCATAACGGCTTCTCTGCCCTCCATATCGCCATTTTCAAGGTGTGGTGCTATAACAATCTTCCAAATAAATTCTTTCAGCATTCAATTCAATTTGTCAGCATTTTACTAGAAGCTGGCACTGATCCCTCACTGGCTGGAAAGCACAGGTATTTTTACTTAAATAAATCTATATCATCATTTTTACAGACTTCCACCCCTCCACCTGGCGGCTATGTGCGGTAATGCGCCCATCTGCAAGCTTCTCCTCGACAACGGAGCCAAAATCGAAGAAACCGATTTCGTCAAATTTACAGCGCTCCATTGTGCGACCCATTTTGCCCATGACGCGGTATTCTGGATCCATAAATTAATACCCAAATTCATTCCAGGTTGTCAAGCTATTCTTGAACACACAGGTCAACTCCAACCTATGCGGCGGGGTCAAGGAGCGGTAAGTCAATAATGTTTCCTAAAGGGAATTGTAATTGTAGCCCGCTCCATCTAGCTGCCAGTCGAGGCCTGACAACGATGGTCAATTTGCTGTTGGAAAATAAGGCTGACGGTTTGCTTGCTTAATTAACGAAAAATGTGGCTTTTTTTCAGCTTCGTTGGCAGATGAAGAAGGCAATTCGGCATTACATTTTGCAGCGAAAGGTGGGCATGTAAATGTGATTGATGTTCTTCTCTCGACGAGCAGTCAACCATACCAGGTGAGGGTTAATACAGATCACTATCATTAATTATTCAGATGATTTCCTGTCGTAATGTCTATGGGGATTCGAGTTTGCACCTTGCGTGTTATTCGGGCCGCCTGGATGCAGCGAAGCGGTTGCTATTGGCAGGAGGGAGTCAATTATTGACAATGGTAGGGGCTTCTTGGGTGTATGTACAGGGTGTCTCAGGATTATCCGGACAAAACGAAATAGTCATTTTTTCACCGTTACCACTGTTGTCTGTCAACCTAATGTATTTCATATGAGTTTTTGAGGCGTTTGCAATGTTCTGAGCAAAAAAAATCTTTTGAAGACGCATTAATAATTTCAGAATCAAGCGAAGAACGCGGTAAGATTTTTTGCCTCTTAAATAGCACGAAACTTGGGGCAAAAGTTCAAAAAGTATTCCGACGTTTTTCTGGGCAAGAGATGGCGTTTTCCGGCAAAACGGACCTGTCTGCGCCAAATTTTGGTCATGTCAATGATTATTTTCTAATTTAATATCAATTTCCTTTGCATCGCTGATAAGGGTGTTTCGAAGGTTGCTCGTGCTCAAGCTCCTCAGAAATCAAAGTTAACTTGGTCTAAATTGCTTGTACAGCATTGTTCCTTTAGCTATTTAGGTTTTTATCCTTTGAAAAGTATATTATCGGATTTTTAGAGTTCCTCCGGGCTAAAACTTGTAAGGTAAATACGGCGGCGCGTGACTTGATTTCATCTTTTTGGCTTGCTGGTTTTTTCCTAGAGTCAACCTGGCGTTTTGGGCCGGGCTGAGCATGGACTTATTATTTCCGATCTATTTTTGTGGTTTCTTTGTTATGCCGGTAATATTGAAGATTTTTATAGCGTCGGAAACAGCATGCGTTTTGAGGGTTTGCCAGATGGGAGAAATTACGTCCAAACTTCTTCGATTTTTTACGAAGCTATATGTCATAGCCTCGCGAAATTTTCTTTGCCAGTGCCTCAAAAATACCTCAAAGATAGATAGAAGCTACAAGGTGTGCGCCGAAAACAGGAAAAAAATAGGAAGAAATGGCATTGAAAGTTTGTCCGGATAATCCTGAGACACCTTGTAGAGTACCTCTTTAGGAAAATGTCTTCTCGGAGACTCCACTACACTCCGCTTGTACGGGTGGACGGTCCCTTGAATTGGTCGCATTTCTGCTCAAGCAACCCGGAGTCGAACCGAATTTTCAGGGGCAAGATGGGCACACAGGTACTTGGAAATTAATGATTGTAATTCCTTCCTCAGCATTACATTCCGCCTGCTACCATGGACACCTGAGGCTAGTCCAGTTTTTGCTCGAAAATGGTGCCGATCAAAGTCTGACCGCTCGGGCTGTCGATTCACCACTGAAATGTGGCGATTCTGATGGTAAATATGATATTATTTTTCTAAAAACTGATTTCCGACCGGACTCCATCAATTGTTAATAAAAGTCCTTTAATAAAGCTCCAACTTTCAGGAACAGCCACACCTACAACTTCCAGCTCTTCTGGCTTGGTCACTTCAGCTGTCCTAAGCCTAACTCGAGCAGATACACCATCAAATCTGTCCAGCATGAATTCAACGATATCTATGGATGATCAACAGACACCGGTAACCCTTAAAATTCACTCGAAAAACCAAAGTTTTTAGATTATCTGGGCCTATGAACGAGGTCACGACCGAATTGTGGCTCTTTTAAAACACTATGCTAGCCGAAGAGCTGAAGGAGACGTTTGCAGCGAATATAGGTTGGTAAAAGGACATATAAAACATAAAAATGACATATAAACATGATTAGATCCCGCCTTTTACAGCTCCGGGGATTCCTCGTACACGCCGTTGCCATCACCTTGGGGAAGACTCAAATCTCTAACCAAAGAAAAAGCGGAAATTTTGCAGCTACGCTCATTACTAAATCCTCGATTTCATTTATCGATGGCGGATATAGATCTACAGGTGAAATAAAAATGAAAATTAGTTAAAGAAATTTTTCAGGAAGCGATAGGCAGCGGCTCGTTTGGTAAAGTGTATAAAGGCACTCATCATGGCAGAATTGTAGCTATTAAAAGGTTGGAGAACAACCAATGCCTGATTTTTTAACCCATATATTTAGATACCGCGCCGTTTGTTACGGCAGTAAGTCTCAAGTGGAGATGTTGTGTCGTGAGGTATCAATCATGAGCCGGGTTCGCCATCCCAATGTGATTGAATTTATTGGGGCTGCCCTAGATGACCCTTGTGTAAGTTCGGTTTTTATTCTCAAAATATTATTTCAGCAATTCGCGATAATCACCGAATTTGTTGAGAGCGGTTCGCTGTTTTCGATTCTACATGAGCAAAAACGGTAAGGAAACGTACAGTCAAATTTCTATTTTTAAATTTAGAGTTCTGGAGCCGCAGTTCCGGCTTCGAATCGGTTGGGACGTCGCTCAGGGAATGCGTTATTTGCATGAAAATGTAACAATTTTGACCCTGATTAATAATATCGGAATTATAGGTAGGAAAACCGGTGATCCATCGCGATTTGAACAGCCACAATATTCTAATTCACGCTGATGGGCGAGCCGGTGCGCTTCGAGGATCTCAAGCTATTATTTTATCGTTTTAGTTGTGGCCGATTTTGGAGAAAGTCGTTATGGGGATGGTGATGACGAGAACATGACAAAACAGCCGGGGGTTCGTCATGAAAAGCAAAAAAATCATTATATGCCTGTTATAGAATTTGAGATGGATGGCTCCAGAGGTTTTCTCACAGGCCGGAAGATACGATCGAAAAGTAAGGGAGGGCTGCCAGTCATTACTTCGAAAATCATTACTTCGAAAATCATTACTTCGAAAGTCATTACTTCGAAAGTCATTACTTCGAAAAGTCATTACTTCGAAAAGTCATTACTTCGAAAAGTCATTTCTTCGAAAAGTCATTACTTCGAAACGTCATTACTTCGAAAAACATGCATAGCACGTACGCTAATTGACACCTTTCTGCATCTATTGGTCCTTTTATTCGATCGAGTTTTTTACACGTCGCATGAAAAAAATCGGCAAATTTTTACTTTACCCCCAGATTTTTCGATGTTTTAGTTGGTTAGTACGAACATTTTCTGATGTCACTTCAAAGAGCATCAAAACATACACAGACATTTTTAGGTAAACATCGTGATGCTTCAGTGATTGAATGCAAGGATCATTATCCTACCTTATATAATTTTGGGGTGTATCTCTGTGTGTGTGTGGATGTCACTTTCGAGGCCCGATTTGAGGGCATTCCCGTGTCGAAAACAGCCCAATTCTTCGTCACTCGGGGGAATCGACCCTCCTCTTTCCGATGGCGTTTTCAGAATTGCGATAAAACACAAGTTTACAAAGTTAAAGCACGTTTTACTCATTTTTGGGGGTAATTTGCATAATGTGAAAAAATAGAAATTTCCTCATTCTTCCCAGTTGCACGCGTGTGTGTGGTCGGTAGGGAGAGGAGGGTCCGGAGGACCCGAGCTAAGGAAAAGTCAAATTGTTCATGCAAGATTCCAGCGCCTGCCCGCGAAGCGGTTTTGGGCGCTGGTAACAAAATAATAATTCGTAGAGATGGGGTAACTACTAACAATCCCAATACAGACCGAAACTCTACACAGTAAGAGCCTTAATAGAATAGGCATATGATACCTACGCAATGGTTTTATCGTCATTGTCATGAATTTCGTGATATGAACATTCCAAATTAGCATATTTTTCGAAGTAATGACGTTTCGAAGTAATGACGTTTCGAAGTAATGGCTTTTCGAAGTAATGACTTTTCGAAGAAATGGCTTTCGAAGTAATGATTTTCGAAGTAATGACGTTCACCCGTAAGGGAGCAGTACATTAAATATTGAATAATTTCTTCAGGCCGATGTATTCTCATATGGGTTGTGTCTCTGGGAGTTACACTCAGCAGAATTGCCATTTTCGCACTTGAAACCGGCGGCTGCTGCGGCTGAAATGACCTACAAAAGAGGTAATTAATTCGGTCAATCCATTTTGGTTTCCAGGTCGTCCATCGTTGCCAATAACGCCCTCAAACCAGTTCCCAGAGCATATCATCAAGGTGGTAGCATTTTTGTCAAAACAATTCAAATCCTAGATCGTTGCTGAGGCCTGGCATCCCGACCCTAACAATCGTCCCGAGTTTTCGCAAATTATTGATATTCTAGAGCCGCATGTAGATCTCTCGATTATGGTAATTTTGAAATAAGTTGCCGAGCAAACTTCATTATAGGCTTGCGAGGTTTCCTCCGAACCCCAGCCCACCGTATCCCAACTGAGAACCCAATGGGAGACACTGAATGTAAAGAAAAGTAAACCGGGTATGGTATTACCTTTTAAAAACCATTTCCCTTGAAGGCCCAAATACAACTGGTGCGGCTCAAATGTCCGGCTGGAGCCAAATTTCGTCGGGTACCGTAGAGCAGCTACGACAGCGGATAGATAAAAATGGCTACGTCGGATTTGTAAGAATCTTCATTTTTTGCTTAACAAATTTTAGGTCGAAAAAGACGATGGGTTGCTGAAGCCCTAGTGGCTAGAATCTACTCTAGTAAATTATGATTCTGATGATGTTACCCATTTCTTTCAGGTGCTATGCTATTCCTTGACAACATTTGTGTTGCCACGGGTCAGATTATATAGTTATGTTGTTTCTAGGATTGTTAGTGATGAATAAATATATATTTTAAGTCGAGAATTTATTCCAAAACTGCTATGTGGGGGCCAGCAGCCCGAACGACTGATCGTAAGAATCGATTGAGGTGGAAGTGCGAAAATTTGTGATTTACGGCACAGCATTAAAGGAAAAGTAGTGATGTCTATCCGTTCGTCGTGTCCCGAATTCAACTCGAAGGGGACAGGAGCTAGAGCTTAGGTCTTTTCGGATTCGTATAGAGCGCGGTCAGAAACCCCAAAATTGATAAAAAAATATGAAAAAGTTTTCGTTATTATTAAATTTAACTTTGAAAGTGGCGCTCGTGGCGCAGAGGGCCGAAAATTTTCACCTCAGCCATTTCATCTCTTTTCCCCAGGTAACCACGGGTCAGTCGTTGTTTTCGTTTTTGAGGGGTTTCGGCTATGGGGGTATCTGAAGCGGTCAGGAAGGTATCTAAGTAGTTTTTAAGGAGATTTCGGCTATGAGAGGTTATCTGAAGCCGTTAGTTTAGGTATTCATGCAAGTTGGGAAGGACGTTGTGGTGTAGGGAGTGAAGGGTAGCCCGAAGGCCCGATTGTTGCAGTCGCGAAGGCCAGAATATTAACTTTTTTCATCGCTCGTATTAACAATGGTGAAATGTAGTCTTTCGACATCGCGATGGCAAATGTATGGTTTACCAATTCCAGGACATGGCTGCGGGATGAATGACTCAAATGTTTTTCTCGGGCCCCCGATGTGACCGAAGATAACGTGAATACGATGAAGCGGACAGCCAACCAGACAGTCTTTTCCTACCCCTCCTCCCCGCTTGTTCATCAATATTCCATTGGCATTTGTGGGGGCACGCCCTGGGGGTCCCGTATTTTGCCATAGCCTATGACATCGATTCGATTGGCGTCTTATTGCGACGACGAGCCAAGCTGGCTGGTCACCGAGACCAATATGCGGTTCAGATGCCAGGTATTTTTTGACGCCTATGGCTTTTACACGGAAAAATGGTCACTGAAATTGCTTTGACCGAATTTTCGGGTCGTCAAAGTCAATCGAAAAATTTGGGAGATATCGTATGTTTTTTAGAAGCATACATTTTACCATTGGGTTGCAAACTTCAATAACCGTGATGTTTTTTGGCTTGGACTGATCCTCGGTGTGTTATCTGCAATAATCTATCAACTCTACAGGTGCCGGCGCCTACTTCTTCTCATGTAATTTTTTGCTATTTTTTACAATTCATATTTAATACTATAAATATACTATTTTTATTATTTATTTAGTTGGCTACAAGCGGTGGAAGAGGCTGAAGCAGATGCTGACGGATTAATGACCGGGCTTAGCGATCCGTTTGAGATGATGCGAAGGAATATGGAGGACGAAAGGGTTTTGGATTCTGATGATGAGCAAGGCTGATTGACTCTTGTGATAAGTTTTGGTGCTCTTACTTATGCCGGTTGTTAATAAAGTGATCTTACATTTTTAACGATGGGTTTTTGGAAATAACCGTAAATACTCTTTCATTTATTCCACTTAAATTAAATTACAGCGAGAAATGTTCTCTGGCTTTTCGAATCCAAGCTGTTTCCATATGGCTTGGTGTGGTAGTATTAATAGGAACCCATTCCATCCCCAAAGCGGTCGTTGGACTGATACGTCGCGAGCTAAAATTTCGTTTTCAAGAACCTGCAAGGCTAATAACGCAAACAATTTTAAATTTTTCACTTACCGTAATGACAAAGCCCAAACATCATGTTCAGTCCAAGCATGATCCGTGTCAATCGTTGATGGGGCTATTCCATTTTGGATCATATTTGGGCCTGTATCGCTAGGAGTAGATAGTCCATTGTCAAACCGCCTTGTGGATAGCATCTGAAAACGTGGTCTTTTTGAATATTCTCGATATTACCTGAGCATCGGAATCATTAATTCCGACTTGAATCAATATGGAGGTCAGCTTCTCGTCCCGAATTCCGGTCTCAAATCGCCATTCGTGTGGGAGTTTTCCGTTTTGGAGAAGCACCTAGATTATTAACACTAGAATTGTATCCCATATAACCAGCCTGCGCTTCCCCTTTAGCTCCGCGAAAAACGACATAGTAAACAAGAGGATTTGGTCCGAATCGAACATGCTGTCCCCTGCCAGAGATACCGGTTCTGCCGGCTGGATTCAATGGGAAGCCGAGGGCTGTAATCAAATAATCTTATTCGAAAAAGAGACAAGTTACATGATAGCCTAATCTTTGGGTCGTTGAGCTGCTTCGACCTCCAGACACGTCGAAGCTCGGTGGTGTACTAGAAAGAAAAGTAACAATGTCTTGCAAAGCAGAAAGCTCTAACCTGTCGCGTTGTCACCTCTACCCATTTCTGCAGATCAAATCTGAATTCCTCGGCCGGCTTATTGTAAAATGGCGGTGAATACGAAGGGAATAGGATGTCCCTAAAACAGTCCTCAAAAACCTCAGATGTATACCAGTTCTTCAAACTCTCGGGGAGCACCAGACGATAAACGGCACTACCCTCATATGCTGTTTTTCGAATCTAAAATATTTTTTGGCAAATTTTACAAGCTTCTACCGCTTGGACAATGGCGCTCTCCCTTTCGTAATCAGCACTGAGGTTAATTTTGCGTAGTTGAGCCCGAATCCGCCGCAATTCGCCCAGATCCTCTTTCTATTAAGAAAATTGGTCCCAAAAATTATACTCTACCCGTTCACCATCGTTATTTTTTGCCTTGTGATTGGCTCTCCATTTGCTAATTGCTGTTTCGCGCCAAAATGCATTTAGGAATTCAAAACGCCTAAAATGATAGGGTATGTTATAATTTTTTGCCGATCAAACATACTTGAATGGAACTGAAGGGTTACGGTACATGCTGTACTTTTTGCTGGCTGGCCCGTCCATCTAAATAAAGATTATGGTGGTATCCTTACATATATAAATTTTTATTACCTTGACCATATCGGGATGGTCGGCTGCTTTGGCCGATGTACATCTTCGCAAGCAGCCAGAAGCACTAAAATTCTCGTGGCAAAATACGTAGGATCTTAGAATACCTTCCAAAAATCAGCAAAAATGGCGTGAATGGCGGTGGTAGGCATGGTCGGAGGCTAAGCAAAATTTATATCAAAAGCGCAAAACCTTCTTACCCAAATTCGGTGACCAGTGCATACATTTGGTGCTTCCAGATCCTATCCGCTTCCTCGTCCACACTTTTTGCGGTCTTGGCAAAGAAGGCAAAGAGGATTGGCCAGAGAATTAGTTTAAGGATAATGAAGTATCTATGAAAAGTTTATTGCTTTTTAACTCTCATTTTTAACTTACTCGATGATAGCAACGTATGCAGCTGTGCCCTGTCTAGGGCATGTGGCATCACGATGCATGCCAACAGCGTTACAAAATGTTTGAGGTGGACCCAAAAACACTTTCTTACACCTCTCAGATTCTGTAATTTAATTTATTATTGTTTATTAAATTATCTGTTTATTAAAATGTTACCTTGCAGCGCACTCATATCCGTTGTAAAAATGGACAGCCAAGCCCAATTCAAACTCTTCAAAAGAGGTCCCATGGATAGGGGAAGATCTGGATATAAAAGGGAATGGACAGCAACGGCGGAACTAAATTTTGATTAATTTCTGTAGTAAATATATAATACCTGAGCATTACTAATGCTACCAATACCAAGAAGTGCGTAAAATCTCGGAGTAACATTAGTTTTACACGAACAACCATCGGACCAAAAAGCTGCAGAGTCGTAAAAATCCATATGAACCTCTAAGACCCACCTCAGAAAGTGGGATATACGTAAATAAGGTAGAGTAGCAAAAATACAGAAGATAGAATGCCGAGATGACCCGTGATGGATAAACGGAAAACGTCTAAAAATAATAATTTCTAACTAGATAACTTCCATACCACGCCCAGCGCTGATAAATTTTCGCCAAAAAGTTTAAGCATAAAGACACCAACGAGGTAGAAGATGGCAACAATTATATCGAATATCTTAACAAGTGCCTGTATATATGGTAGATTAACATACCCGCCACGGCATTTCCGTGAATGGCACCGAGCTAGTCCGTTTCCAAAGAACGTAAGCCTAAAATCGACATAAGATTCTTGAGCCCGAGCTTTAAGCGGACCTGTTCAATAGTCGAGATCAATGTCCAAACCCATACAACCATATCCAAAATATTAGAGCCACAGCCAGGAAGAAGAATCTAATAGGATGATTGCGAAAAAAATACGAAAACAAACCGAATAGGAAAACACAGAAATATGAATCAATCGGAATACCAGCGAAACCCAGAATTTCACGATCGGGGTACGGTAGAAAGAATTGAGAGTTGGTGTCCTCCATCTAGATTTGGGTTCAGTATTTGAGATAACTTTTTTACCGTCTTTTTCTAAAACTATCCCGATGCTTTTTCTGGGGTCGAGGCGGTGGGCCTGTATCCATTTCTTCGATAGAAAATGGTAAGATCTGGGTCTGAACTTAAACGATCTTTAATGATACACTTACCATGCTTTGCGGTGTTGTCGAATCACCTCCATTTGGCATGGCATACAATAAAGGTTGATTATGATGGATGTTCATTGATGTGATCGTACTCAGAGCATCACTTCTGGTCGATATAATGCTAAGAGATTTAATTTAACAAATTTATTGTATAAATACCTATGTGCCGATAATGCCCTGGTTTTCTTTGGTTGTCGCATAACATCAAGTAGGGCCACTAAATATTTGGTTTGACTAACAACTTGTAAGACCGCTTTAAGTCTGGGTTTTCGCGTGCCTTGAAAGTATCAAACTTACCAGTTGGTGACATCATATTCCGCTTTTCCTTCTGTTGAATACTAGATGATGGTCGAAGCGCAACCCAAAAGCGCAGTGGAAAAATGAAAAACGCTAGAATGAGACATTCGTACTGTAGATCTATCTCTAGACATACCAGCAAAAACGAGCTTAATCCATTTCGGTAAAAATGAAGGAAAAGCCCCGGATCGCACTTGCAAATTGGCATACAACAGCCGATAGACCCATCGTTGGCAACTTTCATGGGCTAAGAAGTCACGGTTATCCGCCTAAATTGATTGTTATTTTAGTGATCACTTCCTAACCTTATATGCAATCTCGGTCAACGGCACGTTACCGAACGCTTCGATGGGTTCGCATAAAACTTGATATGATCGAGTTGGGGACCTAAGGTTGACGTATTTTTTTGGAATGGGAATCTTCGTACTTTAAGTGTACGCTGTGGAGTAGATCTTCAGCATTCTTTGAGAGATCGGCGGACAGTTCGCGTAGGGAATCGGCGTAGAAGAACCAATCGTATGCCTGAATGTCCCATAGTTTTGGAAAAAATTCTTCATCACCTCATTCGATAAACTACGTGCCATCCGACTCAAAACCAGCGAAGTGGCAAGCGGCTGTTCCGTATGCGCAATTAAGCATTTTACCTACAATTTTAATAACTTTCATGTTGCATTTTAAAACGCACCTGCTGGGGACGATTTAGAAGCAAACACCAAATCGCCAAAATTTGAACGGCTGGTAGGCCAGTAAGGGGTGGATGCAAGCCATGTGGGAATAGATTTCGGGTTCCATGTGAGAAACGTATCTTAAAAACACTTAAAACTCAAGGTACTATACCAGTAGATTATCCAGTGCCCGGCAAAACCTCTGATCCATATCGGTCAAATTTGATGAGTGACCAAGGCATTGGCACAGAACTATAGTATTAAAAAAATGCTGAAATGATGTTTACTAGAAAAGTTTTCAAGAAACCTGATCTCCAGAATTTAAAATTTTTAGGAGTAGATCTTCTGTCAAAGTGATCACTTCCGGTCTGGATAGCAGACAAGCCAAAAAGTCAAGTCGGTCAGCCCTCGATACTGAGGAAACGAGCAAATTGCTCATCGACTAAACATTAGCTCGATTTAGCTAGATACTTGAAGCTTACCTCTTCATCAATTGCCCCTGGTTCTACTGTATCTAACACTGAAGGCAAATCCAGGCAAGCAGCAATTTGAAGCGTGCGTTTTATATCCTGTAAAAACGCGATAATTGATAGCGTGAAGCGAAACTTACATTTGGATCTGAAAACGTTGTGGCGCAGGCTTCAACTATTCGACTTGATAAAGAATCCAACTATAATTAAGAATTTTTAAACTTTGTTTTTGCCTCACTTCGTCGCCTGAGATAAATTCTATCAGTTCGGTGTCCGAAAATGCGGCCGAAAAAATGTTTGCAATTTTTTGAGGTACAGATGTGTCTCCTAGAATTGAAATGTTGCTGGAAGCAAACTTGGGAACCAGGGAATTTCCTCTCGAGCCATGAAATGAATTTCTGATGGTTGATCTCGGCGCTTTTGTAAAGTAAGTAAGCATTGTATAGCGTGTCACAAAGCTCGCAGCTGTCCTAAACAATTTTTGATGTTTATGCAACGTGATTACCTGTAAGACAATGACCGGGAGACCGTGTTCGATGTAAACAAATAATTCTTCCAGGGAATTGGCGCTTTGAGCGGCAAAGAAAATGACGGGCAGTGGCCGAGAATCCACACCCGGTGATAATAAAATAGGAGATGTGGCTGAAGGCATTTGATTCGGGTTCCCATCGGTCGGGACGCCAATTAGGAGGGCTAGAAATTGAATAACATTTTAGGGTAGGTTTTTGCTACCTGGCGGGGGTTGTGACAATCTGACTGCAAAATTAGCGCGATATTTTGCAAGCTCGATTTCCTAAAGTGTCAAAAAAATTTTTATGAAAAGTATAATTTACGTCTGCCATGTCCTTACAAAGGACGAGGAGAGTGTTGACACCCACGTCAACCATGGTGGCAGGGCTCTAGAAAATATTTAGTGTTTTTTTCAATTCAAATATCCGTTACCTCCATCGGGGCGCGTTGCATGGATTCATCAAAAATTATTGAATATGCGTTCACACCGACATGGAGAACTTCGCAGTCATTTTCAATCTATTTAGATCGTTAAAGTATACAGCTAAGGCTAACTACTCACCTGAGGCAATACATGTCGAATTGCTTGACTAGCAATTGAAGCTAGAGGATCATCTGCTCGACCGGAAGATAGAAGCCACAATGGAGCACGACCCACGATTTTTGAGAGCGCATTTCCCAGATTCTTTGTTAACTTAAATGGAAATTTAGAGTAATTTTATTGTCAAAGACGGTCCCAGTCGTTTGACAGTGAAATATTTCTTACCGAGCCGCTCCAAGAATTTCCTTCTGAAACAAGAACTAGCAGCAACGATGCAATGCCCTCATCCAATTCTGTAGCAGCTGCTGCCAGACGGCTGTAAATTACCATATATAACGACCAGTTTGAAAGGGGCCACAGATACCGTGCTTGAATTTCAACCCACCTGTAAACGTTTTTAACAGCAACCGGGATTGCATGAGGTGATTGAAGGGCCAATGCTGGGCATAGTTGAACCTTAATTTTGCATTTAACTTTTTATTGCGATATTTATTTGCATTTCCGCCCTCCCCCTTGCCTCTCATGCTCACCTTCAATGTCTCCGATTGAACACAAATCGGCGCCATTTCAAAAGAGACCGAAGTCGGGTCGGCTCGGGGCCGAGATTCTTCCATGTCTTCCATACGCTTCAGAAGTTTTGGATGTGTTATTTTTGAACCATAACTGGGCGCTAAAATTCAAATGTCAAGCCGGTGATGAATAGCTACTAAAAGTAGATGAAAGAAAGGGGTATCGCCATTGACACGGTCATTTTTCTTCGACTTCCGGTAACAATATGCTACATTTTTTGCGCTGCTCAAAGAAGCTTAACCGGAAGCGAAGCGGGTCGCCAACGAGCCGCGAAAACATCAATTAAGCGTGAGAGAGTCTGAAATCGGCAGCAAGGGGGTAAAGGAAATTGATAGCTAGGGACTGGGATCGTGATCCAATCGCTGCCAAAAGAGAATGAGAAGAAATGATCAGGGCTGAAGAAGGAGAGAGAGAAAGGGAGCGAGAAAGATTGAGTCGATGCCACCGACCCCAGAAACAGGTCCCGATCCTTCGCCCAATCTATCTATTGGCTTGGGATGGCAGTATGTTGCCCCAGGGCAAATTGTCATTGGGTGCGTTGACCCGTCTGAACAGTAGCGGCTGTTCGCGCTAAAAATGGCTAGCACCAAATTTGGGTGTTGATTTTGGTCGGTATTGATTTTAAGGGTGTTGGAAGGATTCAATTAACAGAACTCCAGAGTGCGTAAAGGGTATCCCGAAAATACACCCTTTTAAGCCCATGGAGAACGAGGATTAGGATGATAGTTATGACATTTTAAAGTTCCTAGAAATGTCGCATCTGCAAGAGTATTTATATTCATGTATTTATTGAAACGCCCCAACCCAGGGCCATGTAAAACATTTAGGTTCCGTTTCTTCGTCCCATTAACAGAAGCTTCCGGTTACTTGTACGCTTGCAATATACGCTCCTGTTTCGACTTGAGTAGATAAGCAGTAGCTTTATTCGCAATATATTAAGGCACAAATTTGGCGGATATTCGTGTAATGTACAGACAACGGTGAGCCGTCGTTGGCTCGTCAACTGCGCGGTCGGAGTTGGAGTTTACTCGTCATTCTCCTCCTTCTCGGCCTGCTTGGCGTGCTCTAGAAAAAAAGAATGACTTTGGTTTAAGGCATCATGGTGTAGTGAATTAAAAAACTGACTCCTGCGGACGCAGGCACCCTGAACCGGGGCATAGGCGGGCGCGCAAGCGCAGACGCCAGCCGGGGAGCACATGGCGCCAGGGACGCAGGCCGGTGGCGGGGGAGCGGCAGCAAGAACCGGAGCTGGCGGGGCACAGGCCGCACCCACGGGGATCATCTATAGAATGCAAATATACACTACGCAACAGTCCTTCTTACGGCAACTGGGGCTGGCATTGGGACCGGGACGACCGGGGGTGGGACAACGCCGTAGACGGTGCGGGCAACGCACACGGTTCCTTCCTGCAAAATTGTGGGTGTTTATGGATTTATGTACTGATTTGAATTACAACATCCAACTTATCAGGTTTCTTTTGGTGATAATGTTTGGGATATTACATTCTATGAAGCTTGAAATTTTAGCCAGTCAAGACCTTGTTTTTCTCCCCGTCTAAGACACATTTTTGAACACTTCACACGGCCGTTGCTCTACACCAAAACCGGCCCGGAAATGTTGCGGCCTGATGGGCAGAGATGAGAACCGACCTGGACAAGCTCTGGGGGGCACACGCACACTCCAAGTGAGCACACCGATCCTCCGGTGCACTCGACGCCCGGCTCGCATGGGGCACCAGGAAGGGCCTGCAAATTTGCTTTGATCATTGCTCTCCGCGTGTTGCTGATAGTGGCTTTTTTAAAGTAAATATTTGTATATCGGGAGGCGTTGTTTAGCGTACGTTGAGACGTTACTACGTTTACACCTATTTACGCATATCGAGTAGGGAAACTCTTTTCGGAAAGCTTCGAGTGGGTGCCTATCTTCTATTTTTTTTAATAAATGATTGTATTTCGGACATACCTGAGGGATGAGACGGCCAGCAACAACTGGGACTGGGGCGATCGGGACTGGGGCTGGGGCGCATCCAACAACCGGCGAGTAGACGATCGGGGCCGCGCACTGGCAAGCGCCAGAGACGCAACTGAATATGTTTAATAATTTTTTTAAGTGTTCTGATTAATATATGCTATATATATGCTAATTTGCAACTTACGCTCCTCCTCCAATGCATCCAGGGGCGCAAGCTGGGGGCGGGACTGGCATCGGGGGCTGAGCAGCAACAACCGGGACCGGTGGCGGCGCGGGAACTGGTGCGTACGCAACTGGGGCCTTAAATTTGATAATGATAATGTAATCCATATACGAACGTGCTAATTTACATACGTTAGTTGTCGTTTGATGTTTCTATTTATTTCAGAGGCTAGCTAGATAGCGAGCTATTCGCGTTCCCCGATTCTGGTGTCGTTTACAAAAAGCAATCAGAAATATATATATGATGAAATGAATTTAATTATCTAATTTAAATAGTGTAGTGAATATAGTAGTCTGATCGTTGAATTAGTGTTTTTTATATCCATTTAACGCCTCAAATACACTAGCTTACCGGGGCAGCGTAGACCGGGGCTGGGGCCGGATAAGCTGGGGCATAGACCGGGGCCTGCAAAAAGCGATTCTGAAGAATGGCTTTAATGAAAGTTTAGCAGAAAGATTTTGTCGTCGATCAAAGCTTATAATTTTATAAAATAAACGTACTGGTGGTGGTGGGACTGGGGCAGCAGCCACTGGGATGCACACGGATGCCTGGCAGGCTAGACCTCCGGCACAGGGTACAGCTGGGCTGCACGCGCTATACAGGGGTGCTGGAAAATAAAAGTTTGATTAAAAAAATTAATTAGATGCTCTAAGGAAGTCGGGGTAATAATTTTGAGGATAGTAGGCTTGGTTGGCTCGAGAAAGTGGATATAAGTGTTTCAGGACCGGCTCAATACTCAAAGGTAAAACTTCAAAGCCGAACATATACTTTAACAAGCCGTAGTAATAGCTGCAAAAAAGCAAAATTGCTGAATATAGTTTGTAGGTTGACTTAAACGATCCGCGTCGATTTCGAGCTTCAAAAATCGGCGTAACGAACCTGGCGCAAATTGTGCCAATGTGATTGCAAAACACGAGGAGAAAATGACGGCTCCGATCATGGCGTCCGTGAGGGGTTGCTGTATGGAGGAGTGGGGCTTGTGGCACACTGGATTGGGCACCCTGGGCACCTTTTATCGCGGCCGGGACCCGATGGGTGGGGTGGGCGGAACGAGGTCCGGACGCGGTGCGCGCACCCCCGCTACGCTTCTCCGCCCCTTCGACTAACAATCCTTTTTCGGCGGGGGATTCTGAACTTTGAACCGATCTGGGGGCTTGGTTAGAGGGGTTAGGGAGTTAAAATTCACAGGTCAGAAAACTAAGGGAATATTGTCTAAAGGTAACAATAAACGTACTTTAGCACGAAAAACCGCCAAATCTGGTCGTCGTCCAACCGCCAAGGCGTCCAAGCGAAAATTTCGATTGAAAGTCAAAAATTGCAAAGAAGCTGGACGCTATGTCCATAGGTCAACACTTCCTCTCACTGCCTTTGGTGAGTGGACCTCGTGATCAAAAAATAAAAAATTTGTGGATTGTCAGTCGAGTCGAGTATTCCGCTTGAGCTCTTCCAAGGGTCTCAGGCGTCTTCTATAGACCTTCTAGGCCGTCACTTTCAAATCATGCCGTCAGCAGCTGGGTCTCCAGAGGGTTCGACATCTCGAATTCACGGAGTTTTTGATACATAGCTTTTTTATAATACCCATATTTTCAGTTCGAGTTTTTCACTGGACCACCCCCGGTTTCTAAAATATGGCAATGTCAGATTTCCAACGATGCACCTCGAAAAACCTGCGATCCAATGGTGCACCCAATAGCTCCCGCAGTTTTTTTTACCAGCGATGCTTCACCTAGGTTGTATTCATGGGAATACGTTTGTTAATGTATGTGCTCAGGAAACTGGAAGAGGAACGTGATGGAACATGGATGGGCAAACATCGGGGTACAGGGCGCGAAGAGGCCGAAAATTCTAGTTTTACGAACCAATGATGGGGCAAAACTATTGACTTATGCATATACTTATGCTATTGATAACAACCAATTATGGTGCAGGGAGAGGAATTAGTACAATCTGTAAAGTATGACTAACGGCTCGAATTTTTCGATTACATGTTCATACAGTTGATATATGGTAGCGTTGCAGTAATATTCATCTACCGCAGCCGGACCGAACTTTAAAAATGTATAGTAACTCCGTGTGTCATGGATTCATGATTTTTCTGGGCAGGTGATAACATACGCCATATTTACGTTATCCCATAGATCTCGTCATGCTCTACACTTTATTCCAGATATTTTCAAAAAATTACAGGCTTTTTGCTTAGCTGTACCTAGCTATATATAACATAAATACATAGGTGTTGCAAGCTGCTGCCAATCAATGAAATCTGTGTTTTTTTTAGAAAATTAGTAATTTTTATCGAAGCCTCGATCACGCTACACGATTATTCTGCGCTTAATTTCACATATTTTCCAACCAAAATCTTATCCATAAAAAATTTTGCAGCTCTGGGAACGCCATGGTTCCCATCGATGCCACGGAGCAGACTTTCGGGGATGGCCCACCCATGACGAAGGAAGAGAGAGACCCTTGGTCTCTTCAGGCGCCCAACTCTCCACCTTCAGGCAAACATCTCATGGGCACGATATGGGATCATGGTCGCTGGGCCACCACCACCACCACCACCCTCCTATCGTCGTCTTCCAAATTTTTTGCAGGTCTGCGCGGCGCTTTTGTCGCGCGGGCAATGGAGACTCTCCCCTGAGACACGCGCTGAGAATTTCCACGAAGTCTCGGCGGCCCGGGTCCCCCGTCACACCCATCCATTCCTTCAGCCCAACCCAACCAGTCCTTATGTTTTGTCGACCAACACCTGGGGTGCCACCCAGGACCCACACCGTCTCATTTTCAGGGCTCTTTTTGACAAGTGGGGGCACCGCGCCGGGAATTTTGTTTGCGTGAGGCGTACCGGGGCACAACGGACCCGCTCACCTAATGTCTAGTGTACATAATTGAGCGCTTTTTTGACTAACATTGATTTAGAGGGGGTTGGCAGGGGGGTTAGGGGGCAATGGTGGGTGTGCTTGACGAATCTGGTCGGATCAAAGGCCCAACTGATCCATGCACTTGTGCTAATCAGATGAACATCACGAGACGGCACCACAGATTAAGCACAAATTTGCTGGGCTGATGGCAGAAACTCTGGAAAGTTGAGGCTGGAATGAGGACAAATATTTTTATTCACAAAAGACAACAAAGTGTCGATCTGTCCGTCGATCAGCTACCAGTTTTAAAGTAATATTGGAGTTTTATGTTAAGCTAGCCTCTAAAGTAGACCTCCCGAACCCCCCCCCCCCCCCCCCCCATTTACCCCCATACTTGTGGGGGTTGGATGGGGGGTACTAGGGGGGTTGGGCGGGGTAGGGTGGGGGTTCGGCGGGGTGTTGAATGGGGGGTTTTCAGGGGTGTTGAAAAAGAAGTTGAAAAGGGCTAAAATGATTTTAAACCTTAAAAACATTAACTTAAAACAGCCAAAATTTTGCCCCATGGGGGTCTTTGGGGGCTGGAATGGGGGGTTCGAGTGGGGGTCCATTGGGGTTGGCCTGGTGTCTGTTGGGGGTTTTGTGGGGTGTTGCGATGGGGGTCAAAATGGGGTCTTTGGGGGTAAATGAGGGGGGGGGGGGGGGTTCGGGAGGTCTACTCTAAAGGGTTGAAGCCCGGAACTGTTTTTAAAAAGAGCATCACGTATTTTGTCGATTTTCGTTCCCTTTGATAAAATCTAAATGCTAAGCAACTTCTCCGCGAAGACGATCCGCGTTTATCGTTTTTAAAGATGGGAGGCTATAGAGACTCTATCGAACAATTATCTCACATCGCAAGGATTTGTGATCATCTAAAAACGGCTCCTCGCAAGTCATCAACTTCATCGACTGCTAAAAAGACTAAAAATTTAGAAAAATTGCGACTGTTAGCAAAAAAATTTTGACATTTGAAAAATTCAAATTTTTTAGAGTTCGCAACAAGAGAAATCTGCTTCATGGCCTGCACTTAATTATTGGAACTATACAAGGCTTAGGTTGCTCCCGCACCTGATAATCGTCGCGAAGCAAAAAAAAGCAATTCCAGACCAAAATCCCAAAAAGCCCGGCGCGTGCAGGCTCGCTCTTTATGTGCAAAATGCGGTTTTGGGTACAGTCGGCCAGTATCGGAATTAGGGCGAGACCTGGGGCGGGCTAGCCGGGAGTGACCGAGTTCCGCTTACGACATGAAAGTGGGCCAGCAGCTAAAGGAGCGAGAGAAGGAAGGGAGGAGAAGGGAGGAGAATGAGGAGGATTTGGGGGTCGAGGTCAGTCCAGCAGCTAAGGGCACACGTCGTCGATTGATCGGCAACAACTGCGTGCCCCCAGGGCACAATTGGACCCCATTGGTGCCCAGATAGTTTACTTCCAGCCGCCATTCTTCGATTCTCGAGATATTTTAGTGGGATTTACTTAAACGTCGGTATTTTGCGTTGAAGTGTACTCTTGTTACCATAAATATGTGTATGTAGTACACTAGCGTTGTTTCCTTTTAAGATTCAAATCGAGAGGAAATACACTTTATGCTAAAATTCAGATATCTGCAGGTCTCCCCAAACTTTGTAGCGTCAATTTACTACGTCAAATATTGAAATTATTCTTCCCTAGAAGACTCAGACGCAGCCCAGGCTCAATATTCTAATGATATTAAAGCGCTTTTAAACATATATTTTTTTGCATCATGAGCCTATTACGAAAGCCGAGTACAGGCCAGTAGAACGGGTTCCGCGCTCCCGCGCCTCTCCCGTCTCTCGCCTTCCTTTTTTTGCATCACCGTCTTCCTTCGATCCGAGCTGCTTCTCCCCATTCTCCTCTCATGTCCGCACAGTCTCCTTATAGAGGCTTGTGGCGCCACGTTTAGCAGTTTTGCTTTTTGAGAGAGTTTATAGTGATGTAATTGCTCCTGGTTATAAAGATTCTTGATCAAGCCTGGCTACGCAGGACAAATATCCTTTATTTTTTTGACCGTAATATTTTTACCCTATTGTGAATTTCAAGCGCAAACGTAAAGGCTCAAAAATTCGCGCGTTATTTAAAAATTAATTTTTTTTAATCCTAAAGATTAGCAGAGAATCTTCATGACCTTTCAAGAGCATTCGCGTAAAATAAAATCCTAATATCTTTCAAGTTCTACAAGCTCATATCAACTAAACAATAAATTCATTATTAGGATGCAGTCCTCTGGGTGGTTGCTGATATTAGTATCCATTCTATCCCTGGTGGCTGCCGATTTATTCACGTCGATTGCCGACCTTCAAGGACTCTTAGAAACAGAAAAGAATGTCCCTGAAGCCCTCTTCAAATACATCAAACAGGAAGAAGAGCGCCTGGAGCACCTTAGAGAGTTGGCTACCAGGACTGGATTTCATCTCCAAATTTAGGTTAATGAAAGACTATGTATCGCGGAATAATGAGAATATGGTGAGCGGGACGGCTGACTTGGCCAACCCGATCAATGCTTTCTTACTGATTAAAAAGAAGATTTTTGATTGGAAGGTGGGTTTGGAGGTCTTTTTCGATCCAAGATTGGTTTGTAGAAAATCGAGAACGAAATGGTGAACAATGGTGCGGAAGAATTCATTCAATCGGTTTCGGACGCCAGCTATGGAATCCGATACCCCACAACTGTAAGATCGAACGCGTTTTTTCCAAAATTGAGTTTAGGAAGACTACACCGGGGCAGCCATTGGACTGCTTCGTCTCCAGGACACTTATAGACTTGATACTCGACAGTTGGCTGATGGAAAGATTCAGACCCTACAAGGAAATCATTCTCTTACTGGTAGGTTATGCAATTCAGGAGTTGAATTGGCAAAAATGAACAGAGTCCTCACAAAGTCCATTCGTCTTTCAGCTTTTGACTGCTTTGAAATTGCTCGTGCTGCCTACAACGTCGAAGATTTCTATCATGTCATTCTATGGATGGAGGAAGCACATCGCCGCAATCAGGTCAGAAATGTCCTTTATTTAACACCGACGAGGTTTAGCTGGAAAACCCACCAACTGCTGACGAGGCAGATATCCTCGAGTACCTGTCATTCGCCATGTACAAGCAGGGAAATCTGAAACATGCCCTAAAGCTTGTCGAGGATTTGCACAAGAAACGTAAATTCTGCATCAAATTACCAATAATAGTTGATTATTTCAGAGCCAAATCACCCTCGCGCCAAGGGAAATATCAAGTGGTATGAGGATCTGCTTGTGGAGGAAGGTGTGAGGAGGAGCGACATGAGGAAGGTAACGAATTTGAAGTCTAAAGATGTCTGTATTGTTAAAATTTTCGAAATTCTAAATTGTTGATTCAGAACCTTGGAACGCCCGTGAACCGACGGCCATCTGATGGCATGGGAACTACGGAGCGTAACATGTACGAAGCATTGTGTCGCAAGGAAATCCCAGTCGTAAGTCCTATATTAATATCTTTTTATAAACTTTTTAGAGCCCTAAGGAAGTGTCGAAGCTTTACTGCTATTACAAGATGGATCGTCCATTCCTTCGGCTAGCACCATTCAAGGTAAGGTAAATGTACACATTATTGAATTAGGGATTAGCAACCAAGAAGTTGGATAGATTTGGATTTGTATATCGTTCTAATTAGGTTGAAATTGTTCGCTTCAATCCGTTGGCTGTCGTGTTCCGTGGTGTATTGCTTGATGAAGAAATCGCAGCAATCCAATCGTACGCTCGACCCAAGGTACAGATTTAGCGGTGTCGAAAAAAATATAATTATTTTAGCTAGCCCGTGCCACCGTCCAGAACTCCGTCACTGGCCAACTGGAAACCGCCAGCTACCGTATCTCTAAGAGGTAATTTTGTGGTATATTTATTCATTTTGTATTTGCTTTCCAGTGCCTGGCTGCGAGGTGAGGAATACCCAATCGTCGAGCGGGTCAACAACCGCTTGGAGCTGATGACCAATTTGGACATGGACACTGCTGAAGAACTGCAGGTAACATCCAATCCCAGCATCTAGCTTATTTAAAAAACCTGGATGTACAAATAATTACTTATTTTAGATCGCCAACTACGGAATTGGAGGTCATTACGATCCTCATTTCGATCACGCCAGGAAGGAGGAAAAGAAAGCCTTTGAAAGCCTCGGCACTGGAAACCGTATCGCTACCGTACTCTTTTATGTAAGTAATTTATTCTCTTCTTTTTATTCAATTTATTTAGATGTCCCAACCGTCGCTAGGTGGTGCTACAGTGTTTACTGAAGTGAAATCTACCATGTTCCCTTCAAAGGTAAAATTAAAGTTAATTAACGTAATACAAATTGTTTTTTAGAATGATGCCTTATTCTGGTATAACCTTCATAGAAACGGTGAAGGAGATGATCGTACCCGTCACGCAGCTTGCCCTGTACTCGTTGGAGTCAAGGTATGGCCAGTCGCAAAAATAAATAAATATAATTTTAGTGGGTCTCCAACAAATGGATTCATGAAGCTGCCCAAGAATTCCGTCGCCCTTGCGGACTTCGTTTAAGTGAAGCTGAACGGTAAGTTTTAAGGCAACCTTTTATAATTATAATTTTTGCAGGTATGTCGGAGATCTTGGAGGACCGGAACCCCGCTTCGTACCGAACATCAAATCCACCCCCTGGACCTACAAGCCAAAGAAGACCAGAAAATAATATTTAATAAGAATTGTTGTTAATTGTTATGCCTTCCCCACACTCTCGAAAATCCCTTGCCAATAATTGTGATCGTCCCTGGGTGCTACTCTTTGCCGAATTGTTCCACAAACCATGCTTGCCTTTGTCAAATTTTCGGGTGATATTTTGTTTTCTTTGAATAAAAATTAATGAAATTTATGTTCTTTATTAATACCATCGAGAATCTCTTTCGAGTTCAAACCTAATAAAAACCGATGACACAATAATGCATTACCTCAAAATTTACTAAAAATATTGCATGTTTAAGCTGCAATTTATCTTCTCTTATATAAGTAATAGAATTAATGAAATCTCCCCATCTCCTTTCTAGAACCGCTCTCAGTTCCTGTGAATTGTGTGACAAGTCTCGGGACAGGCATTATACGGGCGGTCTGCCCCCATTCTCTTTTTGTCGATAGGAGCGCCCCGTCGTTGCGCTAATCCAAAAAGGGATTCTGATGTAAATATGGACTCCCGAATCTCCCCCAATTAATCCCCACAAATCTCCACAAAATCCCTTCCTTCTTTCTCTTCTTGTAACTACATGGTTTAGCAAAAAAAATCGGATGGGGCTTTGAGCCGGTTACCGCCATCTATCGATCCCCAACTTGGGATTCTTTCATCAGCTGTCTGGCGAAATTTTGTGTAGATGTTTTCTACGAAAACTGCAGGGCTTCTTAAGTTAGAAAAATGGATGATTTGTTATTCTCATAAAGTACCTGTTGCCTCAAGTTTAAGAACCACCCATTTGGTTCTCATTCGTGTGGTCGCTCCATCCGTGCCGCCTATAAGTTTCAAATTTAAACCGAAGCTCGACAGAACTTGCTTGATCTTTCAGGCCTTATCTGGTGTCATTAGTGCGTAATTAATTACGTGACCTTACAAGTGTTGCTAGAGCCTTATCAATCCCCACATACAAAATAATTTGAGGCTCAATCCAGTTTTTCGTAACGTCACCTGATCCACATAAATTCAAAAATAAAATCTCTATTCTTTTTATAGGTTCGGTTCGTTGTCCAAAAAGAAAATACTACGAATTTTCAGCAGCAATGCTCTCGCTTGAATCGCCGCGTCTACTCCGGCGATGTCTTCCAAACAGCCGGTAAATAAAATCCAAAGAAAAATATTCAAAGATCAATAATTTCAGACAAGGCTGCAACCAGCTCCAATCCATACTGAGCAAAAAGTGTCAGGATACCAGGACACAATGTACAGTTGCAGGTTCGTAGTTTTAGCTAACAATTGTTGGGATTATACAAAAAAAAAACACAAAGAAAAACACATTTTTTTTAGCTATGCCCACCTCCCCGAAGCGAACTTCGGTAACGGCTTTTCGCATCGGAACTAAGGAGAATGTACAATTCATGATGAAACTGTCAGATTCACATGCTTTGCTTTGTAAGGCTAAGATACATTCCTAATTCGGTTTTCAGACATCCAAAAGCGTGGCTTTCGGACCCGTAAGGTTTCCGGGATTGTTGGTTCATCACGAGCAGAAGAAGGAGAGGTAATAATAGAAACTCCCCGATCTAAACAAAACTAATTTCCAGAAGGGCTGGACCTCAACCACATTCTCAAAATTGATGGGGGTTGTCAAGAAGGAGCCACAGGTTGTTGAAACCTTCCGAACTTAGATTATTTCAAAATTGCAATTTAGACGGCTCAATACAAAGAGAAATTATCTGCATATGAAACGGAAATCAAGAAACTTCAGCCAGATCATCAAAAAACATTCATGGTAGGTTCACTCTTGGATAATTTGAGTGCTGAATTTAGGATGGCTACGTGAAAAGTCTTCTCCTCAATTCGAAGAAAGATGGCGAGAATTCACCTCCGAGGGGCTTTTCAAAGTGGCTATTCGGATCGTATACGTCATTGTGTACAATTTTATGCTCGCTATGGATTGCCTATAATCTGTATGCCTACTTCTTCGGTAAGTTATCTGAATTCATCTGAATATATGGCTCCGTTTTCAGGTGAGGGAAAGGGATCGTCACCGCTCTCTGTTCTGTTCCAGTCTAGTCCTCAAGAACTGAAGCCGGAGGAGATTCAAGTGACTTTTGAAGATGTGAAAGGGGTACGTTGGTCAAAAAAAGCAGGAAGGTTATTTTTATAGATGGACGAAGCAAAAGCTGAAGTCGAAGAGATCGTGTCCTACCTTAAGGACCCTGACCGTTATTCTAGACTTGGAGGTCGGCTACCAAAGGTAAATCAACGATTGTTTTTTTATTATTTTGCAGGGTGTCCTGCTTGTTGGACCACCTGGAACCGGAAAAACCCTGCTAGCCCGCGCCATCGCAGGAGAAGCCCATGTAAGTCACATCACATTGTGTTAAATACACCTGCCTAGGTGCCCTTCTTCCACACCTCCGGGTCAGAATTCGACGAAGTACTGGTCGGCCAGGGCGCAAGGAGGATTCGAGAGCTTTTCGAGAAAGCTAAGGTAAGTAAATCCATATACTTAGCACCCGGACCACGTTTTTTTCCAGGAGCGAGCTCCGTGCATCATTTTCATTGATGAAATAGATTCGGTCGGATCAAAGCGTGTCTCAAACTCTCTACACCCTTATGCAAATCAGACAATCAACCAGCTGCTCAGGTAAACTATTACGATATAATAAAATATATATGCGTTTAGTGAAATGGATGGCTTTGTTCAGACCGCGGGAATTATTGTTATTGCTGCAACAAATAGAGTTGAAGATTTGGACAAGGTAGTTATAATATTAATTCCAGATTTTCGGTTTTCAGGCTCTTCTACGTCCTGGCCGCTTTGACGTGCGAGTTACTGTCTCAAAGCCTGACCTTCAAGGCCGCAAAGATATATTTAATCATTATTTGGCAAAAATCGTCCATGCCGAGAATATTGAGATTCAGCCGTTGGCTAAGGTGAAGAATTGATTTTGACTGTAGCAATGCTATCTAGGGTACTACTGGATTCACCGGGGCTGATATTGAAAATATGGTGAATCAAGCGGCACTGAAAGCAGCAACTGAAGGATGTCAGGAGGTGACGATGCATCATTTGGATGAGGCTAGAGATCGGTGAGTGTAATAACATGAATAAAAATAAGCATGATTGGTCCCATTTAACACAAAGAAATTTTAGCGTTCTGATGGGCCCTGCTCGCTTGGCCGGCCGGATCCCAGACGAGGAAGCGAACAAGAGTACCGCTTACCATGAGGCTGGACATACACTTGTTGGTATGATGACCCAAGACTCCACTCCTTTACATAAGGTTTGTTTTCAACTAATTTATCTAGATTTGCTTAGGTCACAATTATTCCAAGAGGTTCTTCGATGGGTCACACAGCCCTCTTGCCGGATAAAGATTCCTATCAAATGACTAAGGTTTGTTCCTGGTCGTTTTCGAAATAATTACCTATTTCAGGCTCAAATGTATGCACAGCTTGATATAATGATGGGTGGGCGTGTGGCTGAGGAGCTGATTTTTGGAATGGACAAGGTATGGAAACATTAGCGTCGGATATCATGGACTTTAGGTAACTACTGGAGCTTCTGATGACCTACGAAAAGCATCGATGCTTGCCACGCAAATGGTCAAGCAGTTTGGGTTCTCGGATCGGGTAAGTGGACAAAAAACAACACGTAGTATATCATAACTCCAGGTTGGACTCCGCGACTTTTCGATCGACGATGGTGGTGGACTGGTGAAGGTCAACGACCTGAGCCCACAGACCTCAGAAGCCATCGACCAAGAGATAAACCGGATATTGCAGGAGAGCTACAACCGAGCAAAGGATATTCTCACAAAGTATAAGGTTAGTGGTTGACACAGCTCATTTCAGCTAAAACGTATGTCTAGATTGTCAGCTCCTTTAAACCCATTTCTTTAGCGTGAACATACAGCCTTAGCCGAGGCACTACTCGAGTATGAAACGCTGTCAGCTGAAGAGGTGAGAATTTGTATCCTTTACCAACTTTAATCTGAATAGGTCCGTGATATTGTGGCCGGCAAAAAGCTGAAACGCCCTTCTCCGGCTGTTGTAAAACGTAGCAACGAGACACGAAAAGCTCTGAAGCATACCCCGCTTGTGCAAATTCATAATATGGGAGCCGAGAAAGACAAATAAAAAGGTATTAGTAATTTAATAAATTCTATAAAATTCTTAGGGTCTCCTTATACTGGTCAACACTACAACTAATTTCCAAGCATCTCGGTTTAGTCGTTTCTAGCTGGTAGTTATGCTTCATCTCTTCCTTGACTTCCCCCACCTATGTATTATCATTAAGCAGGCTGTGCTCTCCCCCCGGTTTTATGCATAGTTTGGTGTTGTGTTAATTCTTTCATTAGACCGTTTGTTGTACACTGTGATAATTTGGAAACTTTCTATCCTTTAGCTCTTGTTTGGCCGCTTGAGATGCATCACATTCAGAAAATAATAAATTTTTACTAAAATTTTTAATAAAGATTGCATGATAAGGCACACTCAGCATAACATTGTATCATTATTTACAAAATTATGGAAAAGTAGGAATGTGAAGTAGTGAAGCAATGGACGGCAAGAAAATATTAATAAAAATATAACCGAAATATTTTGAGAAGCATCTCTAGAGTTTTTCAGAGTATACCCCATTGGTTGGAGCAGATGGCGGCGGTGGTGGTGGTCCCATGTTGAAATTGTTAAAGTACAAGTAGCTCGGGGCAAAAGCCTAAACATATATAGAGGACGAAATTAAAGCAACCTCATCCTCCTTAGTGGGTGCTGATGCTCCAAAAACGCTTTGCTCATAAGAGGGAGGAGCCGTATTGGACGCAGCTGTAATTTGTTTAGGGCCGATGTCTCTGAAGTTACCATAATCCGGTGGTGGAGCATTTGGTATGTTTGCTGGCAGTGGAAGTGGAGGGGCTGATGCGTATTCAGGAGGAGCAGATGGAACTGAAGAATTCAAGATTAAAAATAGCCTGATCTTATGTAAGTTCTAAACTTTAAAATATAATAGACCTACTTGCTCCACCGGCGATAGGTGGCTGTGGTTGGGGCATAGAAGGATATACTGGAGCCTGAGGTTGAGGCTGATCGAGCACTGGATAAGCTGGCCCTTTTCCACCTGGAAAACAGATTTCATCGAACTTTATTTAATGCTTTATTTGAAACCATTTTTATTCTGTCAAATTCTATACTTACTTCCAGCTGGTAATGTAGGTTGCATTACATACGGATTTGCATAGCTTATCGTCTGCATCGGAACATTCCCGATAACAATTGGGAATTTTGAGATGACTGATGAGTTAAAGGTAGCGGCGGAACTGACTGTCACCTATAAATGCGTAGGAAAATCGCTATGCTTTCAAACGGACCTTCAGGTTATAATACACTTGAATAATGGCACATTGGAAAGAAGTAGCAACAGCCGGAATTCTTAAGTTAACTGTCTGCTCGGCTGTAGAGTGCTTCGGAATTTTGAGTGGCTAAATTTTTAAATTATCCGTCCGGAGCTTCAACTTACAATCCTCATCCTTGCCACCTGCCGCTTATGATGACGACGTTGATTTCCACCATGAGTATGCACAAACGCTGATTCGATTGGAAAATCTCCTCCACACCTCAACGCAATAAAATCCGAATGCTCATTCATAACCACGTCAACCTTAAAGCAAAAGCTCCGAAGAAATCTCTCCACTTACCGCTTCCATGTCTTTAGAGCTAGAATTTTCGACACGTAGTGTAATTGGAATAGATTCCCCAGGTACAAATCCGCTTTTGGGGATTGATACTTTGACAGAAACATGGCCCTTTCGGAAGAGGGGAAGTCCAGTTTTGATGCATTGACTATTTGAAAGAGGGGTCCGTAGTGATGGCGTTAGGTTCAGGTCGGAAATTGTGACGACGGTAAATGGCTAAAGGGTTATTGTCAAAATCTACGGCATAATACGAACCATCGACGTCTTGTGGTTGAATTTCCACGGTCTATCCACTTCAGCTCGGATCTCATATCGAATATGGCCATAACACCCTTCGTAAGATGGCAAGCAACGGACTGGCAGTTGGAAACTATCGGAAATTGAAAGAAAAAAACATTGGAAAACATACGCAAATGGATATCGATGCTCTCCGGCAGGGATTTTTTGTTTCGTGCCGTTACCCCAGGCTTTCGATTGGCCGTTGAAAATTCTAAAATAATAAATTTATGTCGACTGTTTGTTTTAAATTACCCAATGCTGGCATTATAACTCTCGGTCGTCGTGTGTGAACTGGTGGTGCCATCAGAGTTTGTACTAAAATTTCTTGAAAAATTTCCTGAGTGTAATTACGTCGTATGCGTATGGGAGACAGTCCAATGATTTTTCGCATGGCCAGTCACTTTAATTGAGATGTCACGGGCTGAAGTTTCTTCTGATAACTAAAAAAAGTATCAGAAAGTTAAGGAGCAATGCAAGCTTAATAAATGTTATTCGAAATTTACCTGCAATATGACAACTCCCTCGACAACTTGTCCAGGGAAGAAAACCCGGCTATTACTGTTGAAGACGACGAAGAATTTCATCAAGCTGGAAGGGCAGCAACCCATTAAGCAATGGAAATTGGGAAAGCATTGAATAACCAAGAGTTTGCGGGGATATTGGAACGTTGCTATGGAGGTTACTAATTTTGCAAAAAAGTCGCGGTTCTGCGTCAGAGTAGCCGGAAGGGGGTACGGTGAATAATCCCGATACAACAGGGCAATTTTTGATTGTCAGTCTTGACGAAATAGCACAGCGGGAAAGAAAGCAATTTCCTTGCAAAAAGAGGGACGCAATTTGTCCAATTTTAGATAAGATAAGATTGCACTAGTCATATAAATTTGAAATTTTATTACGAAATCTTTACCTGTTTTTATAATTTTTTTGCGGTAAAGTAAAGTGGTAAAGCCACGTGAAACGTTACGGATATTGAAAAAGCGCGCTTTTAGGAAAAGCTTGGGGATCGATGGGCAGTTGGGGGCTGAATCGAGGCCATTTTGGCGGCTCTTTACAAACAATACCCTGAACCGGGAAGGCGATAAAATTTGATCGGATGAGTCATCACTACACGCCCCAAACTAGCCACACTAGAGCATATTTTCGTGATCAATGGTTTGCATTTCGCCGTTGGAAAAAGATAACAGCCCTTAGGTCTTTGGAAGCTTCTACCGGTAGAATTTCTATAAGATCGTTGCGAGGCGCTATCCGGGGTTCTCAGCGTTGTTTGCGCAAAAGTCGGCGATCTTTGGCTTAGCAAATATGTTGGAGGTCAAGCAAGGATATTGCGAAATGTACAACATGCTGAGGAAACCTGTGAAACAAATTGAGTAGTAACCAAATGAAAGATAGCAGCGAGTGAGCCGGATTATTTGACGATTTGTGCTGATCAGTTCGAAGTACGATTAAAAGGACCTGTGAAAGAAAAATATCCTTTAACGGGCTCTAGATGACTAACAAGATCTTCTGAGAAAATCTTTCACCTCGGTCACTGCCGCCTGTCTTTCCGCTTTTTAAGGCAACCCTTATCTATCGAAACGTCGCCCCGGCCACTTCCCATGGTTTTGAAAGTCGGTCTAAGATCGCCGGGACTTGACGCGTCGTGATTCAATGTGTCATCCCTAGGGCCAATAGTTCGTCTAAAGGTGCCAGGGAGTAGACGTAGTGATACGAAATTTTGATAGCCGAGCGGAAAACCGTGGGTCCCGGGTGGTGACGACAATATGGACTGTAGGGTTTGGTCTGTGTCGAAACTTGCTAATTGTGGGAAATGAAAATCGGTCATAAACAATCTACAATAGATTGATTAAGACTATTCCCAAATGGAAGTTTTCCAAAATTTTTAAACCCGAAGTTTTCGATTATTCTTCCATAGTTCGAGCTTTTTGGTGATCTCCCCCTGCAAACTGCAGCCATTTCCAACTAATGTACCCTGTTCATATCATATGACGGCCTGTTTAAAGCCAAAGGCTCTCTTTTGATGATTGTTTACATTCCGATTCCTGTTCCATAATGGCTTTTTGCATCTTGCATCTTTCACCGTTTAGCACACATTTATTAGCCCTCACCCAGCGGCACTTTCTAGAAAAGTTCGCTAGCACTTGAAGATAGGTGGGAAGGCAAGCAATGGCAGCGATATTAAGGTGTAATGGGGTGTCATTAAAGGGCTGCCGACGGCATGTGTCGATCCCCCCCATCAACAAATTGGCAAGTAGCCAACAGAGCAGAGAGCGCGCCCGGGGGAGAGGCGCAGAGACATTTTCTTTTCCGCGCGTAACCGATTTACTATGCCGTCGGCATCCCTTTAAGTACTGGATTTTATCGTCTTGCTGTGGCGCGGTGGGATAACCTTTTTTAGAAGATGCACAACGAACAGCGTTCCCTAGTCGCGGGTCTCAGTGTCGCTAGGCTTTCCTCTTTTTCTCACTGCCTTTCGTCTCTTTCTCTTTCCTGGGGCCCACGAACCCAGGATGATCTTCAGCTACTTCATAACAAAAGAAGGAGTATTGGTGTTGATTTTGCTTCCTGCCACTTTTTATGCAAGCTCAATCGAGGAAAAGATGAGAGTGGCTGAAAACGCAAGGAGAATTGCGTTTTATTTCAGTATTTTCGTGTATGGTCTTTCAGATTCAATTTGTTCAACTCTTCTTACACTGCGGGATAGTAGGGGTGTACTGGTGCGCATTGCTAAAACGGATTTTTTGATTACATTTATCCAAGAATTTTGTTGAAATTATCTAATATAAAATTGTAAGGTGTACCTGATGGGTTCCGTTTGGCGTAGAGACGCCGATGTTTGGTGGGTATCCGAGTTGAGGGCCATATCCCGTTCCTGTGGGTTGACATCAACGTTATAAAGTTTAGGGCTCTAATTCCTCAAAGTTTACAACCGGTAGACAATAAACAAAAAGACAGAAGCCTATCTTTGTGTGCTAGCCATTTGGATAAGTTATCTCCTAAAGACCTGGCACTTCAAAGTGATCCATCGGTGGAGCCGAAGGCGCATTTACTGAGGAAAATTTTCTTAAACCGATTTCCAAAATTTACCGGGCTGTGGCGAAAATTCATGATTTTCTCTGAAGAAATGTGCTGGCTGAGGATTCAAAGCGACTTGGATTGGATTGTTGATATAAGCAGCCGGTACAATGTTATCTCTAAAGTTTACCTCATATGAAATTACAAAAACAATAAGTATTCTTATCAGCATTGGCAAAAACACACCTTAACGGTATCGTTCCAATCACAACCGGCATCTCCAGCGCAATTACGGAGTTAAAAACTGTTCCGCCAGTAACAACATCCACCTTAAAAATATGACTTCTGATATAATAAATATTTGAGATTCTATATAGACGGGGTGAGTTTTGCGACGACTACCTTCAACATGTAGTAAACTCGTATCAAAGCGCATTGAAATGTCGCGGCCACCGAAGGTATTTTAAACGTAAGTTCAAAGCTCCCTTCCTTTCGAGGCGCTAGAGAATGCTTCTAAAATAAAGGTCTTCCAGTGCTTTAATAAAACCTACAAACTCTTGCGATGCCACCTCTCTGCAATACTCTTTCAAGGAATGGCCTGAAACCCCAACAGGGAAAATGGCAGTCGCTGGGAATATGTTGCCTTGACCGGTGTATCCGACAAATTCCGAGTATTCAAGGAGTGTTAACTTGATCTGGCTTCAAAATGCAATCACCTTTAGTCATAATTTTACCGAAATCATCTCCTTCGAACTTTCGTTGTTGATATTTAGACGAATTGGTATTGAATCTCCAGAAATGAAGCCCTTCTTTGTCATATGCGCCTGGAAATAAGCTATTTGGATTTCTGAAGCAGAAAATGATGGGAAGCTGGCTGAAACCGACCTCAACTTTGACATTACCCCTTCGAAACAATGGTATGCCAGTGTTTTCGTTAACAACTTTATACGCCGGTTGATTCAGATCAGGAAGAGAGTTCAAGTCACAGAAGGTGACCACTGTAAATGGCTAAAAACACGATTTAAAATTTTTTTATATGATTCCAATACCAGAACTTGTAGATAGGAAAAGCGCCAGTGTCGTTCCACTTCGGCCTCTACCGTATATCGAATATTTCCATGATTTCCCTCATATGAGGGCAGACAAGTAAAAGGCAGTTGCATTCTAGACTAAATAAAATTTTTTTCCTATCTTGGCCTACTGAAAGCGGAAAACATGTGTTCCAACTGGGATCTCATCTGATCGCCCATTTTTCCAGAGCATGATTTCTTCATCGACAATTTCAATCTCACCCTCATAGGTTTCTTTCTCCAAGTATTTCCTAAATTCTCCGGTATTATTTTTTCGCTAATTACTCTCTCAAAAAGGCAAAAAATATAGCGGGAACCGAGAACAATTAAAACGTTTTTTAAAATGAAAAATGACCCGTTGACTATTTCGCGCTGCCATTCCGTTTCGGCAGAGCCGAACAAGCTGATGGTTGCTTGAGGCGATTTGCAGGGTTTCGTGAGCTAACCATGGTTTTTGTTAATTAAACCAAAGTACCGTTAAAACCATCGTGCCTGACACCCATTCCCCAGGTCGGTATATTAACGATGGGTTGTCCATTTTCAGTTGAATTGGACCGTTATTGCACATCCTAAAACCACAAAAATTTAGGAATCAGAATTTCTAAAAAATAAAATTATGTTTCTGACTTTTTATAGATAAGAATCGACTTCTCCAGTAAAAAGTGAAATAACTTGATGGAAGAAAAAGCAATTCACACAAAATCCAGAGCGGCATAGATGGATGTTGATTGTTGATTAACATGTTTGGGTCCTTCCTTGTCTGACTGGCTCCCCGTTTTGGTCCTTTCAACAAAGTATCACCTCCCATTATCAACTAGAAAATTTTCTTTGTCAGTGTTGTTCTCTCTTATTTTAGCCGGTTTCAATACATTTATTGGTCCACAAATTCGGGTAAGGTTGTCGAAAATCTCTTGGAGCAAAATTGTCGTTCAATTGTGTACTTGAGGGGTGAAAGGCAAGGAGGAGAAGCGAGTTTGAAGAGTTGTATCAAAAATAATGTGGATCGGAAATTGACGCCTATGGAGATGCTATATAAATATTCATTCATTCTGTCCATAACTCATTTAAATAATTTCAAGGGTTATCTATTCCTTCGGCGGCACCTTGAGGGAGTCATCGGATAAGCTGGGGTAGAAGGGGAAACGAGGAGCAAACGGCTGAAATGTATGTTAAATAAAGTATGTTTTAACATTGCTTTCGATCACGCCCTAGATCATCAAAAAAAATGTATACCTTTTCGTCTCCCTCCGGTGCCGTGGCCCCAAAAACGCTTTCCGCATATGATGGCGGCGCATCCACTCCAGGCGCTAGAAAATTCAGGATTATTGAGAACTTCAAATGTAAATGTTTAGCTTCTCGAAGGTGCTTGACTGGCTGGAACTTTTTATTTACCTTTTAAATTGTTAATATTTTAGTTTACTTTTTAAGTTACTATTGAATTTGTTAATATATCACTTTGCTAACCTTTAATTTTTAGTTTTAATTCATTAAATTTTGATCGTGAATACCATTTTACCATACCTGCTGGTCCAGAATATTCCATGGGCGGAGCAGTTGGTGCCGTGGCTAAAAATAATATAGTAATGAAAAATCAACGCAACTTACTGGGTTGTGGCGCAAATTCTGGAGCGTCCCGGACGAAGCCAGGTTGTTGCGTGGGCTGCGGATTCGGAATTGCGTGGTTTGGATATCCGGCGGTATTGACGGCGGGAAGAGGGAAGTTCTCTCTAGAAAATATCGTTATTAGCAAAGGTTTTTAAAAACATACCTAAATGGTAGAGTCCCGATTACAACTGGCATCTTCAGTTTGACGGTTGAGTTGAAGGTAGCGCTTGTCTCGACCTCAATCTTGAAAAATAAGCAGCATAGGCTGGTATAGCTGAAAGCACATACCCTTAGCATGTAATACACACGAATCAAAGCACACTGGAAAGAGGCGACAACTGGCGGGATTTGAAGTCCAAAATCGAAGCTGCCTTCTGCGTGGGCGGCCATATTTAATTTCTATTGAAAAAGTTATTATCATAATCATAGACTTACAAAGTCAACAGAAGCTACGTTTCTTCTCTGTTCTTTCAAGGAGTCACCAGTGGCTGCTGCAGAGAATAAGGCGTTTACCGGGAATTGATTATCAGCGCCGTAGTAACCAGCATAGTCTGCGTATTCGCGAAGGGTTAGGGTCACCTAAGGGGTAAAATTCTATAGCTTTTAAGAACCTACTTTCTCCATATCCTTCGAACTCTCATTTTTTATCGTTATCCGGACAGGAATGGTTTCACCGGGGACAAACCCTTTTTTCGGCATGTACACCTGAAATTTTACTTTTGAGCTATTTAAATCAAAATTAGAACAGTTTTCCATGCCAGCATTCAGATGCAACCGCGGGCATGTTTTACATAGCAGGACTTGCCATTCTTTGTTGTAACAAACTACACGCTACTCTTGTTTTTAAGAGATGCAAGTATGCTTGAAACTTTCCTCTGGGTGAGGTAAAGGCAAGATACCCAAAAGTTTGTAAAGGGACAGTGACATGAAACAATACCTCAACGCCGACATCACCTCTACGAAACAACGGCAATCCGGTCTTCTCACAAACGATGTGGAATGCTGGCTCTTTCAGTTCTGGGTATAGATTCAGGTCGCATGGTGTTGTTACGGTAAATGTCTAAAGCACAGCTATCAATTTGCCTGTAAAATTTACGAGGTGGCAATCGTGGTCAAAGCGCCATGGGCGATCGACTTCGGCATGTAATCGGTATCTGACTTGTCCATATCCACCCTCAAAGGAGGGAAGACAACTTGGTGGTAATTGGAATCTAAAAAAATCACGATGGTGAAGACCGACGCACTGAAATTTAAATTGATGCATCCCGGCGGGAATTTTCTCCGACTGCTGATCACTCCAAACGACAACTTCTTGACGCGCAATGTCAATATCGCCCCCATAGCGATCGGTGTGAGAGTAGGACGTGTGATCATGTCGCCTAAATTTCCAGAGTAGTGCAGGACCGCGCGAACTAAATTAGAAAGTTGTTAGCTCTACCTGCAATTTCTCCTATATTCCCATCTCGTCTTGGCGAAACCGCGTAGCTTAATGGTCACTACGCGAGCCGTACAGGGTTCAGTTAGCTACAAAAAAAAAACAGAAAATATCTTTTTAACCCTTGAAAATCTACCCTCAGGATAGCAGTGCCCGACACAAATTCACCAGGCCGATAGACCAGCGATTGATTGTCCATTTCAAAACGAAGCGTGTCCTCCCATTCAGTCATTTTGCTACAATTTGTCCTTTGATCGTAA
Organism: Mesorhabditis sp. LJ9110; assembly: GCA_038088335.1. NCBI lineage: Eukaryota > Metazoa > Nematoda > Chromadorea > Rhabditida > Rhabditidae > Mesorhabditis > Mesorhabditis sp. LJ9110. The sequence goes on from JBBGBA010000067.1 coordinate 588,252, forward strand.
AAGCGCAGAAAAAAATTAGATATAAATTACAAAATCGACGAGATCAGGAAAGTGTCTTGCGGAAGTAAAATTTTAGGGCTTCCCCGCTGGCTGGCCGTTCGGGCAGTTTTTTATGGGGGGGAGAACGCACAAGGTCAGCGGGTCGAGGAAGAAAAAGGGGACGAAAATACGGAGAGCTAGAGAAAAATGGTGGTGAGGGAGAGCTAAAGGGCGGTGCGGGCGGATGTTTCCGATCGGGTCGCTTTCAGGGTGATGGATATGGCCCCAAAAAAGTTTCTAAAAACCCAAAAGATCATTGAAAAAGGTTTATATAATCTTTAAAAAAAAGCAATCACATAAAAATTCCGCATCTACATTTTACATCCAATTTTGGAGCATTTCGGACAGATCGTGCGCCTTGAGGCTTCAAATCTAAATTGCCAGCATCCAGCAGCTGGATCGGATTGGCACAGCACCCAAGAGCCCACCCTTAATTAAACGCATTGTTTAGGGCATCGGGGATGGGCTATAAAAAGCGGGGAGAAGCTTTCCCGTTGAGGGCAGAGAGATGTATGTATGTGTGTATGTATGTGTGTGGCCCATGTTTGGGGAATGGCCAAGGATCGATAGGGCCCTTTCTCTTTTGCGCCCTTTTTTTGGGGGCCCACCCGCAGCAGCATTCTCTGGGCATCTCTGGCTCTCTGCTCTTTGCCCTATCTCTCGCCCTCCTTTTTCTGACCGGCCTCTGGGCTTGGAATCTGCAGAGGGAGGAGGATGACCCCTAGCCACCGCATGGGCTACCAACCACCTGCTAAATTCGGAAATGTGTTTGAGAACTACATTAATACGCGGTTTTCTGGCGAGTTTTTGAACCGTTTTCTTACTACATCTTTCCAAAGGACCATTCCCGCCTTTCAATCCTTGACCATCCACTTTACCACTAACCCCAGACCTTATCCAATCTACAAATTCAACCACTAATTCAAAGCAACCCCAAAAACCCCGATCCAATTCTCGAATTTATATGTACCCCGAAAAATCACTCCCCGGGGATCTGATTTGCCCGATTTCTCCCATTCCGCTCGAGAGTCGCCTCCCGTCATTTCATTACGCCACTTAATAAAACGCTGTGAGAAATTCTTATCATATTTTTCCCGGAAATCGGCGGAGCCGGGAGATTGGCTATCATAAATTTTATGTTGGTTAGATTTTTGTTCATAGGAGCGGAGGGTAGAGCCCCCCATCCATTGCTTTCTGTTTACCCTGCTACCGGGTTGGGCGCTCCCCCCATCGGTTTGTGAACCACCGTTTCTCGGCTATTCTCCTTGATTTTTTGCTGTGGCGTTCGTTCGATTGGTGATGTTCATCACCAGTAAATTCTTCATTCTCGCAACTTCGACTTTCGTCCATATAACTTTCGAAGTAGAGTAAGAATTTGATTCTGGCCTGTCAAAGTCCTAAAATATAAGCATAGAAAGGTGTATAAATATTATATATAAACTAACTCTTCTAACCAGCAGGAATCTGGGATAAAAACAGTGCATAAAGGGTGCAGATGTGTTTTTTATGTAGATACGACTTATGCTTTTCCTTGCCTTCTGTAAAACCTTTAATCCCAAACATTCGGCGCATCTACTCGCTCATAAACTAGATGTATGTAAGGGCAGCTATGTAAATACTAATCGAAAAATGCTGGGTGAATTCCCTGCACAAAAATCCAGCGCTAAATTTTGACCACAAAGATCATTTCCATTTCCATAAGACTCAGCGGTGTTCCCATTTTCCAACTCTCTTTTCTTGTTGCTCTCTCTCTCTCTCTCTCTCTCTCTCTCTCTCTCTCTCTACCTCGCCATTCCTCAATTCCCGCGCCATCCATTCGACCCTATTGTGCATGTTGTTAATCTCGTGCACGTTCGCATGCCTTCTTTCCCCTTTCCTCGTTCCTTCGTACCTATCATCAGGCGCGTACACGAACCCGATTTTTGGGGGGGGGCAACTCGAAAATTTTTGTCGCCCCCCCGTCACCACTTTCAAAACATTGAAAATTCGCAGCTATAACAGCGCCGCAGGCCGCAAAAAATAAGGAAACGCAGAAACGCTCAAATTAAATAGGCTTCATAGAAGTAAAAAACGTCTTAAAAACAGTAATAAACAGCGCCGCAGGCAGAAAAATTTTATTGAAAAACATGGGTCCCCCTTATGAATTTTTCGTTCGGCCGGTTTTGGGGGCAACTTCCTGTCCCCCCTCGTACGCCCCTGCCTATCATACATGCAATTTGCCATCTAGCGTAGCTCGCACGGATCGGCTACAGATTAGTTCCAAATGGGAATTTCCTTCAACTTATGACGAACCATTCGAACAAGTTCACTGGACTTTGATTTTCTCTATTGAAACGCCTACTCGAAATGTCCAAATTTTGCTGCTCAGCGCTTTTATTTATTTGGCTGATGTGGTTTGGGGTGTTGATGACGGGGGCGGCGCAAAGCGAATTGAAATTTATTGGCATTATTGGGGTGGCGCTGGCGGAGGGGGGATTGAGCAAAAAGTGCTGATTCGGCGCGGGATAAATATGAGATTGTTAAAGCAATTTTTGAAAACATTGGGCTTGGCTCTAGGTTTTCAAAAGATCGCAGCCTAATTTCAGTTTTTTCGTTCATTTAAGTTTCAGTTTTTCAGTCCAAATTCTCATGTTTTTGTGAATGCTATCATTAGAATAGTTGGAATCCTCATGATTTTATTTGGAGCACGTTGTAAAATATCAAAACCCGTAAATGAGTTTTTCTCTAGGTTTTGCTATCAACTTTGAAAATGGTTGTTGCCGATTTTAGCACTAGAAAGTTGCATTTAGCCTAAAAACAAATTTCTTGGGCATGTTGATTATCTTACACCCTAAAATACTGGAAATGTTTATATTTTATTCAGACCAAGCTATAGAATCTTATTGAGCACTCATTTCTATGAAAGTAAGAAGCCGATTTTCCAAATTCTTCCAATCCAAAAACGTTGTTTTTCATCCCAGACGTACTTGTAAATTGTTTCCTGGTTGCAGGGGGGTCGGGATCAGCTGTCGTATGTGGATCCCGAGCGTTGTGTGGTACGAGAGGAACGGCACACCAATCAATACCTGTCAATAGGCGGGCAACGCAGGCCTGGGCAGGCTTGTTCCCCCTTGCCCCCAATTATTATCACTTCTAAACACCTTTATAAATCGTTGTCACTACTATATATTTTCAATCCAGGTTAATAACCATCAATACATACCCAGCCCCTATATTCCAGCCCTGATTGCATCCACTACGAACAATACCACAAAAAATCTCTTCGATCCTGTCTTTGAACTTATTCCTTTCAGACCTTTCCGCGTTTCTTTCTTTTCCAATCATGTTCAGAACACGATAAATTAGTTTCCAACCATATCCCCGGGGGAAAGCCATTATATTAGCTTCAATGGAAGGCTCTGATTTGTCCACATTTACAGTTAGCCGGCCCGGTAGGTGATGGGCCAGATGTTTTGGTTGGGGAAATTGAATATAATAGGGGGCTGGAAAAGATTTTTGGTTCGAGATCTCTCTCTCTCTTTCCCTCTCTCTCTCTCACAACGGTTGACCTCTTTGAACTGTAGCTGCTAGATTTTGCGTAAGCGATTAGGAGGCACCCACCTACACGGAACACCTTTTCACGGATGTCCTTTTAGGACTAATGTCAGCCCAGTGAACCATTTCCCACTTTATAGCCAATGACGTACATCATTAGATATCCATTTTTATCTTTCTGGGGCAAAGTTCAGAATTTCTGCCCGGCTGCGTCATTTATTTATTTGGGATGCGCGACCAAACGTGTGGGATTAGGAAGCCCCGGTTTTCAACCTGCGGAAAGACACGGAAAATCCTGAAATATGGCTAGAGGAGTTACATTTTTACTGTATTTCTTGACTCGAAACAATTTTTTAAAAATTCCGTAAATTTCCGGTTGGTGTGGCTCATTCTATTCTTTGTGTACTGTACACGTGCTCTTTGCAAAAATGTTCAAAAAATTCGCCAAGGCCGTCCATTTCGCCGGCAATAGTCGATTGCCCTCACCTTTAACCCATGTGCACATTCCCGGCGCTATATATTTTTTATTTCCGGGCCACCGAATAGCCGATGGGCGTTGATCGATGGTTCCATCAATCCTAGAGGGGTGAACAACACGTTTTTCCCCGGGATACGCCGCAACAGAAAAGCGCCATATTTCACAGCGCGGAGCGAAAAGGGGGCAACCTCGTTTTTGTCGATATGGATAAGAGACTGTAGCCGGAGATCGGCAACCAAAAACCTCTCATTTTTGGGCACATCATCATCGCACCTCACCTATCCACTTTCGACTTTTATAAAATTCCGTTGATTGCGTGGCATTCCGTCCGGGGGACCTTTCAGAATCACTAAAATCAGTCCCTCAGAACTTTCCCCGAAAATGCTAATTTTCGTTCCGCGAATGTAAAATGCGAGATTCTGTAAACTCTAGGTTAACAATATTAAAAAATGGAAATTCTTGCTTTTGAAAGAGTTCCACTTTACGAAAATCCGATCCTGAAATATTTACGTTTTTCGAGATATGCATCGAAATTATCCCGTTCTTTTAGAGCGATCTTTAGCAATCGAGATTTGAGGCCCGGTGTTCCAAGGAGCAGCGGATTATGGCGGTGCATAATCTGGATAACCCGGCAAAAAAATGGTTCCAAAAATCTTTTCGGGATTAGTGCAAAAAGGTGGATAATGGAACGCGAAGAATGTCTATTTGCGGCATCCATATTCGGAGCAATCCGTACTTTATGCATGCAAAGTTTGGTCTTTTACAGTTTTGTGCTAATCATAGCACTGCTTTCAACTTTAAAACGTAAAAACCGGGGAAATCTGCCTATTCAAGGGACTCTCAGCTCGCATTGATCTTAAAATTATACCCCACCCTATTTTCTTTTTCGCCGCGCGCCATTTTTCACCACAACCCGTTGATTAAGCTTAGAAATGAAAAGCGGGAAACGCTATGCGGATGCTGATGCTGGGCTTTATAAAGCCTTCTCCTTGCAAATATTTTTCGGTATTTTCAAGCTTGCGTTTTTGACCTATTTACGGTTCAAAATTATCGCTGGATGCCTACTACAATTCCAACTATCAATTTTTATAGTTTACGATGGTTTGGAGCGTGGATAGCAATTAGAATACTTAATGGTACGGTTTCCTGGTTATAATTAAACTTGGCTTCGAATTTCAAAGGCTATATCGAATTTTTGTTAGCGTCGGGTTGGTTATTAGCGATGGGGGACTGTGAAAAATTGAGCAGATGCCGGGGGGCCAAAACAGAGGGCGGGCTTCACGGCGGACTATTTTTAAAATCGTAACAGATTACCTGGTCTCGCACTTTTTTTTGTAGGCACATGGAGAGTTTAGGAAAGGGGGGGGTGGGCTTTCGATGGGAATTACCTTTGTTTTGGGGGGAGTTGTCGATGGTATATTTGAGCATGAAAAATGCTCTAAATTTGTTGTTGTGTAGGAGATTGTAGTTTTTAATTTTTAGGTTAGCATGGGTAATATTGAGGTGATACGTCTGATTTGTGTAAAATGATTGGATTTAGATATATTTCCGGTCCTAAATTCCCCAAATTCCTGATTCTGCCATTTAAAGGGCACCTCAGGTAAACACAGTTAAATGCTTCTTTTTACTATATTTTCGAAAAACCAATACGCGCGAAATCCTTCTTCAAATCCAAATAAATTTTATTTCTTGCAGCACCATGTACAAGCCAGGATATCCGTCCTGTTTCTACTTATTTTACGCAGCTTGCATAGGTTACCGTAGGCGTGGCTTCCAAGTTCGGTGGATCGAACCGTCGGGAAAAGGGTTTATTCAAGACCAGGGTTGAAAAGCCGCTACGCGACTTTTCAACCCTGGCCCCGTGTGATCCCATGATATTCTTCATTTTGCATATTTCTCGCGGTTTTCGATGACAGAAAAATGAGAAACGATCGCTCTTTTCCCTTATATATGCATACCGCCACTTCCGGCGTAGGCCAATTGTTTCCTAACAAAGAGGGTTCTCGATTTTTCAACAAAAACTTAATTTTAACATTGAAATTGAAAACCGCTAATTTTTGAAAATTTTATGAGTGTGCAGTCCTCCCTAGGTCTTTACGCGCCTAATTACGCATCATACGTAGCCTAATACCCTTCCGTTCTTGAGATACTACTGGAACACGCTGACGGAAGTTGCATGCAAAGTGGCACACACACACACAAACACTATTTTTTTATATATAGTAGGATACAGGAACTCAAAATCAAGTTTAAGGTTTTGAAATTTCCGGATTTTGATTTTTGATTTTCCGATAAGCGATCCTCCACGCCATCCGATTAAAAAAACTTTAGCTTCCCTTTCTATTCGTTTTATGTAAGCTAATGTTTTCTCGCTGCAAATTTATAAAAACGAAAAGAAACCTTCTGAACCATCACACCAACCCACATTTTCCGTTGTTTGGTGCCTCACAGCATAATTTGCCCGCCTACACGACTCCCACGGGAATTTTTCCCCCAAACTCCTGAAGTACACACTAGTCAAAATTAGCAAATCGTCGCCTTTCGAGCGTTGTTCAGGGGATATAGCACCAATTTAACATCCAGAATTCTATACTCGTAACCGCCAATTTTGCTACCCATGAGAACGAGCAGCAATTATGCGCGATTCTTGGCCAACAGCGATAGACGCCTAGGGCATTGTCGAGTTCTAACCTTTATAGGTGGTATTTCTTGCTTTCTTCCATTGCGAAATCATTGGAATTTGGAACCTCTGACTGCCTAGTCTGGAAACATGACCTCGTATTCCCTAACTCCTCCCAGCCTGAAAATTCAAATCGCCGTTCCTGTGCGGATCGTCATTTCAATGAGATTCCGCATGAAATGGCTATTCGCCCCGTTAACCCGTTGCAAGTTTTTACATGCACAGCTCCCCTACCACAGTGTCCTTGTTCAAATCCGTATGTTCCAGAGGGTGGGCGTTACGGCAAGGCTGTGCACAGTCATGTGTGCAAAAGATGGTCCTCTTTTTTTGATTCTAGTAACCTGAGCACAGATATGAAAATGTTGGACATTTGGGGAAAAAAGGGTTTCGAAGGATCCCACTTGCATGATAAGCCACCCCAAATAGATGTCTCCTTCAGGGTCAGCAAAATTAATAGTTAAAAGTAGTAGAGTAAAAGTACCTTCAAGAAAATACGATAATTTGTGTTGAAAAGGATTAGGACATACCTACTACCGTAACAGGCCTTTCAATGAAGGTCGACCGATGTACTATGTTGAGTGACACGGCATAATCCCCGATATCAGAACTGGCTCCTCCTCTTCTACATCTCTTACCCATCTCCGCTTCTCCAACCTCACAATCTCTATTCTTTCTCAAATCCTAACCAATGCTGGTACGTTTTGATGCTTTCCTGAGGCTCGATAGGTGGATAGGTGTGTCTTTTCTCGCCGAGGTCGCCGAGGCTGGTGACAGGCCGAAGGCCATTCCGAGATCCGATCTCCTCTTTTCGATGGTCCTCCTCCACCTTTCCCCTATTTCTTTTCTAGATTCTCTGCATTTGCTTGTGTTTCTCGATATCTTTTTCTCTCACTTCTATCACTCAAGTCGAGGCACCGTATAAAAACTGCAAGCCCGACAGCGCTGTTTCCACTTTTTCTGACCACTTTTTCTCGCGCTAATTGCCCAGTGGTTCCTAAAAAAATATGCTAATCCTACCGTAAAACTCGGCTACCATCCATCCCAATCACGATTTGTCCTCATTGGATGGGATAGCAACTGTTTTCAACACTTTTCCAACCAGCGCCTCCCTTCTAATAGCCGTAAGGAACAGGTGCTAGTAGTAAATATCCTCACGTCGGTCGATCCCCCATCAAATTGCAGGTTATTCCATTCCCCCGATGAGCTCCCCTATCCGGCTTAGCTCCTGTAGCCAGGTGCACCGGATACTGCGTCCGGGCACCTTTTCGGAAATTAGTTTTTCACGTTGGCCTTAGCCCTCCGATTTTAAAGCAACCTATCCGCCCATTTCCGGATTTATTTGAGATTTTTGGCGGTGTCCTGAAAGTTGTTGAAGGATAAGGGGTAGAATAATTGGTTTTGTTATGCGCCGGTCAGCATATGGGAGCTAATTTATTGGGGCAATACTTGATACCAAATGTTTCCCAAAATGGAAACAGCCAAATCGACATGCAAATTTACCTTGCGATTTCAGGCCTATTTTTGCTATCCCAAAAATTCTTATATTGCTTTCACCTTGAGTATTGTTTTACTTATCCTAGTAACCGATACTGCTAATCGGGAACTAACAATCATTTTAACGACCGGCCGGTTATTTTTTGGTGCCGAAGCTTGAAAAGCTAAAACTCAGCATTAAAACTCGAAACCGGCCCAGTCAAATAAGGGCTGGGGGATGTGTGGGCGTGTTGCCTTTTCATCAGGGTTGCGATGCGAAGTTTATCGGGTAGATAGGACGGCAAGGGTTAGAGGGAGAGAGCGAGAGAGAGAGCGAGAGAGATTGAGAGAGAAGAACGGAGAAGCAATGAGGGAACCCATTTTTTGCCTCTCTATTCAGCGAGGCTTGCAACATGGGTTGTGCAAAGAGGGCCTCTGCAGCCCGTGAGGGCCAATCCTCTCCCCCCTGCATCCTAAAAAAAAGAGAAGGAAAGGGGAGGTGGAGGGCAAATGGCCACGAAAGGGACAAACGGAACGGCACACCGGGGGGTAGAGCCATCGGCAGTAAACAACCAACACTCGCTTTTCACCAACACCACCACCACCACCTCGATCTCTGCATCCAGGCCCGCATCCAACACCAATCAACTTCGCTGCCTGCTCTGCAAAAACTAGCTCATGCAGGAGTGATTTTTTCACTCTTTATTTTTTAAAGGACCGTTGAAGCCCCGCCCTCTATCGTAAGTCCTCTGGTCTAAGCCTCTCCCCGGACAAACGAGAAAACCTGTGTGAAAACCTGGTTAAAACATATTGAAAACTTCAGAAAAATGCCAACAAGATGTTTATCCGCTATCCTGCTATTATTAAGAGTCATAGCTTGTATTAGTTATATCGTAGTAGTGTAGCTGGAAGTGTAGCGTTAAACTGGGACTTCAAACTCAGAATCGCTATAGCAACACAAATCAGAGGCTGTTGAAAACTTTTAACCTTGGCATCTATAATATATCACCTGCTCTTTTACCTGTAAATAGATGGCCAAATATCAGCTGCCAAACATTTTCAATTTTGTTGAGTTCGCGTTTCTCGCCTTCACTCCAATTCCGAACCCATAATTATAAGAAGCTCATTTCAACGCCTAAAAACTCTCGGCCGAGGGCCCCCCCACGCATAACCCGGCAATCCACCTAATTTGAGGGGGGCAACGCTACAAAGCCCGTAGCGCAATATGCCCTTCTGGCCCTGCAATTGTAGTGACTTCCCCCCTCGAGGCTCAAGGCCGTCTCCCACTAATTAGACTTCCCGATTTTGTGCAGTAGCAGCTTCCAAAAGGGGGTGTCCAAGTTTCCTTAAAAAGCAAATAATCTGGTAATTTGAGACTTGAGGGTGTGTTGGGTAGGGCTAGATCTCTATGGGAAGCTATTTTGGGATGTCGACGCCATAGCGGTTGGGGTAGGTTTTCGGGCATTGATTTAGGGCAGGGGGGTTACATGCTTATTAGATACTGCTGAAGCCACTACCATTATGGCAATGTAATTAACTATTTCATGAGGCCGAAATTTGCATAAAAAATTCCGTAAGAGATTAGGATATTGTTTTAAAAATTTCAGTATTGAATTTCAACATTGTAACTCGACATTTCTGCATTTCGACCTTTGAGTGGGTCCTGTTTAGATACCAGTTAGACCTATTGCAGAAAATTTTTATTGAGCAGAAGTGAGGTGGAGAATTCGGTGATTTGAATTTGTGGTTCTGACGTTCGGTATTCACGATGTCGGGATTTTAAGCGCTCGCGAAGTTGCAGCCATAAAATTCCGAATTGTGTATTAAATCCCTGATAATTTGTTTCAAAAATAGTTTCACTCCAGAAAATAATCGCACACGAACGGTGATGGGTGGCTAGGATTGATTGAACGCTCCATATGTAGCGATCGTTCCCTTCTCTCAAGAGGTCATCGCAGATAACACCTCTCATTCTGGTGGTGTGTGTACTTGTTGCCGTTGGGTTGCGACACCATGTGATATGCTATCAACTTTCTTACTTACTTTTTAAATAAAACCATGCAATTTCTGCTTTAGTAGACTTTTAAATTAACTCTTATAGGTAATTATCTACCACTCCCATGCCCTTTTTCAAGCCGTCTCACCGTAATTAAAACATGACGAAAATGCAAAACCACAACCTACTTGAAAGTAGCCCAGAAATTAACAGATCTCCTCTAGGGACCCCAAAAATAATAAGAACAAGCACATCCCCTGCCCGTGCTCTAATTTCACCTTTCTCCAATGTTTCGCTTTGACGTCGATACTGCTTGAGCAATAACACCATAGCAGGTGAATAGTTTGTGAGATTGAATTGCCTTTATGCTAAATATAGACGTTTTTCATTTTACTAAAACGAAATTTTACTTCCGGGTCTATGCTCAAAGCGTAATTTTAGTAATTAAATCGCACCGCACTCGTCCGGCCGATTGCTATGGATGCCTCAATATGTTGAGCATCTTCAGTTCAGCTGTAAACATATACCTGTTTATGTAGTAGTTTGACGCGGGGAAGCCCATTTGCAAAAGCGCTTCTCCAGTACCCCGGTATTTTTCCTTATCTATTCCGTTCTCTTCCTCTCCATAGGCTTCTTCTTGCCTTCTGTCCATCAAACTGTCCCACACAGGCCTTCGCAGACTTTTCCACCCCCAAATTATGCTCTGCTGTGCTTTTTCTTTTATTTTATTTTCATCTTCTTTTTTTGTTTTCATTTGCATTCTCTTCTTCTAATACTTTAGTATTCCTTGTAAATGCTATTAAAGGCCCCCTGCGGCGCTGTTTTTGATAGTTTTGATACATTGTCAAAAAAATTTTTTGGAGTTGCCCCCCCCAAAAATCGGGGATCGCTACGGCCCTGTACACAAATCTGGCTTGAAAAGGCTCGGGCCCTTCTTTGTTTTCGGACGTTCTTTTTCTTTGTTTTGATTACTATGGATTTTATTTACTTGTAAATTTTCAATTTCAAAGTTTGGCCCAAACAGTTCGGCTAAACCACTCTCCACTAATCCCCCTGCCACCAAAACAAACCCATGAAATCACCACGTCGAAAATCCTCGGCCTGGATGGCTTCCCGGATTACTTAAATCGGCACTTTCAAGGAACAGCCCCAATTATTGGATGCCTTATGCAATTGTGCGTTTTTGATCGGGGAAACCAGATGGCTAATACCAGGTGGAAAAGGGAAACCGGGGGCGGATGGGTAGGCGGCAAAAGGTCAGCTGTTCTAGTGCCAGCCTCACACACCGGAAGCCCTTGCTTTTTCGAGGAAGCCTAAGCCTAAGCCTCTCCGGTTTCATGAAATATTTTTATCTAGGCTTTGTGGATTGATAAATTGGCACGTTAGTGCTACTCTTTAAAGCCGCAAGTTACAAATGTATACAATACCCCCATTATTTATCGTTCTCTCTCTCGCTCTTTCTCTCGCTCTCTCTCTCTCTCTCTCTCTCTCTCTCTTCTCTGCTCTTTTCCTATGTGTTCTCTAGATTTCACTTATCTTATAAGCTGAC